>LR738711.1:242597316-242688384 GCA_902687465.1 Secale cereale
CCCGAGCCCCGTCTGGTGCCCCCCTTTGGCATATATTTAGAGCGTCATTCGAAACCCTCGGGACGGAAACTCTTTTTCGCGATCTCATCTCTGTTCCGCCGCCGCCGCCGCTTCCAGGATCGGGAGCACCAGGAGAACTCTTCCCGGCACCCTGCCGGAGGGGAGGATCATCATCGGGAGCCTCTCCACCACCATGGACGCCTCCCGGATGAGTTGTGAGTAGTCTCCCTTGGACCATGAGTCCATGACCAGTAGCTATGTGATGTTCTCCTCCCGTTCTTGTGCTTCACTAATTAGTCCTCGTGAGCTGCCCTACATGATCGAGGCACATATGTAATCATTATGTTGTTGCTATGATGAGTTTGCTGGGATCCGATGGATTATGAGATTAAGTTCAGATTGTGATTGAGTAATATATTTGATCTACCTCTTTTATATTTATGTTCATAAGTAATTCTGGTATGTTCTCCGTTGTTATTTATTGCTTTGGCCAAGTAATACGTAGTGACTCCAAGAGGGAACGTTATGCTTGATTGTGGGTTCATGCCCCTCGATGACTAGCTTGAGTGACAGAAACATGAGTCTAGGGGATGTGCTGTTTCCACAAGGGGGAAAACAACGGTGCTTGTGCCCGCGGGTGCAAGGATTGTTTACTTTACGCAAAGTTCTTTTAATGCAGTTGTCTGTTGCTTTGAGTTTACACTATGGGTGGGGCTCGCAACTTAATACCAGCGAGATGTTCTGGATAGATATCTCAAGGTGGATGATTAGTAGTAGATATTGATGGATTTCGGTCTACTTACTTTGGCGTACCGCCCATGCTTTGAACCTCAACCTTTCTTGCAATGTAGTCAGCATTGGTTTGCGTTCGTGGTCCTGTCAATTGCCCAGCTGTAATTCGTTTACCTCACATAGCTGTTTTATCGTCTTTTGGGAGAGAGACATCACTAGTGAACATCATGAGACTCCGGTCCATATTACCATCATTGATCACATCCGCTATTTACTTTTCGCTATTATTTACTATTGCAAACATTATCTATCACTACTATCATTTGCGTTTAATCCTTTATGAACTACAAGGCTGGAGGGATTGACAACCTCTCTGTACTCGTTGGGAGCAAAGTTATTTGTATCTGTGTGCAGGTCCACGTTGATTGCTAATATCTGGCGCCGTTAGCAGTTGACACCTACTTGTTGAACCTAGGAGTCTCTGGGGATTCGATCCTTGGCATCTTTGCTAAGGGAAAAACTTCCACAACACTGCATCTCACACCTTCCACTTGGGGTAACCAACGAGGGGTTAGAGGCCCATCACCGCCGCCGCTTCCAAGATCGGTAGCACCAGGAGAACTCTTCCTGGCACCCTGCCGGAGGGGAGGATCACCACCGGGAGCCTCTCCACCACCATGGACGCCTCCCGGATGAGTTGTGAGTAGTCTCCCTTGGACCATGAGTCCATGACCAGTAGCTATGTGATGTTCTCCTCCCGTTCTTGTGCTTCACTAATTAGTCCTCGTGAGCTGCCCTACATGATCGAGGCACATATGTAATCCTTATGCTGTTGCTATGATGAGTTTGCTGGGATCCGATGGATTATGAGATTATGTTCAGATTGTGCTTGAGTAATATATTTGATCTACCTCTTTTATATTTATGTTCGTAAGTAATTCTTGCATGTTCTCCGTTGTTATTTATTGCTTTGGCCAAGTAGTAGGTAGTGACTCCAAGAGGGAACGTTATGCTTGATTGTGGGTTCATGCCCCTCGATGACTAGTTTGAGTGATAGAAACATGAGTCTAGGGGATGTGCTGTTGCCACAAGGGGGAAAACAACGGTGCTTGTGCCCGCGGGTGCAAGGATTGTTTACTTTACGCAAAGTTCTTTTAATGCAGTTGTCTGTTGCTTTGAGTTTACACTATGGGTGGGGCTCGCAACTTAATACCAGCGAGATGTTCTGGATAGATATCTCAAGGTGGATTATTAGTAGTAGATATTGATGGATTTCGGTCTACTTACTTTGGCGTACCGCCCATGCTTTGAACCTCAACCTTTCTTGCAATGTAGTCAGCATTGGTTTGCGTTCGTGGTCCTGTCAATTGCCCAGCTGTAATTCGTTTACCTCACATAGCTGTTTTATCGTCTTTTGGGAGAGAGACATCACTAGTGAACATCATGAGACTCCGGTCCATATTACCATCATTGATCACATCCGCTATTTACTTTTCGCTATTATTTACTATTGCAAACATTATCTATCACTACTATCATTTGCGTTTAATCCTTTGTGAACTACAAGGCCGGAGGGATTGACAACCTCTCTGTACTCGTTGGGAGCAAAGTTATTTGTATCTGTGTGCAGGTCCACGTTGATTGCTAATATCTGGTGCCGTTAGCAGTTGACACCTACTTGTTGAACCTAGGAGTCTCTGGGGATTCGATCCTTGGCATCTTTGCTAAGGGAAACACTTCCACAACACTGCATCTCACACCTTCCACTTGGGGTAACCAACGAGGGGTTAGAGGCCCATCAAGGAGTTTTTCTGGAGCCGTTGCCGGGGACTCCACTCTTCAGGATAGGGGAGTTGCATGCTATCTTTTACCTTTGCTTTTTAGTCTTGTTAGTTTACCTTTCAGTTTTTGCTTTAGTACCTTTTTATCGAAAATCACAAAAAAAGTTATCTTGTTTGCTTGCTACTATGGGTTCTACCAAAAACACTAAATGGGAGGAGTACACCCCTTCTTCCATTACCCCAATTACCACTGTCGGGATCTACAAAAGTAATAAACCTTGTGATTATATCAGTCTTGACGGAGGGTTATGCCCATGGCATGGTCTTCCAGGAAAAGAGTATGAGCCTCAGTTTAAAATTGCTCCTAAGCTTCCCCAAACTTGGGAAGATGTTCAAACTCTTATAATAGAGAGCGATTCAAACAAAGAGGATGACACTACAATTCTGCCCAATAATGATAAAATTGATTTTGATAATTGTAGTATTTCAGAAGTTGTCACCTTTCTACAAGGAATGGCCAAAGACCCCCGCACTAGCACGCTTAATCTTGCCTTTACAGAGCATATTACTAATGCTCTCATCAAAGCTAGGGAGGAGAAGCTTAGAGTAGAAGCCTCCATACCTATAAAGCTAGAAGATGGTTGGGATACTATGATAAAAATTAAGTTGAATGACTTCTCTTGCTATGCATTATGTGATGTTGGAGCTAGTACCTCTGTTATGCCCAAAAGAATATATGATATGCTTAAATTGATACCTTATGATTCTTGTTCTTTTGGTGTTCGTCTCGTTGATTATTCCATAAAGAAACCTTTGGGGAGGATCGACGATGTTCTTATCGTTGTTAATGATAATTATGTTCCCGTTGATTTCACTATTATGGATATTGAATGTGATCCTTCATGTCCAATTATTTTGGGACGTCCCTTTTTACGCACCGTTGGTGCTATCATTGACATGAAAGAGGGTAATATAAAATTTCAGTTTCCTCTCAAGAAAGGGATGGAACACTTCCCTCGAAAGAAGATCAAGTTACCTTTTGAGTCCGTTGTACGGGCTAGCTATTCTTTTACTCTTGATAAAACTTGATCTCTATGCATTATGCCTAGCTTAAAGGCATAAAAGAAAATGCTTTTGGGAGGCAGCCCACATGAATAAATTTTTATATTTTGCTTTTGTTGTGTCTTGATGTTGTTTACTACAGTAGCATCATCATTGTATCTTTACTTTTCATATTTGTGCCAAGTATAGCCTCTGATTGCTAGAAAGTTCAAAAGTTGTGAGTTGCTGTCCAGGAAATAGATTCTGTCCTTGGATAGAAAAATTCGTATAAAATCACCAGATCATCTTTTTGGTCTGAATTTTTTCGACAGCGTTCTCTATATAATTTTCTTTCGTGAGTATGTTCTGAGTTTTTTTATTTGAGTTGCAGAAGTACCCCGAACAAATCAATTACTATCTGCTGTTCTGTTTTTCACAGATTCTGTCCTGTTTTGCCTTTCCTTCATTTTGCAAACTAAGAGCTTGCTTTTTCTTTGCAAAAACCTTTTGGTAATCTTGAGAAACAGTAGACCTTCAAGAATATATTTATTTCCAGCAAGGAACAATTATTTTATTAAGGGTACTAACCTCGCTAATCAGATTATGATGAGTTATGTATGAAGGGAGTTTTCAAGTGTGCGAGGGAAGATGATAAAAAGATTCAGGAGTGTCAAGCGCTCAAGCTTGGGGATGCCCCCGTGCACCCCCAAGAAATATTCAAGGAGACTCAAGCGTCTAAGCTTGGGGATGCCCCCGTGCATCCCCTTCTCCATCAACATTATCAGTTCGTCTTTCGTTCCGCTATATTTTTATCACTTCATGTGTTATGTGCTATGCTTGGAGCGTCTTGCTTTTAGTTTTCTTTTTAGTTTTTCATAATGAGTCGGAACTCAACGTTCTTTATGTGGGAGAGAAACACGCTCCACTTCTACCTAGAACATAACATAGAATTTTCATGTCTATCTTTGCTGTGTGTGTTCTTTGTCTTTTAATAGCTACTATCATGCTCAGCTCTTAGTATTCATGCTTATCTTTTCAAAGAGCTTTTGTTTAGTTGGTTGCTTGAACTCTCTTTAATTACCATGCTCACCTTATTAAGAGAGTTTGCTTCCGTTGCATTGGTTAATATGTCTATGATAAAGATGCTACGAGCATAATGGCGCTTAGTAGTTCAGGTTTTCTTATGGTTAGTCTCAAATAGCTGGGTGATTCCCAATGTGTTATTGGAGTACCAACATGATTTGTTTGCCTATGATGTGGTATGGTTTAGTAATATCTTCCTTCAAGAATTTATTTTGATTGACTTGGCGTATGCTCACGCATATTTAAGACTGTAAAGAAAGTCTGTCAAGCCTTGATGATCTTTTATTTCTGAGTAGCGATATAACTACCATGCCTGATTCAATGTTGCTTTGTCGCTCTGCATGATTATGACCGTCATTGCTCTCTTAGTTGGTCGCCCCCAGTCTTTTGCTAACCTCCACCTGTACTAAGAAGACTAACTTTGCAATACATAGCTCCTGGGAAAGTAGCTTAAAAACTATTGTGGTAAAGAATATGTTGCCTATGTATCTTATTTCTTATAAGTTGCTTGCTGAGCGGTAACCATGTTTCGGGGGACGCCATCAACTGTCACACTTTTGTTGAATATCATGTGAGTTGATATGCATGTTCGTCTTGTTTGAAGTAAGGGTGATTTGCCATGGGTTGAATGAGTATGCATATTGTTAGAGAAGAACATTGGGCCGCCAACCAAAGCCATGTATCATGGTGGAAGTTTTAGCTTGGACATTAATCCTCAATCTCTTATGAGAATATGCTTATGCATTAAAGAGGAGTCCATCATCTATTTTCTATGTTGTCCCGGTATGGATGTCCTCAAGTTGAGATCTATCAAAAACGAGAAATCAAATGCGATTTATCTCCTTGGACCTTTGTACAGGTGGCATAGAGGTACCCCTTTGTGACACTTGGTTGAAACATATGTAATGCAATGATAACCCATGGAAATCCGAGCTAATTAGGACAAGGTGCGAGCACTATTGGTATTCGATGCATGAGGATTGCAACTTATAGGATGTCTTATGCATGACACATATGAAGTACTACTACCGTTGACAAAATTGCTTCTATGTTTTCAAAATAAAAAGCTCTAGCACATAACCATTCTTTTACTTTTTGAGTCTCCACCTTCTTTCTTCAAGCACCAACTATTGAGAGCATGATTGTCATTCTAAGTGTAATGTGCATTGTTCCAAAGTAGCATTGTCTTTTGCATGATTGTGATATCGTTTATTTTGAAATCATTGTATCTAGTCATCACTTAAACCTTGAAGGTGCCCCTGCATTTATGTTTTGCTTCACTAAAGGGGGCAAGCTAGATATCACTTTATCATATTTGCACATCATGTTCATTGCAAATCTATTTGATGCTTCAATGTCATGTTGTAAAACTTTCAGTCCTTTGTGATTTTCTCATTAGGCAACTTAATTACTATATAATCATTGTCTCAGTAAGCTTTTGTCATATGACTATAAAAAGTCCTATATGGTTAATAGCATGTCACCACAGAAATTATTCTTGTTATCATTTACCTACTCGAGGACGAGCAGGAATTAAGCTTGGGGATGTTGATACGTCCAAAACGTATCTATAATTTCTCCTTGCTCCATGCCACTTTTGGGTGATATTGCTATGATATTCATACACTTCCATACACTTTTGATCATATTTGGACTAACCTACTAATCCAGTGCACCCCAGTGCCAGTTTCTGTTTTCGGCTATTTTTGTATTTCAGGTTTTCACATTACGAGAACTGTCAGGAAAAATCCAGAAAAATTATATAAAAAATCAGCGTTCCAAAACCTACTTGCGCCCGAAGTACAGCCGGGGGGGCCACCAGGGCCCCAGGCGCCCTGGCGGCGCCCCCCTGGGCCGCGCCTGGGGGGGGCGCCTGGGCCCCCCGAGCCCCGTCTGGTGCCCCCCTTTGGCATATATTTACAGCGTCCTTCGAAACCCTCGGGACGGAAACTCTTTTTCGCGATCTCTTCTCTGTTCCGCCGCCGCCGCCTCCAAGATCGGGAGCACCAGGAGAACTCTTCCCGGCACCCTGCCGGAGGGGAGGATCATCATCGGGAGCCTCTCCACCACCATGGATGCCTCCCGGACGAGTTGTGAGTAGTCTCCCTTGGACCATGAGTCCATGACCAGTAGCTATGTGATGTTCTCCTCCCGTTCTTGTGCTTCACTAATTAGTCCTCGTGAGCTGCCCTACATGATCGAGGCACATATATAATCCTTATGCTGTTGCTATGATGAGTTTGCTGGGATCCAATGGATTATGAGATTAAGTTCAGATTGTGATTGAGTAATATATTTGATCTACCTCTTTTATATTTTTGTTCGTAAGTAATTCTTGCATGTTCTCTGTTGTTATTTATGGCTTTTGCCAAGTAATACGTAGTGACTCCAAGAGGGAACGTTATGCTTGATTGTGGGTTCATGCCCCTCGATGACTAGCTTGAGTGATAGAAACATGAGTCTAGGGGATGTGTTGTTGCCACAAGGGGGAAAACAACGGTGCTTGTGACCGCGGGTGCAAGGATTGTTTACTTTACTCAAAGTTCTTTTAATGCAGTTGTCTGTTGCTTTGAGTTTACACTATGGGTGGGGCTCGCAACTTAATACCAGCGAGATGTTCTGGATAGATATCTCAAGGTGGATGATTAGTAGTAGATATTGATGGATTTCGGTCTACTTACATTGGCGTACCGCCCATGCTTTGAACCTCAACCTTTCTTGCAATGTAGTCAGCATTGGTTTGCGTTCGTGGTCCTGTCAATTGCCCAGCTGTAATTCGTTTACCTCACATAGCTGTTTTATCGTCTTTTGGGAGAGAGACATCACTAGTGAACATCATGAGACTCCGGTCCATATTACCATCATTGATCACATCCGCTATTTACTTTTCGCTATTATTTACTATTGCAAACATTATCTATCACTACTATCATTTGCGTTTAATCCTTTGTGAACTACAAGGCCGGAGGGATTGACAACCTCTCTGTACTCGTTGGGAGCAAAGTTATTTGTATCTGTGTGCAGGTCCACGTTGATTGCTAATATCTGGTGCCGTTAGTAGTTGACACCTACTTGTTGAACCTAGGAGTCTCTGGGGATTCGATCCTTGGCATCTTTGCTAAGGGAAAAACTTCCACAACACTGCATCTCACACCTTCCACTTGGGGTAACCAACGAGGGGTTAGAGGCCCATCAAGGAGTTTTTCTGGAGCCGTTGCCGGGGACTCCACTCTTCAGGATAGGGGAGTTGCACGCTATCTTTTACCTTTGCTTTTTAGTCTTGTTAGTTTACCTTTCAGTTTTTGCTTTAGTACCTTTTTATCGAAAATCACAAAAAAAAGTTATCTTGTTTGCTTGCTACTATGGGTTCTACCAAAAACACTAAATGGGAGGAGTACACCCCTTCTTCTATTACCCCAATTACCACTGTCGGGATCTACAAAAGTAATAAACCTTGTGATTATATTAGTCTTGACGGAGGGTTATGCCCATGGCATGGTCTTCCAGGAAAAGAGTATGAGCCTCAGTTTAAAATTGCTCCTAAGCTTCCCCAAACTTGGGAAGATGTTCAAACTCTTATAATAGAGAGCAATTCAAACAAAGAGGATGACACTACAATTCTTCCCAATAATGATAAAATTGATTTTGATAATTGTTGTATTTCAGAAGTTGTCACCTTTCTACAAGGAATGGCCAAAGACCCCCGCACTAGCACGCTTAATCTTGCCTTTACAGAGCATATGACTAATGCTCTCATCAAAGCTAGGGAGGAGAAGCTTAGAGTAGAAGCCTCCATACCTAGAAAGCTAGAAGATGGTTGGGATACTATGATAAAAATTAAGTTGAATGACTTCTCTTGCTATGCATTATGTGATGTTGGAGCTAGTACCTCTGTTATGCCCAAAAGAATATATGGTATGCTTAAATTGAAACCTTATGATTCTTGTTCTTTTGGTGTTCGTCTCGTTGATTATTCCAAAAAGAAACCTTTGGGGAGGATCGACGATGTACTTATCGTTGTTAATGATAATTATGTTCCCGTTGATTTCACTATTATGGATATTGAATGTGACCCTTCATGTCCAATTATTTTGGGACGTCCCTTTTTACGCATCGTTGGTGCTATCATTGACATGAAAGAGGGTAATATAAAATTTCAGTTTCCTCTCAAGAAAGGGATGGAACACTTCCCTCGAAAGAAGATCAAGTTACCTTTTGAGTCCGTTGTACGGGCTAGCTATTCTTTTACTCTTGATAAAACTTGATCTCTATGCATTATGCCTAGCTTAAAGGCATAAAAGAAAGCGCTTTTGGGAGGCAGCCCACATGAATAAATTTTTATATTTTGCTTTTGTTGTGTCTTGATGTTGTTTACTACAGCATCATCATTGTATCTTTGCTTTTCATATTTGTGCCAAGTATAGCCTCTGATTGCTAGAAAGTTCAAAAGTTGTGAGGTGCTGTCCAGGAAACAGATTTTGTCCTTGGATAGAAAAATTCGTATAAAATCACCAGATCATCTTTTTGGTCTGAATTTTTTCGAAAGCGTTCTCTATATAATTTTCTTTCGTGCGTATGTTCTGAGTTTTTTTATTTGATTTGCAGAAGTACCCGGAACAAATCAATTACTACCTGCTGTTCTGTTTTTCACAGATTCTGTCCTGTTTTGCCTTTCCTTCATTTTGCAAACCAAGCGCTTGCTTTTTCTTTGCAAAAACCTTTTGGCAATCTTGAGAAACAGTAGACCTTCAAGAATATCTTTATTTCCAGCAAGGAACAATTATTTTATTAAGGGTACTAACCTCGCTAATCAGATTATGATGAGTTATGTATGAAGGGAGTTTTCAAGTGTGCGAGGGAAGATGATAAAAAGATTCAGGAGTGTCAAGCGCTCAAGCTTGGGGATGCCCCCGTGCACACCCAAGAAATATTCAAGGAGACTCAAGCGTCTAAGCTTGGGGATGCCCCCGTGCATCCCCTTCTCCATCAAAATTATCAGTTCGTCTTTCGTTCCGCTATATTTTTATCACTTCATGTGGTATGTGCTATGCTTGGAGCGTCTTGCTTTTAGTTTTCATTTTAGTTTTTCATAACGAGTCGGAACTCAGCGTTCTTTATGTGGGAGAGAAACACGCTCCACTACTACCTAGAACATAACATAGAATTTTCTTGTCTATCTTTGTTGTGTGTGTTCTTTGTCTTTTAATAGCTACTATCATGCTCAGCTCTTAGTATTCATGCTTATCTTTTCAAAGAGCTTTTGTTTAGTTGGTTGCTTGAACTCTCTTTAATTACCATGCTCACCTTGTTAAGAGAGTTTGCTTCCGTTGCATTGGTTAATATGTCTATGATAAAGATGCTACGTGCATAATGGCGCTTAGTAGTTCAGGTTTTCTTATGGTTAGTCTCAAATAGCCGGGGGATTCCCAATGTGTTATTGGAGTACCAACATGATTTGTTTGCCTATGATTTGGTATGGTTTAGTAATATCTTCCTTCGAGAATTTATTTTGATTGACTTGGCATATGCTCACGCATATTTAAGACTGTAAAGAAAGTCTGTCAAGCCTTGATGATCTTTTATTTCTGAGTAGCGATATAACTACCATGCCTGATTCAATGTTGCTTTGTCGCTCTGCATGATTATGACCGTCATTGCTCTCTTAGTTGGTCGCCCCAAGTCTTTTGCTAACCTCCACCTGTACTAAGCAGACTAACTTTGCAATACATAGCTCCTGGGAAAGTAACTTAAAAACTATTGTGGTAAAGAATATGTTGCCTATGTATCTTATTTCTTATAAGTTGCTTGCTGAGCGGTAACCATGTTTCTGGGGACGCCATCAACTGTCACACTTCTGTTGAATATCATGTGAGTTGCTATGCATGTTCGTCTTGTCTGAAGTAAGGGTGATTTGCCATGGGTTGAATGAGTATGCATATTGTTAGAGAAGAACATTGGGCCGCCAACCAAAGCCATGTATCATGGCGGAAGTTTTAGCTTGGACATTAATCCTCAATCTCTTATGAGAATATGCTTATGCATTAAAGAGGAGTCCATCATCTATTTTCTATGTTGTCCCGGTATGGATGTCCTCAAGTTGAGATCTATCAAAAACGAGAAATCAAATGCGATTTATCTCCTTGGACCTTTGTACAGGTGGCATAGAGGTACCCCTTTGTGACACTTGGTTGAAACATATGTAATGCAATGATAACCCATGGAAATCCGAGCTAATTAGGACAAGGTGCGAGCACTATTGGTATTCGATGCATGAGGCTTGCAACTTATAGGATGTCTTATGCATGACACATATGAAGTACTACTACCGTTGACAAAATTGCTTCTATGTTTTCAAAATAAAAAGCTCTAGCACATAACCATTCTTTTACTTTTTGAGTCTCCACCTTCTTTCTTCAAGCACCAACTACTGAGAGCATGATTGTCATTCTAAGTGTAATGTGCATTGTTCCAAAGTAGCATTGTCTTTTGCATGATTGTGATATCGTTTATTTTGAAATCATTGTATCTAGTCATCACTTAAACCTTGAAGGTGCCCCTGCATTTATGTTTTGCTTCACTAAAGGGGGCAAGCTAGATATCACTTTATCATATTTGCACATCATGTTCATTGCAAATCTATTTGATGCTTCAATGTCATGTTGTAAAACTTTCAGTCCTTTGTGATTTTCTCATTAGGCAACTTAATTACTATAGAATCATTGACTCAGTAAGCTTTTGTCATATGACTATAAAAAGTCCTATATGGTTAATAGCATGTCACCACAGAAATTATTCTTGTTATCATTTACCTACTCGAGGACGAGCAGGAATTAAGCTTGGGGATGTTGATACGTCCAAAACGTATCTATAATTTCTCCTTGCTCCATGCCACTTTTGGGTGATATTGCTATGATATTCATACACTTCCATACACTTTTGATCATATTTGGACTAACCTACTAATCCAGTGCACCCCAGTGCCAGTTTCTGTTTTCGGCTATTTTTGTATTTCAGGTTTTCACATTACGAGAACTGTCAGGAAAAATCCAGAAAAATTATATAAAAAATCAGCGTTCCAAAACCTACTTGCGCCCGAAGTACAGCCGGGGGGGGGGGGCACCAGGGCCCCAGGCGCCCTGGCGGCGCCCCCCTGGGCCACGCCTGGGGGGGCGCCTGGGCCCCCCGAGCCCCGTCTGGTGCCCCCTTTGTCATATATTTAGAGCGTCCTTCGAAACCCTCGGGACGGAAACTCTTTTTCGCGATCTCATCTCTGTTCCGCCACCGCCGCCTCCAAGATCGGGAGCACCAGGAGAACTCTTCCCGGCACCCTGCCGGAGGGGAGGATCATCATCGGGAGCCTCTCCACCACCATGGATGCCTCCCGGACGAGTTGTGAGTAGTCTCCCTTGGACCATGAGTCCATGACCAGTAGCTATGTGATGTTCTCCTCCCGTTCTTGTGCTTCACTAATTAATCCTCGTGAGCTGCCCTACATGATCGAGGCACATATGTAATCCTTATGCTGTTGCTATGATGAGTTTGCTGGGATCCAATGGATTATGAGATTAAGTTCAGATTGTGATTGAGTAATATATTTGATCTACCTCTTTTATATTTTTGTTCGTAAGTAATTCTTGCATGTTCTCTGTTGTTATTTATTGCTTTTGCCAAGTAATACGTAGTGACTCCAAGAGGGAACGTTATGCTTGATTGTGGGTTCATGCCCCTCGATGACTAGCTTGAGTGACAGAAACATGAGTCTAGGGGATGTGTTGTTGCCACAAGGGGAAAACAACGGTGCTTGTGACCGCGGGTGCAAGGATTGTTTACTTTACGCAAAGTTCTTTTAATGCAGTTGTCTGTTGCTTTGAGTTTACACTATGGGTGGGGCTCACAACTTAATACCAGCGAGATGTTCTGGATAGATATCTCAAGGTGGATGATTAGTAGTAGATATTGATGGATTTCGGTCTACTTACTTTGGCGTACCGCCCATGCTTTGAACCTCAACCTTTCTTGCAATGTAGTCAACATTGGTTTGCGTTCGTGGTCCTGTCAATTGCCCAGCTGTAATTCGTTTACCTCACATAGCTGTTTTATCGTCTTTTGGGAGAGAGACATCACTAGTGAACATAATGAGACTCCGGTCCATATTACCATCATTGATCACATCCGCGATTTACTTTTCGCTATTATTTACTATTGCAAACATTATCTATCACTACTATCATTTGCGTTTAATCCTTTGTGAACTACAAGGCCGGAGGGATTGACAACCTCTCTGTACTCGTTGGGAGCAAAGTTATTTGTATCTGTGTGCAGGTCCACGTCGATTGCTAATATCTGGTGCCGTTAGCAGTTGACACCTACTTGTTGAACCTAGGAGTCTCTGGGGATTCGATCCTTGGAATCATTGATAAGGGAAAAACTTCCACAACACTGCATATCACACCTTCCACTTGGGGTAACCAACGAGGGGTTAGAGGCCCATCATTGTTCAGCTCATCCTGAGGAGGGCCCATATACACCTTGGTTGTCCTACCGTGCAAGCCACGTGTCAGGACGGGGCTGTATACGCCCCGGAGTCTCTCCCGGTGGGAGGCTCCCTCCCACGGTCCATTGGAAGTACCAAGCTTTGCGCTTGCAGATCCAACCGAGGAGAGGTTATGCCCACGAACAGTAGAAGCACCAAGCTCCATGCTGGCCGCTACGACCGAGGCGCGGTTATGCCCACACTCCGCACAAGTGTGGTAGCTCTATGCTCCGCGCTAGTTATAAACAACTAAGGGCGGCCCCTAGTGGTCGCACCAACCTCAGGGAGCTTTTCAGCTCACGACGCTCACAACTTCTCCTTAGATGGGTGTCGTGAGGGGGGCTAGGCATAGGGGCTATGCTCAGGTCACGCCTGGCAGACGCCACCCTACCAGGTGCCCAGACACCTGGCCTTCTCGCGCCCCCATCCCAGGCGAAGGCTCGTGGGCAAGGTATGGTGCTCGTTCTCCTTCATGAGAGCCATTCGTACGTCAAAGGAGACCCCTGGGCATCACGACCCAGGGGCCTAACTAACCACGTAGCCCCTCATCCCTTGAGTCTAGTTATGACGATAACCCCGGTCACCCGGAGGGCTCAATGACGATCGAGGTATGCGCGGGGTTGGGCCCTGTCGACCCAGAACGCAAACGGGATCGCTTCAACGTCAAGGGGGACCCCTGGGCATCGTGACCCAGGGGCCTCACTAGCCACGTAGCCCCTCATCCCTTGAGTCTAGTTATTACGATAACCCCGGTCACCTGGAGGGCTCAATGGCAATCGAGGTATGCGCGGGGTTGGGCCCTGCCGACGCAGAGCACCTAAGAAAACATGAAAGGAAGCAAGCATGGAAATCATCTAGCTATTACTATAATACCAAGTTTTTCAAATTCAAACAAAGTTCTTACGCCTCCTCGAGGCACTCGTACTTCTCTCTCTGGACAGGAACAGATCGGGCATTACCAAGCACGTCATCACCAGTCTCCTCCTCTTCGGCTGCGATAGTAGCGGCCTGGAGGAATGCCTTCGCCAGTTTCATGACCCTTGCCCCCAGGGCCTTGGAGAGACCATCATCACCTCCTCGTGAAGATAGTTGTACACGGAACCTTGCCTCGAAGGAAGGGAAATAGAAAATCAAGTGCCCCCACCACCTGACCGCAGGGGATAGCTAAGATAAGTTTTCAACGCCGCATCTACTCACGTACCTACACCTCCATCCACTATAAATCGTGAATCCGTTGGGGCATGAAAACTCTTCCCGACGGACCGGTGGGCGGATTCCTGCATGCCGGGAGGGACCTCCTAAGCATCGCGCCTCAGGGGCTTACCGGACCCTGGATCACTCACTTCCTAGCCTTGACCAAGGCATCACGACCTGGCATAACAGCGCATGCTGAGGCTTGTCTGTGGAGTGGGTCTCGCAGGCATAGGGCCCTAAACTACCGTGGGGACAGAAGGAAGGGAAAGTCATGCTTTAACAAAGGGTCTCATGAAGGACATAAGTTTATAACGCTAGGCAATAACAAAAGTATGACAAGAATCTACACGCCCTCATGGAGCCCTCCATGATGTCTGCAGGAACTAAGCTAAGAAGGTCACTCTCGAGGAATGCGGCTTGAACTCCTTCAACAACGACGGCGCCGGGAGGACACCATTTCCCTCCGACGATAGGAGCGGCGACTTGGCGGCTCGTAGCTCTCGTTGGAGCTCGAGGCCGTCTCAAGGGTAGCGTAACTGCTACCAGAAGATTCGGAGGCGCAACCAATGGCGAGCGCCTCGCTGCCATGATGGCATGAGGAATGGTCGCCGATGAGCCCGTTCCCCGCGCCACACGACAGCCAGCGGCCGTCCGCCCCGAAGACTTTGAAGGTCATCATGCCCATCCTATCCAGTGCGAAATGAAGAATGTGCCTCCCGGCGGGGGCACAGGCACGGCCCACCACACCCCAAACCCAGTCATGAAGACCTGGCCAGAGGAGATCACCTCCACGTCGGCATACGAAGGAGGAAGGCGACACCCCTCGTGCCTCAGCTGCATCATCACCCGGCACGAGCCGGGAGCACCTCCCTCAGGAACGGCGGAAGAAGGATACATGAATGCGGAGGGGCCCGCGCCCACACGATGAACTCGCAGGCATCATCCTCAGAATGGGACGGCAGCAGGGCTTGAGGAGTCGCCCATCTCTCCGGGCGACTAAGGGCGACACCCCTGTCGCCGTCCCCGTTTCGTTCGCCTGCCGCTGGAGCATACAAGGGAAGCGGAAATCCTGGCAGCGCCCGCGTGCACCATGTGCGGGCGCCCGACGGCCTCGGGGACGCACTCGGAGAACTATGGCGCCTCTTCTTCAGGGGGAGCCGCTCAGGCTCTACCATCGGGCTCTTCCCCTTCTCCGCGGCCGAGAACATGCGAATCGGCGCCATGGAAGCCCTTGGAGTAGTGGAAGCGACAAGGATCGGTCTGCAATAGTCGAGTGAGAGACGTGGTGCCTCACCCCCTATTTATAGACCAAGAAGATCAACCGGCGGCCACTCACGCGCAGCCAAAATGGCCCCGCCGCCCACGCCAAGGAGTTGTCAAGTCGCACGATTACCAAGACTGCATGGGAAGCGGAGTTGCCCACGTCCCATCCAACCATCACGCGCCAGCCTGGCCCACAGCCTTATTGGGGCTCGCGGCGCTTTGTCCTCGTCTAAGGCTTCGCCCCGAAGCCAACTCCGCGCGCACCTTGGGCCCGGGGGCTACTGTCGGCGTCCTGGGAACCAGGGTACCCAGACTTGCCTGTCTGCGGGCCGCGATGCGCTCCTACAAGAGGCCTGGTACGGCCCAGCTGATCGACCAGCCGTCCAAGACACTCGCGAGGGGGCCAAGTCTCGCGAGGAGAACAACGTCAAGACCCTCTCAGGAGCAGCCTCGGCAAGGTGCTCCGAAGGGGCGGAGAATCCAAGGCCAAGGTTGCCTCAGGAGGAGGCAGTGATGTCAGCAGTGACGCACCGAGCCAGCGGGTTCCAGCGTCCGCCAGCGGCGCAGTTGCCATTTCGGTGCAAAGGGGACAGCGCAGCCGTGGGTTCCCGAGGAGCGGGACAAAGGTTTCCCCTTTGGTGCAACAACACCGAAGACCGCAAGGACGACAAGGAGGATGTCACCGTCGAGCCCACCACCGCGTCACCGCCTGATCCTTTTGCAGGCGAAGACCACTTTTGTCAGGATAGGAACGTCCTTGTGTTCCCGCTCAAAAATGGCCGTTGTGGGATCCCTTCCCACCTAAACATTTCGGGGGAAGAGGACCCTGGCCGCCTATATAAGTAGCTAGGACCCCCACTATGGAAGGGGAGGTCGAACCAAGCCTAGCCAAGTAGAGCAGATCCATAAACTATGCCACCACGCAAAGGAGCAAGAACACTTGCCTCCTCACCCTCCTGAGCTCGCCTCCTGAGCTCAGAAACCATTGTACTAGTTCATATTCCAGCCCTCCCGAGGCTAATCCACCAAAGCAGGAAGTAGGGTCTTACACCACACGGTGGCCCCAACCTGGGTAAACTCTTGCGCACACTATCTGTTTTTTGCTTGAATCCCTTCACCAAGACGAAAGCGAGACGCTAGGTAGACGTGAGTGGGAGAGATCTTCATTCACGCCCCTGTGTTCGAACTTCTTGGGTTTTGCGGAGCCCTAAATCCGACATGTACTACTCCTAGTACTACTCTACACTACGAGTTCTATGAGGCCATCCAACCGTGTCCCGGCAGATGACCGTGGACACCGATTATTTGTTCATATTTAAATTTGTTTTCACACAGTAAAATATCCATGAAAACAACACATGGCCTCATTTAAATAGGAGATTAAATAGACGGCGAACGGGAGGAGCTCGGTTAGTGTTGCGTTTAATGTCGGCCCGGTCATGAACGGACGTGTGGCCGGAGTGGGTTTCTCGGCTTCCACATGAGTTTCATGGAGGTGTTGGAATGCGGCAAGGAGGCGTGTTCAGCCAGGCATGCAGTGAGCGGTGCCCTCGACTCTGACGTGCGACAGCGCTCCACTCTTCCACTGATATCTGGGCATGTTGGGTACCTGGCCTGCATGCCAATGAACCAACGCACGCAACACACGACAAAGGAGCCGGCTCCGCATGATAAGATTGATTCATAAAGACCGCTGCAAACATCAATGTTTTGCTTATCATAGATAAGACTGATTAATACTCGTAACAATCCATGGCCTTAACAAAGGGTGCATGCACGTATAGGTTGAGCGTGTGTCTTGCGTCGTATGCTGGGTGCATGCAGGCGTGCGAGTGTTGCGTGCGTGCATGTGTATGTTTCAGTGTTGCATGCATGCGTGAGTATGTTCGTGCGTGCATGTGTACGTCTCGGTGTTGCATGCCTGCATGTGTGTGTGTGTTCGTGCGAGTGTTGTGTGCGTGCATGTGTATGTGTGAGTATTGCATTCATGCATGCGGGCTTAGCGGGCGTGTTTGTGAGGATGAGTGATGTGTTTGTATTCACCACAGTGGCTCGTGCGTGCGTGCAATTAAAACAGTCGGCTCAGCATATCATCACAAGGCGACCTTGTCCGCTGTGGTTAGGGCTGCCAACCAGAGGTCTCAGTACTTCGAATCCCCACCAACCACTAATTTATTACCATTTATGTCTTTCATATACGCGCTGACAGGTGGGTCCCACAGTAATGTGCGCTAATGAACGTGGACCGTTTGGCTGGTCAATTGATTATGTCATCAACAAACTACTAAGCTGTATGGTGAGCCAGTGACCGTATGATAACCACAAAATGTATTTTATTAACACATCAGAGACGCAATGTCACGTCCAAGATGTGATTCTATCCCGATCACGTGAGGAACTCGTGATTGGGGCACAATCGCATTTTGGGCGCTTAGTAAGATGGATATCATTACATCGTACCATTACATTAATAGATGGGGAAACATACAAGTCATCAACATCCACATGAATACAACACATCATACACAAGACATCCGACTACGGATGAAAACACATAACAAGCACAACGACATCCATCCTACTATCCTAGGCTGCCGATCAGGAACCTATCCCAAGACTGATGAAGAAGAAGAAGAAAGAACTCCACACAAGTAAACATCGCTCTCACGTCAAGTCATCGGAAACCTGCACCTGCAACTGTTTGTTGTAGTATCTGTGAGCCACGAGTACTCAGCAATCCCATAACCATGGGTATCAAGACTAGCAAAGCTTAATGGGTATGGAGAGGTTAAGTGGTGAGGTTGTAGCAGCGACTAAGCATTGTACGGTGGCTAACTTACGAGTACAAAAATAAGACGAGCATCTACGCAAACGGTCGCAAACTAGTAATGACCTCTAAGTAATCATGTACTACCTAGGAGTCAAACATAACCCCATTGTGTCCTCTTCTCAAAATGAAAGAGGCGGTGACGGTTACTCACGCGGTTGTATTTTATTTCAGATCCTCAGTCAAGTTAACTACAACCGGACATTAACAAATTCCAATCTACCACATAGCCGCAGGCACGGCTTTCGAAAGATCATAACCATGTAGGGGTGTCCCAACTTAGCCCATCACAAGCTCTCACGATCAGCAGAGGTGAAGCCTCTTATCTTAGGGACAACCCGACCAGACTCAGAATCTCGGTGCACAAGACATTTTGACAATGGTAAAACAAGTCCAGCAAGACCTCCCACGTGCCGACACCATGATAGTAGCCGCGCGTATCTCGTCTCAGGCCGCGACCGAATGAACACTCTGTACAACTAAAACCAATCCTCGAGTTTCCTCATGGTGGCGTTGCAAGGGGCTCTAGTTTGGACCAACACTCATGAGGAGCACTGGCCCGGGGTTATAAATTAAGTCCTCGAGGTCCGGAAAGTCCCTATGCAAGTTATTAGTTATTAGGCAAATAGTAAAACCAATGTTGGGCCTTGCTGGAGGAGTTTTGTTGAAAGCAAACTGTCAAGGAGGGCCCGTAACCCCCAACTATGTTAGGAACGCAAACTCAAGTAACATAACACCGGTTTATCGGTTCTTAAGGCAGCATGAGTGGAACAAAACACCGAGCAAAAGGCCAAACCTTCCACCAATTGCCAAGTATATAGGTGCATTAATTCAATTAAGAGATATTGTGATATTCCAACATCCAAGATCCGACATGGAGCAATCTTCATGTTCACCTGCAACTAACAACGCTATAAGAGGGGTTGAGCAAGCGGTAACATAGCCATTCAACGGTTTGCTAGGATGGTGTCAAAGGTTAGAGGTTTCATGGCAACAATGAGAGGCTGACAACAATAGATAGGCAGCACCACATATAACAATAGCATCGAGACAACTAGCATGGAAATGATAGTAATGAGATCCAAGGTGATGGTCATCTTGCCTGGGATCCCGCTAGGAAGAAGAACGAGTCCATGATGAAGACAAAGCCACAAAGACGAACCAAGTGTAGTCGAACGAATCCTCACGGTCACAACAAAACAAGAACAAACGAGAATAAGCAAACAACATGGTAAACACACAACACATAAACCAGACAATATGCTCAACCGAGTATGATTCATTACAAGGCAACATGATGCAAAACATGGCAAGAGATGAGGCACACAAGATCAACACACAAAGCAAGTTTAAATGAGGCAGGAAAAAACATATAACAATTCCGGTAAGCCCTCATATGCAAATTTAGAAATTGGTCCAGATCTGAACAAACCTTATGTTAAAGTTTTTAAACAACAAGTTAAGATGCACCATGATGATCTATACGAAATTCTAGTCTAGTTACATATAAAGTTCAATTAATTCGGACCTACGGCCTAGAAGATATGAGCAAAACAAGTTGAACATGGCATTGATGCAAAATGCATTCAAACATCATGCAAACACTCTCAAAACATTGATGCAACATGGAATGATGCATCTACGTGCAAAACCAAGCAAATTTCATATAGGGCATGCTCAAAACGGAGCAACGGTTCAACACATACACACAAAACAAGTTTAAAGGACAAGTTGTCCAAAACAACAACTAGGCATCTTACGAGCAACAAAACAACATGCTAAAAGTTCAAATTAGGCAGAAGCATGGCATGAACTCAAAGTACAGATTACATGATTCAAGAATCAACAAGAATCAGGTCCGTAGGCATCAAGACTAATCCAACATGATCAAGACAACAAGCAAACTTTATATCACATATTATGACTTGGTGGAAAACAGAGCATATACATGAGCAGAGTTAATATGTTGACATGTTGGAGGCAAGAAATAAGTAAGCTACAACACAAGAACATGGCAAGCAAAAGCATGCCACGCTAGAACACAACATGGAGCACAAGGAACACAACATGGCATATACATGGGAGCAAGAGGTTCATGGCATTCATCAAAACAAGATGCAAACATGATATAGCAGATTGTCAGACTTAGTGAAAATCTAGGAATGCAACAACAACATTGTGATGCTGACTTTGGAGGCACATATCAGCAAGCATATCAATTCTAATAAGCATTCAAAGGTCATGAACATGTAATAGGTATGTCATACTACAAATAACTCCATTGGCACAACTCCATAGGATGCATAGATTTATTATAACAAGCTTTACCAAATTGAACATGTTGTTAACAGGCTGACAGAAACATCATGATGACAGCTTGAGAGCAAGAAAGAGACAAGCTACAACAACCTATAATTGCAAACAATGGCATGGATGGATAGAGCATAACAAGGGTTTCAAGACATGGTCATTGTACATACCAAAACATGCATGTATATGACTGTAGCATCAAGCAAACATGGCATCATAATATAATAGTTCCAGACTTGGCTGTTTTCAACAAGTCTCAGAAATCAGCAAACAACAAGTAGGTCACTTAACAAGCTTGTTTCACTCACCACAAGGCATATCATGAAAAACTAATTACATCATTGCAAAGATGACATGATTGTGCTCCTAAAACATGTTGACATGATGTTCAAAGAAAATCACTCAAAAAGATATGAAAAAGACAAATCAGCAAGTTATATAAAGTTTCAGCAGTTAACGGCACTAAGCACTTTTGCAAGAGAGATAACTGCGTCGAGATAAACCCTAACATGCATGAAAAGCACACCATCATGTATACACTCAATTTGGATCTACGTGCACAAAGTTATGGACCTCACAAGATGCACACAAAATATTTTGAGAAAAAGACTTAGAAGAAATTACACCCTAGGGGGGTCTTGGCGGGACACTGTCCGTATGACGGCCGGACGTGTCTGGGCTCGGGCTTGCGGGCCCACCTGGCAGTGACTCGGGCAGAGGAGGTCGAGGCAGAGGCCATGGCCGCGGTGACTCCGGCAATGGCGAACGGCGGGACGGCCACCGGAGGCGGGGACGGGGTTGCGGAGGTCGGGAACCGGCACATCCAGGCGTAGGGAACCCGGATCCGGTGACAGCGAGGCCGGCGGCGACCTGGAGGCACGGGGACGATGGCGAGGGCTCAAGTGGCAGCGGCCATTGGCGGCGGCAAGATAGGAGCTCCTGCGGGGAGAGGGAGAGACGGGTGAGAGCAGATCGGGGAGAAGGGGAAAGGAGGAGCCACCGGCGGGGTCCGACCTGGTGGGGCGCTGTGCTCCGGCGAGGAGTGTCGCCGGCGATGGCAAGGCAAGGAGGCGGTGGGGAGCGTTGGTGCGGGGAGCGAGCTGGCACGGACGCGGGTGCATGGGCCGCGGAGTCGGGCGGCTCAGGCCCCAGATGGGCCCGAGCGGGCCCTCCTGCGGGCCTAGCGGGCTGGGGGCGGCGAGGGAGCTGGCCAGGCGACGTGGCGGCTCCTGGTAGGCTGGAGGGCGGCGCGCGGTGGCGGGTCGGCCAATGGCTGAGCGCCAAGTGGCGGCGGCGAGCTGGCGCGCCGGATTCGAGGGAGGTGACGCTGAAAACGAGGAGGAGGGAGGTGGGATTTCGGCTGGATGTTAGGGGTAGGTTTAGCCTAGGTGGGATTAGTGGGCTGTGTAGAAGGCCTTGGACTGAGAGGAGAGAAGAGAGAAAGAGGCCCGGTGGCAGTTTCGGAGATGAAACGTCCGACGAATAAACCAGCAACGGCACTGCTCTATGTTTAACGGTTGGGCTATCAAACGAGCTCCGAAAGCGACAAAATTGGGCAGGCGGTCTGTCTACACTATAATTAGACTACACGCCAAGTTTCAACCCATTCCGAGAATGTTTTTTGGCCACTTACAAAATAAGGTTTTGGAGGTGCCGCGGGCGCGTGCGAGTGTGTCTGGGCTCAGAACAAACAACGGAGACAACGGGGAGACGGACAACTACGAACGAATGCAAGTTTTGAAAACAATGCAGATATAATGCACATGATGAAATGGCAAAGTGCAACACGCAAGCAGAAGACATGGCAACGGCGATGAATAAGAGGATGACACCTGGCGCATCGGTCTCGGGGTGTCACACGCAAGCTACCATTTCTTTCTTTCATATACGCACTAAGAGGTGGGCTGCATGGTTACGTGCGCTGATGGTGCAACACTAGTTACGCCACGTGGAATGTTTGACTGGTCAATTGATCGTGGCATCAACAAATTACGGAGTTGTACGGTGAGCCAGTGACCGTATAATCACGACATGTATTCTTTTAACACGTTACATACGCAAGCGCTCATATATATGCGCGCAAACACTCAACGCTATAAGCGCACACACGCACACCCTACCCTTATGAGCACCTTTGAGAGAGTGAGCCAGCATATCATCTTCAGATTTTATGAAGTGACCATATATAGGCACCTCGTAGTCGAGGGGAACGTCTCCTCCCACTGAACGCACATCGCCGGAAATACTGTAATTAATCCAGGATATATGCGAGCACCAGGATTTTCACCCTCGTCGGCTGGGGATACCACTGTCCTCCTAACCATCCAACCATAGGTTGGTTAGCACCAGAAAATGTATATGGTGACCGTAATGAGATTATTATGAAGTCCAGTGACCATATCGTGCTTTCGCTTCAAATACAATGACTGTAAGTGTCGTCAGCAAAATACAGAGCACGCATCAAATACAATGACCGTCGGTGTCATCAACAAAATACAGAGACGTATGGTAAGCTAGTTATTGTATGATCACCACAAGAATATATACGGGGACCGTAATGAGCATATTCTGAAGTCGAATGACCGTATAGTGCTTTTGCTTGAAATACAGTGACCGTCACGCGTGAATGTGTCAGGGGCATACTTTTAGAGGGCTGAGAGATAGTTTGTGTGCGTACGTGAAAGTGGTGTAGGGATAGGGGGTGTGATGGTGACAAAGAGAGACATGCCCTTCGTTTCTCTTTCCCGTGACTAATTATTTAGCAGAAGATATAAACATTCACAACGCGGAACAAATATTATTGGATGCACCATGCAATTAATTTCATGTATAACTTTGTTCTATAGTATATGATTATTTTCTTAGTGGCCGATCGTGTGTGGGGTGTGGTGGGCACATCATTTCTATTTGTGGTGGGTCGACGTGAGGACTCATGGGTCGGTTTCCATCTTGGGCCACATATGTTGGACAGAGACACGCTATACGAATCCCATGGAGGACTCGACGTACAAGACGAAGCTACCAGAGTCATGGAGGACTCTATCCCAACTGATGATAAGCTGACTATATATGATTTGTAACCCTAGCTAGGCCTCGAGTATGTTATATACGCCCGAGGGCTAGTTCGTCGATAGTATACACACAATGCATGGTATTCACGTGTACTTTGTACACACCCCTATCACGAATATACAATATCAGGAGTAGGCTTTTCCTCAACTGCAAGGGCCCGCACTTGGGTAAAACTTTGCCTCTTATTACCATCCAGCCTGACAGTTAGGGATATCTTATCGAATGATCTGATTGAATCATAAATGCCAACTAGTAAGAGAGGGGGCAATGTGTGCGAGAGAGTCCTAAAGATAATGTGTGTGCGGGAGACACGTAGGCACATGTATGTGCATATAGAGGGCCAGCAAGTGACCATACGTGTGTATATATGCATGTGAGAGAAATAATGTTTTCCAACTGAGATTAGTGAAAGGAGTGGTACATAGTAATAAGAGAGAGAGAGAGAGAGAGAGAGAGAGAGAGAGAGAGAGAGAGAGAGATAGAGTGTGTGTGCGTAAGACACCCCGAGAGAGAGTGTGAGCATGTGTGAGAGAGAAATGCCGATGTATATAAAGTGTGTGCCCTTATGCGTCAGATAATAAGATACATAGCGCGTGTGTGTGGACAGGCATAAGCATAGTGCATCTACATGCAAAAGAATACACATTAAATTAAAATATAAATTGCTTTTTTGGATGAGATCATGAATTTTGCAATTTGCGTATGAACGAACATTGGTCTATCAGACACCCATACTGTGTTGAATTCGAGCATGTGTATGGGTTTATATCATATTATCGATCCATAGAGAGAGAGAGAGTGGTTCAAAATCTAGACAATGCATGGCTTTTGCAATTCATGTATAAATATTAATTAGTGCACCCCGTGTTGTTAGTGTCAGGCACTTTATACGTTTGTCACATACATGGATACATTAAAAATTGCTAGCTACAATAGAATACATGTTCAATTCAACATAAAGGTGTGGTTTCAAATATTCAAATTCATATGAAGTGCATTCATCTATTTGAATTCAAGATAATGGCATTTGTAAGTCAGATCTAAAAGCTGGCATCAATCTTTGTCGTGCGTTTGAACATGCTATAAATTCATACACATGTCTAACTATTTTTTTGCAACCAAGTAGATTATATGTCGAACCATGCATGAATTTAGCTAAGCTGTATATTTTTTAATATATACTCGTGTACAATGTATATTCAAATGTACCCCCTCTATTCCAAAATAATCATAGTTTTAGGATTTTCAAGAGTCAAGATTTTTGAAGTTTGACAAATCCGGAAAGTTCAATTCAAGAGAACTGTAAACGTTAATGCTTATGCTCCAAAATATTGAACGGAGCGCCAAATAAGCCTTTGGTTGCCCGAAATCACGCGAGACTAATGTTTGGTGGTACAAAATTATTGTCCTGACTCTGGCCCGTGTAGCCTATCGGCCCGATGTCCAAAGGTCTAAACCGGGGTAGGTTTGTAACTTCACCAAGACGCCGGTCTCAACCGCCTCTGAGAAGCATTCATACACTGCGTGCGCATAAACATGTAATGCCCAGTATGAGATTATACCTCCCACGTGTCGAGGCACGACTTAAAGGTATAAGCTCATACTAGAATGATCTAAAGTATGGTATCTTTGCACGACTCATGTAAAAGAGGGATGAAATTGCGAAAGAGTAGTTGGCTTACACTCGCCACATCACACAATACATTACATAAGCAATCATCATCCAAATAACATCACAGTCCGGCTACTGACGAAGATCCAAATGAAAGATACCATAAATAAATAACACAAGGTCCCGATCATAACATCCTAGTAAGAGCCCCATTGATCATCTGGATAAGACACGTAGTATCGCCCACGTTCTTCGTAGAACTCCCAGTACAACTCTGACCCACCAGCTGTGTAGTTCTCCACGGTACCTTCATCTGGTGTTGTGTAGAATCTGTGAGCCACAGAGGACTCAGCAATCCCGTTCCCGGTAGCAATGCTATCTGAGCATTGGGTGTGGAACAAGGCTGAAGAACAAGGTTGCAACTGCACTAGCACTAGCTTACGTGTTGAGACCGAGAAGAGAAGTGCCAACGATCGACAAAGTGATCACGAAGTGATCCTATCTAAGCACGTCAAACATAACCCCACTGTGTTCACTTCCCGAACCCCTTCGGAAAGCGACCGTCACGGTTACTCACGCTGGTAGTGTATTATGATCATAGTGTCAAGTTTTCTACAACCGGATATTAACAAATTCTCATCTTCCTCATAACCGCGGGCACGGCTTTCGAAAGATCAAAACCCTGCAGGGGTGTCCCAACTTAGCCCATCACAAGCTCACGATCTGCGGAGTCGCAACTCCAAGGTGGGAAGACCCGAGTATTCTTGGAATCCCGTGCTCAAGATATTCCGACTAAGGTAAAACTAATCCAGCAAGACCTCCCGGCATGCCAACACCCTGATAGTAGCAGCGCGTATCTCATCTGAGGCCACGACCGGACGGGTGATGCTACAGGTTTTTACCAGCCCTCGGGTTTCCCTAAGGTGGCCCCACAGGCTCCCCAGTTTGGACCAACACTCATGTGGAGCACTGTCCCCGGTTTTTGATTAAGAAAAGGGTTTATAACTCCCTATGCAAGTTTTAGTTGTTATGCAAATGTAAAACCAATGTTGGGCCTTGCTGGAAAAGCTTTAGCGCTAAGCGGGTTATCGAGGGGGGCCCATAAACCCCAACCGTGTTAGGGACGCAAAATCAAGGAACATAACACCGGTTTAAACGGTTCCGAGGGAGGCATGAGCGGAACAAAACACCAAGCAAAGGATTAGCCTTCCACCCATTTCCAATTATATAGATGATTTAGTTAAACAATTTATATAGTGTGATATCCCAACAATAACTTCATCATGAAGCAAAATCTTCAAATCTTCTCATGCAACTAACAATGCTATAAGAGGGGTTGAGCAAAGCTTAGGTAGCCAAACAAAGGTTTGCTAGGTTGGGTGGTTAGAGAGGTTCATGGCAACAATAGGAGGATGACAAACAGACATAGGCATCGAGGCAATAAGCTAAAGAGCGATAACTCTAGCAATAGGCAAAGATAGTAATGATATCTGGGTCAGGTCATCTTCCCTACTGAATCCGCGGATGGAACGTAACCTTGCTCCTCACTCAACCTCGGTAGAAACCTCGTACTCAGTATCTTCACCAGGCTCTAACCAAACACAACAATGCAACAACGGAACAAAATCAATCAACATGCAGTGCTCAATCACATGATGCATGAACATGAAGCATGTGAACATGAAAAGACATGATGCATGGCCTAGGGGCACAAGAATGCAATATCATCACCAACAAACAAGATCAACCACACGTGTGAAACAAGTAAAGCAACAACTTAGCAAGTTTATGTAGATTATCAAACAAGCAACCAACATGTTTTAAGAGGTTGGTTAACATGGCAAGGGTGCACTAACATAACAACAACATGCTTGCATATTTAAATGGGCTGGAAATATAAAACAACAATATCCAGAAACTCCCATATTCATTTATGTGCATTTGAGACAGATTTGCAAAACTTCTGTGAAAGAGTTGTCAAACATGCTAAGCAACAGCACCGAAATATTCTACACATTTTTCTACCCCAAATGCATATAAAGTTTGTTAAATTTGGAGTTGTAGATATTTAGTTATGATTTTTGCAAGTTTGAACATATTTAAAACAAATTTAAATTCAAACACCATTTTAAATGTTTTAAACATGGCAGCAAGTGACATATTCTTAATCTACACAAAATTCTAAGCACTTTTCATATAGGGCTCAAATTCATATGAAGCATAAATATGCGGATATTAATTAAAACAGAAAAATAGAAAAGAAAAAGAAAAACGGAAAAAGAAATAAAAACAGAATAAGCGCCAGGTCTAAGTTGACCCAGTTTCAGCGAGCCACTGACACTGACAAGGGGGCCAGGCGGAGCTGAGCTGGCGAGTGGGTGCGCGCGGGGCTGGAACTGGAGCTGTGAGGCTGGCAGGTGGGACCTACCTGTCAGCCTCAGGCGAAAACTAAAAAGGGGCGAAATACCACAGCACCCGCGAGGGATCGAACCCGCGCCCTACTGACGAAACTGACGGAGACACACCACTACGCCACTCCATCGATCTTGATAGATAGGAGGTAGCAAATCTGAAGAATATAACGCACAGGCAGAACAGGGGAGCACTGGCCCTCGTCGGAGCATGCTCGTCGGAGCCACTCTGGCGACCATTAAGCACAGCAGAGGGGTGCGAGAGGGAGCACGAGGAGTCCCGCATCCAACCAAACTACTAGCTGCACCTAAGGGGCACTGCATCATCGGCGGCGAGCATCTACAGCACGGCGGTGACGGAACGACGGCGAGGCGATGCAAGGCACTAGGCGGCACGACGATAGCACACAGAGGTCCTACGCGACTAGGCGAAGCGAACGGGCACCATAGCAAAGGCTAGAGAGGTCGGAACACTCGCCGGCGACGAGGTCCGACGGCGGCGTGATCGGGCACTGGTGGAACTATGGCCTAGAGCATGCGCAAGAAAGGGAAAAGGGCACGGGGAGAGAGAGGAGCTCACCACGAGCACCACGGTGTGCTCGGCTGGCCCTGGCATGGACGGACTCGTCGGCGGCGTGCCTCGAACACCTACCGCCACCGTAGAGGAAGAAGAGGAAGAAGAGCTTGACGAAGAGGTGCTCGGGTCCGCGTAGTTGACGTAGAGGAAGAAGACGACGTCATGGAAGAAGCTGGACAACTTTGGCGAGGCCGAGGATGACGCGGAGCACGCCGGCGACGAGAGGTTGCTCTCAAATGCGCTCGGGCGTCGATGGTGGTGGCGGATCTGGGGGATTCCAGCTCTCCAAACGGCAAGAGGGGAAAGGGAAGACCTAGAGAGGAGTGGTGGACACAATTTGGGTTTAAAAGAGGGGCTCAGCGCACGGCCTCGACGTCCGTGAGCTGATGGCGCGACGGTGAGCGCGGCGTGCTCTGCTTTTTTGATGGAGGAAGACGGAAGCGAGGGGGATGTATCACTGACATGGTGGAGCCTCGCACTCAGAATGGCTATGGCGCGACTGCTAGGCTCTGGCTGGGCCTGCAGTGCTGGGCTGCGCTGCGCTGCGGGTGGAGATGGGCCTCCGAGGAGAGAGAGAAAGAAGGAGGAGAATAAGAAGAGAAAAAGAAGAAGAAGAAGAGGGAGAGGGGTAGGGTTTAGCTAGGTTTAGCTTAACGCACACAACAACACATCAGAAGGTCTCACAATGCACACGAGAAATTAAACTATGATGCCATGATGATATGATGATGGGCAATGTAAGGATGCAAAATAATAAAAGGTATGCAATGCAAATAAAATAAAAGACAAGGACCCCCAAAGATAATGACAAGGATCAAAGAGGAAGCTTTATTGCCATTATAGGAAAGTATTACATTTGGGGCATTACAAAACACCTGTGCGCGCTCGGCCGAAATCTATCATGTCCACTATTTGGGTGTGACGCCCGAAGACCGACGTCCCAGAAGATTCCAGAAGATTCCAGATGTTCCGGGTTCCCCGTGTGTTTCGTTGTGCTTGTGTTATTTATTTTTGCATTTCATCATGTCATCATGCCATCATGTCATAATTATTTTGCATCTCAACCAAATAAATTGTGTGGACCTTCGGTCCATTTAAATCGAGGGAAGAATGTCTTCTCTTTATAACATTCCAGTTGTTTGGAATTAACCAACACACTTGCATATTTTTTCCCCATGTCTTTTCCACTTCGAGTTTCCCCTTCAAAAACCTTGCCAATATTCTTTTCCCGTGTTTCGAGGATCCTCAAAAACCCTCCTTCTATTTTTATTTAAATTCCTGACATTTTTGTGAGTCCGGGAAGTTTATCCTCTTGCCCAAATTCTTCCCCTTCCTTCTTCTCTTTTTCTACATTGCTATTTTTTTCTGTTTTGAGAAATAGCAGAAGAGAGAAGAAGAAGAGCAGCCGCAGCGGGCCTCCACCCCAGCAGCCCAGCCGGCCTGCTAGGCCATCAGCCACCAGCCCACTTGGGCCTCCAACCAGCAAGCCTCCCTCGCCCGAACCCTAGCTAGCGACGCACCCGCAGCTCCTCCCTCTCTTCCCCTCGTGCGCCGCTAGCCTCTTTCCTCTCGCTCGATCCCGAGGCCCCAGCACTCCGATTCCCTCCTTCCTCCTCGAGCGTCGCTCGATCCCCTCGTCCAACCCCGATTCCCTCGCATCGCTCCTCTCTGCCCCGATCTCCCCGATCCCTTCTCCAGCGCCCAAGGCAGCCTCGCCTTCCTCGCGCCTCCAGAGCGCCCCGCGCCAGGGCCGCCGCTCCCCTCGCCAGGCCAGGACTCACCGCGCCAAGTCCCTGCGGCTACGCCCGCCGCTCCCTCCGGTCGGCCAGAGGCCCTGCTGTAGGATCGAAGAAGGTGAGAGTGTCTAGAGGGGGGGTGATTAGACTACTCGACAAGATAAGAATTCTGCCTTTTAACAAGAACAGATTTTGGCAGTTTTTGCATAACACACAAGTCAAGTAGAAAACTACACATGCAATTCTAGAGTATAAGCAGCAGAAAGTAAATTGCACATGTAGTAAAGAGAGGTGGAGAAGATCAGACGCAATTTGGAGACGCAAGGATTTTTCCCGTGGTTCCGATAGGTAGTGCTATCGTACATCCACGTTGATGGAGATTTCAACCCACGGAGGGTAACGGCTGCGCGAGTCCACGGAGGGCTCCACCCACGAAGGGTCCACGAAGAAGCAACCTTGTCTATTCCATCATGGCCTACGCCCACGGAGGGCTAGCCTTACTCGGGGTAGATCTTCACGAAGTAGGCGATCTCCTTGCCCTTACAAACTTCTTGGTTCAACTCCACATCTCAAAGACGGAGGCTCCCAAGCGACACCTAACCAATCTAGGAGGCACCACCCTCCAAAAGGTAATAGATGTTGTTGATGATGATGAACTCCTTGCTCTTGTGCTTCAAATGATAATCTCCCCAACACTCAACTCTCCTCACTGATATGGCTGTGGTGGAAGAAAGGATTGAGTGGAAAGCAACTTGGGAAGGCTAGAAATCAAGTTTCATATGGTAGGAATGGAATGACTTGATCTCAACACAAGGGTAGGTGGTTCTCTTCTCAGAAAGTGTATGGTAGGAGTGGTAGACTTTCTGATGGCTCTCTCCACGAATGAAGAGGGGGTGGAGGGGTATATATAGCCTCCACACAAAATCCAACCGTTACACACATAATTGAGCAATCTCGGTGAGACCGAAGTGAGAACTCGGTCAGACCGAAAGTTAAAATATAGTGAACGTTGGGGTTTTCGGTGGGACCGAAAATACCATCTCGGTGAGACCGAAAGTGCAAAAGATATGAACGTTGGAGTTTTCGGTGGGACCGAGAAAGAAAACTCGGTTAGACCGATTTGAGAAAAGACAGGAACATGCCAGTTTCGGTGGGACCGAAAATGCAATATCGGTGAGACCGATTTGAGCCAAGACAGAAGCTTGCCCATTTCGGTGAGACCGATAATGCAAACTCGGTTATTCCGAAATGATGTCAAACGGTTACAGAAGGTTGGCAGTCCAGTCTCGGTGAGACCGATCTCAAACTCGGAATGACCGATTTTTCTAGGGTTTGGAATATGGCTGAAGTGGTTCATCTCGGTGGGACTGAGTTGGAAGAATCGGTGTGTCCGAGATTACTTATGAGTGTGTTAAGTAGTGAAAGTTGCTGATAGTTGAAGGAGCTAAATCACTAAGCACTTGAGCAACCAGATCATCAACACAACCTCATCCCCTTTTAATAGTATTGGCTTTTCCTATGGACTCAATGTGATCTTTGATCACTAAACCAAAAATGGAGTCTTGAGCTTTTGCCAATGCTTGCCTTAGCATTTTGAGGGGTCCACTTCTTGAGTCATCTTGCCATACCAATGTGATTGGATTTCCTGAAACATACTTGATAAAGGCATTAGTCCAACCACAAAGTATGTTGTCATTAATTACCAAAACCACCCAGGGAGCAAATGTGCTTTCAATCTCCCCCTTTTTGGTAATTGATGGCAACACACTGAAATTATACTAAACAAGACATCAAAGCTTATTGAAAGAAAGACAGAATTATCACGAAAGCTTTGACAAGCATGTAGTACACAGGCTCCCCCTACAAGTGTACAAGATTTTCATGGATTATGGTTTTGGACTACCACAAGCACACAGGAGAGATAAGCAAGATGTGCTACATGCAGCTTGGCTATATGCATCAGAGCAGATGAAAGGAAGTGAGTGATAATGCATATGTGCATGGTGATTTCTTGCAAACAAGTATTTACAAGCAAGTCACCATCATGCACATTCTGCAAGATGCATATACTTACCTTGAGGTTCCTTGGCATTGTACCTGAAGGGATAAACTTGGGAAAACAAGGTTAGATAACACAAGAGTATTTCTTCAACCAACTGCAAGAACATCAAGAGTACCAAGCCAGGGAGAACATGTATAAATAGTGTCTCATATTGAGCACAAGCTTGAATCAGCAAACATGTCTCCGAAACTAAAAGTTTTTCAATGAACTCTGAGAGATTTTGCTTTCCATAAGATATCCATTGTGAAGATTCCTCTCCCTTTGAGTTCTCTCAGAACAAGGGGTTTGATGGAAAGAGCAAAATCAAAAGAATGATGCCAATTGTAATGTCCAATGTAAAACACGACAAAGCTTTGATGTGATTCTCTCCCCCTTAAGATAAGATTGCTTTTCTTCTCCCCCTAAGTCTCTTTTCCCTTTACTCCCCCTAAGTCTTCTCCCCCTTTGACATCAAGTGCCGAAAAGGACAGCAAACTAGGTAGGGCAGGAAAGGTGGAAAGAAAGAAAGAAGAGGGATCCTTAAGAATCACAACAGGGCAAACAAGAACATTCATAGAGAAACAATTTGAGTCTTCTCCCCCTTAAGATTTAAATTTTAGTGGAGCTGCAGAAGTTGACGTCCTGGAAGATAAATCGGTGACACCGAATTAGATGGATCGGTGGGTCCGAATCCTTTTCGGTTAGACCGAAAATTTTAAATCGGTGACTCCGAGTTTAATTCCAAGGAAATACAGAAATAATTCAGCTCACTTTGCGAGGAATCTTTCAAAAGATTTGCAATGAATTTGTAAAAGATGTTCAGGGAATTGATCAGAGCCAGAATGATATTCAAAGAAACATAAGAAAAGAAATGAAAAAGATTCCTAGATGAAGTTTTTTTTTAAAGAAAACTCAATGAGAAAACATAAGAGAATACAGAAAGACTCCAAAAACATATGTACTTCATCTAGATAAAGGTCGGCGACAAAGTCACCTATGTTTGAGTATATTGACTTAGGAGTCAAATGAGGACATTTGATCATAGGTCATACTCATCATTTAAGCTCAAAATGGGGTTGCCATTTTTCGATTAAGCAATTGATGTGATCACATCTTATGAAGCTGCTTGTACTCATGACTTTGAGTAAAGCTCCTTAAAGATGTGAAGAACATACCTTGGGCTTGTTGTTGCTTTACTCATGTAGGTAAGCTTGATGTAGGTGCTCATTGAATGTGAAGTTGGAGCGCCATTTCTACTTGTGTAGTTCATCTTCCTACATGGGTTAGGCAAGCAAGGAAATATTCGAGGATATCCAAGATGACAAGAGTGAAATACTAGATGTATAAGATGTCAAAAAGGATATGTGGAATTTTGTTCCTTGAACTCAACATCCCAAAGGGCTAGATACTTGGTCAATGACAAGATTACTCATGAATTGAGTGTGTGGTAATCTTGTGGAATGTAGATCATCCAAGTACCTGCAAAGAGTTAGATGCAATACAAGGAGGCAAATGTGTCCAAGACATATGATCATCATCATAAGAGAAATATCAAGGATTAGTCAAGAGAGCTCATGCCTTGCATGCATCAATGGAGTTATCACTCCAAGTTTGAAGCATCAATGATGTTCAACTCACTCCTCAAGCGACAAAACACTTTCTCATCAAGAGGTTTTGTAAAGATATCAGCAAGTTGTTTGTCAGTACGAACATGCTTAAGATTAATGTCACCCTTGGCAATATGATCACGAATAAAATGGTGACGAACTTCAATATGCTTTGTTCGAGAGTGTTGTACTGGATTGTGTCCAATCTTGATTGCACTGTCATTGTCACAAAGCAAGCGAACACGTCTCACATGTATCCCATAATCCTTAAGCGTTTGTGTCATCCATAGTAATTGAGCACAACACGAACCAGCAGCAATATATTCCGCTTCAGCAGTGGATAAAGATACCGAATTTTGTTTCTTGGAGGACCAAGATACAAGGGATCGACCAAGGAATTGACATGTACCCGAAGTTGACTTTCTATCAACCTTGTCACCGGCATAGTCCGAGTCGGAATAGCCAACAAGATCGAAAGAAGCTCTCTTAGGATACCAAATGCCAAAGTTTGGTGTGTGTATCAGGTATCTCACTATCCTTTTAACAGCTTTAAGATGACATTCTTTAGGGGCTGCTTGATATCGCGCACACATGCATACACTCAACATTATGTCAGGACGAGAAGCACAAAGATATAGTAGAGAACCAATCATAGAACGGTAAACCCTTTGATCAACTGGTTCTCCATCTTTTGTCAAGTCATTATGTCCACTTGTAGGCATGGGGGTACTCATACCTTTGCTTTCTTGCATGTTGAACTTCTTGAAGAGATCCTTGGTGTACTTTGTTTGTGAGACAAAGGTACCCTCCTTAGATTGCTTGATTTGCAACCCAAGGAAGAATTTGAGTTCACACATCATGGACATCTCATACTTCTCTGACATGAGCTGTCCAAACTTCTTGCTAAAATGGGGGTTAGTTGAACCAAAGATAATATCATCAACATATATTTGGCACACAAATAGTTCACCATTAACCCTTTTCGTGAACAGCGTTGAGTCTATCTTTCCAATCTCAAAGCCTTTTTCAAGAAGAAAGCTAGTTAAGCATTTGTACCAAGCTCTAGGAGCTTGTTTAAGACCATAAAGAGCTTTGTGCAACTTGTAAACATGATTAGGCTTTTTGGGGTTCACAAATCCGGGAGGTTGTTTCACAAATACTTCCTCCTCAATTTCACCATTTAGGAAAGCACTTTTGATATCCATTTGATAGAGAGTAATATCATGATGATTGGCATAAGCAAGAAGAATGCGAATGGATTCAAGTCTAGCAACGGGGGCATAGGTCTCACCATAGTCCATACCTTCGACTTGTGTGTAACCTTGAGCTACGAGACGAGCCTTGTTGCGGATGACTTGTCCATCTTCATCTTGCTTGTTCCGAAACACCCATTTGGTTCCAATGATGTTTTGATCATCCTTGGGCTTCTCTACCAAAGTCCACACCTTGTTCCTCTCGAAGTTGTGTAGTTCTTCGTGCATAGCGTTCACCCAATCCGGGTCTTCAAGTGCTTCTTCTACCTTCATAGGTTCAATACTAGAGATAAATGAGTAATGCTCACAAAAGTTAGCTAAGCGAGTTTTAGAGCGAGTAATTCTCCCGGAGTTGATGTCGTTCATCATTTGTTCCACGGGATGATTCTTCTTGACTCTTGCTCGAACTCGGGATAGCTTTTGTTGATGTTGTGGCTCAGCTTCCTCATCATCTTCATCTTCCTCTTCTTCTTCATTGTTGTTGGTGTTGTCTTGAGGTGGTGGAGAAGGAGGTTGTGGTGGATCTTCTTGTTGCACTTCCTCATCTTGGTGAGTTCCACTTGTGGAGGCCTCCATGTTGCCTTGAGGTTCATCTCGACGTGAGGTAGGGGGCTCCACATATGTAGATGAGGTACTCTCCTTCACTTCCATGGGACGGATCTTTCCAATAGATAAATCTTGGATAGCTTCTGATGGGTCCTTGTCTCCTACATCAATAGGCATTTGCTCTACTTGCGAGCCATTAGATTCATCAAACTTCACATCTACCGTCTCTTCAACCTTTCGGGTGAAATTATTGTAGACACGGTAGGTGTGGGAGTTTGATCCATAACCAAGAAGAAAGCCTTCATGAGATTTAGGAGCAAATTTAGACCGACGATGCTTATCAAGGATATAGCATTTTGAACCAAAGACACGAAAGTATCCCACTTGGGGTTTGTTACCGGTGAGGAGCTCGTATGATGTCTTGCCGAGGAGCTTGTGAAGATAAAGCCTGTTGATAGCATGACAAGCTGTCTCGACTGCTTCACCCCAAAAATGCTTCGGTGTCTTGTATTCATCAAGCATCGTTCTCGCCATCTCTATGAGCGTTCGGTTCTTCCTCTCAACAACTCCATTTTGTTGTGGAGTGTACGTAGACGAGAACTCATGTAGAATTCCTTCCTCATCGAGAAAAGAGTCTACATTGGCGTTCTTGAACTCCGTTCCATTGTCACTCCGAACTTTCTTGATCTTCACCTCAAATTGATTTTGGGCCTTTTTAGCAAAGGTCTTGAAGATTTTCTGAACCTGCGATTTATCATCAAGGAAAAATACGCACGTAAATATGGAATAATCATCAACTATAACTAGACCAAAGGAGTTACCACCAAGGCTTTTGTAAGCATTGGGACCGAAGAGATCCATATGAAGAAGCTCAAGCGGTCTCCTTGTGGTCATGATGTTTTTCACGGGATGACTTCCACCAACTTGTTTTCCTGCTTGACAAGCACTACAAAGTCTATCTTTGTCAAAGAGAACATCTTTAACACCAAGAATATGATCACCTTTGATTAGCTTGTCTAGATTACGCATAACATGTCCTAGCCTTCTATGCCATAACCAACCTTTAGAGGATTTAGCAATGAAACAAGCTCTAGGTTGGGCTTTCTTAGTGAAATCAACAATATATAGATCACCTCTACGGATACCGGTAAAAGCCATGTTTTGATTGTCACGACGAAAGACTTGGCAATCTACTTTGGTGAATAGCACATTGAATCCAAAGTCAGCTAATCTAGACACGGAAAGTAAATTGTATCCAAGAGATTCTACAAGCATGACATTTTGAATAGAGCTATCATGAGATATGGCCACCTTACCAAGGCCAAGTACCTTACCCTTGGAGTTGTCTCCAAAAGTCACATACTTGCGTGGACCATCGTTCTTTGCAAGCTCTCGAAACATGTCTTTATCTCCGGTCATGTGATCGGTGCATCCACTATCAAGAATCCACTCTTTTCCGCCGGACATGTAGTCTCTCAGGTTTGCCATAAGATTGAGACTCTTCATGACCTTGTCTAGCTCGGTGTCCGAATCGGAGTAATCATCATCGTGCTCATGCTCATCATCATATTGACCCATAGATTGTTCATCATCAACACCTAGGTCAATTTGATAAGTACTTGCATTAGTTTGGTCAATGTGACAATAATCTTCGGAATGCAATGCAAGAGCATTTCTAATTATAATATTGATAAGACCGGGATCACCCTTCTTTTTCATAACATCACGAAGCTCAAAAAAGCATTTATCAAAGTTGGGATCATTGGGGTGCAACTTATCAAATTCAATAGTCTTGTGTAGAATTTCATCAAGACTTCTCAAAGAGTAGTCCGGATAAAGTTCTTCCAAGAATTTCCACATAGCATAGGCACACTCAAAGTTTGTAACAAGATTAAGGAAGTCATCGGGTAACCCTCTAATGATAAGATTTACAGTTCTAAGGTTACGAAGCAAATCAAGCTCTTCATCCATGGTAGGGTGCAAGGGATCAAAAGGAGGCACATAGGGGTTCTCAATATATTTGCACAAATTGTACTTCTTAAAGATACTAAGCATTTCAAACCTCCAAGAGTTATAAGACTCTCCATTAAGAATAGGCACTCTATGACTAACACTCCCAAACGTAGACACGTCCATCTTCCTCCAATGGTGTGTAAACCAAAGCAATGGAGACCAAGGCTCTGATACCAATTGTAGGATCGAAGAAGGTGAGAGTGTCTAGAGGGGGGGGGTGATTAGACTACTCGACAAGATAAGAATTCTGCCTTTTAACAAGAACAGATTTTGGCAGTTTTTGCATAACACACAAGTCAAGTAGCAAACTACACATGCAATTCTAGAGTATAAGCAGCGGAAAGTAAATTGCACATGTAGTAAAGAGAGGTGGAGAAGATCAAACACAATTTGGAGACGCAAGGATTTTTCCCGTGGTTCCGATAGGTAGTGCTATCGTACATCCACGTTGATGGAGACTTCAACCCACGAAGGGTAACGGCTGCGCGAGTCCACGGAGGGCTCCACCCACGAAGGGTCCACGAAGAAGCAACCTTGTCTATTCCATCATGGCCTACGCCCACGGAGGGCTAGCCTTACTCGGGGTAGATCTTCACGAAGTAGGCGATCTCCTTGCCCTTACAAACTTCTTGGTTCAACTCCACATCTCAAAGACGGAGGCTCCCAAGCGACACCTAACCAATCTAGGAGGCACCACCCTCCAAAAGGTAATAGATGTTGTTGATGATGATGAACTCCTTGCTCTTGTGCTTCAAATGATAATCTCCCCAACACTCAACTCTCCTCACTGATATGGCTGTGGTGGAAGAAAGGATTGAGTGGAAAGCAACTTGGGAAGGCTAGAAATCAAGTTTCATATGGTAGGAATGGAATGACTTGATCTCAACACAAGGGTAGGTGGTTCTCTTCTCAGAAAGTGTATGGTAGGAGTGGTAGACTTTCTGATGGCTCTCTCCACGAATGAAGAGGGGGTGGAGGGGCATATATAGCCTCCACACAAAATCCAACCGTTACACACATAATTGAGCAATCTCGGTGAGACCGAAGTGAGAACTCGGTCAGACCGAAAGTTAAAATATAGTGAACGTTGGGGTTTTCGGTGGGACCGAAAATACCATCTCGGTGAGACCGAAAGTGCAAAAGATATGAACGTTGGAGTTTTCGGTGGGACCGAGAAAGAAAACTCGGTTAGACCGATTTGAGAAAAGACAGGAACATGCCAGTTTCGGTGGGACCGAAAATGCAATATCGGTGAGACCGATTTGAGCCAAGACAGAAGCTTGCCCATTTCGGTGAGACCGATAATGCAAACTCGGTTATTCCGAAATGATGTCAAACGGTTACAGAAGGTTGGCAGTCCAGTCTCAGTGAGACCGATCTCAAACTCGGAATGACCGATTTTTCTAGGGTTTGGAATATGGCTGAAGTGGTTCATCTCGGTGGGACTGAGTTGGAAGAATCGGTGTGTCCGAGATTACTTATGAGTGTGTTAAGTAGTGAAAGTTGCTGATAGTTGAAGGAGCTAAATCACTAAGCACTTGAGCAACCAGATCATCAACACAACCTCATCCCCTTTTAATAGTATTGGCTTTTCCTATGGACTCAATGTGATCTTTGATCACTAAACCAAAAATGGAGTCTTGAGCTTTTGCCAATGCTTGCCTTAGCATTTTGAGGGGTCCACTTCTTCAGTCATCTTGCCATACCAATGTGATTGGATTTCCTGAAACATACTTGATAAAGGCATTAGTCCAACCACAAAGTATGTTGTCATTAATTACCAAAACCACCCAGGGAGCAAATGTGCTTTCACCTGCCGCCTCGCCTCTGTCTCCCTCCGGCCCCGACGCCGCGCCCCCTCCTCCTCTGGCAGAGTGCCGCGGCCCCGAGCGCCGTCTCCAGCCCAGCCAGCACCAAGGCCCGCACCTCTCCTCCCGCGCTGCGGCTTGCGCGCCCCAGGCCGGCGTTGCCCCTGCCTCCGTCTCCCTCCAGGTCGGCCAGGCAGCGCCGCAGGTCGCCATGGCCTCTCCCTCCCGCTGGTTACTCCGTTTCCCGGCGCCGCCCCGAGCTCCTCCAGCACGCTGGTCGCCCCGTGCAACTTCCTGCGCCTCGCCTCCTCACTAAGTCGATGCCGCTGCCATGGCCTTGTCTCGCCTCCTTGCTGCTGCTGTACTTCTTCTGTTTTGCCCGGTGTTTTGTTTTGGGCTAGCAGGTATCCCCGGATCGCCAAGCACCAGGACGACGAGGACCGGCAAGTTCCTCTTCAAGAAGTTCCACTACGTCCACGACGACCGAACGGCTACGAAGACTTGAACTTCTACGACTACATGAACGAGTACACGGCGACCCGACCAAGTACCCCGACATCGATGACATGAACAACTACGGAACGAGTTCCACTACCGTCGCCCGGAAAAGATGGATGCGCCAAGTACACCTACGAACTCGTCGCGAGAACGACTACCGTCGCCAAGTTCCATTACCGTCGCCCCGAAGATGTTGGGTTCATCAAGTCCCTCTCCGAAACGAACGTGTACCCCTACGTCGACGATGATCCCGACAAGTTCCACTACCGTCGACCCGTGTACGACTACAAACGGAACCACTACGTCCCTCGACGACTCGAACCGCCCCGAAACGCACGCTTCGAAGGTATAACCCCGAGACGTGACCCGTGGATGCTTGTTGTGTTGTATGAAATGTTCCCCTTGTGTGCTCCGTGCCCGTTTCACCTTTTGTCATGTTCCTCGGTTGCCTCGTCGCCGACTCGTGGGAACCCGGTAACGGGATCGCCCACCTTTCATCTCGTTTGACTCGTTCTCCGTCGTCTTTTGCACCGGACTGTCAACGAGTTACCGGAACCGAGATGTTGCGTTGCATCATTCTCGGATCGTTGCCGTGGCACCTTTTCCTTTCACCACGGTGACAATGCTTCATATCCCTTATGTCAACCTTTTAATAAAATTGCATAAACTTGATCATGTCATCCGCATCATATTAACAACATTATATGTGTGAATTGTTGTTTGTTTATAATTACTAAACATGCTCATGGGGATTTTCCGGATATGTTGTTGTTATTTTCCGGCCTCATTTAAAATGCCTAAATAGGTAGTTTACTTTTGCTTCACCTCTTGCCATGTTAAAAACATTTAATCTTGTCTTGTAAATAAACGAGAGTCAACTAAATAATTATAATGTGGTGTTTCGTCAATATGCAACTCGTTGCATATTGAGCTCCACTTAACTTGTAGTTTTGTTTGTGCACTTTGCCATGCCTTGCATAATTAAACCGGACATGCATCATACTTGTTTGTGCATCGTATGCCATGTTTATGCTTGTGTGTTTACCGTGTTGTTTGCTTCTTTCCGGTTGCTTCTCTTGTTAGCTTCGGTTTCGTTCCGGAGTTGTGAGGATTCGCTCGACTGTGTTGCTCCGTCTACTTCATGGATCCGTTCTTCTCCCTTGTGGAATTCCAGGCAAGATGACCGAACCCCGATAACATTACTATATTTGCCTATTGCTAGTAGTTCCGCTCTATAGTTTTGCCTCGATGCCCATGATCTTCTTGTCAGCCTCCTACTTGTAACCATTGCCTTGTTTAACCACCCTACCTACGCAAACCGTTGCTTGGCTAAGTACGCTTCGCTCAGCCCTTCTTATAGCATTGCTAGTTGCAGGTGAAGATCAAAGATGCTTGCTTCATGTTGAAGTTTGGTTGGGTTATATCACACTATATAAATGCTTAAATGAAATCATCTATATATTGGCAAGGGTGGAAGGCTAAGCCTTTTGCTTGGTGATTTGTTCCACTCATGCCGTTAGGAACCGTATAAACCGGTGTTATGTTCCTTGATTATGCGTTCCTAACACGGTTGGGGTGTATGGGACCCCCTTGATAAACCGCTAAGTGCTAAGTCTTTTCCAGCAAGTCCCAACATTTGGTACTATTCGCCTAAAAACTAATTAAACTTGCATGTGGACTAGCTATCCCTTTTATCTTAATTCAACAACCCCGGGCCAGTGCTCCACATGAGTGTTGGTCCGAAACGGGGGTCCTGCAGGGCCACCTCGAGGAAACTCAAGGTCTGGTAAAAACCTGTAGCATCGCCCATCCGGTCGTGTCCTGAGACTAGATACGCGCGGCTACCTATCAGGGTGTCGACACGCCGGGAGGATTTGCTGGATTAGCCTTACCTTAGTTCGGTTTAACTTGAGCACGGGATTCCGAGAATACTCGGGTCTTCCCACCATTGGAGTTGCGACTCCGCGGATCGTGGGCTTGTAATGGGTCAAGTTGGAACACCCCTGCAGGGTTTGAACTTTCGAAAGCCGTGCCCGCGGTTATGTGGCAGATGGGAGCTTGTTAATATCCGGTTGTAGATAACTTGACACAATGTTTCAATACACTACCAGCGTGTGTACCGTGACTGTCAATTTCCGAATAGGGATTCGGGAGTTGAACACGGTGGGGTTATGTTTGACCGGCTTTAGTTAGGATCACTTCGTGATCACCTCTCGACCGAGGCACTTCTCTTCTCGCTCTCTTTTACGTAAGTTAGTGCTAGTTGCTGCTGCAGACTCTTGTTGTTCCTTCACCTCTCGTTCTTTCTTCAGCCTTGTCCTCACCCAAGGCTTAAATAGTCATGTTACCCGGGAACGGGATTGCTGAGTCCTCTGTGGCTCATAGTTACTTCACCACACCAGATGCAGGTTCAGCCGAGTTTGATGCAGGAGCTGGTTCAGTTCTTCACCGGGAGCTCGATGAAGAGTTTGGCCGTATGCTTGTGACGTTTCGATGATCAGTAGTGGTTTCTACTAGGATTCGATCCTGACCTGTGGCTTTATGTTGTTTTGGTATCTTTCTTTTGGATCTTACCCTTAGATGGGCTGTGATGTTTTGAATGATGTATTGCTTATGAATTGTATTGTGTGAAGTGGCGAGTGTAAGCCAACTATCTCCTTTTGCAATTTAATCCCTCTTTTACATGAGTCGTGCAAAGATACCAAACTTGAGATCATTCTAGGATGGGCTTATACCTTTAAGTCGTGCCTCGACACGTAGGAGGTATAGTCCCATCCTGGGCATTAAAAGTTGGTATTCAGAGCCTTCTCCGACCTAGAAGCCCCCACTGATTGATCGAATCGTTGACGATTGAGTCTAGGCACACACTGAAAAATGTTTTGAGTCCTATATTTATATCGGAGAGTAGGATTTCTTTTGCTCCTCTTCTCTTTTCATTCTGGTGAGGACTCCTGACGATTACTCTTGCCTCTTCTACTTTCAAAAATTGCACCAAATTTTTTTTAGGATCTCGCGAGTATTGTTTGGATTGTTTCGATGTCTTTGTGATGAGAACATTGTTCTCGATGCCTCCTGTCATTAGGGGTTGTGGCAGTGTCCCGGGGAGTTGAGCTCCGAGGTGTTGTCATCACAAATCCATCGCGGTAGTACTAGAATACTTAAGACGGCCGACATCGAAAACTCTCCTATGCTGTTAGTGGCAAGATAACCCCGACATCACCCACTACTGGGGCGGTAGTTCGAGAGTATTGCCATAACTTGTATAGTAGATGCGTTTCGAAGGTCCGAGGTAAACAATTTCCGAGAAAGACTGGTTATGTGTTGAAGGATGGATACGCCTGGATGTAGGTTTAGAGTTGATTGCGCGGTGCTTCCCGTGTATCCCCAACACCTGATTGCATAACTGGAAACTTTCGGAAATCTATAGGTGGGTTCATCTAGTAGTTCTAGGCATTCTTCCAATGGATGCACGATATGAAGTTTGGGGTTCTACATTGAGTGAAGTGGTTTTATGGACTTGTTCTGATCGGGAGTTGCATCTTAAAGGGTCCTTGGCTATGCTGATCCGGGGATTGCAAAACCCTTTTGTAACATGTTCCATGAGCTTTCAGCACGAAGATGTCGAACGAAACTTCTATCTTGTATTTGTTCTATCTGTTCCTTGTTCATTTTTTTATTATTATTTAACTTTTGTTCTCCAAGTGGCTTCTCGTCAAGCTGATGTAACTGCGGAATTCATTCGTTCAATTCTCTGTTCGGATAGATATGTTGCAACATGATCTTCTTCATAAACACATCTATCCTTTGTTCTTGTTTTGATTCTGGTATTCGAGTTACTTCGATGTCAAATGTTGATTCCATACCTTCCTAATCGGTATTCTCATATTTCTATGGGAGTGCAAATTCTCTTGACCATCAAGATCTTCATGTTAATCCTTTTCAACCGGTGTGCCTTCTCTTCAAATTATTTCATACGGACGCCGTTGAGAAATCTGACGATTTGTCTGTTTCATTCGTCCCAAGTTGTCTTTGTTTTCCCCACCCTCCCACCCTTCTTCTTCCCAGAGCAAGAAATTCTCAGATGAAATATCCATTTTATTCATGTGACATTCCTTCATTCTTTTCCTTCAATGTTCTTATTCGGTGATTTGTCGTGAAGATGCTCAAGAGCTTCAAGTTCATCATTCTTTTGTTCTCAAATTCTGCCGGTGGATGTAATTCAAGATTTCGGTGTTGATCTTATCCTTTTTCTCTTTTCACAATGCTTTCTTATTCCGGTGCACCAATTAATCATTCTCCTCTTGCTATTCATATCCGGAGTGCTCAACATTCATAATTCCATTCTTATTCATTTCAAGCTATTTTGAGCTTTGTCTCCTTATTCAAGCCATTTAATTCAACCGGTGCAATATCTCTTAAGCAATCTTTTCCAACGGTGATTTCTTTGAGTGGGCCCTAACCCACAGGTCTTTTCCCAGGATCTTACCTGACTCTTCTAATTTTTCTGGAGTTATACTCAAATTCTTTTCAAAGTGTGACGTAAGAATGATTTCCATCAGTCACATGCCTTCTCCAAGCTTGTTTTCAATTATTTCCATCTTTAGCTCCACCTTCCTCTTGTCATTCGTCCGGAGTATCTCGATATTCTTCATGGCTTTTCTCGTCTTCTTTCTCAGCATTTGGAGACCGGAGAAGTGTTTCTCTTAAATCTTAGCCGTTCTTCCAAGATTCGTGGTTCTAGCTTCATGCCATCCTCATTATTGTTCCGTTTGTGAGGAATTCTTTTATACCCATCTGGAGCATTTCATGAATTCTTTTCTTTGTGATCCTTCGAAGGCCATCATTTCAGAATATTTCTTCGTTCTCAGTTTTCAACTTCGTTCTCCAATTATTCTTCATCGGTGTCTCTTCGTTCGTCTCCATATTTTTACGGTGGTTCGTTCAAGATTACTCTTACGTTGTTATCGTTTTAATTCACTCGTTCTTTTCATAATCCTACCGGTGCTTTGTTGAAGATTTATCCAAGGTTGTGCGAGATCTCTCTTTAATTCTTTGCAACGAGAATAAGTAGTATGCCAAATCCTTTGGTTGTCATCAATTTAAATTGGTGAAGGAGATGCATAACATAATTCTTATTCTTATTCCTTCAAGGTGATTTAATTCTTTTGTCTGGAGCTTGTTCATCATATAATATCCTTGGTTCTAAATTCTTCATCTTGTTTTCCGGAGCTCCAAGTTATTTCGATTACATCATTTCAAACGTCATCTAATCCATCGCAGGCCTTGAACCTTATTCTTTTCGTCTTTCACTTCTCATGCTTCCTTACCGGAGTTTTCATGGTGGTTCATCATCATTTAATTCATCCTAGAAGTTTTCTTCAAGATTTTGTTGGAGCTCAAGCATTCTTCATCATGCTTTCCAATTGCAATCCTGTCTACCTTATCTTTTCAGATGGTGTTATGTCATTCTTGACAATTCCTTCATGTTTTATGATTCACGAGTTATCAAGAATGAAATAATTAAAACCATCATTTTCTTTGGTCAGGAGATTTTTCCAACCATTCAATTTATTCGTTGGAGTTATCTTGGGTTGCATTTCACCTAAAAGCTTTCCCTAAGGATTGTTGCTAAGTATGGTGCTTATAAATGAACCAAGTTCTTCATTATCCTTCCGGGGAGATAAGTTTTCGTCTCCTTGTTGATCTCAATCCAATTAAATGTTTCCGTCAGTGGCTGGTTGTCACCTCTTAATTTTGAGATGTTTCCATAAGCCCACATCAAGCTTATTCTTTCGTTGTTGATTATTTTCAACAACTCCGTTCAACCCTTCTTCGTATGGATGTGTTTCATATTCATTTGTCCGAGAAGTTGTCTTTTTTTCTATCCGTTCAATTCTTTCATGGAATCATATGCTATTCTTTCATTCCGGAGGCATTGTGTTATTGCTCTCTTTTAACCATCATCTCGTTTTATCGAGATCATGTTCTTTCCCTTGCTCATCATTTAACCGGAGAGTTGTATTCTTCATTCAGTTCCGTCATTTATCTTGTTTTGCCTCTCTTTTCAAACGGAGTGCTGTCTGAATCATCCTTTACCTCTGGTGCCATTCTTTCAATTGTTCCGGAGGCTATGTGTTGTTGTTTTCATCAAGTATCATCCCAACTTGGCAAGTTTTTGTTAATTCCTTCCATTTTCAGACGGAGTGTTGTCCGAATTCTGTCATTCTTATTCCTTGGCTATACCGTTGCAGTTTCATATTCTGTTGGTCCGTGAGCTCTTGTTTCATGTTTTTCAACCTGCAAGGTTCTCGTAATGCTCCTTGTTCCTCTTTTCTAACAGAGTGTTTTCATCTTCGTTCATCTCTGTTGTATTCTTGTTCAACTTGGTCAACCTGTCAAGGTTCGTGGTTTCACTCTTTTGTCGAAGAAGCAACTTTGTTTTACCTCTTCCTTTTCCGTTTTTACCCGGTGATATCTCTAGGATCTCGGGTCGAGATCCTCTGTTAGTGTGGGAGAGTTGTGACGCCCGAAGACCGACGTCCCAGAAGATTCCAGATGTTCCGGGTTCCCCGTGTGTTTCGTTGTGCTTGTGTTATTTATTTTTGCATTTCATCATGTCATCATGCCATCATGTCATAATTATTTTGCATCTCAACCAAATAAATTGTGTGGACCTTCGGTCCATTTAAATCGAGGGAAGAATGTCTTCTCTTTATAACATATAAAAGTCTCTCAATATTTTAGGGAGCTATATTAAATATTCCAGTTGTTTGGAATTAACCAACACACTTGCATATTTTTTCCCCATGTCTTTTCCACTTCGAGTTTCCCCTTCAAAAACCTTGCCAATATTCTTTTCCCGTGTTTCGAGGATCCTCAAAAACCCTCCTTCTATTTTTATTTAAATTCCTGACATTTTTGTGAGTCCGGGAAGTTTATCCTCTTGCCCAAATTCTTCCCCTTCCTTCTTCTCTTTTTCTTCATTGCTATTTTTTTCTGTTTTGAGAAATAGCAGAAGAGAGAAGAAGAAGAGCAGCCGCAGCGGGCCTCCACCCCAGCAGCCCAGCCGGCCTGCTAGGCCATCAGCCACCAGCCCACTTGGGCCTCCAACCAGCAAGCCTCCCTCGCCCGAACCCTAGCTAGCGACGCACCCACAGCTCCTCCCTCTCTTCCCCTCGTGCGCCGCCAGCCTCTTTCCTCTCGCTCGATCCCGAGGCCCCAGCACTCTGATTCCCTCCTTCCTCCTCGAGCGTCGCTCGATCCCCTCGTCCGACCCCGATTCCCTCGCATCGCTCCTCTCTGCCCCGATCTCCCCGATCCCTTCTCCAGCGCCCAAAGCAGCCTCGCCTTCCTCGCACCTCCAGAGCGCCCCGTGCCAGGGCCGCCGCTCCCCTCGCCAGGCCAGGACTCACCGCGCCAAGTCCCTGTGGCTACGCCCGCCGCTCCCTCCGGTCGGCCAGAGGCCCTGCCGCCTCGCCTCCATCATCCTCCGGCCCCGACGCCGCGCCCCTCCTCCTCTGGCAGAGTGCCGCGGCCCCGAGCGCCGTCTCCAGCCCAGCCAGCACCAAGGCCCGCACCTCTCCTCCCGCGCTGCGGCTTGCGCGCCCCAGGCCGGCGTTGCCCCTGCCTCCGTCTCCCTCCAGGTCGGCCAGGCAGCGCCGCAGGTCGCCATGGCCTCTCCCTCCCGCTGGTTACTCCGTTTCCCGGCGCCGCCCCGAGCTCCTCCAGCATGCTGGTCGCCCCGTGCAACTTCCTGCACCTCGCCTCCTCACTAAGTCGATGCCGCTGCCATGGCCTTGTCTTGCCTCCTTGCTGCTGCTGTGCTTCTTATGTTTTGCCCGGTGTTTTGTTTTGGGCCAGCAGGTATCCCCGGATCGCCAAGCACCAGGACGACGAGGACCGGCAAGTTCCTCTTCAAGAAGTTCCACTACGTCCACGACGACCGAACGGCTACGAAGACTTGAACGTCTACGACTACATGAACGAGTACACGGCGACCCGACCAAGTACCCCGACATCGATGACATGAACAACTACGGAACGAGTTCCACTACCGTCGCCCGGAAAAGATGGATGCGCCAAGTACACCTACGAACTCGTCGCGAGAACGACTACCGTCGCCAAGTTCCATTACCGTCGCCCCGAAGATGTTGGGTTCATCAAGTCCCTCTCCGAAATGAACGTGTACCCCTACGTCGACGACGATCTCGACAAGTTCCACTACCGTCGACCCGTGTACGACTACAAACGGAACCACTACGTCCCTCGACGACTCGAACCGCCCCGAAACGCACGCTTCGAAGGTATAACCCCGAGACGTGACCCGTGGATGCTTGTTGTGTTGTATGAAATGTTCCCCTTGTGTGCTCCGTGCCCGTTTCACCTTTTGTCATGTTCCTCGGTTGCCTCGTCGCCGACTCGTGGGAACCCGGTAACGGGATCGCCCACCTTTCATCTCGTTTGACTCGTTCTCCGTCATCTTTTGCACCGGACTCTCACCGAGTTACCGGAACCGAAATGTTGCGTTGCATCATTCTCGGATCGTTGCCGTGGCACCTTTTCCTTTCACCACGGTGACAATGCTTCATATCCCTTATGTCAACCTTTTAATAAAATTGCATAAACTTGATCATGTCATCCGCATCATATTAACAACATTATATGTGTGAATTGTTGTTTTTTTATAATTACTAAACATGCTCATGGGGATTTTCCGGATATGTTGTTGTTATTTTCCGGCCTCATTTAAAATGCCTAAATAGGTAGTTTACTTTTGCTTCACCTCTTGCCATGTTAAAAACATTTAATCTTGTCTTGTAAATAAACGAGAGTCAACTAAATAATTATAATGTGGTGTTTCGTCAATATGCAACTCGTTGCATATTGAGCTCCACTTAACTTGTAGTTTTGTTTGTGCACTTTGCCATGCCTTGCATAATTAAACCGGACATGCATCATACTTGTTTGTGCATCGTATGCCATGTTTATGCTTGTGTGTTTACCGTGTTGTTTGCTTCTTTCCGGTTGCTTCTCTTGTTAGCTTCGGTTTCGTTCCGGAGTTGTGAGGATTCGCTCGACTGTGTTGCTCCGTCTACTTCATGGATCCGTTCTTCTCCCTTGTGGAATTCCAGGCAAGATGACCGAACCCCGATAACATTACTATCTTTGCCTATTGCTAGTAGTTCTGCTCTATAGTTTTGCCTCGATGCCCATGATCTTCTTGTCAGCCTCCTACTTGTAACCATTGCCTTGTTTAACCACCCTACCTACGCAAACCGTTGCTTGGCTAAGTACGCTTCGCTCAGCCCTTCTTATAGCATTGCTAGTTGCAGGTGAAGATCGAAGATGCTTGCTTCATGTTGAAGTTTGGTTGGGTTATATCACACTATATAAATGCTTAAATGAAATCATCTATATATTGGCAAGGGTGGAAGGCTAAGCCTTTTGCTTGGTGATTTGTTCCACTCATGCCGTTAGGAACCGTATAAACCGGTGTTATGTTCCTTGATTATGCGTTCCTAACACGGTTGGGGTGTATGGGACCCCCTTGATAAACCGCTAAGTGCTAAGTCTTTTCCAGCAAGTCCCAACATTTGGTACTATTCGCCTAATAACTAATAAAACTTGCATGTGGACTAGCTATCCCTTTTATCTTAATTCAACAACCCCGGGCCAGTGCTCCACATGAGTGTTGGTCCGAAACGGGGGTCCTGCAGGGCCACCTCGAGGAAACTCAAGGTCTGGTAAAAACCTGTAGCATCGCCCATCCGGTCGTGTCCTGAGACTAGATACGCGCGGCTACCTATCAGGGTGTCGACACGCCAGGAGGATTTGCTGGATTAGCCTTACCTTAGTTCGGTTTAACTTGAGTACGGGATTCCGAGAATACTCGGGTCTTCCCACCTATGGAGTTGCGACTCCGCGGATCGTGGGCTTGTAATGGGTCAAGTTGGAACACCCCTGCAGGGTTTGAACTTTCGAAAGCCGTGCCCGCGGTTATGTGGCAGATGGGAGCTTGTTAATATCCGGTTGTAGATAACTTGACACAATGTTTCAATACACTACCAGCGTGTGTATCGTGACTGTCAATTTCCGAATAGGGATTCAGGAGTTGAACACGGTGGGGTTATGTTTGACCGGCTTTAGTTAGGATCACTTCGTGATCACCTCTCGACCAAGGCACTTCTCTTCTCGCTCTCTTTTACGTAAATTAGTGCTAGTTGCTGCTGCAGACTCTTGTTGTTCCTTCACCTCTCGTTCTTTCTTCAGCCTTGTCCTCACCCAAGGCTTAAATAGTCATGTTACCCGGGAACGGGATTGCTGAGTCCTCTATGGCTCACAGTTACTTCACCACACCAGATGCAGGTTCAGCCGAGTTTGATGCAGGAGCTGGTTCAGTTCTTCACCGGGAGCTCGATGAAGAGTTTGGCCGTATGCTTGTGACGTTTCGACGATCAGTAGTGGTTTCTACTAGGATTCGATCCGGACCTGTGGCTTTATGTTGTTTTGGTATCTTTCTTTTGGATCTTACCCTTAGATGGGATGTGATGTTTTGAATGATGTATTGCTTATGAATTGTATTGTGTGAAGTGGCGAGTGTAAGCCAACTATCTCCTTTTGCAATTTAATCCCTCTTTTACATGAGTCGTGCAAAGATACCAAACTTGAGATCATTCTAGGATGGGCTTATACCTTTAAGTCGTGCCTCGACACGTAGGAGGTATAGTCCCATCCTGGGCATTACATTGGGTCACCTGAGATTCCTGTCCTACCCCGACCCGCAATATGTTCGAAATTTTAGATGGGGGGAAATGTTTGTAACTTCCCCCAAATTTCAAACAAGCGCGTCCCAAACCGAAACATTATTCCCCCTTAGTTCCCCCTCCCCTCGTTTCCCCGTTCATACTCCGTGGGCGCCAAAACGCCCTCTCCACCAGCTGCGAAACCCCAGCCTCCTCCATCCTCCACGCCATCGCACCCAATCCACCGCCACCCTCCTCCATCACACCGGAGCCAGTACCCCGACGTCGTCGTCCAACGGAACCCCAACCGCAACACCCTCAAGGACTACTACTACTACTACCCCGACAGAGCCTACTACTACGTGGAGAACGCCGACGACTAGGAGTAGTTAGGAGGTCCTAGGCAGGAGGCCTTGCCTCTTTGATCGTTGATGTTTGTGCTAGCCTTCTTAAGGCAAAACGTGTTTAACTTATGTATGTACTCAGATATTGTTGCTTCCGCTGACTCGTTTGTACTCGAGCTTCTTTATTCGAGCCCTTGAGGCCCCTGGCTTGTAATATGAAGCTTGTATTATTTTAATTTGTGTCTAGAGTTGTGTTGTGATATCTTCCGGTGAGTCCCTGATCTTGGTCGTACAAATTTGCATGCATGATTAGTGTACGGTCGAATCGGGGGTGTCACAGCGCCGGACCCCCCAACTTTGGATTGGTTTTGGGGACACTTCAATATCTGTCTGTGGAAGTCGCTGATACGATTTCCTCGTATCTATAATTTTTTATTGTTCCATGCCAATATTATACAACTTTTACATATTTTTGGCAACTTTTTATATTATTTTTGGGACTAATATATTGATCCAGTGCCACGTGCCAGTTCCTATTTGTTGCATGTTTTTTTGTTTCACAGAAAATCCATATCAAACGGAGTCCAAACGGGATAAAAACTGACGGAGATATTTTTGGAATATACGTGATTTTTGGGAAGAAGAAAAAATGTGAGACGTCGCCCGAGGGGGCCACGAGGCAGGGGACGCGGCCTAGGGGGGTGGGTGCACCCCTGACGCTCGTGGCCACCCCGTAAGGCGGTTGGTGTCCTTCTTTCGCCGCAGGAAAGGAAATATCCGGATACAAATCGTGTCAAAATTTCAGCCCAATCGGAGTTATGGATCTCTAGGAATATAAGAAACGGTGAAAGGCCAGAATCTGGGATTGCAAAAACAGAGAGAGACAGAGAGACAGATGCAATCTCGGAGGGGCTCTCACCCTCCCATGCCATGGAGACCAAGGACCAGAGGGAGAACCCTTCTCCCACCTAGGGAGAAGGCCAAGGAAGAAGGAGAAGGAGGGGCTCTCTCCTCCTCGCTTCCGGTGGTGCTGGAGTGCCACGAGGGCCATCATCGTGCAACGGCGATCTACACCAACACCTCCGTCATCTTCACCGATATCTTCATCACCTTCCCCCATCTATCTACAGAGGTCCACTCTCCCGCAACCCGCTATACCTCTTCTTGAACATGGTGCTTTATGCTTCATATTATTATCCAATGATGTGTTGCTATCCTATGATGTCTGAGTAGATTTTCGTTCTCCTATCGGTAATTGGTGAATTGCTATGATTGGTTTAATTTGCTTGTGGTTATGTTGCTGTCCTTTGGTGCCCATCATATGAGCGCGCGCATGGATCACACCATAGGGTTCGTGGTATGTTGAAAGGACTATGTATTGGAGGGCAAGAGTGACAGAAGCTTCAACCTAGCATAGAAATTGATGCATACGAGATTGAAGGGGGACCAATATATGTTAATGCTATGGTTGGGTTTTACCTTAATGAACGTTAGTAGTTGCAGATGCTTGCTAATAGTTCCAATCATAAGTGCATAGAATTCCAAGTCAGGGATGACATGCTGGCAGTGGCCTCTCCCACATAAAACTTGATATCTGTCTAGTAACGTAGTCAATTGCTTAGGGACAATTTCGCAACTCTTACCACCACTTTTCCACACTCGCTATACTAACTTTATTGCTTCTTTACCTAAACATCCCCTAGTTTTTATTTATGTTCTCTTTTTATTCTTGCAAACCTATCCCGTTACACCTACAAAGTACTTCTAGTTTTATACTTGTTCTAGGTAAAGCGAACGTCAAGCGTGCGTAGAGTTGTATCAGTGGTCGATAGAACTTGAGGGAATATTTGTTCTACCATTAGCTCCTCGTTGGGTTCGACACTCTTACTTATCGAAAGAGGCTACAATTGATCCCCTATACATGTGGGTTATCAAGAACTTTATCTGGCACCGTTGCCGGGGAGCAATAGCATTGGGTGATTATTCTCGTGTGTGTGCTTGTTTGCTTTATCACTAAGTAGATTTTATTTGCTTTTCTAAGTTGTTCTCTATCTTTAGTTATGGATATAGAACACGAAATACCAAAAAATTAGGTGTGCTTGCTACTCATGGAGATGGGGAACCTCCTAAAACCCTCGGTGCTCATTATGTGAAAAATATTATGTACTACTTTGATAATCCTGAGAAAACCTCATTCAACTATATAATGGGAGACATGTTGGATCAACGTGAATGCTTTAGGGATTATCGCTTGACACAAAAGGGAAACTATTACGGGATAAAATTTATATGTTGCGTTGGTATGCTCGGGAATTATGATTGAGATATGATTATACTTGTTGCTCTAGGATGAAGGCTCCACACCTTCCCTTTTCATACAAATTTAATGATAATGAAACCTTAGCTTCTTATGCTAATGGTATATATGATTACTATGATGTTGAACAAATAGAAGAATTTGTTGCTTTTAAGGGTGCTTATGAAATTGAATCTCTGTTTAAAGGTATGAAGCTTTTGTCAATGATGTTTATAGGCCTGGAAAATTTGCTATATTGAAATATTGCTATGAGAATTATGAATACAATGCCAATATTGATGCGTTTATTGAGAAGGTCTCCGCTGTACAAGAAGAGACTAATATTTTGCTAGAATCTATGGAAGAAGAAATTGATGACATTGTTAGCTCATTAGATGAAAAAGATGACGAGGAGAGCGAACAACCAAAGGAGGAAGAGTGGATTAGCTACACGTGGCCACCTTCTACATGAATGCTATGATGATTGCTATGATCCCTTGAATTCATTTGAAATATCCCTTTTTGATGAACTTGATGCTTGCTATCCTTGTGGCCAAGATGACAATATGAATTATGCTTATGGAGATGAACTTGCTATAGTTCCTTATGTTAAACATGAAATTGTTGCTAGTGCACCCACGCATGATAGTCCTATTATCTTTTTGAATTCTCCCAACTACACTATATTGGAGAAGTTTGCACTTATTAAGGATTATATTGATGGGTTGCCTTTTTTTGTTACACATGATGATTTTGATGAGTATAATATGCATGTGCTTGCTGCTCCTACTTGCAGTTATTATGAGAGAGGAACTATATCTCTGCCTCTCTACGTTTCCAACACGATAGAATTGCAAGAAACTGCTTATACTATGCGTTGGCCTTTACTTGATGTGCATGAATTGTTCTCGTATGACATGCCGATGCATAGGAAGAGAGTTTGACTTTGTTGTTGCATGACACATATCACTCTGTGCTCACTACTAAATGTCAAATCATTGCTAATTAAAATTGGCTTTGATATACCTTGGGATCTGGGTGGATCCATTACTTGAGCACTATATGCCTAGCTTATTGGCTTTAAAGGATGCGCTGCCAGGGAGACAACCCAGAAGTATTAGAGAGTCATTTATTTCTGTTGTGTGCTCTTATAAATTTAAAAACAAAAAATATAGAGGGGAACCTGAAACTTTTTCAAAAAGAGAAGCGATTGAAAGGTGATGCATTGCGGAAATAATTGTCGACCTTGAACACTTGTGTTCATGCTTATGGAAACAATGTAGAATTTTTCAAGGAATTTTCTCATAAAAATAATTATCCCCTTGTACAATACCACTGTATTATAAAAATAATGTGCCAAGAGTTTCCTTTAGGATGATTAAATTGCTTGTTGGTTTGTGCGGTGCAAAAATAGAAACTTTGGCTGTAGTGCGTGATTTCACATTTTTTTACTGGAAAGTTAAATGCTTCTGAAACTTTTTGCACAGTCTTGATATACAAATTGTTGATTTTTCCTAATTTTGTCAGAATTTTTAGAGTTACAGAAGTATGGTGAATGTTTAAATCTTTACAAACTGTCCTATTTTCACAGATTGTTGTTATAGCTTCATTATTTGCATATGTTTGAATTCCTGTTGAAGCCGTCTTGACTTGGGGCCATAGAATTTTGATAGCATACAATGGGTAATGTTTGTTCATAATTATACAATTATTTTAGAGCAGTACATGATGGGATTTCATTGATCATATACACTAACCCCGCCACTAAAAGTTCGGATAAGTTTTGTGTGGATGAAGTGTTCAAAGATTGAGGAGGTCTCGATGTGAGGAGAAGGAGGAGAGGCAAGAGCTCAAGCTTGGGGATTCCTAAGGCACCCCAAGTAAATATTCAAGGAGACTCAAGCGTCTAAGCTTGGGGATGCCCCGGAAGGCATCCCATCTTTCCTCGACAAGTATCGGTATGTTTTCGGATTTATTTCGTTCACATGATATGCGTAAACACTTGGAGCATAGTGTGCTTTTTATTTTTCTTTTATTAATGCACCATGCTGGTATGGCATAGTCCTTGCCTGATTTATTGAATGCTCTTTGCACTTCACTTATATCCTTTGAGTATGGCTTTATAGAATGCTTCATGTGCTTCACTTATATCATTTGAAGTTTGGATTGCATGTTTCTCCTCACATAGAAAACCGCCATTTGTGGAATGCTCTTTTGCTTCACTTATATTTGTTAGAGCGTGGGAATATCTTTTGTAGAAAGAATTAAAACTCTCTTGCTTCACTTACATCTATTTAGAGAGTTAACAGGAGTTGGTCATTCACATGGTTAGTCATAAAATCCTACATAAACTTGTAGATCGCTGAATATGATATGTTTGATTCCTTGCAATAGTTTTGCGATATAGAGATGCTAATATGTGGGAGTTACTAGTGAATGATTGTGGTTTAGTAAAAATATTGGTGTTAAGGTTTGTGATTCCCGAAGCATGCACATATGGTCTCCTAACTATGTAACCAAATTGGCGCGCATTGTATTTTGATTGTTTATCTTTGCGTGAAGGTAGGGGGGGCGCGATGGTTAACTCCTACCAACCTCCCCCCAGGAGCATGCGTCGTAGTATTTTTGCTTCAAGGGCTAATAGATTTTTCGCAATAAGTATGTGAGTTCTTTATCACTAATGTTGAGTCCATGGATTATACGCACTCTCACCCTTCCACCTTGCTAGGCACTCTAGTACCACACAATTTTCGTCAGTGCATTAAACCACCTTATACCCTTCCTCAAAACAGCCACCATACCTACCTATTATGGCATTTCCATAGCCATTTCGAGATATATTGCCATGTAACTCCACCGTTCCATTTGTTATGACACGCACCATCATTTTCATATTGCTTTGCATGATCGTAAGACAGCTAGCATGATGTTTTCATGGCTTGTCCATTTTTTATGTCATTGCTATGCTAGATCATTGCACGTCCTAGTACACCGCCGAAGGCATTCATATAGAGTCATATTTTGTTCTAGTATCGAGTTATAATATCGATTTGTAAATAAATAAAAGTGTGATCATCATCATTATTAGGACATTGTCCCATGTGATGTTATAAAAAATAGAAGAGGCCAATGGAGCCCAAATAAAAAAAGAGGCCAAAGAAGCCCACCAAAAAAGAGGCCAAAGAGCCCAAAATAAAAGAAAATGAGAGAAAAGGAGAGAAGGGACAATGTTAATATCCTTTTACCACACTTGTGCTTCAGAGTAGTACCATGTTCTTCATGATAGAGAGTCTCATATGTTGTCACTTCCATATACTTGTGGGAATTTTCATTATAGAACTTGGCTTGTATATTCCAACGATAGGCTTCCTCAAATGCCCTAGGTCTTCATGAGCAAGCAAGTTGATGCACACCCACTAGTTTTCTTTTGAGATTTCATACACTTATAGCTCTAGTGCATCTGTTACATGGCAATCCCTACTCACTCACATTGATATCAATTGATGGACATCTCCATAGTCCATTGATTTTCCTAGTTGATGTGAGGATTTCTCCCTACTTTTGTCTACTAACACCTTCTATTCCACCCATAGTGCTATGTTCATGTCTCACGCTCATGAATTGCATGAGGATTTTAAAAGGTTCTAAAAACTAAAAGTATGAAAACAACTGCTTGACTGACACCGGGATGGGCATGAGGGGTACCTTGTGTTAAGAAAAGGGAGCATAAAAGACTATATGATTTTGAAGGGATAACGTTCTTTAGCATTGACATTTTGATAGACTTGATTGTTCGTTGGTATGCCCGAGTATTAAATTCTTTTATGTCAAATGATAGACTATTGCTTTGAATCACTTGTGTCTTAATATTCATGCCATGATTAGATTACGTGATCAAGATTATGCTAGGTAGCATTCCACATCAAATTTGTTTATCATTTACCTACTCGAAGACGAGCAGGAATTAAGCTTGGGGATGCTGATAGGTCTCCATCATATTTATAATTTTTTATTGTTCCATGCCAATATTATACAACTTTTACATACCCTTGGGAACTTTTTATATTATTTTTGGGACTAACATATTGATCTAGTGCCCAGTGCCAGTTCCTGTTTATTGCATGTTTTTTGTTTCATAGAAAATTCATATCAAACGGAGTCCAAACGGGATAAAAACTGATGGTGATTTTTTTGGAATATATGTGATTTTTGGGAAGAAGAATCAACGTGAGACGATGCCCGAGGGGGCCACGAGGCAGGGGGCGCGCCCCAGGGAGGTGGGCGCGCCTTTAACCCTTGTGGCCACCCCGTAAGGCGATTGGTGCCCTTCTTATGCCGCAAGAAAGCCAATATCCGGATACAAATCGTGTCAAAATTTCAGCCTAATCAGAGTTACGGATCTCCGGGAATATAATCAACGGTGAAAGGCCATAATCTGGGATCGCAGAAACAGAGAGAGACAGAGAGACATATCCAATCTCGGAGGGCTCTCGCCCCTCCCTTGCCATGGAGACCAAGGACCGGAGGGAGAACCCTTCTCCCACCTAGGGAGAAGGCCAAGGAAGAAGGAGAAGGAGGGGGATCTCTCTCCTCGCTTCCGGTGGTGCCGGAGTGCCACTGGGGCCATCATCATGTGACGGCGATCTACACCAACACCTCTATCATCTTCACCAACATCTTCATCACCTCCCCCCATCTATCTATAGCGGTCCACTCTCCCGCAACCCACTGTACCGTCTTCTTGAACATGGGGCTTTATGCTTCATATTATTATCCAATGATGTGTTGCTATCCTATGATGTCTGAGTAGATTTTCGTTGTCCTATCGGTAATTGGTGAATTACTATGATTGGTTTAATTTGCTTGTGGTTATGTTGCTGTCCTTTGGTGCCCATCATATGAGCGCGCGCGTGGATCACACCATAGGGTTAGTTGTATGTTGATAGGACTATGTATTGGAGGCCAAGAGTGACAGAAGCTTCAACCTAGCATAGAAATTGATGCATACAGGATTGGGGGACCAATATATCTTAATGATATGGTTGGGTTTTTCCTTAATGAACATTAGTAGTTGCGGATGCTTTCTAATAGTTCCAATCATACGTGCATAGAATTCCAAGTCAGGGATGACATGCCAGAAGTGGCCTCTCCCACATAAAACTTGCTATCGGTCTAGTAACGTAGCCAATTGCTTAATGACAATTTCGCAACTCCTACCACCACTTTTCCACACTCGCTATACTAACTTTATTGCTTCTTTACCTAAACAGCCCCTAGTGTTTACTTACGTGTTTTTTTTATTCTTGCAAACCTATCCCGTTACACCTACAAAGTACTTCTAGTTTTATACTTGTTCTAGGTAAAGCGAACGTCAAGCGTGCGTAGAGTTGTATCGGTGGTCGATAGAAGTTGAGGGAATATTTGTTCTACCTTTAGCTCCTCGTTGGGTTTGACACTCTTACTTATCGAAAGAGGCTACAATTGATCCCCTATACTTGTGGGTTATCAGCCGCTGCCGCTGGCTAAGAAAGCCAGGCAGGTGTGTCGGGGGAAACTGTCCACCACGAGCACCTATGGGACCGGAGCCCCTTGTCGTTGCGGTAAGGGAGCGGAGGGAGCACAAAGAGCAGATCGAGGAGAGCACGCGGGCAGTTTACCCAGGTATGGGTCGCGCGGACGCGTAAAACCCTACTCCTTCTTGGTTTGTATTGAGTTAGTGAGCTCGGGAGCTTGAAGAACTAGCTACACCGAACGAGAGAGCTGTCTAGGTTCCGAACCCTTTCTACGTTGTGCATGGGCCTCCTTTTATAGCTCAAGGGGTCACCGACAGGTGTCAACGTAGAAGAAGGGCAAAAATGTAACTTTGGTGGTAGTTGTAACAGTGCGGGAACAGTGCGTGAACAGTGGATGAACAGTGGTCATCACCTACTTTGACAGTGGGGGACAAGAGCATTTAATGCCCGTCGCCGTCGACCCCAAAAGCACCCGCCCGTGCGTCTCCGTTCGCCACGACGATAGCCTCGTCACCATGGAGTGCCACCGTGTCCCCCAGGCTGCACAGCCATCCGCCACGCGTCTCTGGAAGGGCCCCAGGGCGACGCGTGGGCCGGTGAGCTAGAGCGTAGGCACACAGCGCAGGCTTCCCCCGGTAAGCACCTTGCCGGGGTCTTGATCTTGCCGGGCCCTGAAGCTTGTCGCTCCCCGGGCCCCTGCCGGGGCGCATGCTGCGCCAAGGCATGTCTTCTGGGATGCAGTCTTCTGGTCTTCCTGGCAAGCTCCTCTTGCCAGGGTCTTGTGCTAAATGTGATAGTCTTGAGCCTGGGACTGCCTTCCCGGCAAGCTCCGCTTACCGGGGCCTTGATCTTCTGTCTTGTATACTTTGTTTTTGAATGGTTTTATAAGGATCAGAAAGGTCTCCGGCGAGCGCGTGGTGAGCCCTGCCGCGGGAAGCTGCTACCGCCCGTGCACAAGTTGGGGTACTAAGGTACCCCTATCTTAGTACACCGACAGGAGCCCCCGGGCCTGGGCCACACACGGTGCCGAGCGCTGTTGGGCCAGGCCCAAAACAGTGCACGGGCACACGCGGCCCACGGCACGCCGAATCCCCTTCCGCATCCACCGCGCCCCTCCCTAACGGCACGCGTCGATTGCGGCGTCATGGGAGAGATCGTGGCCACGTTCTTTAATGGAAAATGCGAAACGTCCCCCACTCCCTCCTTAAAAGCAGAGGGAGCAGGGGCAGTTTCCCTCCTCCGTCTTCACTTCGTCTTCAACCTCCAGAAATCCCCCGCTGCGCTTTGCCTCCACACCTCCCCTGCCCTCTACCGCACCCGCGGCGCCGTCGAACTCCTCGCCCCTTCCCCCGCCGCCTCCGCCATGGCTCCGAAGGCCGAGAAGGCGAAAGCGGAGAAGGCCAAGAGGGAGAAATCCGAGCAGGCGGCGAAGCTCGCCGCCCTGCGGAAGAGGAATGTAGTCTTCGCGCCGAGGCTCAGCGCGAGGGAACTCTGGAACAAGTATTACCTCTTCTGGGCCAAGGAGACCAAGGCTCATCCCCGGACCAGAGTCTACCCCGCCGTCGCCAAAGATCTGCTTCCCGGCGGGTACTTCTTCTTTGCTGTCTTCTTTCACTGCGGCTTGTGCCCTCCGTTCTCGGAGTTTTTCTGCGACATCATGAATACATACGGCCTCCACCTCTTAGACTTCACCCCCAACGCCATCCTTACGATGGCGGTTTTCGCACATCTGTGCGAAAACTACATAGGGATCTATCCAAACGTAGCGCTTTTTCGCCACTTTTTTATGCCTAGAGTAGAGGCCGGCGCTCCCCTCTCCGGGGGTATCTCTTGGATATTCCGCTTGAATAAGAAGGAATCATATTTGAAAGGAGAGCTCCGCGGCAAGTGGGAAGAGTCGCGCGCAGACTGGTGTTGGATAGTAGAGGACCAGCCGGAGCCTTTCACCGCGCGGCGCACAACAGCCATAGTGCGCGGCAGGGACTGGAGCGAGTTGGCCCCGGATGATGTCAAGCTCAACGTTGCTCTTGTCAGGATACTTCGTCTCCGGGTAGCTAAGTTGACCATCGGAGAGGTAGGGGCAGATTTCCTCCGCCGCCGCATTGCCCCTTTACAAGAGAGGAAAAGGCCAGCATGGGAGTTTGGCAATGCGGCGGACATTATGAGGCTGCGCCCGGGTCTGAACTTCAACTTCACGGCGTTGGAGCTGAAGGGGATGGTCCGGGAGCTTTTTAAGCACGACCCGGCCCATCCGGAGTGGTTTGGATCTCCCCGGGGAGTGGTGCCGCTATGCAATAGCACTGCCCGGGATGCTTTGCGCGCAATGATGCCCGCGTGTGATTCTCACGGCGTCGACCCCACCTGGATAGTGCCCACGCCGGATGCAATTATGAGCTTCTTTGATAATTTGGTCGAGCGGCCGAGGAACGCCGAGGAGAACAAGGGTCTCACTCGGGCCACCACAGAGCGGGACATAGCCTATATTGCTTCCCGGATGGAAGAGGCCGCCGCAGCTGCAGCAGCAGGAGACTTCGGGTTCACCATCGACGAGGCGCAGGCCGAGGACGAGGTGTGCCAAGCAGAGGAGGCTGAGATCCGCAGACTGCTCAAGCTTCCGCTCGACGAGCTTGCCGGAGTCCCTTCCCTGAGTCACGCCGGGATTCCCGGGGTTGTGAGCGAGGCCGCGGCAAGCGAGGTTGCCGGAGGGAATAGAGGTGCCGGAGGGAGCGGAGCCACCGGAGGGAGCGGAGCCACCGGAGAGAGTGGGGCCACAGGACAGGATGCCGGATCCAGCGAGCCCGCCGGGGAGGAGGAGGAGGACACCGAGGCCGATGAGGACTCCGGTGGGTCTCTGGGGCTCGACGACGACGCCTCATCGTCCTCGGAGAACTCCCCGCCTCAGGCGAGTCCCCAGCGAACACCGCTGAAGCGTCTCCGCAAGGCGCCTACAGCGACAAGGACGCAGGCGCCCCGACAACAGCCTATTCGCCGGGCGACGCGCGCCACCAGAGCGAGCCAAGCCGCGATGGAGGCGCCCCGCGCACCAGCTGCGGCGGAGGCGCCCCGCGCACCAGCGCCAAGCGGAGGGGGATCTTCTCAGAGCGGAGCGGCCGCTCCGCCTGCTCCTCGGGCCTCGGCGTCGGCGGGGGCTGGGTCGTCGCAGCCCCCAGCCCTGGGGACCGCCAAGCGCCCGAGAGAGCCTTCTCCTCCTGCTCCTCGCGCCGGAGCAACTCAGGTGGAGTTCGATTTCTCCGCCCTTAGCGACGACGACGAGGAAGAGGAGTAAGCATCTGTAACTTATAGCTTCTTTAATTCTGACTTGATTCTTCTTCGTGATTCTAATCTTGTTCTTGTTTTGCTTTCTGGACTCTGGCCCATCGGATGACGAAGCGGGCCAAAATCCCCGTGGTTGAGGTCGAGGACGACTCGCCCGTCGCGGCGACAGGGGATGCGCCAGCGGCGGACTTGCCGGACCCATCCGCTGCCCCGAGGAGCAGCCCCCAGCGTAAGTCTGGGTTTTAGATTTCTTTGCTCGTCGGGCGCGCTTGAGGTTTTAACTTGTACTGATATCTTGCTGCTTCATTTGTCTTGTGCAGAAGTGGAGCCGCAGGTGCAGGAGCGCCCGGAGACTACTCCCGAGGAGCCGCAGGTCCCGCCATCCCCGCCAAGGGCGAACTCCCCGGCGAGGGAGAGTGCTCCACCAAGGGCGGGTACTCCGCCAAGGGCGAGTACCCCGCCAAGGGCGAGCAGCCCGGCGAGGGTGGCCACCCTGCCAAGGGAGGGCTCCCCGGCGAGGGAGTCTGTCGTCGACGAAGTCCGCGAAGGTAGGTCTTGTAACTTCGTCTTCTCGGACTTGTCTTTTTTGGATATTTGCTTGAAATTTTTCTTTCCTTTTCTTCTTCTTCTAGATCCTCCCGCGCCGGACCGGATGGAGACCGAGGTTATCGGCGAGGAGGGCACGCAAGGCGACGGCGGCAACGCCCCTGTCGTTGAAGACATGGCAGGAGCCGACGAGCCTGCCGCTGAGGAGACTGCGCCGACCGCAGACGCCGCGGCCGGGGAGGGGGACGGCGGCCACACTGCCGGCCCGGAGGCGGCAGGAGCGTCAAGCGCTGCGCCGGCCGCCGACCCCTCCGCCGGCAAGGAGCAGTCGGGCATCTATCTTGAGGCCCCCAATGGCGTCTTCATTCAAGTGCCGTGGGGGTCTTCGTCGCGACCCCCCGTGGAGGGAGAGACCTTTGATGGAGAGGTCCTTGCCTCCGCGGGGTTGAAGATTGTTGAAGCGCCTGGCGGGAGCGATGAGCCCGAAGAGGAGAAACTTCTCCGCCAGCTCCTGGCCCTTTATCGGGCCAGGCAGGCGAAACTGGAGTCGCGAGAAGCCCTCACCGCCAAGGCCGGAGCGGACTTGGAGAAACGCGCCGCAGAGCTCCGCGACGCCAACTAGGAAGCTCTCTGCGACTTGGCGGAGGAGCGCGAGAGGCTCGCCGGAGAGCAGCAGGAGTTTCTTCTGGAGAAAGCTGAGGCCGAGGAGCAGCAGCGACTTGTTGGTGTAGAGCTGTCCCGGCGAGAAGGGGCGCTCAACCAACGGAAGGTTGAGCTCGACGCCCACGACGACGAGCTCACCGCCCGGGAGCAGGCTCTTGGCGGGGCCCTGAAGGAGGCAAAGGAAGCCGCCGCCGCCGCGGAAACCGCCAAGAAGGACCTTGAAGCCAAGGTGGCGCAGCTGGAGGAGTACCTGAAGGCGAGCACGGAAAGGGTCACCCCGCTCAACATAGAGCGCGAGAAAGACGCCCATACCAACTCGTACCTCCAGGTACGCCTCTCCAAGCAGGGCGACGAGCTCAAAGCCGCCAAGGACTCGATTGCTGATCTAGAGTTGAAGGTTTCCACTTTGAGGGATTCACTTGACGCCGCTCGGGACCGCGAGACCAAGCTGAAGGAGGAGGTCCGCAAGGAGCGGGAGCTGGTGGAGAGCGCTGCCACCTCCACGAACATCTTCAAACAGGCGGTGGAGCAATGGACGGAGGAGCTGGTCACTTCCGCCGCCAACATCGACAAGGAGCTAATGGCGCTGAGGGTTGAACACTTGGTGTACTCTCCGGACCCGAATCTCCCCCACAGCGCCAAGCTCAGTCTCTTCTTCAGGGGAATCGCGCCGTCGCTCGCACGTCTACAGGAGAAGCTCCCTGCGCAGCTGGCCGAGGAGTCGCGCCAGCTCTGCGCGGGTACCTTGGAGCGCGTCTTGACCAAGATTGTCTACCGCAACCCCGGTATTAATCTTGTCAACGTTCTCCGCAGTTTGCCGGCCGACGCAGATCAGGAGGCGCTGAAGGCGCAGGTCGCCCACATCATCGCCAAGGTGAACAAGATCTCCAGGCGTGAAGGCGACCGCGTAGATTAGGCCTCTTTCTTCTTATTTCTTTTGCTGCTGCAAAGTGTGCCATGAACATGAATCTATTAGTTATTGCGACAAGTTATCCCTGTAATATATTATCTTATTTCCGAGCAATTGATGCAGTGTTATCTCCCTTGTTTTGGTCCTTTACTTTGTATGCTTTTTACCATACACTTTTAGGGAACTTGCCGACAAGGGACCCTTGCCGCGAGCGCTGAGTGCTGGACTCTGAGCAGCCTGCTGGCAAAGGCCTTATCGGCAAGCAACCTTGCCGCAGCTAGTCGCAACGCACTTAGCTTGCTGAGCGAACTCGAAAACGAAATAAGGGCGCGACACTTGTCGCAGCTCACTTAAGCCGTTGAGCGTACTCGAAAACAAGACAAGGGTGCGGCTAGCCACGGGTAGGTTCCTCTGCGCACAGGTTTTCCATACAAAGTGTGATTGTTCAAGGAAGATAACTAAAATTTTAAAAAATTTGAACTGCTCAAATTCTAGTAACTTAGCTTTCATAGTCTGTTCGTTCTCCGGTAAGCTTTTCTTTCTTGAACAGCACTTGGTTCATCCTCCACCTCCTTCCCCCCCGGCAAACTTGTGCGCGAGGAATGTTTCTTCTGCTTAAGAGGGAGAAAAAAGGAGAAGAGGGAACAAGTATAGGGTTTCTCGGCATGGTTATGCTTACCGTACATGTGTGTTGCACAAAATGCCAAGTAATGCATGCAAATAACAAAGAAAAGCATGAAAATGGCAAATAGTGCGAAAACACAAAGCTTTACTGATGCACGGGATCTGCGCCCGGCTTTGTACAAAGGTTTACATGCGACAGCGGCAAGACTCGTACAAAAGGTGGTTGCCGGAGCGGATCACGGCAACCGCGCCTTATGGATGAAACTTGCGAAGATGCTCTATGTTCCAGGAATTTCTCACCGGTAAGCCTTCTTCAGTCTCAAGGCGGACAGCGCCGGGCCTTGTGACTTGTCTCACCCGATAAGGGCCTTCCCACTTCGGCGTCAACTTGTTGGAATTCTTGGCGGACTGAACACGCCGAACAACAAGGTCGCCTTCCTCGAGACTCCTGGCCTTGACCTTGCGGCTATGGTAGCGACGCAAGGCTTGCTGGTATCGAGCAGCTCGTACAACAGCCTGGAGACGTTCCTCCTCGAGGAGCAATGCATCATCTTGTCGCAGTTGCTCTTGCTCGAGCTCATCATAAGCGAGCACTCGAGGAGATCCGTATACGAGTTCCATGGGGAGAACTGCCTCTGCTCCATAGACAAGAGCAAACGGTGTCTGCCCGGTGGCTCGACATGGTGTCGTTCTGATTGACCAAAGAGCCGCCGGCAACTCCTCTATCCAGTTTCTTCCGCACTTGCGCAGCCTGTCGAAGGTTCTTGTCTTGAGCCCGCGTAGCACTTCAGCATTGGCCCTCTCCGCTTGACCATTGCTCCTCGGGTGAGCAACAGAAGCGAAGCAGACCTTGGCACCAAGGTCTTGGACGTACTGCATGAAGGTGCGACTAGTGAACTGTGTGCCGTTGTCGGTGATGATCCTGTTAGGGATTCCGAAACGGCAAACAATTGACCTGAAGAACCTGACCACTGACTGTGCTGTCACCATTCTCACTGGTTCCACTTCTGGCCACTTTGTGAACTTGTCGATTGCTACGTACAAGTACTCAAAGCCCCCGACAGCTCGGGGGAAGGGGCCGAGGATATCGAGCCCCCAGACCGAAAAGGGCCAGGACAAAGGGATCGTCTGGAGAGCTTGGGCTGGCTGATGAATTTGCTTGGCATGGAACTGGCACGCTTCACACTTGGTTACTTGTGCAGTCGCATCTTGGAGGGCTTCTTGCCAAAAGAACCCTTGCCGGAATGCCTTCCCGGCAAGTGCCCTTGCGCCAATGTGGTGGCCACATATGCCTCCATGTATTTCTGCCAACAGCTTCTGTCCATCTTCTCTGGAGATGCACTTCAACCTGACACCATTGAGCCTTCTTCTGTACAGTTCATTGTCCACGAACTGGTACATACTTGATTGCCTGGTTATTTTCTCTATCTCTGCTGGGTCGTCGGGAAGTTCTCCAGTTTGCAGAAAACGGACGATTTGCTGCGCCCACGCCGGAGCCCGAGGCTCAACAGCAAGGACTAAAGGCATGAGGGCCGCTGCGGGAACCCCAGCTTCTACGGCAAGAACCTCTGGTTCTGTCGGAGCTGATGGTTCCCCGGCAAGCCTGCCGGGGCAAGGCTTGTCGGGAACGCTTGCTTCAACTGTACAGACCCTTGGGTCCGCAGGAGCAAACTGTTCCTCAGCGTTACGGTTGTTGATCTTGGGGACCTTGGCGGCGGCTTCGGGAAGATCCACCGGCAAGTAGTCGCCGGAGAGCAACTTTCTCTTCTTGGGCTGCCCAATCGATGGTGTAATGGATGGCTGAGTCAGCTTGAGCAGGAAGGTCCCTGGTTCCACAGGTAACTTCATTGCAACACACTTTGAAAGGCCATCTGCTATATCGTTCTGAGCTCTCGGGACGTGCTCCATTTGCAGGCCTTCAAAGTGCTCTTCAAGCTTCCTCACTTCATCTACATAAGCTTCCATCAATGGGCTCTGATAACTTTTGTTCACTTGTCGGACCACCAACTGAGAATCTCCCCGCACAATCAGCTTCTTGATCCCAAGTTCAGCTGCAATTCTGAGGCCGGCAAGCAGACCTTCATACTCTGCAGTATTGTTTGTCGCTTGTTCTCTGGGAAAGTGCATCTGGATAACGTACTTGAGGTGTTCTCCGGTGGGCGCTATGAGTACCACGCCGGCACCGGCGCCTTGCAGCGAGAAAGCACCATCAAAGTACATTACCCATTCGCTTGTCGCTTCTTGTACGGGGACGCTTGTCTCTGGAACTTCTTCATCTGGCGTCGGGGTCCATTCAGCTATGAATTCTGCCAAAGCTCTGCTCTGAATAGTTGAAGTACTTTCAAACTTGAGGCCAAAGCTCGACAGTTCCAGTGCCCACTCGACGATCCTGCCTGTTGCTTCTGGATTTTGCAGTATCCTCTTCAACGGAAAGCGAGTGACCACTGTTATCTCATGTGCTTGGAAGTAATGGCGCAGCTTTCTCGAGGCCATGAGGAGGCCGAAAAGCAACTTCTGCACCCCAGAGTATCTTGATCTAGCCCCCTGCAAGAGGGAACTCACAAAATACACCGGGCGCTGCACCATTTTCTTCCGCACTTCTCCTTGCTCCTGCGCAGAGTTGTCCTTGTCGGGGCCAGAGCTTGTCGGAGCAGCCCCCTGCTTGTCGCTGGATTCACTTGCCGGTGGTGTAGACTCCTCATCGGCCTCCCTCTCCGCTACTAACGCAGCACTAACCACTTGCTTGGTTGCCGCTAAGTACAGCAGCAACTTCTCTTGTGGTCTAGGTGCGACAAGTATTGGAGTGGAGGATAGGTATCCTTTCAAGTCTTGCAGCGCTGCCTCCGCTTCCGGAGTCCATTTCATCGGACCTGCCTTCTTCAAGATCTTGAAGAAAGGCATGGCGCGTTCTGCAGACTTTGAAATGAACCTGCTGAGGGCAGCCACACAACCAGCAAGTCTCCTTACGTCCTTGACGCGCTTCGGGGCTTCGATCTGCTTGATGGCTTTTATCTTGTCGGGATTGGCTACAATCCCCCTCTGGGACACAAAGAACCCGACAAGCTTGCCGGAGGGGACTCCGAAGACGCACTTCTCGGGGTTCAACTTGAGCTGGATCTTGCGCAGGTTTGCAAATGTCTCTTCCAAGTCTTGGATCAGGGTATCTTTGCTCTTGCTCTTGACCACTATGTCATCCATGTAAGCTTCTACATTTCTGTGGATCTGCGGCTCAAAAGCGGTGTGCACCACCCTTGCAAATGTTGAGCCTGCATTCTTCAATCCGAAAGGCATGCGAATAAAGCAATATGTGCCACATGGAGTAATGAATGCAGTCTTCTCTTCATCTTCCTTGGCCATAAAAATCTGGTGGTAGCCTGAGTATGCATCAAGGAAGGAGAGCAGCTCACATCCAGCAGTGGAGTCAACAATCTGGTCAATGCGCGGCAAGGGGAATGGATCTTTGGGACATGCTTTATTCACATCGGTGAAGTCTATACACAACCTCCACTTCCGGTTAGCCTTACGCACGACAACTGGATTTGCTAACCACGTCGGATGGATCACGCCTCTAACTAGGCCCGCTGCTTCTAGCTTCTTGATTTCTTCGGCAATGAATTCGTGGCGCTCCACGGCTTGCTTCCTGACCTTCTGCTTGACGGGCCGCGCATGAGGACAAACAGCAAGCTTGTGCTCAATCACCTTCCTGGGAACGCCGGGGATGTCAGATGGTTGCCACGCAAACATATCGACATTCGCCCGCACGAAGGCAACGAGCGCGCTTTCCTATTTGCTATCAAGTGTAGCACTGATGGTGAAGGTACCACCAGTGCCGTCCTCCTTGGCGGACACCTTCTTGGTTGCCGGTGGAGCGGCCATCCCTTTCTTGCACTTGCCGGTGGAGCTCGATGGAACATCCTCGACGGCAGCGCAGCACTCCGAAGAGGTGCGTTTGCCGGAGTGGGCCCCAGAGCACTTGCCGGACTTGGTCTTGGTCTTCTTCCCCCCCGGGAGCTTCAGCGGCAAGTGTGTTGCTCTCCGCCGCGGCTGCTGCATCCCGGTATATCTTGTCGGCACAGATAAGCGCGTCCTTCTTGTCGCCATGGACAGAGATGACGCTTATCGGCCCCGGCATCTTGAGTACGTTGTAGGCATAGTGGGAAGCTGCCATGAACTTGGCGAGGGCAGGACGTCCAAGTATCCCATTATATGGCAATGGGATATCGGCCACGTCAAAGGTTATCCTCTCCGTCCTGAAGTTGAGTTCCCCGCCAAAGGTCACTGGCAGAGTAATCTTGCCCTTCGGCTTGCTCCTTCCCGGGTTTATTCCTTGGAACGAACCGGTTTCTTCGAGCTTGCCGTCTGGGATCTGAAGTTTCTTGATCACAGCCGAGGAGATCAAGTTCAGGCCGGCCCCGCCGTCAACCAACATTTTGGTGACCTTGAGGTTGCAGATGGTTGGTGAAACCAACATCGGCAAGCACCCGACCGCTGCGGTGCGGTCAGGGTGATCCTCAAGATCAAAAATGATGGGCGTGCTGGACCACTTCAGCAGCCTGCGCGACTCAACGGGCGGCTTTGCTGCGTTTACTTCCCGCACCCACTGCTTGAGTTGGCGGTGGGAAGTATGCAGAGAGGTGCCCCCGTCGAAGCACATCACTTCTGTGGCCTTCTGGAACTCCTGCTCGCTGTTATCGCCTTCCTCCATGTCGTCGTCGTCTTCCTCTTCCTCATCCTTGTCGCGGCCCCGGGGAGGTCGATCACCTTGCCGCTGCTTGGCCTTGCCGCGGCGTCCTCCCCGGCTATTGAATGGCCGCTTCTTGCTTGGCTCTCCTCCGCCACCTTGAGCTTTCTCCTTGTCGCGACGCTCGTATTCAGCTTTCTGCTGCTCTACGAGGTACTCGACGCGCTTGCAATTCGAGAGGTCGTGGCCCTTGGTGCGGTGGATCTTGCAATATTGCTTGTCGGAGCCATCTGGCTTGTCGGCTGCCGCTACAGGGGCAGGCTCCTTGCCGGAGCCGCCAGCCTGTGCTGTCTTGGCGGGAGCTTCCTTGCCGGACTTCTCGACGACAAGCACCTCCTTGCTCTTCTTCTTTCTATTGTTCTGCCGCCGGCTCTTCTTTGCCGGGGCGGCATCCTCACTGTCGCTTCCCCCTGCGCCAGCATCCTCTCCGGGGAGTCTCCTCCCCTCTTCGGCGCGCGCACACTTGTCAGCCAGAGCGTAGAGCTCGCTGACATCCCGGATCTTCGTCATGGCCATCTCTTCCCGCATGCGGCGGTTACGCACGTTCTGGTGGAACACGCTGATAACCGCAGCAGGGTGGACGTCGGGGATGTTGTGCTGTACGCGGCTGAAACGTTGGATGTACTTGCGCAGAGGTTCTCCTTCCTTCTGGGCCAAGATGTGGAGATCACTCTCCTGGCCGTGGGGTTTGTGGCCGCCCGTGAAGGCGCCAACAAACTAGTGGCACAAATCTGCCCACGAAGAAATAGAGCCTTCCGGCAAGTGCATAAGCCAAGAACGAACGTTTGGCTTAAGCACTAGCGGGAAGTAATTCGCCAGTATCTTCTCGTCGCGCCCCCGGCAGCCTGCACCGCGATGGTGTAGATACTGAGGAACTCCGAGGGGTGCGTCTTGCCGTCGTACTTCTCGGGTACGTCGGGCTTGAAGTTTTTCATGCTGGGCCACTGGACGCGCCGCAGCTCACGGGTAAACGCAGGGCAACCTGCCGCGTACGGCAAGTCGCCTGGTTCACCGGGCGCGTGCGTGTCGACAGCGGTCCCAGCACGTTGGTCTGATTGTCGCCGGGCTTCTCGCCGGCGCTCGATCGTTGTTCGAGCATCTTCTTGCCGCCGATCGTCAAGGACTTGACGCTGGTCCCGACGAGCCCGCGGATCCGACGACGCTGTGGAGTCGTCGTCGACGTTAATCCGGCGGGGAGGCGTCTCTTGCTTCCGCGGCGGGGAGTGCACGGTGGTTGCACCCCCGGCGGTCTTGTCGCCATCGGCCTTCGTCTTCTCGACTTGCCGTGGCCGCGAGGTCGCCGGCTGCTGCGGCGTGTCGTTGTTGGCGAAGGCGATGAGGCTTTGGATTGTTGCCCTCCAGTCTTCGGCCTTGTCTGCCGCTGGAGGGAAATCGAGGAGCAGTTGCGCTCTTGCGAGAGCTTCTGCTGGAGAGGAGGGGAGCGGTGGCAAACGGTGCGAGGAGCGAGATATGCTCGGACTTCTAACAGGGTTAGAAGGAGCAGGGTCTCGCCCCGGCGACCGCGCCTTGCTCGTGCCAGGACGATGGCCTAGAGCATCCCGCGATCCTCCGGTTTGCCCTTGCCCCAGCAAGCGGATGGTACCTCCTGTACCACGGCGCTGCTGGGTTGTCTTCTGCTGAGATGGACGTGGCGCGTCTACGGACACCGAGGCTCGGTCGTCCGTCTTGTCCTTGGATTTGGCGGTGCCGCGAGTTTCCTCGCCGGCGACCACCCTTCCGCCGGCGTCTCCTCCACCCGCCGTTGGTTCTGGTGGCGGGGGAATCGACGCAGACGGGCCTGCGACCTCCGAAGCCTTCTTCTTCGGGGCCATGTTGCTGCTGCTGATGAAACTGACGAAGTTGGACAGGTTGATGAAAAATGCGCCCGCGTGAGCGCCGGATCAGGTTCGCACAACCTCGACGCCCCCTACCTGGCGCGCCAAAGATGTCGGGGGAAACTGTCCACCACGAGCACCTATGGGACCGGAGCCCCTTGTCGTTGCGGTAAGGGAGCGGAGGCAGCACAAAGAGCAGATCGAGGAGAGCACGCGGGCAGTTTACCCAGGTTCGGGCCGCGCGGACGCGTAAAACCCTACTCCTGCTTGGTTTGTATTGAGTTTGTGAGCTCGGGAGCTTGAAGAACTAGCTACACCGAGCGAGAGAGTTGTCTAGGTTCCGAACCCTTTCTACGTTGTGCATGGGCCTCCTTTTATAGCTCAAGGGGTCACCGACAGGTGTCAACGTAGAAGAAGGGCAAAAATGTAACTTTGGTGGTAGTTGTAACAGTGCGGGAACAGTGCGTGAACAGTGGATGAACAGTGGTCATCACCTACTTTGACAGTGGGGGACAAGAGCATTTAATGCCCGTCGCCGTCGACCCCAAAAGCACCCTCCCGTGCGTCTCCGTTCGCCACGGCGATAGCCTCGTCACCGTGGAGTGCCACCGTGTCCCCCAGGCTGCACAGCCATCCGCCACGCGTCCCTGGAAGGGCCGCAGGGCGACGCGTGGGCCGGTCAGCTGGAGCGCAGGCACACAGCGCAGGCTTCCCCCGGCAAGCACCTTGCCGGGGTCTTGATCTTGTCGGGCCCTGAAGCTTGTCGCTCCCCGGGCCCTTGCCGGGGCGCATGCTGCGCCAAGGCATGTCTTCTGGGATGCAGTCTTCTGGTCTTCCTGGCAAGCTCCTCTTGCCAGGGTCTTGTGCTAAATGTAATAGTCTTGAGCCTGGGACGGCCTTCCCGGCAAGCTCCACTTGCCGGGGCCTTGATCTTCTGTCTTGTATACTTTGTTTTTGAATGGTTTTATAAGGATCAGAAAGGTCTCCGGCGAGCGCGTGGTGAGCCCTGCCGCGGGAAGCTGCTACCGCCCGTGCACAAGTTGGGGTACTAAGGTACCCCTATCTTAGTACACCGACAAGGTGGCGTTCAAGAAGGAGATGGCAGAGGAGGAAGCCAGGTACCAGGCAGCCTGTGAAGCCCGTGATGCCGCCTGAAAAAAGGAGGCAGTGGAGCTTTGGGGGCAAGCGCGTCGTCGTGCAGAGGAGGTGTACGAAAACGGGTACTTCACGACGAAGGTCAAAGATGCTAGGCTCCTCATCGTTGCAGGGAGGTGGGCCGATAAGCTCCACTGCGACACCGACGAGGAGTTCTGGTGGGTGCCCAACGAAATGGCAAGATCGTCCGTGCTCGGCCGCCAGCAAGAGGCAGATCGGTAGGTCAAGCGCTGCGAGGCGGAGGAGGCGGAGTACTGCCTTCGCGCTGGGAAGACGCCGCGCACCAAGGAGCTGCTGGCGAGGGGCATCCGGAATACTGCCCCCAGGAGGGATAATTAGTTTTAGTGTTGTTCGTTTTCAATTTTATGCATTGTACCTAGTAGTTAAGTATCATCACGTATATGTGATGATATTATATATATTCTGTGATGAGCTAATGAACAATTTATATATATATATATATATATATATATATATATATATATATATATATATATATATATATATATATATATATATATATATATAGGGTGGGTCTATTCTCATAACACCCCTTAAGACCTTATTCTCCTAACAAAAAAGCTTATTCTCATAACACCCCCCTCCCATCCCCGCCTCCTTGCGCGCCAGCGCCACTGCGGCCGGCGCCGTCCCCCTCCCCTCCCAGCCTGCTTGCGCGGCAGCGCCCTGCGGCCGGCGGCGACCCCTTCCCCTCCCAGCCTGCTTGCGCGGCTGCGCCCCTACGGCCGGCGGCGACCCCCTCCCCTCCCAGCCTCCTTGCGCGACAGCGCCCTACGGCCGGCAGCGACCCCCACCCCTCCCCGCCTTCTAGCGTAGAGCGCGCGCGGAGCGGCCGGCGATGCAGTCCCTGGGCGAGGCTTCTTCTGCGGCGGCGGTTAGGAAGCGATGCCGCCCCTCACCTTCGCCACAACACGACCGAATTGATCTAGGTGCGCCGCAGCCTCGATTTAGCGCCCCGTTAGGTGCACCCCTGCCAAAGAACCGAGCATATGCCCTGGGAGATCCGCCGCCGTTGACCCAGCTGAAGCATCCAGCCTCGGTTATGCATGGCAGGGGTAAGAGAACTGCAAGGATGTCTTCTCCATCGCAGTCGACGTGGATGCGAACTGCAATGGTGCCCATCCAACCTTCTCCCGCGACAATGGCAAAAGTTGAAAAAGCCCATGAGTTCCTGCAGCGGAGGTGGACTGCATGCCAACAGCGGGCAGAGCTGCATCTGCACAAGGAGAGAACTGTAGATAATGTAAGAAAATCACATACCCAACCCCCCACATCCAGTTTGCAGTGCCCTTTTTATCACCATGCAGTGCCCTCTTGCGTCGACTGCAGTCCCATGTATCTCCCAGTAAAAAACAGAAAAGATACTTCAAAAAAATAAAAATGCGCTATGGCTGAAAAATGCAGTCCACCATGACTTACATATGTAGAGCGCTATGGCTTAAAACTGAAGTGCATTGTTTCTTCATGTTAACTCCCAGTGCCCCTGCTATAGAATGAAAAATTGAAGTGCAATTTCTCCAGTTGCATATATAATGATATATAGTACAATGATGCAGTTCATTTCACTGTTGGCGTGCATAAAAAGCTTTGGCTTAATACTGTGCAGGAAATTACTATGCCTCCAAACCAGAAGATACCTCGATTGATTCACAACCCAAAGCCCCTGAAATGCATTGGAAGAGAAGAGTGGGATATGGCTGGATGGATAACACCTCAAATACCTAGGGGTTTCTTTAACACAACAGACAGAACTGCGTACTCAGTGGAGGAAGATGTAGAGGATAAAGATGAAAACAGTATACCAAACATCATTCGAGATGGAGAAGGCAGTGAAGCAAAAAGCACGCAAGATGAGGAGGACGACGACGATCTGGTCTTCATGGGGGAGCATGCACAGAAAGATGATGAGGAGGATGATGATGAAGAGCAAATCATAACAGTTATGCAGCCAAGGTACACGCGTGTCTTTGAAACATTTGGCCAGCAGATCAGAATGGATGATATAGCACCTCCACAAGCCAATGTTGAAACCCAGCAAGTTCGGCAAGTTCATGAGCAAACGATTCATCGACGAAGAGACAGTGGAATTCCACCCAGGCCGCCTACTACGCACCAAAAGAATCGGAAGCAGAATCAAGGAGAGCCACAAGCAACCAAAAAAGTAAAGTTCTCAACACTTCTGCCTCCTCGCGATCCTAAATTACACAGATCTGTTGTCACCCCTCCATGCCCAATAAATATTGGTGAGCTGCAAACACCGTTAGAGAAAAAACAGTACACGCGTGTAAGCTTCCTTGCCTAACTACTTCAGTTCACTTACGCATTCTTTTAGCTTGTGCATTCTCATTAACAAAAAACATTCCATATTGTGTGTACAGAATGAGAACATGCTCCAAGAACTTGTGCCTATGAAAGGTATGCAATTCACATCACACGCTGCGGCGCGAGAATTCTACAACACGTATGCGAGGCATGCAGGCTTCGGCACACGCAAAAACGGCGGATACAGAACAAACAGATACATAGTGTGCTCAAAGGAAGGCAGAAGCAAGGAAACTGTTACAGATTATGACAGAAAGTGAGAGAAAACATCAAAGAGGACTGGCTGCAAGGCGAGAATGAGATTGAAAAAAATCAAGGATGTGGTTGTGATAGCAGAGATTGAGCTCAATCACAACCACCGGATGATTGACAGCCCGGCTATGCTTCTGCACATGCACTCGCATAAGATGGATGATCCGTTACTTGATAAACTAGTGAAGGACATGCAGAGCGACAACCTGACGCACACGCAGATGATGTCAACCCTGTCAAGGATGTCAGGAGGGCTGCACTTTATGGGGCGCACTAGCCGTGACTGTGTGAACATGTACGTTCACTAAACAAAAAACGATATCTCGTTTATTTCATGCAGTTCGTTTGTGCATTTTCTGTATGTCTCTAATGCTGCAAGTATATTATTATTTCGAACTGCAGGAAGCACCAATTCGCGAGGGATGAAATAGAAGATGATGTGAAGAAACTCCTGGCTTTCTTTGAGAAAATTCAGCAAATAAACCCGGAGTTCTTCTGTGATTAAGACAAAGATGTCGATAACCGTGTGTGAAACATATTCTGGGCGAACGCGAGCTGCCGGGGATCGTACGAAGATTTTGGAGATTGTGTCACAGTTGACACGACCTACAAGACAAACAAGTTCCACATGCCTCTGGCCATCTTCGTTGGAGTCAACCACCACCTCCAAAGTACAATATTTGTTGTGGCTCTCATCACAGACGAAACAATACCGACTTTCGAGTGGGTGTTCCGGACGTTCTTGCGTTGCATGAACAACAAGCGGCCAATCTGCATACTTACAGGTATGCTAAAAAAGAATGGGTTTAAATAACAATGCAGTTCACTGCCAAGTTTTGTAGTCCATTTCTTCCATCCAATGAAAAAGCAGAAAAAAGCAGAAAAAAGATATGCAGTTCTCTCAATAACTCACTGCTTGGTTTTTTTCAAAAACATGCAGATCAATGCCCCTCCATGGATGCCGCGATAAAAAGTACGCTAATAGGCACGCTGCACAAGTTATGCCATTGGCATATACTGAAAAAAATACAAGGATCACCTGTCCTTGCTGTACAAAGCGTATGAGCCATTCAAAGATGAGCTGACCTCCGTTCTCAACCACCCGCTAATGCCATCAGAGTTTGAACGCGCTTGGCATGAGCTCATGGACAAGTATAACCTGCAAAATGATGAAATTATGAAGGCGCTTTGGACAGACCGAAAAGAATGGATATCAGCTTACTACAAGGAGGTGTTATGTGCACGGATGACGTCGCCACAGAGAAGTGAAAGCATGAACCGGATCTTGAAGAGGAACTTTGTCAAGGAAAGACACGACCTACACATCTTTGCATCGCAGGTGGACAGGTGCATCCAGACAAGGAAGGGCGTCGAGCACGCGGAGACCATAGCTAACGAGGTATATAACGAGAGCAAAGTTTTTAAGCTGGATGAGCAATTATTAAAACACTACTCGCTTTCTTGATTTTTGCTGTGAAAAACAACTATTTAACTGGTTTTATTTGTTTCACAGACGGAAATAAAGACTGCTACTCAGTTTGGTTTCGAGGTTCAGCTCTCCAAGATTTACACCATGGCGGTCTTTGCTGACTTCAAGCAAACGCACTACCGCAGCACTGCATTCAGATCAAAGCAGTCCACTGCAACCCGACGAAATATTTGGTGCGCCACTACAACCTGTCTGATGATTTTGATTGGGCAAGACACGAGTTCCAGGTAGTTGCTGATGTGACGAACGGTATCTACGAATGCGAATGCAAGCTGTGGACACACACAGGTCAGTGAGACAAGAAACAAAAAATAAGCACACAAAAAACATAATGAAGTTCACTTATTGCTGGTAGCAAAAATAGATGAAAACAAAAAAAACCTTAGTGAAGTTCACTAGAACAGAAAAACCATGACCTATTTATAATGCAGTTCACAAAAAAATTGAAATGTTGCATATTTATGTGAAGTTTGCTGACACGAACAACCCAAAAAATTCTTTTGTTGCAGGCCTGTTCTGCGTGCACATCATTTGCATGTTGGATTAGCTGTGGGTGGACAAGATACCTGAAGAGTACATATTGAAGAGATACACACGGAACGCGCGCCAAAATGTAACTTTTGACCGCAGAGACTATGAGCAAACTGCTCCAAATGGGAGTTCGATGTTCTGCCGTAGGAGACTACTTGCAAAAATAGCTATGGACCTGGCAAACAGGGGTGTCAAATCGGATAGAGGGTACAACAGAGCTTTAGCTGGGATGAGAGAACTCATACAAGAAGTCGACGTAATAAACGAAGAAGAAGAAGCAGAGAAGATCATGGATGCGCGGGGTGAAGAACAAGGAGAGGAGCGCGAACATGCCGCTGATGGTGCAGCTCATAATATGGATGACACAATTCTTCCCCCACCTGTTTCAAACACAAAAGGGAGAAAGAAAGAGAGCAAATCAGCCAATAAAAAAGCCGCAGCAAAAGAAAAAAGTCCTGAAAAAAATAGCAGGCCTGAGCCAGAACTGGACAGCGGAGGAAGACCACTGGGGGTAAGGATGTGCAAATCATGCAATAAGATTGCGGGACACAACTCAAAAACATGTAAGGAGCGGTTGAAAAAAAATCCAGGCTGAAAATGCCGCCACAGATCACCAAGCAGACCAACAAGATGATATGACAAAGAGAGGACTATGTAGCGTCTGCAACAAGAGAGAGAAGCATAACGCGAGAACTTGTCCAAATAGAACAGAAGAAAAAGATGAAGAAGATGCTGACAGAGCAGAGAACGAGGAAGAGAGCGAAGCTGATGTAACTGAAGAGGAAGATGAGGAAGCAGAAGAGGAAGATGAGGAAGAAGAAGAAGAAGATGAACACATCGAAGAACCATCATCAAAAACGAGGGGGAGAGGTAGAATGCAGAATCCAGCGCGTAGGCAAGCATCGCAGTCGCACGGTCCCATTACGAGGGGTAATGTGAACAACAAGAGCAAAACAGAAGCAGCAACAACCATTGAAACAAATGCAGTGCACAATTTGAGAAGAAGAAGCACGAAGAGGACATAGCTCAACACATATACAGTTTTACCTTTTAAAATATATTAACTTCATCCTTCTATATATCGTATCGTATATAAGATATAGCTTGTGTTCAGTGGACTGCAAAAAAAGAATTCAACATGTAATATTGAAGTTCAAAATGAATAGATATAACATAAAACAGATATACTTTGTGATCAATGTGCTGCGGGGGTATGCTTGATAAAATGCAGTTCTCTTCTATATGAAAGAAATAAGATGAGAATGTCATTCTCAGAATGCAGGTCTCTGCTATATGAAAACCCTGAGATTAGAATGTCATTTTGAGAATGCAGTTCTCTTCGTCGTATAGAATCTGAGATGACAGTGAATCAATATAGAATGCAGTTAGAAGGAAATCTATAGAGTGAGACTAGGCTTCACGTACAGTGCAGTGCGTGTGTGGTGCGTTTAAAGCTTATAGTGCAGTCCGCTTCGAGTATACAGTGCAGTGCACTTAGTGCAAAAAATGTAAAAAATTGAGCTCTCACTTAGCAGACACGGTTGATTTTCTGTCTTCTAATACATTTTTACCAAAATTTTGAACCTCGACGACAAACACGTTGAATTCGTCTTTGCTATCCCATGTGATAAGGTGAGATGCAGTGCGGATGCGTATATTTAAAAAAACTTGGTTGCTACTCATATGAGTGAATGCAGTGCGCTACGAACATGTTACAATTCACAAGGAGGAATTGGCTTAAAGCTCCATTATGTACATATTTGACATTGTCATTGTCTGCCACAAAAAGGAAAACACAAAACTAACTAGACCGGAATATACAAAAGCACACAGCATGGTGTGAAAAGTTTTGCAGATCGAGAACTACACACAGCGACATACATACTGTTTACAGAAAGTTTTGGAGCACACACAAAAATACATCAACACACATAAAAAGATCTGCTATCATTCTATGCCTCATCCTGCTCCTGCGAATCCAGTTTTGGAGAAAAGCCAAGAGAAATGCAGAGATTTCTTAGATCCTCCGGGAACTCGGTGACTACGACCATGTTCTCAGGGTGGAACAGGATCTGGAACAAGAACTCAGTCTTCCATTCCTCAACAACAGCTTCCTGCGATGAAGCAAAAAAATAAACAAATATACAAGATCATCTACAAACAAGAACTAACAAAAAAAATCAAAGAATGAGGGATTATTATTGGGTTAAAAAAAGATACTTACATTACGCTTTGCGAATTTCTCAACAAAGCTTTTGCCGTCATAAAACTAAGCCATCTTCAAAACAAATAAGCCGCACTCGTTGGGGCCCTGCTCAGGGGCGCCCAAAAAAGCTAGCTTTATTTGAAACATCGACCCAGTCTACCGACTCCTTTCTCTTGTATTCCTTTTCTCCATAAACCTTCTTCAACAATGCAGTCATCCTGATCATCTGGTGAAAATAAAAAAAATAAAAATACACATCACAAAACTGTTGTTCGACACGTGCACGCATGAAAACAAGAAGAAGGTGAAAAAGGAAATAATTTACAATTTCAGTGCGGTCGCTGTGGTATTCAGACTTATGCCACCTCGTTGTTTGATCAATCGGTCCGCTGTACCTCCTAGTGTCATGAATATCAAGGGTCTCGCAGTGCCTATTCATAGTGTATAGCGAGTAATGCTGGTCTTTCAACCGTGGTAACAGAATCTGATTTTGTTTCATCAATATTGTTATGGGTTAGATGAGTGAAAAAGGATTACTGGAAAAAATTGGGAGAGAAAATAAGTACATAAGTCTGAACAAGCAAATCTGATAACTTACTAATTTGCAAACAAGAAGGTTCTCGTCATCACGAACAAAAACTTTGAACTGCTTTGCTGCATCGTCAACGTTAAACTTGCCGTGGACAAAAGGCAACACAACGTTTTCATCTTCATCTCTATCCGCGTGATCATTCATTTGAAGCACATACTGCGTGTGGGTAATTCACAAAAGAACATTAATGTAGTTCCCCCTCAAAGTTTACTCTGACGCTTAATGAAAAAACAGATCACGCTTCTCTAACAGTATGCAGTTCACACTTCTCCAATTTGTTTCATTTAAGATACATGGGTTAAACACAATAAATGTATGCAGTTCAGTACATTGCTAACATTAATTATTAGACACTATTAACTGCAGTTCACTCCAGCAGAAAAAAAGAAAAAAGGGAAAAAGAGAAATACCGTGATAAACAAAGGGGACAGGAGAACGCGTTCGCCAGATCGATAAATCACATTCATATGCTCGTCATTCTTTCAAGACCTGATGATATGATCCATCAAATCCGAGTCCATGAAACCACAACTCGTGAAAGTTAAGAACATGTAGTCCACATTCACAGTGTAGACTTCGACTGGATTCCTGTGCATGAAAAGCGCGCACCTGCACAAAACAGACGGCGAGGGTGGGGGGATTAGGAACACAAAAGGAAAAAAACACAAACATTACACACATTAAGAATCAAAAAGCGAAAAAACTAACGAAAAAAGAACTGACTCGCTGTATTTCTGCCTGAATGGTATGCTCGTGATGAGTTGCAAGACTTTCCTCATCTCCGCAAGATAGCTGAAACTCGCAGGCTTCAACTTTTGTACAGGAGATCTAAACTTTGATGGCTTCTGCACAGGCCTCTTATTTGATAGAACTAGTGCCTTGCTGTCGGTCGGGCGTTCCACAACTGCGCTCCTGGTCCTCCTAGGAACTGGTGGTGGCCTCTCAAAATCATCATCACTATCTTCAGCATTCGGAGGACTGACTGCTTTCTTCCCATGCTTGACCTTGACAGGAGATTTCTCAAGAGCTTTTTCATTCGAAGTGCCGGCGCCACTCCTCAACCTCGTACACACCGGTTCTTTTACAAGCTTAACGGGGGGTTCATCTAGGACAAATTTCTGAATCGTTGGAGTGTGAACCTGAGTTTCAAACAAGGAAATACCACATTGGTGTGCGCCTTCGTCAAAGCCTGCACAAAGAAAATGGATAATGAGCAAAATTAAAAGAATCATCAAGTTCACTAACGAAAGTCATTTTAACATGCAAGTGGGGTTCTACTAAAAGCTTAACCAAAGTAGTGGACCTCCCCTTTTTGTATCAATGAAGTTCACTTAATAAAAGGGTGTGTGACTGAAAAAAATGTAATAACCTTCTTTAAAAATTAAAAGTGATGTCAGGTCCAGACATCAATGCGACGAGGTCAACCAACTATAGAGCATCGCCTTCCTGATGTAGCCAATGTGCTCCTTCCCAAACTTGGCAATCGTTTCACCATCCCAGGTCTGCATGAATTGGAACATGTAAAATCCACAATCATGCCTGCAAGAAAACCAACGTAAACACATTACTAATGCAGTTCACTCAATAATGAAGTGCTACTGATGTTAGTAAAACAATGCAGCTCCATACACACAAAAAACCGAGGGAGAACAACTAATAACACATTAGTAATGCAGTTCACTCAAGGGAAAGGTGCTTCTAATTTAGTAAAAACAGTGCAGCTCACTTACACAAAAAAACTGAAGGAGGAAAAAGAAAAGGAGAACAAGTACAAACCCGTTTCCCTGTAGCGGGACATTAACATGAGTCAGCACGAAGCCGTCAAGGGTGGGAGGGTTCAACGGCTCATCGCAGCTTGCGCTGCCATCTTTCCAAACTTTTTTGATGTTCCTGACCATTTTCCTGAAGACAAGATTTGCAGGAGCGCTGTCGGCGTCGTTCAATGAGTCGAGAAACTCAAAATACTTCTCTCGTAGGTTCAAAGTGACCAAGCAGTAGTGGCCTATCAAGTCCTTCATTGTTGCGGCGGGAGGATCAAATGTTGCAAACATAATCTGAAATAAAAAAAAACAACCAGATGAAAAAATAGAAAAACAGAAAACTTATTTTCAAGATGACGAAAATGGTCAAAATGCGTTACCAAGTTTTTCTTGTCCACACGTTCCTATACGCTTGAAGAAAACATCTTTTTCAAAGCCCTATTTGTGGCACCGCCGTTCCAAATGGAATTCTGCCAAAAAGAGAAAACCAAAGAGTTAATGAAAATGCTTATAGCACAATAAAAATTGGATGAGGGATAAATATAAATTAATGAAAATGCTTAGACATAGGTTGTACGGGACAATCATCGTTTGAGATCCTTTGAACCTCTCAGCTAACATAGAGACGCCAATATTTGCGAGGCGCGTGCTCAGCGTTCCATACGACCAAAAAGACTCGCCAACATGACCGATAGTAATATCACCAAACTCGCCCTTGAATGCAACTAGATGCCTTCAGACAAGAAGAAAAAAGCCCAGCAAAAAGTGATAAGATGGGTGTCCCTGAAAAATAACATATTAAATAACCGGGGTGTAAGACAAAAAATGTCATACTTCTTCTTATTATCCCTCCTAGCCCTCGTAACAGCGTCATATAACTCATTGTATCTTCTCATAAGAGCTGGATCAATGCTCGAAGGAGTAACAACAAGTAATTCCTCATCTGCATAGAGAGTGGGAACGATATCAGAGAATAAAACAACACGGTCCATTTCACCCCGGGAAAGAACAAAAATAATGCAGTTCGCTTACCTTCGGTTTCAGAATAAACTTCCTGCGGCTACTCAGATACATCTTCGCTCAGCGTCAAGTGATCCAGCCCGGTAATATCATCGTCAAGCGACGCTTGATTGCTCATGTCCTGAGAGAGTCTTGGTTGTTCCTCTTCAGAACCAGTCGAAACTATCTCAGCTGGGACTTTGGTTGTCTCGGCTGGGAAAGCCAGATTGCCAACAGATTGCTCGGGGGCGCGAGGGACGTCACAAAATTTCTCACGCACCTCATCGCCAAGCAACAAAACAGTAGGCCCAACACCACCATCAATGCTAGCGGATGTCCCCGTAGCATCAAATCCGACTCTAGGAGTTCCTTCTCTCTCTTCTGCAATTTCAACTGTAACATGAGGAGCTCCTTCTCTCTCTTCATGCTTATCACCATCCACGATATCCTCCCTTCCTTCTCTCTCTTGTGCCTTATCAGCCTCAACAGAACACTCCCCTCCTTCTCTACCTTTTGCCTTATCAACCTCCGCATTAGGCTCCCCCCTCCTCTCCCTTCCACATTATCATCCTTCATGATGCGCTCCGCTTGGATTTCAACATTTAATCTGCAGTTCTGATGAGTTAAAAGATAAAACACATTACACAAAAAAGAGAGAATGCAGTTCACTAATAAAACAGACCATGAACCTCGCATGAAAAATAAAAATAAAACACAAAATGCAAATTCTCTATACTCATCACAGAAGCGTCGCCTTCCATCTCTTTAGACTTGTCAGCCTCGTCGTCCTTGCCAGCGTCACCCTCTGCCTCCTTCCCATGTATTTCCATGTTTGATTCGCCGTCCTAAAAAACAAAAAACATAAATAAAACTATTATCCAAAGTGCAGTTCTACAACTAAAGCCAACACCAGATCATGCAGTTCACTGCTAAAAAATGATGCTTCTTCTCTAAACAACAACTGCAGTGCACTACCACTACTGGTGCACACTACAAAAAAAGTTGAAAACTGCAGTTCGCTGCCACTACTGGTGCAAAAATATGATTGTTTGTTTTGGACACTACAAAAAATTAAACAATGAAGTCCCCTGTAAAAAATAGGAAGAAATCAAACCTTGTCGATGACGCCTTCGTCAAGAGGATTGTCTTTGGCAGCTTCGTCAACAGGGGACAATGGCCTATCAAACAAATAACCAGAATCAACACCGTAGTGGTCCTGGTGGTCATCATCACGGCAAGCGTTAGCATTAGAAGATTCTCCTCCACACTGCGAAAAGAACAAAAGGATACGAAAACAAATAGTCAATGCCACAACACACAGAAAAAATCGGTAACAAAACGGGTAAAAAAACTGTTCACATATGAAAAAAAGACATACATCCAAAGCTGCGCGGTCAGGCAAAGAGTGTCGGACAACATCTTCACGCCAGTTCATTTCCTTCACAATTGCCTCAGATTCCTGCTCATACCTAGCACACTTGTCGTCCTGAGACTACTTAAACTGAACGAATGAAGACCTGATATTCGTAACTGTCTGCTTAAGGAATTCAAGCTGCCCACGGTCAAAGTTATGAGCGGCCTCGATTTCTGCTTCAGAAGGGCCTTTGCCTTCAGGAAACAATCCAGCAATATTCCTCATCCTGGAACCGGATGTTGGGAAATCAGAAGTTAAATTGATGACCCTGTCAAGAAGCTCATCGACCTGAACAAATTTATTGCCATCAGCAGAAGCCTCGCCAGAAAAACCTCCAGCAGCCGCCCTAGCAAAACCATGAACCCGTCGAATTGGAGCCGCCCTAGCAAGAGGCTCACAAAACATTTCAGGCGCTTCGGCAACTGCAGTCCGCTTGTACACAATGCCCCCTTCCGCCTTCCACTAAACAAATTAACAAAAAAAAAGATACAGTTCACAAATAAAAGTACATAAGAGGTACACATTTAGCATGGCGAAAAAAAGGAATAAAACAAACACAAAGGCTGGCTATGCACTGACCGGCAGCTTGCCAAACTTGTAAGTGTCCAGGTGTATCTTTCCCCTGACAATAATGTCGGCATTGTGAATCTTCTTCAACTGCACATGGGACAGTATTGCAGCGTGTGGCGTGCATGTATGCATAACCGATACAGTGCGAAGATTCAAGGAATCGAGGTACATGAACAGGGGCACGATGGTGCAACCCTCAGCCCAGTTCTGCTTGCTCCCTTCAGAATTCCACTTGTACACAGCGGCCTGCAGCTCGTCGACAACAAGCTGACAAAAGTCCATGCTAGCCATAGATGCAAAATCCAAGTTTTCAACCATAGCAGCTACCCTGGACAACCGAGTTGCAGGGCTGGGACAAAGCAAGCTCTGGAAAACAATGAGAAAAAAACTTCACAGTCTTATTAACCTTCGCACGGTCTGGAGCTAGCGTGCGAAGTAAAATAAGCAGGTCCTTCACATCTATGCTACGAGAACGGTTGAAACCAAGTTCATCCTTCAGATTAGCCAGCGAATCATCATGGTCGCTGACAGCAAGCCTGGGAGCAGTGTGAGAACCCATAGGGAAATCAAAAATGTGATGGACAGCCTCACGATTGATTTCCTGAACCTTGTTTGACCCGCAGTCCAATCTCATCGTATCAGGGTCGATCTTTCCCATCAGCTTGCGTATGAGAACACGAGAAACATTCTTCTGTACTTTCAGGTCGAAGACAATGCCAAAACCTGCTTGCCGCACCAAAGTTCTGTGCGGCTCATCCAACAAGGCAACAGCTTTGCATACGTTTGGAATGGACAGCCGAACAGTCTTGTTAAAACGCCATTCATGCGCAACATCATCTTCAGACCTCTTCCTCTTGGTACTCTTAGCAGTCTACAAAAAAAAGGAATAAAAAATGCAGTTCACATCAGCAAACTCATGCGAAACAACTTAAAAACGGAAGAAAAAATAAATAAACAGCGTATACCTTCCTAACATCAACATCCTCCTCATCAGAATCACTGTCCAGCGCTTCTCCAGCTGCATTTTCCCGCGCCAGCTTAGATGGACGCTCATAATCAACACCCGTGTGATCGTCCGCGCGTCTCCGCTTTCCTTGAATCCCATGCACATCAACCTGAGCATAATTAGGCCTCTTTGAGTAATCAACACGCGGGCTCCGCCGTGGAGAACTTAAACCTTGCTCTGCAACAGTGTTGAGTTTTCTCTTCGCAGGATTCTTTGCGGGGGCAAACTTAGCAGACTTCTTTGAATCTGCAATCCTCCTTCCTATCTCCTTACCCTCATCAAACTTTACTTGCTTCGCCTTATGAGCCTTCACGAAAGTATTACCGAGCGCAATCGCTTTCTGCCTTTTCCTCTCAACATCAGCTACAATCTGATCAGGGACCATCCAATCCTGTGTAACTGGTTCTGTGCCATCAACAGATTGCGACTGGGTTTCACTCATTTCAGGTAGAATACTTCCCTGATAAAATGTCCCGCCACCGACAACATCGGCTGTGAAATAACGTGTAATCAAATAGTTAACACCACCACCCCCGGACCCACCAGGACATAAAACTGTGGGTAAGAAAAATATAAGAAAAATATGTGTGTGAGAGGGAGACCTAAACTTAATGCAGCTCATATCAACTTGGCAACACAATTTAGAAATGCAGTGCTCTCTTCAGCAGTTTATGTTTAACAATTAAAACATAACAGAAAACTTAATGCAGTTCATGTCACTTGAATATCAATCTGCCACGTGTCTGAAAATGGACCTTAGTAAAGGGATATATGATGCAGTGCACTAATTCGTTCAGTAAGCAATTGACCACATATAAAATGAAGTGCGCTTAGATATACAAAACAAAACAAATTCATGCACTTCTGTGAGAGGGAAAAACTAAAACTTAATGCAGCTCATATCAATTTGGCAACCGCATTGTGGATAGACAAAACAAAATACAAAGCAATGTACAAATGCAGTACTCTTTTAGTAGTTTATGTTTAACAATTAAACATAACAAAGAAACTTAATGTCATTCCAAAAAAATAAAAACAATTAACTTGAGGCAGTTCATATCAGTTTGCCACATGTCTGAAAAAATGGGCCTTGGTAAGGGAATCTACGATGCAGTGCACTATTTCGTTCAACAAAAAGCAATTGACCGTGTATAAAAACTACAGTTCACTTTGATGTAGTACCAGATGGAGGAGCCGTGCTGACTGGTGAGGCATCAATTGGGGAGGAAGAAGCCATGTTGTGTCCGCAATCAGAAAGGGATAATAATTAAACCCGAGACAGGAACCCAAAAACAGGCAAAGAAAAACTTTCAATCCATATGGCGTTGCAATTTCAAGCATACAAAACGAAGTTAAGAAGAGGATGCTGGCTCCAAAAATAACCCTAGCACAAGATCTGGAACGGACCATGGCAATTTGGGGCTCACCGTGAGATGATGTGACGGACGGAGGAGGCGGCTGCGGACGGCGACGGCGGAGGAGGCGCCCTACGGATGGCGGCGGCTGCGGGCGTCGTCGCTGTCCACCAAGAGAGCGCCCCTACGGACGGCGGCGGCTGCGGGCGTCGTCGCTCTCCACCACGAGAGCGCGAGACGAGGGGATTTTTGTGCGGGGGAGACGAATGAGAAGGGGACTGCAAGAAACATAGAAGAAAATAGATGCTTAATGAAAAAAAGGCCCACTGGCCCACAGGTCATAGACAAAAATTAAAAACGGCTCGGTTATAACACGATGCAGTTCGGTTACAAAAAACGGCTCGGTTTCAAAACGATGCAGTTCGGTTACAAGAAACGAATCGATTCGCCTGCCCGAAATATACGCGCCCACGATCGCCCGAACTGCCGCGCGCCCGCTCCTCTATCCGGCCGGTTGGAAGACGCGCGAAGGCCACGATCATCACGAATACACGATCGCCATGCCGGTTGGAGGACGAGATCGTGCGCTCGGTAGAAGTTGCTGCCGCTCCCCTTTAAATTCCTCGCTCCATCACCCTGATCGTTCGCAGAAACACACAACACTGTGCTTCCTTCTCCTCTATCCAGCCATGCCGTTCACCAAGGTCTACGACGATGTCCTGGCGCACGGAAAGACCAAGCTCAAGGCGGTCTACACCAACGACGTGGACGCCGTGGCGACGTACGTCAAAGAGTACAAGGAGATTCTCCGGGGGCGCCGCGAGAAGATCGTCGGCATCGACCTCAAGTACACACCTGACAAGAGGCACGCCGTCGTGATTCAACTCTCCATCGGCAAATATCACCCAGTGCTGCTTTTCCAAGTATGCGCTATAATGGGCGAGAGATGCATCGCCTTCGACAAGTTCCTCGGCGACCCAAGGTAAGCCATTCTTTCTGCTGAGTAAAATATAGTTGCAGGCCGATGGGTCTCCCCTTTTCATATGTGTTGTAGTTCTATATGTCGTCTGTATGCAGTTCCGAAAAGAATAACTTGTGGTTCACTTCGCTTAGGTACGAGTTCGCTGGTTTCTGCATCGACCAAGACAAGGAGAAGCTTTCACGCTCCAACCTCCACATCCCCAACTTCATCGACATTCAGGCGAACTGGAGGGTGCCTGAAGCAACGAAGACACTGGACTCACTTAGCGATGTATCTGCTGCCATCATCGACGACAAATACGCAGACATGAAGAAAAAGATGACAGACCAAGACCACCGCCAGTGGACTTGGATTCTCAGCAGGAGGCACGTTGAGTATGCTGCCAAGGATGCCTACACTGCGTTCGAGATAAGGAACCACATCACCACAGTGCAGAAGGGCCTCACCCGCTCTATAAAAGAGAAGACAAGGAAGCGCACGAGGTCATCCTGGTGGGTGGCGGGCAGGGGGGATCAACTTCCACCTCCACCTCCCACGGCTGGAACTGGTGAAGCAGGCCAGATGCTTATAGCCAAGGATTCCTGTCACAATTGCTCAATTTGTTTCCTTCTACTTATGTAGATTAGTTTGCTTTCGTTGTAATTTGCTTTGGCACAATGTTTGCTTATGTTGCATTAGTTTGCTTGATGATGTACTTTGTTTATTATGAGCACAGAACCTTGGTTTGTATCTATCAACAATTTGCAGTTCTCAGTGGGTTGTTTTCAGTATGTATATTGCTTCAACTACTGCTGCAGCTAGGATACACATAAAAAACTCTCTATGAAAGTAGTTCACAGAGAGTTTTCTTTCACAAAACTACTGCTACTATAATGGTTGATGCAGTCCTCTTTTATTAAGCACTCTAGTTCCATACGTGGGTTAAAGCAAAAAATAAAGCTCAGTGGGTGTTTCCAGTCTGTATATTGCTTCAACTGCTGCTGCTGATAGGATGCACATGAAAAACTATCTGTGAAAAGCAGTTCACTTATACTCAGATTTCTTCTAGAAAATAAACTAGAAGCCACACAAAAATGTCGAATTATTACAACAAAATTGTCTCATGCTGCTGCTGCTCAAGCAAGACTGATCTAAAGCAAATTTAACTTGATTTCCAAACACTTTGCATGCCTATAACACATAGCCATGACAACATCCCCAGCCTGAAGACCAGTTTCCTCCACAAATTCCTTCCAGCCATCTTTGAGAACCAAACAATCATCAGAGCCAACAGAATACATAACATCAACATCATGATATCCATTCTTGCTAACCAAGACCAAATTAACACAGCTTTCTGTTACCCTGACTAGACCAGAAGGGAATTTCTGCAAGCAAATCAGCAAGAACAGAAAATAAGAACAAATAAGAACAAGGTTACAATCTTCAGAAACTAAATTGCTGCTACAATCTTCATAATAAATATTGATGTCAACATATAATAATAATGACTAGACAAAATTGCTGCTGCTCCTGCAATATTCATAATAAAACTCTATGTGAAAAGCAGTTCACTTATACTTAGTGAAAAATGTTTCTTCAGAAACTAATACTGCTACAAATATTCAGATAGTGTTAACTACACACAACACATGAAAAGACTATGCGAGAAATACATACCCATGAATCATTGACATCATCGTCAGTCATCTGATGGACGAATGGAGCCCAAAATCCAATACGTGAAGAATAGAGCAGGGAACATAGCGCGCTGTGCCGCTGCCTCTGGTTCAGAACCAACCCTTCAGAAAAAACGCATGTCTCCAGCATGGGCTCCATCCTTGCCAGGCAGCCGCACGCGCAATCCATTGCCATGCGTAGGGTCTGGTTGGGAAGAAGACGGATCAAGGAGGAGTGGCAAAAAGAGGAGGCAATGTTCGCCGCCAGGGATAAGGTGGGAGGGGAGCCGCCAGGGATAAGGTGGGAGGGGAGCCAATTGACCCAGCCATATATATATATATATGTACAGACACAACCCAAAAAAAAGTAAAACGACAAATAAAGCATTGCGGTGACATGACAAGGTGCAGGTCGCATTGCATATTACTGCAGTTCACCGCGCTTGACCAAGCAAAAAACTAATTAAACTAGTCCCACCCGTGGCTGTAATGCAGTTCATACAGGCTCGCATTGCATATTACTGCAGTTCACCGCGCTACAATATTCACCGCACACTGCATATTACTGCAGTTCACCCCTCCACGATTCGCAGACGAAAAACACAGGCTGTAATGCAGTTCTGAAAACTATATAATGCGCAAAAAGTCAAAAAACATCTTGAGTAACGACCAACCCAGTGGCGCCCGCTCGAACACAAAAAGCATGGAGAAAAGTTAAATTCTTCAAAATTAACAACTTAATCCACTGCAATTCATACAGATTGGTGTAAGGCAGCACGTAATTGCCGAAAACAACAGAAAAATTACATACGAAAACACAACAATTTTGATCCGGAAGCGGGAGGACAGAGACCTTGCCGTTTTTGCGCTAGAACAGAGACAAACTCGACCAATTATCCTAAAATTTCAATCCTATTAGCAAATTAATCTGTCGCGGAATAACACAAACATGAACGCGAACTTAGTAACACACTAGGATCATGGCTATAAAAATCGAATATGAACCCCGCCAGCACGATGCGAAGCTCCTGCCCGTGCGGAAGAACAGAGGCAGATCTGCCAAATCCATTGATTTCCGTCGTTTCCTCGCAGAATTGCGTGTTTAATCACATATTAAATCAGCGCACACACAAATAAAACAATAGAAATCGATCAAACTAGCCAGAAACACTGCTCCGTGAAGGTTTGCTACTGCCCCTCTCTGCGGTTTAGAACAGAAGAAGAAAGAAGTGCGCATAGCTTTCCAATGCAGTAACACAATGCAGTTCGGAAGTGTTATGAGAATATTATTCTCATAATGCTATGAGAATAGACCGGCTGTATATATA
>LR738711.1:242688476-242742571 GCA_902687465.1 Secale cereale
ATATATATATATATATATTATGAATTCCATTTTCTATCTGTTTTTGTATACTAATTTGAATCTAGCTATTGTCATCCACATATACAGAATGGAAAGCGTATATACACACATCGAAATAGAACATATAAGAACGGAAAACAGAGTACACACACTAAAACAGAGCAATAAACAAAGCAATAATATGATTGTTGTGAATACATAGCTATCCACGTCGAAATGACTCAACAAAATAAAACGCGTCCATGAGACCATGACCAATAGACTTTGCCTATGGTAGCTCTTGGCTCCGCCTGAACTAGTGTAGGCGTTCGTCCAAGCGGTCGACAAGCTCGCAGTACATCTGGAGCGCGAAGTCATGCTCCAAATTGTCTATTTCATCAAAGATCACCAGCTCGAGGATGTGACGGCCCTGTTCCTCTACTGCGCCCAGGTGGACACCTACGTCAAGGAGGCGGTCAAGCCTACCGACTAGTGCGTTGGCATCGAGCTGGCCACGGACAAGGCGAATGGTGCGGTAGGCGTCCAGTGCAAGTATGGCACGGCCGGCCTCCAATACAAGTACGACGCAGAGGGCCTCTGGCCACTCCTGGCAAGGAATGGGGTTACTGACAGGGCGTGTACATAGCTGCGACACCCGCTCGATTGCAAGCAAGCGCCGATGGGTCTGCACTTCCTGTGCGGCGTGCCGCGCTTCTCACTCTACGGCGCTCTAATGGTCTCGCCGTGCGGTGAGCCGCAGGCTATCGACATGGACATGCCTAGCTTGCTCTACGGCGCGCCATCGATCATGTTGTGCGGCGAGCTGCGACCTCTCGGTGCTGACATGCCTATCTTGATTCGCGGTGCTGAAGCGCCAAGCACCAAGGTTCTGCTCAACCCTGGCGATGACGCGCATCACAGCATCATCCATCATGTTACCGGGGAGCACCTCGGCCTCGACGGGCCGTGGCACCTTCTCGTTTTCCTCATCGACGAAGTTGATGGCAGAGGCAGCGCTTTGGTGGGTTGGCATGTGTCGCGGGATAACCACGGCCACCTATGGGACAGAGGTCCCTTTTGGTTCGGCAAGGGAATGGGCATGTTGCACAAAGAGCGGAGAAGCACATAGCAGTGTGTCGGGGATCACACGGGTAGTTTTTACCCAGGTTCGGGCCGCCGCGAGGCGTAAAACCCTACTCCTGCTTTGTTGGATTGATGCTAGAATGGTGGAAAATGGATGCGCCGCTCTTGCCCGGTATGGTTGCCTTGGGGTGAGAGCGGTCACGCGTATGAGTGTATGCGGGTTCGAATGGTCGAATCCTTTCTACGGTTGCCATGGGCCTCGATTTATAGGTTAAGAGGTCACCACAGTGGCAAATTAGTCTTTCCAAGCTGATTAGATAGCGAACAGTGCTATCATACCTAACTCTGCAACTGACAGTGTGCATTAAATGCACCGCGTAGTGTCACATCACAACTCGTCCGACAAGCCTTGTCGGGCTGTTTTGCCAGCTGCGTTCCTGCTTGCTTGACACGTCTCTAGACTGGTGTCATTTGGTGGTTCTTGTGGTAGAAGGTGACTGCCACGTAGCAAGAGGTGGCCACTAAGCCATCTTGGAGCTTGGACACCGCACTGATTGGCGATGGGTGTCGCTACGAGGTGGAGTTTACCTCCGTGTGCCCCGGCAAGGCTGCCGGGACGGTCTTGGTGGCTTGCAACCGGGGGGGATCCGGCTCCTCACCAGGCTCGCATGCCCGACAAGGGTGGTTCTTCTCCTGGTGGCATCTAGCATCTTTGGTTAGTCTTGGGTGTCTTGATCTCCTTGACCAGCCCTCTGATTCCTCAAGGAGTCGATCTCTTCGTGTCTTGATCTGGTGCTTGGTGCTGCATACTTGCCCTTGAGCCTGTGCATAATTTGGGGCAGTGGACCCAAGTTCTGTTGTATCGACAGAAGCCCCCGAGCCTGGCACGGTCGCGCCGCTGGGCGTCGCTGGGGTAGGCTCTAACAAGTGCACAGGCAAGGGTGAACACTTCATTTTCTTCTTCGCTAACTTGAGCTTGGGCCAGTTTCCGTTTCCTCTGCGCGTAACGCCAATCTTGCGGGGTCATCCGTGAATGACTTTAACGCACGGGCTGCTAACTGCCAATTCACTCTTCCCAACACGCCCTTATCCTTAGCCACGTATTACGCATGCATTGAGTGGGGTAGGTAACGGAGGCGCGCGCTGCGGAAGAGTGTCAAGGCAGGGGCCCCGCTTCCTTGGATTGGTGGAGGTGGGTGGCGGTTACCCGCCGGGGAATCAGTGCCCAGTCCCAGCTCACCTATAAAAAGGAGGAGCGGAGGGGGAGCAAAGGCACTCATCCATACCCTTCTCTTCTTCTGTTGCTTGCCCTTCTGGTTATGTCGATGGATAGAGCCTGGGGCTAGGCTCCAGGCAGTAGCGTGTGTTTGACGGTGCCGAATGACCGTACCAGAGCTCGGGGAGAGGGATTCTTCCCTCATCCTCTCGCAAACCTTAGGAGGATGCATGGACGGCGCGGCGGTAGCACTGGTGGTGGCGACTCCGAGGTGCTCGTCACCGTGCCGTCCAGAGCTTCAATCTTAGTGGGGGGTGGCGCATGCGACACGAGGCCAGGCGCGTGGCATGGTAATCGATCGTGGCCCATTCTTCTTCCTCTTGCGGGGTTGGCGGAAGGTTGCGACATGGTCTCGCCATTGGTGAGGGTGAAACTGACCTTTTCGAGCACTGGAGGCTTGGTGCGTGGGGGAACTCCTTGTCCTTATACTCGCCTCTCCAAGGTGCAGTGGCTCTCGACTAATGGGAAGTTTGGGACGACCATGCTCTATGTGGAATTCCTTGGAGAGTATGGCACCTAAACCCCCCACCGCAAAAGGGGCTTCGGATGTTGGTGGCGATGAAGGCGGTGGCAACCCACGACGCGTCAATAATGGGGACGACCGTTCCGAGGAGTCGTGTTTGCCAATGACTCCGCTGCTTCCGCTTGGAGCTTTTGGCAGCGCCACCATCCGCACCTGCCATTTGGTTCCTTCCTCCTAGCTGGGTTTCGAGGTTTCCCACATGCTAGGGAGGCGCCGAACCCCAACCGAGCCCGCCCTCCGCCTTCTTCTCTTCCAACTGCAGTGTTTGGGGGAAAAGGAGACAAATAAGGGGATTACGGGGCACTTATCTTTTTTCAATCTTAAATTGTAGGCATTTGCCAAACTTTAGCTCAAATAAATGTAATTCCTATTATCCATGTAATGTTCTGTAAGGTTTGTACTTGTTGATCAGCATATTAATGGAAAAGATAAACCTTGCCAGGCACTCGTGCGTATTATGCGGTCACGCAGAGGTGGAATGTCTTTTTACGTTCAAGTAAACAAGTTTTCTCGGCGAGTTATCTTGTCGGTACCCTCAGACTTGCTGCCAGGGATTAATCCTACCGGGTATAAGCCGTAGAGAGGGACTAGCCCCCTGCCAACCCTTTCTTGCCGAAGGCCACTGCGACCATCTTGATCAAAGCATTGTTCGAGTCAAAGGATGGGAGCACCTAAGTCTCGAAAAAGTTGGGAGGTTTCCTTAGGCACAAGTACTTATAGAACATGTATGGATAATGGAAAGAACTTATTTGTCTGGCTTGCCGAAGATTGCAGAGTTGGCTTCTCCTTTCATCTCCTCTTGGGGAACCAAGTCCACGGCAAGAACCTGTGGTTTATGCAGATGAAATGATGCCAAATTGAAAGTGCAATTAATCCCCGGGTGGTTTTGGCAATTAATAACAACATATATATCATTGAACTAATAGTTACTTGAGAATCATTTCAGAGAAGTTCAGTGATATGGGTATGGCAATGACTGAAGAAGTGGACCCCTCAAAATGTTAAGGCAAGCATTGGCAAAAGCTCAAGACTCCATTTTTGGTTTAGTGATCCAAGATCACATTGAGTCCATAGGAAAAGCCAATACTATTAAAAGGGGATGAGGTTGTGTTGATGATCTGGTTGCTCAAGTGCTTAGTGATATATCTCCTCAAACTATCAGCAACCTTCACTACAAAATTCACTCATAAGTAATCTCGGTCCCACCGATTGTCCAAACTCAGTCACACTGAGATGAACCACCTCAGCCATAAGCCAAACCCTAGAAAAATCGGATATTCTGAGTTTGAAATCGGTTTCACCGAAACATGGGCTGCCAAGCTTCTGTAACTTTCTGTCATCAAATCGGTGTCACCGAGATGATGAAGTCGGTCCCACCGAAACTGGTATGCTCCTGTCTTTGCTCAAATCGGAATAACCAAGATGGTATTTTCGGTCCCACCGAAAACCCCAACGTTCACATTATTTGAACTTTCGGTCTGACCGAGTTGTCCACTTCGGTCTCACCGAGATTGCTCAATTATGTGTGTAACGGTTGGATTTTGTGTGGAGGCTATATATACCCCTCCACCCCCTCTTCATTCGAGGAGAGAGCCATCAGAAAGAACTACCACTCCTACCTTACACTTTCTGAGAAGAGAACTACCTATCCTTGTGTTGAGATCAAGTTGCTCCACTCCTACCATATGAAACTTGATCTCTAACCTTCCCAAGTTGCTTTCCACTCAATCCTTTCTTCCACCATAGCCAAATCAGTGAGGAGAGTTGAGTGTTGGGGAGATTATCATTTGAAGCACAAGAGCAAGGAGTTCATCATCATCTACAACATCTATTACCTTTTGGAGGGTGGTGCCTCCTAGATTGGTTAGGTGTCGCTTGGGAGCCTCCGTCATCGAGATGTGGAGTTGAACCAAGAAGTTTGTAAGGGCAAGGAGATCGCCTACTTCGTGAAGATCTACCCCGAGTAAGGCTAGCCCTGCGTGGGCGTAGGCCATGATGGAATAGACAAGGTTGCTTCTTCGTGGACCCTTCGTGGGTGGAGCCCTCCGTGGACTCGCGCAGCCGTTACCCTCCGTGGGTTGAAGTCTCCATCAACGTGGATGTACGATAGCACCACCTATCGGAACCACGGGAAAAATCATCGTGTCTCCAAAATTGCGTTTGCTCTTCTCCACCTCTCTTTACTACATGTGCAATTTACTTTCCGCTGCCTATACTCTAGAATTGCATGTGTAGGGTGATACTTGACTTGATCATAATTGTGAAACTACCAAAAACTGTTCTTTGTCAAAAGGCAGAATTTTTATATTTATGAGTAGTCTAATCACCCCCCCCTCTAGACATACTTTCGATCCTACAAGTGGTATCAGAGCTTTGGTCTCCATTGTTTTGATTTCCATTGCATTGGAGTCCATAAGCTTGGTTTCACAACCTAGGAGAGTATGGCGTCTAGTGAGGGTAATTATCGTAGAGGTCCTTACTTTGATGGTACAAATTTTGCTAGTTGGAAGCATAAAATGAAAATGCATATTCTTGGTCATAACCCAGCCGCATGGGGCATTATTTGTGTTGGTATGCAAGGTGAATTCTTCGAGGAAGGAAAAGTTCCGGATCGCGAAGCTACACCGGAAGAATTGCGGATGTTGCAAAACAATGCTCAAGCTTGTGACATTCTCTTCAATGCCTTGTGTCCCGAGGAGTTCAACAAAATCAGCCGTCTTGAAAATGCAAAAGAGATTTGGGATACTTTGGTTGAAATGCACGAGGGTACTGAGTCTGTGAAGGAATCAAAGCTAGATATTCTTCAAGGTCAACTTGACAAGTTCAAGATGAAGGATGGTGAAGGAGTCGCTGAAATGTACTCTAGGCTTGCTCTCATAAAAAATGAGATTTCCGGCATAGGAAGCGAAGAAATGACCGACTGATTCATCATCAAGAAGATTCTCAGAGCTTTGGATGGAAAGTATGACACCGTGTGCACTTTGATCCAAATGATGCCAAACTACAAGACTCTCAAGCCAACTGAAGTCATTGGAAGAATTGTTGCTCATGAGATGACACTTAAGGACAAGGAAGAGCTTCACAACAAGTCAAGCGGTGCTTACAAAGCTACAAGTGATGCTCCCACAACCTCAAGTGACAAGTTAATTTCCAATGAAGAGATAAGCCTAATGGTTAAGAACTTCAACAAATTCTACAAGAATAGAGGCAAAGAGAGAAGCTCAAAGTCTAGATCATATGATGAAAAGAGATCTTCTAGTCGTGATCGAAACTGCTACAATTGTGGAAGACCCGGACACTACTCAAATGAGTGTACGGCTCCCCACAAGAGAAGAGAAGAATCTCCAAGAAGAAGATCAAGAGATGAGTCACCTCGGAAAGAGAGAAGGAGTAGAGATGATCGTTATGAACGAAGACCCTCTCGGAGAAGCAAGGATTCGGAGAGGAAAGACAAGTCATCAAGGAGCTACACAAGAAGAAGACATCAAGCTCACGTAGGTGAATGGGTCTCCGGCTCCGACTCCGACAATCAATCCGATGGAAGCTATCACTCCGACTCCGATTACAGTCAAGATGAAGGTGTTGCCGGTCTTGCTCTCGTATCCTCCAACTCCAACTCCTACGACTTATTTGATTCACCAAATGAGGGAATTGGAAGATGCTTCATGGCTAAAGGCCCCAAGGTAACACACCCTGAATTCATTGACTTTGATAGTGATGAGGATGACTTGCTTGGTGAAGATGAGCTCTTGCATGATAAATCTAGTGAGCTTAGCAACGATGAAAATGCTAGTAGTCTTTATAGTCGAGAAGAGTCGAATGACAATGCTATGAAGGAGATTGAGCGTCTAACTAAAGAACTAAACACTCTTAAGTTAGCTCATGAAACAACTCAAGAAGATCATAGAGAGCTCCTAAGATCTCATGAGAAGCTACGCTTCGAGAAGCTCACTCTAGAGCAAGAACATGAGTTTCTAAAAGCGATCAATGACGATCTTCGAAAGAAGAGTTCTTCATATCTTGCCAAACGACTTCTCTTGTCTAATTTCTTGCCACCCATTAAGACTAAGCATGACAAGCATAAGAAAAATTCTTCCTCTAGCAGTAACAATAACCATGTTAAATCTAATGTTGTTACTTCTAGTAGTTCTCTTGATTCTACTAACAATGTTTCAAGCCAAGTTACACTTGAGCAAGAGAATAGTTTATTGAAAGGGACCATAGAGAAAGGTGTCTACAAGAGCCTTGCCGGAAGCAAGAACTTTGAGGAAATTGTTCGCAAGCAAGGAAGGCACCGGAAGAATCAAGGAATTGGTTTTGAGCGAAAATTCAACGCCGAAGGTGTTGAGTGGGAAGAAGGTCAATATCCTACTCCACAGTTTGTTTCTCAAAAGGAGAAGTATGATCCTACTTCTTCCAATGTGGAACAAGCTCAAGATGACCTTCCACCACAAGACCACAAGCTAAAAGCCAAGGACAAGCTTCAAGAGGAGATTGATGCATTCATTGAAGCACCTCAAGCCATGGTCAAGTGGGTTCCCAAGGACACGTCAAGTTCTATTTCGTCAAGCTCAACTACAACCCCAAGGATTCCCATCAAGATGATGTGGATCCCGAAGAAGAAGAACTAGAAGGTTCTTGAGGGTGACTCCGCCAACATACTTCACTCACATTCATTTTGGCAAGAACTTCTGCAATCAACTTCCACATCATGCACTAGTTCATGGAGTCACAAACCCTCTTGTTGGTAAGTCAAGGGACAAGGTAATCATTGCTTTCATGGACATCATCTATTGTGAACTTCAATCTATGTCCATGGATATCCTTGCTTGTTCCTTGTGGGACTAACCCATGTAGGTATTGAAAGTGCCCTAATCCAAAGGATAGCTCCCAACTCTTGATGATCTACATCAACATTGAGCATCCACATCTTCAACATCTACATGAAGTCTTCTACGACAACCCAAGGTTAGTTTGACCCTTTAAAAGGGATTCTCACATCTAGGGGGAGCTTTGCTCTAAAAATTGAGCTAAAGCATCTCCAAATGATGTGAACACATCAATGCTTTATGTAAAAGTGGTAACCCCACTTGTGCTTAAACGATGAGTATGACCTATGATCAAATGTTCTCATTTGGCTCCTAAGTCAAAATACTCATATAAAGATGACCTAGTCATTGACAAATTGTGTGCTAGTTGCTAGAATTTTGGTTGTGCATGTTTGACACATATTTCATTTGCTATCTTATTGTGTGAGCATGTTGAATGCATGATTTTATCCATTCGAGGACATCCATTTGTTGTTTTGGTTGTTTTGATTTTTCTGGCCAAATGGATGGACAAGAATGCCTAAGTACCTCCCCTAGCTATCTATGCTTTCTTGTCTCAAATTCTATTCATGCTTATATCACAAACTTTGAACGAGTCATTTTCGGACCCTCCGAGTGAGGAGCACTCGGAGCCACCGATCCGTCAAGGGCTAACTTCCAAAACTTTCTAAGTGATTTCGGTCAGACCAACTCATTCAAACTCGGTCAAACCGAAAGCATTTAGACTTATCTAGGTTTCATCTCGGTGAAACCTAGTTGTAATTTTCGGCGTGACCGAAATGCATAACTGCCTGGCAGTTATCCATCTCGGTGCCACCGAGTGTTTCAACTCGGTCCCACCGACAGCAAAGGGATATATATACTGAGGGCAGCGCGCGTTGATTACTCCTTCAAACGTTTTCGCTCCCACGTCCCCTGCTGCCGTCGCCCTGATCTCCGGATCGTCGCCGTCATCGCCTGTGCGCCCTCGCCGCAGGTCTCCATCGCCGTCAACGGACTTCTCCTCCACGCCGTTGCCGCCGTAGAGAGACTCCACCAAGTTAGGGTGAGTCTCGATCCCACTCGTGCTCCCATCTCCGATTCAATGCACGTTTGGTTTGCCCAATATCTGGCCATGATTGAAATCTTCTTTTACACCAGATCGGTTCGCTTGAACTAGTCTCGAGTAAAAATTCTTAGGGTTAGGTTTCCACGGAACACATCTCGGTGAAACCGATTTTAAAATTTCGGTGTGACCGATTCGGCCTCTGGCCATTGCACTGCACCTTTCGGTCCAACCGAGTTGTGCAAATCGGTGTGACCGAAATAGAGTTTTAATGAAACCCTAGTGTTTCGGCAGGACCGAAACCCACTTCGGTCAAACCGAAAGTGGTGTGTAAAGTTTCTGTTACACACTTCGGATTCACCGAAACTGAAAATCGGTCTGACCGAAATGCCTTCTGTGAAAACTTAAAACTAAAATTTGAACTCAATTTTTTTTTGCAAAAACTTCTGCAGCTTGTGATAACTCTTCTTCTCTGCCTATACCTTATCTATTCACAGGTTGTCAGCCATGTCAGATGCCAGTGACAGCCAGAACAGGTCAGAGTCACCTATTGCAGACATTCCTGAAGCAGACACTAGTCCTGAGACTAGTAGTCCATTTGATGATGGTGAGAGGAGTACACCAAGTGGCTTGCCTCCTGCAGCCACCAGAGCTAGAAAAGAGAAGAACTCTGATGATGAGGATTCTGATTTTGTAGCTGAGGAAGAAGTGACCTCCAAGCCTAAGAGAAAGGTTGTTGCCAAAGAGCAACAAGGTCAGCAGTCAAAGAAAGGCACCAGCAAAGTCAAGCAATCCACTATTGCCAAGAAGCTGAACTTGGGAGAGCTAGCCCCAAGCAAAGTGAAGAAAACCTCCAAGAGAAAGAGGGTTGTGTATAGTGATCCTCATGCAGATGCAGCAGTCGAGGAAGAAGAAGAAGAAGAAGCACCCCAGCCTGCTCCTCAGAAGCAGAAGCTCATGGGTGATGCCATTAGGGCTGGAGCCACTTCAAAGCCCAAGAAGTCTGCTCAAGCTAAGGCAGCTCCAGCAAAGCCTACTGCCAAGCCCAAGAGGACTAATAGGAACATTCCAGCATCTGAGAAGAACAAGGGTGATGTGCCACTATCTGAGTCTGATGAGGAAGGACAAGTGTTGCTGAAACTCCGTCCAAAACTGCCACTCCACAATGATGCTCATCCTCAAGCCGAGGATATGAAGGCAAGGAAAGATAGAGGTATCAGGCTATGGAGACAAACTGATCCATATGCCGTGAGGAGAAGAACTGCTGTAGATCCCAGATTCCACACCAGAGAGCAGCAGGACTTCTATGAGACTGTGCTGATGGACAAGAAGCCCATAGTTGTAGATACCAGATATGTTGACTGGGAATACATTGACAGCGAAGAGCACAGAGACTTCTTTCCCCATGTGCATGAAAGCTTCACTGCATGTGGCGTTGCAGAGTTTGTGGGTCAGAAGTTGACCAGTTGGAACGATGAGATGATTATGCAATTCTATGCCACAGCTCACTTCTATCCTGATGGGAAGATCACCTGGATGACTGAACGTCAAAGGTATTCTTCTTCTGTTGAAGAATGGGCAGAACTTCTGAATGCTCCAGTGCAACGAGAGGATGACATTGATGTCTATGGGATTCCAAAGAAGAATCATGATTCCATGAAGAACATGTACAAGGAGATCCCCGCAGCAGATTTGGAAGTATGGAAGCTCGGCTCAGTCTACCATCTCCAGGCAGGTTTACCTACCACTAACACTATTTTGAGGCATACCTTGATGCCCAAGTCTGGAGATCATCGCATGATCAGAGGGTATTCTATCAACATGCTGCATATACTTGATGAGAAGGCACCTTTCAAGGTGATGGACTTAATGGTAGAGACCATTAAGAGGACTGCAGCTGACCAGAAAAGGTCATGTGGATTTGCCCCACAGATTCAGATGCTTATCAATGCCAAGTTTGGCACGGGCAAATTCCTGTTGGATAGGAAACACTTACCCCTGCAGCCAGAGCATGAAGACAATGTTGTTGTGATGGACGAGGAGGATCCAACATCTGTTGAAGGTCAAGCCAAGATTGAAGCTGCTAGGAAAGCCAAAGCTGATAAAGAGGCAGCAGCAGCAGCAGCTAAACCAAAGAGCTTCGGAGAGCAGATTCTTGAAGCTACCCAAAGGATTGAACAACGCCTGGCCAGCATTGAACAATCTCAGGAGAGCTTAGAGAGGATTGTTGACGAGAAGATCCACGCTCTGGACGTGAAGCTGACTGAAATACAAGTGACCGTCAACAAGCTTGAGGCAGACATGGAGGAAGCAAAGCAGGACAAGGCAGAGCTTGTGCAGGATGACTTAGTCCAGGACTCTCATCGCCAGACTGCTCCGGTTCCCAGAGGATCCCGATCAGCTGCTATTCCAGTGACTGACACCAGGACTACAACTTCAGCACATCCTACAGCTCCAGCAGTTACTCCAGCCACAGCTCCAGTGTCCACTCCTCCAGCACAGACATCAGCTGAAGTCTTCGCCGATGCCGTCATATCTACTCCGACATCAACCCAGACGGGAGCCGCTAGTAGAGCCCACAGTGACGTTTAGCTCTATGCTCTTTCAAACTTTTTGGTAACTTGTTGCCAAAGGGGGAGAAATTGTATAGATCATAGGGCTTCGAGAGAGAGAGAGATTGCTCTTTCGTTCTTTTGCGGTTTCATTGAGATACTTTTGGTTTTCAAAACTTTCAGTGTGCTTGATACTACGTTTGATGCTACCTTAATGAGTGCTTAGTCGTACTATGCTTTAATGTGTGCTTAATGCTTATCATATGCTATTCCTATCTTGTATGGCTATTTACTCATGTCTTGGTGATTGGGTGCATGCTATTCATTCTTATCATTTTGTGCGCTCCACCAAGATGTATGTGACATGGAAGAGTGACCCATGATCCTAATCGATTGTGCATTTGCATTCAAACGCAAATCTTAAATAATGCACAAATTTAGGGGGAGCTCTTGCTTATCACATACTTCTCAAAGCGACGATATTATTCATTAATTATATCCTTTGTCGAAGCTTTGATCTATATGTTGTCATCAATTACCAAAAAGGGGGAGATTGAAAGTGCAACTAATCCCCGGGTGGTTTTGGCAATTAATAACAACATATATATCATTGAACTAAGAGTTACTTGAGAATCATTTCAGAGAAGTTCAGTGATATGGGTATGGCAATGACTGAAGAAGTGGACCCCTCAAAATGCTAAGGCAAGCATTGGCAAAAGCTCAAGACTCCATTTTTGGTTTAGTGATCCAAGATCACATTGAGTCCATAGGAAAAGCCAATACTATTAAAAGGGGATGAGGTTGTGTTGATGATCTGGTTGCTCAAGTGCTTAGTGATATATCTCCTCAAACTATCAGCAACCTTCACTACAAAATTCACTCATAAGTAATCTCGGTCCCACCGATTGTCCAAACTCAGTCACACCGAGATGAACCACCTCAGCCATAAGCCAAACCCTAGAAAAATCGGATATTCCGAGTTTGAAATCGGTTTCACCGAAACATGGGCTGCCAAGCTTCTGTAACCTTCTGTCATCAAATCGGTGTCACCGAGATGATGAAGTCGGTCCCACCGAAACTGGTATGCTCCTGTCTTTGCTCAAATCGGAATAACCGAGATGGTATTTTCGGTCCCACCGAAAACCCCAACGTTCACATTTTTTGAACTTTCGGTCTGACCGAGTTGTCCACTTCGGTCTCACCGAGATTGCTCAATTATGTGTGTAACGGTTGGATTTTGTGTGGAGGCTATATATACCCCTCCACCCCCTCTTCATTCGAGGAGAGAGCCATCAGAAAGAACTACCACCCCTACCTTACACTTTCTGAGAAGAGAACTACCTATCCTTGTGTTGAGATCAAGTTGCTCCACTCCTACCATATGAAACTTGATCTCTAACCTTCCCAAGTTGCTTTCCACTCAATCCTTTCTTCCACCATAGCCAAATCAGTGAGGAGAGTTGAGTGTTGGGGAGATTATCATTTGAAGCACAAGAGCAAGGAGTTCATCATCATCTACAACATCTATTACCTTTTGGAGGGTGGTGCCTCCTAGATTGGTTAGGTGTCGCTTGGGAGCCTCCGTCATCGAGATGTGGAGTTGAACCAAGAAATTTGTAAGGGCAAGGAGATCGCCTACTTCGTGAAGATCTACCCCGAGTAAGGCTAGCCCTCCGTGGGCGTAGGCCATGATGGAATAGACAAGGTTGCTTCTTCGTGGACCCTTCGTGGGTGGAGCCCTCTGTGGACTCGCGCAGCCGTTACCCTCCGTGGGTTGAAGTCTCCATCAACGTGGATGTACGATATCACCACCTATCGGAACCACGGGAAAAATCATCGTGTCTCCAAAATTGCGTTTGCTCTTCTCCACCTCTCTTTACTACATGTGCAATTTACTTTCCGCTGCCTATACTCTAGAATTGCATGTGTAGGGTGATACTTGACTTGATCATAATTGTGAAACTACCAAAAACTGTTCTTTGTCAAAAGGCAGAATTTTTATATTTACGAGTAGTCTAATCACCCCCCCCCCTCTAGACATACTTTCGATCCTACAAGTGGTATCAGAGCTTTGGTCTCCATTGTTTTGATTTCCATTGCATTGGACTCCATAAGCTTGTTTTCACAACCTAGGAGAGTATGGCGTCTAGTGAGGGTAATTATCGTAGAGGTCCTTACTTTGATGGTACAAATTTTGCTAGTTGGAAGCATAAAATGAAAATGCATATTCTTGGTCATAACCCAGCCGCATGGGGCATTATTTGTGTTGGTATGCAAGGTGAATTCTTCGAGGAAGGAAAAGTTCCGGATCGCGAAGCTACACCGGAAGAATTGCGGATGTTGCAAAACAATGCTCAAGCTTGTGACATTCTCTTCAGTGCCTTGTGTCCCGAGGAGTTCAACAAAATCAGCCGTCTTGAAAATGCAAAAGAGATTTGGGATACTTTGGTTGAAATGCACGAGGGTACTGAGTCTGTGAAGGAATCAAAGCTAGATATTCTTCAAGGTCAACTTGACAAGTTCAAGATGAAGGATGGTGAAGGAGTCGCTGAAATGTACTCTAGGCTTGCTCTCATCAAAAATGAGATTGCCGGCTTAGGAAGCGAAGAAATGACCGACCGATTCATCATCAAGAAGATTCTCAGAGCTTTGGATGGAAAGTATGACACCGTGTGCACTTTGATCCAAATGATGCCAAACTACAAGACTCTCAAGCCAACTGAAGTCATTGGAAGAATTGTTGCTCATGAGATGACACTTAAGGACAAGGAAGAGCTTCACAACAAGTCAAGCGGTGCTTACAAAGCTACAAGTGATGCTCCCACAACCTCAAGTGACAAGCTAATTTCCAATGAAGAGATAAGCCTAATGGTTAAGAACTTCAACAAATTCTACAAGAATAGAGGCAAAGAGAGAAGCTCAAAGTCTAGATCATATGATGAAAAGAGATCTTCTAGTCGTGATCGAAACTGCTACAATTGTGGAAGACCCGGACACTACTCAAATGAGTGTACGGCTCCCCACAAGAGAAGAGAAGAATCTCCAAGAAGAAGATCAAGAGATGAGTCACCTCGGAAAGAGAGAAGGAGTAGAGATGATCGTTATGAACGAAGACCCTCTCGGAGAAGCAAGGATTCGGAGAGGAAAGACAAGTCATCAAGGAGCTACACAAGAAGAAGACATCAAGCTCATGTAGGTGAATGGGTCTCCGGCTCCGACTCCGACAATCAATCCGATGGAAGCTATCACTCCGACTCCGACTACAATCAAGATGAAGGTGTTGCCGGTCTTGCTCTCGTATCCTCCAACTCCAACTCCTACGACTTATTTGATTCACCAAATGAGGGAATTGGAAGATGCTTCATGGCTAAAGGCCCCAAGGTATCACACCCTGAATTCATTGACTTCAATAGTGATGAGGATGACTTGCTTGGTGAAGATGAGCTCTTGCATGATAAATCCAGTGAGCCTAGTAACGATGAACATGCTAGTAGTCTTTATAGTCAAGAAGAGTCGAATGACAATGCTATGAAGGAGATTGAGCGTCTAACTAAAGAACTAAACACTCTTAAGTTAGCTCATGAAACAACTCTTTTCGAGAAGCTCACTCTAGAGCAAGAACATGAGGTTCTAAAAGCAATCAATGACGATCTTCGAAAGAAGAGTTCTTCATATCTTGCCAAACGACTTCTCTTGTCTAATTTCTTGCCACCCATTAAGACTAAGCATGACAAGCATAAGAAAAATTCTTCCTCTAGCAGTAACAATAACCATGTTAAATCTAATGTTGTTGCTTCTAGTAGTTCTCTTGATTCCACTAACAATGTTTCAAGCCAAGTTACACTTGAGCAAGAGAATAGTTTATTCAAAGGGATCATAGAGAAAGGTGTCTACAAGAGCCTTGCCGGAATCAAGAACTTTGAGGAAATTGTTCGCAAGCAAGGAAGGCACCGGAAGAATCAAGGGATTGGTTTTGAGCGAAAGTTCAATGCCGAAGGTGTTGAGTGGGAAGAAGGTCAATATCCTACTCCACAGTTTGTTTCTCAAAAGGAGAAGTATGATCCTACTTCTTCCGATGTGGAACAAGCTCAAGATGACCTTCCACCACAAGACCAGAAGCTAAAAGCCAAGGACAAGCTTCAAGCATTCGTTAAAGCACCTCAAGCCATGGTCAAGTGGGTTCCCAAGGAAACGTCAAGTTCTACTTCGTCAAGCTCAACTACAACCCCAAGGATTCCCATCAAGATGATGTGGATCCCGAAGAAGAAGAACTAGAAAGTTCTTGAGGGTGACTCCGCCAACATACTTCACTCACATTCATTTTGGCAAAAACTTGTGCAATCAACTTCCATATCGTGCACTAGTTCATGGAGTCACAAACCCTCTTGTTGGTAAGTCAAGGGACAAGGTAATCATTGCTTTCATGGACATCATCTATTGTGAACTTCAATCTATGTCCATGGATATCCTTGTTTGTTCCTTGTGGGACTAACCCATGTAGGTATTGAAAGTGCCCGAATCCAAAGGATAGCTCCCAACTCTTGATGATCTCCATCAACATTGAGCATCCACATCTTCAACATCTACATGAAGTCTTCTACGACAACCCAAGGTTAGTTTGACCCTTTAAAAGGGGTTCTCACATCTAGGGGGAGCTTTGCTCTAAAAATTGAGCTAAAAGCATCTTCTAATGATGTGAACACATCAATGCTTTATGTAAAAGTGGTAACCCCACTTGTGCTTAAACGATGAGTATGACCTATGATCAAATGTTCTCATTTGGCTCCTAAGTCAAAATACTCATATAAAGATGACCTAGTCATCGACAAATTGTGTGTTAAGTGCTAGAGTTTTGGTTGTGCATGTTTGACACATATTTCATTTGCTATCTTATTGTGTGAGCATGTTGGATGCATGATTTTATCCATTCGAGGACATCCATTTGTTGTTTTGGTTGTTTTGATTTTTCTGACCAAATGGATGGACAAGAATGCCTAAGTACCTCCCCTAGCTATCTATGCTTTCTTGTCTCAAATTCTATTCATGCTTATATCACAAACTTTGAACAAGTCATTTTCGGACCCTCCGAGTGAGGAGCACTCGGAGCCACCGATCCGTCAAGGGCTAACTTCCAAAACCTTCTAAGTGATTTCGGTCAGACCAACTCATTCAAACTCGGTCAAACCGAAAGCATTTAGACTGATCTAGGTTTCATCTCGGTGAAACCGAGTTGTAATTTTCGGCGTGACCGAAATGCATAACTGCCTGGCAGTTATCCATCTCGGTGCCACCGAGTGTTTCAACTCGGTCCCACCGACAGCAAAGGGATATATATACTGAGGGCAGCGCGCGTTGATTACTCCTTCAAACGTTTTCGCTCCCACGTCCCCTGCTGCCGTCGCCCTGATCTCCGGATCGTCGCCGTCATCGCCTGTGCGCCCTCGCCGCAGGTCTCCATCGCCGTCAACGGACTTCTCCTCCACGCCGTTGCCGCCGTAGAGAGACTCCACCAAGTTAGGGTGAGTCTCGATCCCACTCGTGCTCCCATCTCCGATTCAATGCACGTTTGGTTTGCCCAATATCTGGCCATGATTGAAATCTTCTTTTACACCAGATCGGTTCGCTTGAACTAGTCTCGAGTAAAAATTCTTAGGGTTAGGTTTCCACGGAACACATCTCGGTGAAACCGATTTTAAAATTTCGGTGTGACCGATTCGGCCTCTGGCCATTGCACTGCACCTTTCGGTCCAACCGAGTTGTGCAAATCGGTGTGACCGAAATAGAGTTTTAGTGAAACCCTAGTGTTTCGGCAGGACCGAAACCCACTTCGGTCAAACCGAAAGTGGTGTGTAAAGTTTCTGTTACACACTTCGGATTCACCGAAACTGAAAATCGGTCTGACCGAAATGCTTTCTGTGAAAACTTAAAACTAAAATTTGAACTCATTTTTTTTTGCAAAAACTTCTGCAGCTTGTGATAACTCTTCTTCTCTGCCTATACCTTATCTATTCACAGGTTGTCAGCCATGTCAGATGCCAGTGACAGCCAGAACAGGTCAGAGTCACCTATTGCAGACATTCCTGAAGCAGACACTAGTCCTGAGACTAGTAGTCCATTTGATGATGGTGAGAGGAGTACACCAAGTGGCTTGCCTCCTGCAGCCACCAGAGCTAGAAAAGAGAAGAACTCTGATGATGAGGATTCTGATTTTGTAGCTGAAGAAGAAGTGACCTCCAAGCCTAAGAGAAAGGTTGTTGCCAAAGAGCAACAAGGTCGGCAGTCAAAGAAAGGCACCAGCAAAGTCAAGCAATCCACTGTTGCCAAGAAGCTGAACTTGGGAGAGCCAGCCCCAAGCAAAGTGAAGAAAACCTCCAAGAGAAAGAGGGTTGTGTATAGTGATCCTCATGCAGATGCAGCAGTCGAGGAAGAAGAAGAAGAAGAAGCACCCCAGCCTGCTCCTCAGAAGCAGAAGCTCATGGGTGATGCCATTAGGGCTGGAGCCACTTCAAAGCCCAAGAAGTCTGCTCAAGCTAAGGCAGCTCCAGCAAAGCATACTGCCAAGCCCAAGAGGACTACCAGGAACATTCCAGCATCTGAGAAGAACAAGGGTGATGTGCCACTATCTGAGTCTGATGAGGAAGGACAAGTGTTGCTGAAACTCCGTCCAAAACTGCCACTCCACAATGATGCTCATCCTCAAGCCGAGGATATGAAGGCAAGGAAAGATAGAGGTATCAGGCTATGGAGACAAACTGATCCATATGCCGCGAGGAGAAGAACTGCTGTAGATCCCAGATTCCACACCAGAGAGCAGCAGGACTTCTATGAGACTGTGCTGATGGACAAGAAGCCCATAGTTGTAGATACCAGATATGTTGACTGGGAATACATTGACAGCGAAGAGCACAGAGACTTCTTTCCCCATGTGCATGAAAGCTTCACTGCATGTGGCGTTGCAGAGTTTGTGGGTCAGAAGTTGACCAGTTGGAACGATGAGATGATTATGCAATTCTATGCCACAGCTCACTTCTATCCTGATGGGAAGATCACCTGGATGACTGAACGTCAAAGGTATTCTTCTTTTGTTGAAGAATGGGCAGAACTTCTGAATGCTCCAGTGCAACGAGAGGATGACATTGATGTCTATGGGATTCCAAAGAAGAATCATGATTCCATGAAGAACATGTACAAGGAGATCCCCGCAGCAGAGTTGGAAGTATGGAAGCTCGGCTCAGTCTACCATCTCCAGGCAGGTTTACCTACCACTAACACTATTTTGAGGCATACCTTGATGCCCAAGTCTGGAGATAATCGCATGATCAGAGGGTATTCTATCAACATGCTGCATATACTTGATGAGAAGGCACCTTTCAAGGTGATGGACTTAATGGTAGAGACCATTAAGAGGACTGCAGCTGACCAGAAAAGGTCATGTGGATTTGCCCCACAGATTCAGATGCTTATCAATGCCAAGTTTGGCACGGGCAAATTCCTGTTGGATAGGAAACACTTACCCCTGCAGCCAGAGCATGAAGACAATGTTGTTGTGATGGACGAGGAGGATCCAACATCTGTTGAAGGTCAAGCCAAGATTGAAGCTGCTAGGAAAGCCAAAGCTGATAAAGAGGCAGCAGCAGCAGCAGCTAAACCAAAGAGCTTCGGAGAGCAGATTCTTGAAGCTACCCAAAGGATTGAACAACGCCTGGCCAGCATTGAACAATCTCAGGAGAGCTTAGAGAGGATTGTTGACGAGAAGATCCACGCTCTGGACGTGAAGCTGACTGAAATACAAGTGACCGTCAACAAGCTTGAGGCAGACATGGAGGAAGCAAAGCAGGACAAGGCAGAGCTTGTGCAGGATGACTTAGTCTAGGACTCTCATCGCCAGACTGCTCCGGTTCCCAGAGGATCCCGATCAGCTGCTATTCCAGTGACTGACACCAGGACTACAACTTCAGCACCTCCTACAGCTCCAGCAGTTACTCCAGCCACAGCTCCAGTGTCCACTCCTCCAGCACAGACATCAGCTGAAGTCTTCACCGATGCCGTCATATCTACTCCGACATCAACCCAGACGGGAGCCGCCAGTAGAGCCCACAGTGACGTTTAGCTCTATGCTCTTTCAAACTTTTTGGTAACTTGTTGCCAAAGGGGGAGAAATTGTATAGATCATAGGGCTTCGAGAGAGAGAGAGATTGCTCTTTCGTTCTTTTGCGGTTTCATTGAGATACTTTTGGTTTTCAAAACTTTTAGTGTGCTTGATACTACGTTTGATGCTACCTTAATGAGTGCTTAGTCGTACTATGCTTTAATGTGTGCTTAATGCTTATCATATGCTATTCCTATCTTGTATGGCTATTTACTCATGTCTTGGTGATTGGGTGCATGCTATTCATTCTTATCATTTTGTGCGCTCCACCAAGATGTATGTGACATGGAAGAGTGACCCATGATCCTAATCGATTGTGCATTTGCATTCAAACGCAAATCTTAAATAATGCACAAATTTAGGGGGAGCTCTTGCTTATCACATACTTCTCAAAGCGACGATATTATTCATTAATTACATCCTTTGTCGAAGCTTTGATCTATATGTTGTCATCAATTACCAAAAAGGGGGAGATTGAAAGTGCAACTAATCCCCGGGTGGTTTTGGCAATTAATAACAACATATATATCATTGAACTAATAGTTACTTGAGAATCATTTCAGAGAAGTTCAGTGATATGGGTATGGCAATGACTGAAGAAGTGGACCCCTCAAAATGCTAAGGCAAGCATTGGCAAAAGCTCAAGACTCCATTTTTGGTTTAGTGATCCAAGATCACATTGAGTCCATAGGAAAAGCCAATACTATTAAAAGGGGATGAGGTTGTGTTGATGATCTGGTTGCTCAAGTGCTTAGTGATATATCTCCTCAAACTATCAGCAACCTTCACTACAAAATTCACTCATAAGTAATCTCGGTCCCACCGATTGTCCAAACTCAGTCACACCGAGATGAACCACCTCAGCCATAAGCCAAACCCTAGAAAAATCGGATATTCCGAGTTTGAAATCGGTTTCACCGAAACATGGGCTGCCAAGCTTCTGTAACCTTCTGTCATCAAATCGGTGTCACCGAGATGATGAAGTCGGTCCCACCGAAACTGGTATGCTCCTGTCTTTGCTCAAATCGGAATAACCGAGATGGTATTTTCGGTCCCACCGAAAACCCCAACGTTCACATTTTTTGAACTTTCGGTCTGACCGAGTTGTCCACTTCGGTCTCACCGAGATTGCTCAATTATGTGTGTAACGGTTGGATTTTGTGTGGAGGCTATATATACCCCTCCACCCCCTCTTCATTCGAGGAGAGAGCCATCAGAAAGAACTACCACCCCTACCTTACACTTTCTGAGAAGAGAACTACCTATCCTTGTGTTGAGATCAAGTTGCTCCACTCCTACCATATGAAACTTGATCTCTAACCTTCCCAAGTTGCTTTCCACTCAATCCTTTCTTCCACCATAGCCAAATCAGTGAGAAGAGTTGAGTGTTGGGGAGATTATCATTTGAAGCACAAGAGCAAGGAGTTCATCATCATCTACAACATCTATTACCTTTTGGAGGGTGGTGCCTCCTAGATTGGTTAGGTGTCGCTTGGGAGCCTCCGTCATCGAGATGTGGAGTTGAACCAAGAAGTTTGTAAGGGCAAGGAGATCGCCTACTTCGTGAAGATCTACCCCGAGTAAGGCTAGCCCTCCGTGGGCGTAGGCCATGATGGAATAGACAAGGTTGCTTCTTCGTGGACCCTTCGTGGGTGGAGCCCTCCGTGGAATCGCGCAGCCGTTACCCTCCGTGGGTTGAAGTCTCCATCAACGTGGATGTACGATAGCACCACCTATCGGAACCACGGGAAAAATCATCGTGTCTCCAAAATTGTGTTTGCTCTTCTCCACCTCTCTTTACTACATGTGCAATTTACTTTCCGCTGCCTATACTCTAGAATTGCATGTGTAGGGTGATACTTGACTTGATCATAATTGTGAAACTACCAAAAACTGTTCTTTGTCAAAAGGCAGAATTTTTATATTTACAAGTAGTCTAATCACCCCCCCTCTAGACATACTTTCGATCCTACACAAATGCAATCTAATCTATAGAGTATGCAATGCTCATGATATGCTTATGCATGCATGCAATATTATTGGGGGCCCCCTCTACAGCGCTTCGATCATTTATCTGTTGCTCAATGTCTGCGCCGGGCTTTGTACAAGGGGTTACATGCAACTGAGGCAAGGCATGTACAAAAGGCTGGTTGTTGGGCAGGGCCCGAGAACCACACCTTATGGGTAGTACTTGCGGAGGTGCTCAATGGTGCATGTGTTTTGCAATTGAATGCCATCTCCGGTCTCCAAACGGACTGCGCCAGATCTGGTGACTCATACAAACCGGTAAGGGCCTTCCCACTTCGGCGCCAACCTGTTTGTACCCTTGGCCGACTGAACGCGCTGAAGGACAAGCTCGCCTTCCTCAAAACACCGGGCATGAACCCTGCAGCTATGATAGTGATGCAGGGCTTGCTGGTAGCGTGCAATAGGCATAGTGGCCCGGAGACGGTTCTCCTCGAGCAGCACAGTGTCGTCACGTCGGTGCTGATCTTGCGCTACTTCATCGTAGACAAGCACTCGAGGAGACCCATAAATGAGTTCCGCGGGGATAACTGCTTCTGCCCATAGACTAGGGAGAAGGCAGTCTGCCCGGTAGCTTGATTTGGTGTCGTTCTGAGGGACCCGAGAACTAACGGGAGCTCGTCAATCCATCGTTGCCGCACTTCTGCAGCTTATCAAAGGTTCTTGTCTTGAGACCTTGCAACACATCAGCGTCCACCCTCTCAGCTTGTCCATTGCTTCTAGGATGTGCAACAGAAGCAAATGAGATCTTTCTTCCGAGGGCATGAACATATTGCATGAAGGCTTGGCTCATGAATTGGGTGCCGTTGTCGGTGATGATCCGTGCCAGGACCCCGAAGCGACACACCAATCCTTTCAAGAACTTGATAGCTGACTGAGCAGTCACCTTTCTCACGGTATCTACTTCTGGCCACTTTGTAAAAAATTTGATGGCAAGGAACAAGAATTCAAAGCCCCGATAGCTCGGGGGAAAGGGCCAAAAATATCGAGCCCCCGCAGCGAAAACGACCATGACAAAGGGATTGTCTGAAGAGCTTCAGCAGGTAAATGGATGTTATTGGAATGGAATTGATAGGCACCACATTTTGTCACGAGCTCGACCACATCTTGGATGGCTGTGGGCCAATAGAATCCTTGCCGGAATGCTTTCCCAACTAATGCCCTTGATCCAATGTGGGAGCCGCACATGCCTTTGTGAATCTCTGCCAGCAGTTCATTTCCTTCTTCTCGGCACTTCAATTTCACACCATTGGGCATACTTCTATTCAGAGTGTCATCGACAAACTGATACATACTGGCCCTCCGGGCTACTCTTTTAGCCTCATCTTGCTCTTCGGGAAGTTCTCATGTTTGGAGGAAATTAACTATGTGCCCTGCCCAAGTTGGAGCCTGGGGCTTCGCAACAAGGACTAAGGGCACCTCCATATTCACGGGGCGCGCGCTCTTCAACAGCTAGGACCGGGGGTCCGACTGGAGGATGTGGCCCAGCAAGCAAATGGCAGTTGTTTCTGGCAGGGTCCCTGCTAGGTGCCTCGGAGAGCTCTATCGGTAGTGGCTTACCGGAGTCTAATTTCCTCCTTTTCTGGCCATTGTTGCTAGGGATATGGAGGGTTGAGTAAGGTGTAGAACAAAAGTTCCTGGTCCCACAGGAAGCTTTTGCGCAACACATTTTGATAGATGATCAGCAATGTTGTTTTCCGCACGGGGTACGTGCTCTGTTTGCAATCCATCAAAATGCTCCTCCAATCTTCTCACTTCCTCGATGTATGCCTCCATCAATGGGCTTTGGTAATCCTTATTGACTTGGCTCACCACCAACTGCGAATCTAAGCCCGGCAAGGAGCCCTTGATACTCTATTGTATTATTGGTAGACTCCTCCCGTGGAAAGTGCATCTGGATAACGTACTTCAAGTGTTCCCCAGTGGGGGTGACGAGAAGCATGCTAGCCCCTGCTCCTTGCAAGGAGAAGGCACCATCAAAATACATGATCCATTCTTGGGGTAATTCCTTGCGGGGGATATCTTTTTCTGGCTTTTCCTCATCAGGGGTTGGCGTCCATTCTGCAATAAACTCTGCCAATGCACTGCTCTGAATTGTTGATGTGCTCTCAAACTTCAAACCAAAGCTGGATAACTCCAAAGCCAACTCCACTATCCTGCTGGTAGCCTTTGGGTTCCACAGTATCCTTTGCAGCGTAAAGCGTGTGAAAGCTGTTATCTCATGAACTTGGAAGTAGTGGCACAATTTCCTTGAGGCCATGACTAGGCCAAAAAACAAATTTTTGCACACCAGAGTACCTGGATCTAGCCCCTTGCAATAGGGAGTTGACGAAGTACACTGGGCGCTGGACCACTTTCTTCCTTGACATATCCTTGGGGTTGTCACTGCTGCCGTGCTCATCTTTACCTTGATGCAGAACTGACTCTGCTAGGCGGTACTCATCTTTCTCCCGGGAAGGAACAATAGCTGAGGTTGTTGCTTCCTCTACTTCCCGCTACGCTACCAAGGCTGCACTAACCACTTGATTAGTTGCCGCTAGGTATAGCAGCAACGGCTCTCGTGGTTTGGGCGCAACCAAGGTAGGCACAGAGGACAAGTAGGCCTTCAACTCTTGCAGTGCTAAATCTGCTTCTGGGGTTCACTTTACGGGTCTTGCCCTCTTCAAGATCTTAAAGAAGGACAAGGCACGCTCGACAGACTTGGAGATGAACCTGCTTAGTGCGGCAATGCACCTAGTTAAACGCCTATCATCCTTCACTGTCCTTGGTGCCTGGATCTGCTCAATGGATTTGATCTTGTCAGGGTTGGCTTCTATACCATGGTGGGGCACAAAGAAATAAAGCAGCTTTCTAGGGGAATACTAAACACGCACTTCTCCAGATTTAGCTTCAAGTTGATCTTGCCCAGATTGGCAAATGTTTCTTCTAAATCCTGGATAAGGGTTGACTTGTCTTTAGCTATGATCACAATGTCATCCATATATGCTTCAATATTCCTATGTAGTTGTGGCTCAAAACCAATCTGGATAGCTCTTGCGAATGTAGGCCCGACACTCTTTAACCCGAAAGTCATACGCACAAAGCAGTAGGTACCACATGGGGTGATGAATGAGGTCTTCTCTTCATCTTCTTTGGACATGAAAATCTGATGATATCCAGAAAAGAGAGCAGATCACAACCTGAGGTGGAGTCCACTATCTGGTCGATGCGCGGCAAGGGGAATGGATCCTTCGGGCAGGCCTTGTTCAGATTAGTGAAATCAACGCACAACCTCCACTTTCCATTAGCCTTGCGCACAACCACTGGATTTTCCAACCATGTTGGGTGTAATACTCCTCTGACCAGACCAGCTGCTTCAAGTTTCTTGATCTCCTCGGCAATGAACTGTTGCCATTCCAAGGCTTGCTTCTGGACCTTCTGCTTGACGGGTCGGGCATGTGGGCCGACAGCAAGGTGGTGCTTGATTACCTCCTTGGGAACACCGGGGATGTCACATGGTTGCCAGGAAAACACATTGGCATTCGCCCGGAGGAAGGAAACGAGCGGGCTTTCCTAATTGTCGTCAAGGGTGGCACTGATGGTAAAGGTACCATCACACCATCCAGCCCTGCCAGGACCTTCTTAACAGCAAGCGCAACAACCTTGGACCTCTTACTGTTGGGGCTCTTCGGCAAATCATCTATAGGCAGAACATATTCCAGAAAGGTGGGCTTTCCGGGTCCCTTACCGAGGCTCTGAACAGTTCCCTTCTTTCTCTTCATTTCCTTGGTGGGACCAATGATCTCTGTGGCCTCTGTCGCAACTACATCCATGTACATCTTATCTATGCAAATGATTGCGGCCTTCTCATCTGATGGAATGACCAGGACTCCCATGGGCCCTGGCATCTTCAAGATGTTGTAAGCATAGTGGGATGCTGCCATGAACTTAGCCAGAGCTAGTCGTCCAAGAATTGCATTATATGGCGGGGGAGGTCAACCACATCAAACATGTGAGAACCTGGAATTAGCTTCCAGACCCTCCTGTGTATATTTGTCAACCCCAGGATCATTGTTGACAACACAGCGAAATGATATCATTGCATAATACGTAAAAGTATTACAAGTAGTATATTTGTCACAAGACATACCTAGCGAATTGTCTCATGACATTTACAATCAGAAAAACAACGGAAAGTACAATGCGTAGCGACTCCATCTCAGCCACAGGCAGTCGATGTAGTCCACGTGACCTCACTCCTACGGATCACCATAGTTGTCGTGGTCATCACCTTTGTCTTCATGAAACTCTGTTGTCAACAAAATAATTGCCATGAGTACATTACGTACTCAACATGCCTCCCATGGGGAAGGTCCTAACAACTACATGTGGCTTCAAAGGAAGGCTGTATGGCTCATTTGCATAAAAGCTAATTTTTTTGAAAAACATATAGCAGTTGGATAATAGCAGTTTTAGATGGAAACATGTTTTGTCTCCAGAATAACTTCCATCAAAGTGAGGATCCTCGATCAACTCACACTCTTCATAGGTTCCAAGAATAGGGGAAAGAGGGAATAAGAAAGACAGGTCATGTATGTCAAGAAAGATTCATGTGCCGTCCATGACCATAGACACGGCTATTCGAATAGTTTTACACTCTGCAGAGGTTGTACACTTTACCCACACGACACAATCCCGACTTGTTGCCACTAGCCGTCGCTAGCGTAGTACACCATTTGGTATACCGGCAGGGAGATTGTGACGAGGTCTTTCATTAGACCAAACTTACTGTGCCAAGCCCACTAGGTTTCAACACGGAAGTAACCGCGGTTCACAGTCCGAGCCCCCTTTTGTGCCGAGGACACTCCTCGCAAGGCAGCTATCCCATCTGCGGTACGGCAATGACGACAATAAGAGTGAGCTAACTAATTAACCAAGCCAGTGCCCATATAGCATGTGGCTGTACTGTTATCACAATCTTCAAATCCAAGACTTATTAGGCCTCATGCGGCACGGACGACTGATTGCCCCCTTCAACTCGTGAAGGGCGGCCAATCGCTCCTTCAATCCTTGATTCAGCTGTCGCCCGCGCCAGTATTCAGATGGTAAGTTTCACCCAGAGTAGAAGAGAGTAGAGAAGGTCAACAAGGTCAACCGACCTAGCTCAGCGAGCTCATCAACAAGTTCCAAGTGTCAATGATCTGAATATCATTCAAACAAGGACCTATAGAATAATAAGCATGGCTAAGCATTTCTACTCTACCGGAATAATATATAATTCTACTCAGGTGTCAAGTGAATAGGCGACAAGCGGATCAAGGCATGTGTCAATCGACACGCTAGCTACGAGATTAAATAGCATGCATATAGTAACCGTAAAACACAATGCAATTTTGTAAACATAGGATAAGTATGATCAAAGAAGGAGGCATGCCTTCGTTGTTGAGTCCTTCTTCGGTAACCTGATTCTGTCCATATCCAACATCGTCGTCACTCCCTACTCGTCGTAACGATAGCAACAGACAAACAATAAATACCAAAGCAATGGCAAATCCAAATAACATCCAAAACAAATTAAGAGTAGATGGATAGCAAGATATTGATCAGATGGAAATTCAAAATGAGGTAGCATGATCGGGTGGTGAGGGAGATGATTCAATGAAATGACATGGTTCGGTTGACATGACTAAAGAAGGCTTAGCGATCAAGACTAACATTCTAGTATGAATTGTTCTACTAAGCAGTAGTAGTGGCCTCTACACATCTGAGCTAAGGTATAGGAAACTACTACATAACAAAGGCAATTGCATCAACACATATGAAAAGAAACCATCCCATGCATTTAACTACGCAATCACAACAGGACATGATAAAGGTAAAAGTTAACCACAAGTAAATATTTGGATATAATCCAAATATTTATAATGGTCAATAGTAGTCAAACATATACATCAACTATAATAACTTAAAAGACAATAGTTCATAAGGCAAACAAACAACCATTAGAAATCATACTAGTAAGCAATGAAACATCATACACAACATGAAGTGAGTTAGATGTAGGTTTGGTCCTAAAGCAATACTAAACCATATAGATCCATTATCATGAACCAAAGCATATGTCAACTAATATAGCTCAATTAAACAACACATGGAATAAATGGATAACAAATGTCCTAAACAATGGCAGGGTACTACATGCTAATGCAATATTATCCTACCACAAGCAATAGTAGGGCATGATTACAAGTAGCAATTAACCACAATAAATATATGGATGAATCCAAATAATTATAATGGTTAACAACAAGCAAAGACTAAACATCCATCGTAACAGCTACTAGAAAGTATTTCTATAACAAAAGAGAACCAATACTACTAACCACTAACAATACATTATCACCACATGGTTGTATAAGAATGCACAATATGCACACTAAATGTAGGATCAAAGTATAACTCTACTATCATTACATACGACTCATCCTAAGCATATGATAAGCTATCATAACATTCATAATACTAACATGAGACGGAGTTAATATCTATAAGCAACACAAACACAACTATAACACATGGAGTGTAACAAGAGACATGAAAGATCGCTCGCATGACTTGATGTCTAGACTTAGGCATACCACATATGCAAAGATAAACCAGTTATGATGCTAAACATGGATGATCATCACACGAGATGCCAAAATATGGTACTAATAGAATAAAACATGTAACTATGAGATAACCTAGTTGATAACAACTAACCTGGAGATCAAGCACGACATTGGCATACAGTACTACCATGCTAGTTATGATAAACAAGCACATGAAAGCATACTAAGCATGTGAGGAAGGTAAACAACTAGATCATCTGATCAGCCAAATCAACATTCTTTATAGAAGCATGAATAACAAGATGGCATGCATTTCTATATAGTACATCCAACACTTGCAAATATATAAAAGGTACACAACTAAGCATCATACAACACACGGATTGGTACACACACATGTTATGCAATCAAGTTATACAATCAAACATCATGACATGGTATTGATAAGGCAAGAAATTCTTAAATAAAAGAATGTATGGTATCAACAAATCACTATGATATATCTACCAAGTAAACGTTACCCAAATGAATGAACATAAGGTACGAACTACCATGATATAACCCATGGTAGGCATACAACCAAATATGCCTTCTACTTGAGTAAGTACTAACATGACATGTCAATTAACTAAGCATGCATAGGTACCATTCTAGGTATAAAGCAAGTTATATGCAATAAGCATAACCTATAGGTAGCAATACAAATCTGCAACATGATATAAAGGAAACAACACCAGGTAATCTTGGATAACATTATAAAAATAAGAGTAACAACTAAGTAATAATATTCTATGCAACGAACTATAATGTAGTCACTTCCAAATAACAAAGCATTTCAATAGATATCTAGTATGGAAAGAATGCAACAACACATAGGGAAAAAAATAAAAAATATCACTTGTAGGCATGCCACGGATTCAAACCGATAAAACAAGCAAGCAACATGGATGGAAATTAATATGTAAACCATATCCAAACATAGCCATGCCAAACAAAAATTAAAATAAGACATGAAATATTCCATGCTTCGATAAATAAATCAAAGCCTAAAATAATCCTACTAAATTATAAACTAGTGAACGTTCACCAAATATTGTACATGCATAAGATAGGGAAACATGCTACAAAAAAATCACACAAGACAACATACAAGACTAAAATCAACTAATAAAATAATCCTTACAATAAACATACACATGGTAATAATTCACAAAACTTGTACGAGGCATATACTATGACTACATACCGCACCCAAAAAAAATATATCATCGTGAAACAAAATGTTAAACAATTTTAAATAACAATAATTGATAAATAAATCAAGCAAGTGACATGACACACAAAAATTACGAGGCGAATACCATGCACTCCTAGGCACAACACGAACATACGAACAATAACACATCAACGCAAATGTTCACCGATCTACTACTATGCATGGCAATAATTTAAAATAACCAATTCAAGGTGTATCACACTACTACATGATGCATAAAATTATCTACACGTGACCATGCAAAACTATTATTTTAATTAACACGAACGACTAGATAACATCTGTAGTATTAACCGATTGATGAAACAAGCGATCTAACTCCATCCTGGGATTACTAAGGTGATGAAAAACAAATCATCTATGGGGCAGGAAATCATATGACGAATAAAACTAAAGAAAAATGTTAATACCATCGGATGGCCTCCGGTTCATGTACATGGCGGAATTGGCACGGCCAACTACCATCATAGGACGTAAAGAGATGTCTACAGCGTACTACGGATATGATATATCACGCCTATAAAATGAATTAGGCAGAGGCTCACCGAGCACGACGAATCGATGTGATGAACTCGATGAACAGTGTGAGCGGACATGTGAAATTCTTCACATGCGATCGACGGAACGCGCTCCTTCTTCTCTGAATGGATTCATGGCATGGATGTTGATCTTCTGGCGCGAGGGTTTGTGCTGAGATGGTCCAAGTCACCGGGATCAAGCATAGATGTCCATGGAGCACCATTCTTTGGAGAGAGTTTCTGGAGAGGAAGAGGAAGGGAGAGGGGCAGGGTGCTGCGGGAGTAGGAAGATGAGGTCGGGGCACACAATAAGGAGGGGCTGTAATTTTGGAAACTGATGGAATTTATGGGAAAGAGGGAGGGTTGTTTCTCTTCTGTACGTGTGCATGTAGGTTTCTTCTCTCTGCGTGTGTGTAGAGGGAGCACACAGACGAAGGAACAGGAAGGAGGAGAGGCGCTGGTTGGGAGATAAAGGAAGTGGAGAGAAATAGGCAGGGAGGAGGAATTAAAGGATGGACATCAATTAACATGCGTGGTGGCTGTTGTGGTTTCCTCTTTGTCTGTTGTGAACGTGAATCTACAGGAAGGAGAGGAGGTGCTCGCTAGGAGAGCTGGATGTTGGCCCAATTCGGCTAGGCCCAAGTGGGAGAGAAAGACAAATTTAAAAGTTGGCCTTTGGCCCATTCCTGATGAGAGAACAGGGAATAGAAAAAATAAAGATGTTGTACAATGGGCTTAGGAAATTTGGCCTAGAGTTTAACATATGGAAAAGAGTTGACTTCTCTTTTTGGAAAATATAGAGAACCAATAGAAGCTGAAACAAATATCAAACAATCCAAGAAATCCACGAAAATGCAGACTCACATGTTTAAATGTGTTGAAGAGAAAAGATAAGACCCAACTATAAGCAAAGACCAAAACTCAAATTTAATTTAAGTTCGCATTAGGTCAAATTAAATACTCAAAATTATAAAAGTCGAATTTAAGCTTTGTTAACGAATAAAACAATGAAATTTTCTTACCTTGATTTTTGAAAAAAAAATAAAGATTCCGAGAGTCGGGATGTTACAGATCTACCTCCCTTAAAAGAAATCTCGTCCCCGAGATTCAGGCTGACTAAAGAAAATGTGTTTCGGTTAGCTTCATCTTCATCTTCCACACAGTTGTTCTCAGACACTTGTGGAATCACGGTTGACTCTTTACTTGATGATAGGTGGCACTAGGTCTTGATTGGAGATACTTTGATTGTTGATACTGTCTCCAGCTTTCTCAAGGCTTGGAAGAATCCCTTCGGTCTTTTGATGGTAATCTGATAGCATCTCTGAGTGGTTGAACATTCTTCGCTCTTGGCGATGATAATCTGATAACTTCTCTAAGTGTTTGAACATTCTTCTGTCTTTCCCTTCTTTTGTAGGTCAAGCTTTGGTACGGATAAAATCATTGATCCTTCCTTTAGGATGCACTTTATGGTAGGTGCAGTGAAGGTCTTCAAATCTTTGTCTTCTTTGCAAATGAGGGTCTTCAAATCTTTGATCTTGCCATGAATCACCGTCTACTACCACCCTTAAAAGAGGCTTTCCATGGGGTTCACATTGATCTCTCAAAGGATGATGTTGCAACTTCTTTCCTCTCAAACTGTTCTTCGGAATTTATAGAGAAGAGGGAAAGAGGAAAAGATGAGTAGAAGAATCCTACACAAGGAAGAGATACCCCAATCGATAATCAAAAGATAACACCGATATAACCATGAAGCTATCCAGATAAAACTCAAAAGCAACTCATTTTCGTAAATACGGTTTTAGTATGACTGCATAGGAAAACACCAAAAATATGCAGACAATACTCACACAAGAAAGGTTTTTGCGTCTACAAGCTACGAGTTCTATCACTACAGGTGTGTTAACCAACCTAATCCTATATGGCATGTCTCATCATAACTTGGTGCAGATCTTCAACCTTGACAATTGAAGCATCATCATCAGTTCTTGAATTCTTGAGTTCTCGAGGTGTCTTGTTCAAGAAAATGTTGCTACTCGGAGATTCAGGGGTTGAAGTTATCCGAAAACTCTTGGCACATCTTCTGAAGCTTCTGACTTTTAAACACCATGGGCAAGGGAAAAGGGTTTCACATACTATAATGAAGAAGGTAAGGAAGCAGAGTTTAAACTTTATTTGAATAAGATGAGACAAGGAGAGCAATAGTGAAGGAGAAGAGTACGAGAATGATCATTTTCAAAATAGTTTTAATTATAATAATAGTCCCTAAGGCTTTCCATTTCTAACTAAGGCCACGCGACTAGGTCGACATCGGCTCTGATACCACTTCTGTGAGAACCTGGATTTAGCTTCCAGACCCTCCTGTGTATATTTGTCAACCCCACGATCATTGTTGACAACACAGCGAAATGATATCATTGCACAATACGTAAAAGTATTACAAGTAGTATATTTGTCACAAGACATACCTAGCGAATTGTCTCATGACATTTACAATCAGAAAAACAGCGGAAAGTACAATGCGTAGCGACTCCATCTCAGCCACAGGCAGTCGATGTAGTCCACGTGACCTCACTCCTACGGATCACCATAGTTGTCGTGGTCATCACCTTTGTCTTCATGAAACTCTGTTGTCAACAAAATTATTGCCATGAGTACATTACGTACTCAACATGCCTCCCATGGGGAAGGTCCTAACAACTACATGTGGCTTCAAAGGAAGGCTGTATGGCTCATTTGCATAAAAGCTAATTTTGTTTGAAAAACATATAGCAGTCGGATAATAGCAGTTTTAGATGGAAACATGTTTTGTCTCCAGAATAACTTTCATCAAAGTGAGGATCCTCGATCAACTCACACTCTTCATAGGTTCCAAGAATAGGGGAAAGAGGGAATAAGAAAGACAGGTCCTGTATGTCAAGAAAGATTCATGTGCCGTCCATGACCGTGGACACGGCTATTCGAATAGTTTTACACTCTGCAGAGGTTGTACACTTTACCCACACGACACAATCCCGACTTGTTGCCACTAGCCGTCGCTAGCGTAGTACACCATTTGGTATACCGGCAGGGAGATTGTGACGAGGTCTTTCATTAGACCAAACTTACTGTGCCAAGCCCACTAGGTTTCAACACGGAAGTAACTGCAGTTCACAGTCCGAGCCCCCTTTTGTGCCGAGGACACTCCTCGCAAGGCAGCTATCCCATCTGCGGTACGGCAATGACGACAATAAGAGTGAGCTAACTAATTAACCAAGCCAGTGCCCATATAGCATGTGGCTGTACTGTTATCACAATCTTCAAATCCAAGACTTATTAGGCCTCATGCGGCACGGACGACTGATTGCCCCCTTCAACTCGTGAAGGGCGGCCAATCGCTCCTTCAATCCTTGATTCAGCTGTCCCCCGCGCCAGTATTCAGATGGTAAGTTTCACCCAGAGTAGAAGAGAGTAGAGAAGGTCAACAAGGTCAACCGACCAAGCTCAGCGAGCTCATCAACAAGTTCCAAGTGTCAATGATCTGAAGATCATTCAAATAAGGACCTATAGAATAATAAGCATGGCTAAGCATTTCTACTCTACCGGAATAATATATAATTCTACTCAGGTGTCAAGTGAATAGGCGACAAGCGGATCAAGGCATGTGTCAATCGACACGCTAGGTACGAGATTAAAAAGCATGCATATAGTAACCATAAAACACAATGCAATTTTGTAAACATAGGATAAGTATGATCAAAGAAGGAGGCATGCCTTCGTTGTTGAGTCCTTCTTCGGTAACCCGATTCTGTCCATATCCAACATCGTCGTCACTCCCTACTCGTCGTAACGATAGCAACAGACAAACAATAAATACCAAAGCAATGGCAAATCCAAATAACATCCAAAACAAATTAAGAGTAGATGGATAGCAAGATATTGATCAGATGGAAATTCAAAATGAGGTAGCATGATCGGGTGGTGAGGGAGATGATTCAATGAAATGACATGGTTCGGTTGACATGACTAAAGAAGGCTTAGCGATCAATACTAACATTCTAGTATGAATTGTTCTACTAAGCAGTAGTAGTGGCCTCTACACATCTGAGCTAAGGTATAGGAAACTACTACATAACAAAGACAATTGCATCAACACATATGAAAAGAAACCATCCTATGCATTTAACTACGCAATCACAACAGGACATGATAAAGGTAAAAGTTAATCACAAGGAAATATTTGGATATAATCCAAATATTTATAATGGTCAATAGTAGTCAAACATATACATCAACTATAATAACTTAAAATACAATAGTTCATAAGGCAAACAAACAACCATTAGAAATCATACTAGTAAGCAATGAAACATCATACACAACATGAAGTGAGTTAGATGTAGGTTTGGTCGTAAAGAAATACTAAACCATATAGATCCATTATCATGAACCAAAGCATATGTCAACTAATATATCTCAATTAAACAACACATGGAATAAATGGATAACAAATGTCCTAAACAATGGCAGGGTACTACATGCTAATGCAATATTATCCTACCACAAGCAATAGTAGGGCATGATTACAAGTAGCAATTAACCACAATAAATATATGGATGAATCCAAATAATTATAATGGTTAACAACAAGCAAAGACTAAACATCCATCGTAACAGCTACTAGAAAGTATTTCTATAACAAAAGAGAACCAATACTACTAACCACTAACAATACATTATCACCACATGGTTGTATAACAATGCACAATATGCACACTAAATGTAGGATCAAATTACAACTCTACTATCAGTACATATGACTCGTCCTAAGCATATGATAAGCTATCATAACATTCATAATACTAACATGAGACGGAGTTAATATCTATAAGCAACACAAACACAACTATAACACATGGAGTGTAACAAGAGACATGAAAGATCGCTCGCATGACTTGATGTCTAGACTTAGGCATACCACATATGCAAAGATAAACCAGTTATGATGCTAAACATGGATGATCATCACACGAGATGCCAAAATATGGTACTAATAGAATAAAACATGTAACTATGAGATAACCTAGTTGATAACAACTAACCTGGAGATCAAGCACGACATTAGCATACAGTACTACCATGCTAGTTATGATAAACAAGCACATGAAAGCATACTAAGCATGTGAGGAAGGTAAACAACTAGATCATCTGATCAGCCAAATCAACATTCTTTATAGAAGCATGAATAACAAGATGGCATGCATTTCTATATAGTACATCCAACACTTGCAAATATATAAAAGGTACACAACTAAGCATCATACAACACACGGATTGGTACACACATATGTTATGCAATCAAGTTATACAATCAAACATCATGACATGGTATTGATAAGGCAAGAAATTCTTAAATAAAAGAATGTATGGTATCAACAAATCACTATGATATATCTACCAAGTAAACGTTACCCAAATGAATGAACATAGGGTACGAACTACCATGATATAACCCATGGTAGGCATACAACCAAATATGCCTTCTACTTGAGTAAGTACTAACATGACATGTCAATTAACTAAGCATGCATAGGTACCATTCTAGGTAAATAAAATAACTTGGATAATTAACAAGAAATAATAAAGCAAGTTATATGCAACAAGCATAACCTATAGGTAGCAATACAAATCTGCAACATGATATAAAGGAACCAACACCAGGTAATCTTGGATAACATTTTAAAAATAAGAGTAACAACTAAGTAATAATATTCTATGCAACGAACTATAATGTAGTCACTTCCAAATAACAAAGCATTTCAATAGATATCTAGTATGGAAAGAATGCAACAACACATAGGGAAAAAAATATAAATATCACTTGTAGGCATGCCACGGATCCAAACCGATAAAACAAGCAAGCAACATGGATGGAAATTAATATGTAAACCATATCCAAACATAGCCATGCCAAACAAAAATTAAAATAAGACATGAAATATTCCATGCTTCGGTAAATAAATCAAAGCCTAAAATAATCCTACAAAATTATAAACTGGCGAACGTTCACCAAATATTGTACATGCATAAGATAGGGAAACATGCTACAAAAAAATCACACAAGACAACATACAAGACTAAAATCAACTAATAAAATAATCCTTACAATAAACATACACTTGGTAATAATTCACAAAACTTGTACGGGGCATATACTATGACCACATACCGCACCCAAAAAAATATATCATCGTGAGACAAAATGTTAAACAATTTTAAATAACTATAATTGATAAATAAATCAAGCAAGTGACATGACACAAAAAAATTACGAGGCGAATACCATGCACTCCTAGGCACAACACGAAGATACGAACAATAACACATCAACGCAAATGTTCACCGATCTACTACTATGCATGGCAATAATTTAAAACAACCAATTCAAGGTGTATCACACTACTACATGATGCATAAAATTATCTACACGTGACCATGCAAAACTATTATTTTAATTAACACGAACGACTAGATAAAATCTGTAGTATTAACCGATTGATGAAACAAGCGATCTAACTCCATCCTGGGATTACTAAGGTGATGAAAAACAAATCATCTATGGGGCAGGAAATCATATGACGAATAAAACTAAAGAAAAATGTTAATACCATCGGATGGCCTCCGGTTCATGGACATGGCGGAATTGGCGCGGCCAACTACCATCATAGGACGTAAAGAGATGTCTACAGCGTACTACGGATATGATATATCACGCCTATAAAATGAATTAGGCAGAGGCTCACCGAGCACGACGAATCGATGTGATGAACTCGATGAACAGTGTGCGCGGACATGTGAAATTCTTCACATGTGATCGACGGAACGCGTTCCTTCTTCTCTGAATGGATTCATGGCATGGATGTTGATCTTCTGGCGCGAGGGTTTGTGCTGAGATGGTCCAAGTCACCGGGATCAAGCATAGATGTCCATGGAGCACCATTCTTTGGAGAGAGTTTCTGGAGAGGAAGAGGAAGGGAGAGGGGCAGGGTGTTGCGGGAGTAGGAAGAGGAGGTCGGGGCACACAATAAGGAGGGGCTGTAATTTTGGAAACTGATGGAATTTATGGGAAAGAGGGAGGGCTGTTTCTCTTTTGTACGTGTGCCTGTAGGTTTCTTCTCTCTGCGTGTGTGTGGAGGGAGCACACAAAGGAAGGAACAGGAAGGAGGAGAGGCGCTGGTTGGGAGATAAAGGAAGTGGAGAGAAATAGGCAGGGAGGAGGAATTAAAGGATGTACATCAATTAACATGCGTGGTGGCTATTGTGGTTTCCTCTTTGTCTGTTGTGAACGTGAATCTACAGGAAGGAGAGGAGGTGCTCGCTAGGAGAGCTGGATGTTGGCCCAGTTCGGCTAGGCCCAAGTGGGAGAGAAAGACAAATTTAAAAGTTGGCCTTGGGCCCATTCCTGATGAGAGAACAGGGAATAGAAAAAATAAAGATGATGTACAATGGGCTTAGGAAATTTGGCCTAGAGTTTAGCATATGGAAAAGAGTTGACTTCATTTTTGGAAAATATAGAGAACTAATAGAAGCTGAAACAAATATCAAACAATCCAAGAAATCCACGAAAATGCAGACTCGCATGTTTAAATGTGTTGAAGAGAAAAGATAAGACCCAACTATAAGCAAAGACCAAAACTCAAATTTAATTTAAGTTCGCATTAGGTCAAATTAAATACTCAAAATTATAAAAGTCGAATTTAAGCTTTGTTAACGAATAAAACAATGAAATTTTCTCGCCTTGATTTTTGAAAAAAAAAAATTAAAAATTCCGAGAGTCGGGATGTTACAAAACACAACCTTTTATGTCCTCTAGTTCAATTCTCCCCCAAATGTTATCGGCAATGTAATCTTTCCCTTGGGACGGCTCCTGCCGGGATTAACTCCTTGAAACGTGTTGGTAACCTCAAGCTCTTCCTCTGATATCTGGAGTCTGCTGATGACCATTGGGAAAATCAGATTCAACCTGGCCCCACCGTCAACCAACATCTTTGTAACTTTCAGGTTGCGCATTGTTGGTGAGACCAACAATGGCAGGCACCCTACCACAGTGGTGCAGCCAGGGTGATCGTCCTCGTCAAAGATGATGGGCATGCAGGACCACTTGAGCGGCTTTCGAAACTCCGCTGCCGGCTCCACGGCATTGACTTCACGTGCCCACTGCTTAAGTTGGCGGTGAGAGGAATGAAGAGATGCACCCCCATCAATGCACGGAGCATCAGTGGCCTTTTCGAACTCCTGCTCACTGGTTTCCTCTTCATCCCCTCCATCACTTTCCTTATTGCAATCCTCCTTCTCGCGGCCCCTGGCGGGTTTCCCTTTATTCCTAAAACCATTGCCGGGGCGGTTTGCTTCACCGCTCCGGCCCTTTCCGCCAGTGCCATTCTAACCTTTGTCCTTATATCTTTTCTCATACTCGGTCATATGTTTCTTGACAAGCTGAAGGCATTCTTGGAGATCATGGACCTTAGTCCGGTGGATTTAGCAATAAGGGCCATCACTCTTCCCGTCCTTGTCGACGGTTGCGGCCTCCCAGCAATCGTTGCATGGGGCAGCCTCCTTGCCGGGGGCCTCAGCTTTTGCCTTCTTCCCGGTACTAGGAGTGCTTGATCCTTCAACTGTCATCACTATCTTATCCTTGTGCTTCTTACTATGTTTCTTGTTCTTCTTCTTATGACTGGTGGTGTTGTCGTCATCCTCTGAATAGATATTCACACCATTCTCTTACCCAGGGAGTTTCCTCCCCTCTTCTACCCGATCACACTTGTGCACCAAGGTGGAAAGTTCCTTCACAGTCTTGGGAAACTGAACATTCATCTTCGAACATATCTGGTGATTACGCACATTAGACTAGAAGGCTAGTATCTCCTCCACGGGTGGATGTCTGGTATGTTTCTGTGGACTCAACTAAACCTATGCATGTACTTCCGCAGAGTCTCTCCTTCCTTTTGCGGGAGCAACTGCAAATTGTTGGGCCGCCCTAGTTCTTGATGGCCTCCCACGAAGGTGCCAAGGAACTCATGGCACAAGTCATCCCAAGTCGATATGGAGTTCTCCGACAGATGCATTAGCCAAGATCTAACATTGGGCTCGAGTGCTAATGGGAAATAGTTGGCAAATACCTTCTCTTCTCTTCCTCCGGCAGCTTGAACAACGATGGTGTAGATGCTCAAGAACTCTGCCGAGTTCAGCTTCCCATCATACTTCTCTGGAATCTCGGGCTTGAATGTGCGAGCGGACGGCCAATGGACCTAGTGTAGCTCACGGGTGAAGGCAGGGCACCCTTCCTTGAAAGACAAGTACATGCCCCCGTCGAGCGCCGGCTTGTCGACGTTAGAGCCGCCGCGCCTGTCAGGCTGGCAGTGGTCACCGTGGCATGGCTCGATGGTGACGCACATGCTCCCTCTGCCTGCCCCCCGAGGCTCGTTGTTGGCCTTGATGCGCTTGTGTGTCTGATGAAGCCATCAAGATGTCGTAGGGCTCCTGGATGCGTGGTCCCCACGCCAGTGGTCATGGCAGAGACTGCACCGTGGGGGTGGCGCCTTCAGTGCGACCAGGAGCGTGGTTCGTCGCCGCGGCTTGGGGAGGCCATGGCGGTCCAGCCTGTCGTGATCTCTCCGCATCGGCGAAACCAATCATACTTTGGATGGTAGCTCGCCACTCATCCATCTGATTGGCTGCCGGCGGAAATTTCAGCAGCAGTTGGACCTGCGCCATAGCCTCCGAAGCAGTGCTTGGGAGTGATGATGACATGGACCGCAGGGTCGCTCGGCTCCTAGCGGTGCCAGTGGCTATCGCACCATGCCCTCATAGCTAAGAGCCAGCCGCTTGGACAGTGTGGTGACGAGGTGGATGCGCTCGAGGGCCAGCGGTTCCGTTGGGCACAACGGTTGAGTCCGCCTGTCCTGGGGGTGGCGCAAGCTCCAAGGTCGCACCCGCAACGAGGGCGGCCAGGGAGTTGCGATTCGCCCCAGAGCGAGTGGCACTGCCGAGGTTGTGGCCATCGGCTGGACGAGGATGCACAGAAGGGATGATCTCTCCTCCCGTACCTCATGGAACATAGTACTTCTCGAGCTTGCGTTGTATTCCCTCAAAGAGGAAAGGGTGATGCAGCACAGTAGAGTAAGTATTTCCCTCAGTTTTTTAGAACCAAGATATCAATCCAGTAGGATACCACGCGCGAGTCCCTCGAACCTTGACAAACAAATAAGAACCTCGCAGCCAACGCGATAAGGGGTTGTCAATCCCTTCACGGTCACTTACGAGAGTGAGATCTGATAGATAGGATAGGATATTTTTTGGTATCTTTGGTATAAGAACAGAATGTAAATAAAGCAAATAAGCAACGGCAACAGAAATTGGCTAATTGAAGGGAAAGTAATATGATGAAGATAGACCCGGGGGCAATAGGTTTCACTAGTGGCTTCTCTCATGATAGCAGAATTCTACGGTGGATGAACAAATTACTATCGAGAAATTGATAGAAATGCGCATAGTTATGAGAATATATAGGCATGATCATTGTATATAGGCATCACGTCCATAACAAGTAGACCGAAACGATTCTGCATCTAATACTATTACTCCACACATCGACCGCTATCCAGCATGCATCTAGAGTATTAAGATCATAAGAACAGAGTAATGCCTTAAGCAAGATCACATGATGTAGAGGGATAAACTCAAGTAATATGATATAAACCCCATCTTTTTATCCTCGATGGCAGCAATACTATACGTGCCTTGCTGCCCCTACTATCACTGGGAAAGGACACCGCAAGATTGAACCCAAAGCCAAGCACTTCTCCCATTGCAAGCACTATAGATCTAGTAGGCCAAACCAAATCAATAATTCGAAGAGACTTGCAAGGTTATTATAATCATACATAAAAGATTTCAGAAAAGAATCCAATATTGTTCACAGATAATCTTGATCATAAACCCACAATTCATCGGATCTCAACAAACACATCGCAAAAAGATTACATCGAATAGATCTCCTCGAAGATCGAGAACTTTGTATTAAGATACAAAGAGAGAGAAGAACCCATCTAGCTAATAACTATGTACCCGAAGGTCTGTGGTAAACTACTCACAACTCATCGGAGGGCTATGGTGTTGATGTAGAAGCCCTCCGTGATCGATGCCCCCTCCGGCAGAGCTCCGGAACAGGCCCCAAGATGGGATCTCACGGGAACAGAAGGTTACGGCGGTGGAATTAGGGTTTCTTTGTGCTCCTCAATGTTTTCAGGGTATATGGGTATATATAGGAATAAAAAGTACGTTGGTGGAGCAACATGGGGCCCACGAGGGTGGGGGCGTGCCTGCTCCCCTTGGGCGGTGGTGGAATTAGGGTTTTCTCTGTTGCCTCGATGTTTTCAGGGTACGTGGATCTATATAGGAGGAAGGAGGGCACCGGGGGAGCCAGAGGGGGCCCACGAGGGTGGGTGGCGCGCCTGCCCCCCTTGGGCGCGCCCTGCCCCCTCGTGGCCGCCTCTCTCGTTCCCTCGCGTGTACTCCAAGTCTTCTGTGAAGATACAGTTCCAAAAATAACTCTCCCGAAGGTTTCATTCCGTTTGGACTCCGTTTCATATTCATTTTTGCGAAACACTGAAATAGGCAAAAAAACAGCAATTTGCACTGGGCCTTGGTTTAGTAGGTTAGTCCCAAAAATAATATAAAATTGTATAATAAAGCCCATTAAACATCCTAAATAGAATATATAATAGCATGGAACAATAAAAAATTATAGATACGTTCGAGACTTATCAAGCATCCACAAGCTTAATTCCTGCTCGTCCTGGAGTAGGTAAATGATAAAAATAGAATTATTTATGTGGAATTATAACCAACATAATTCTCAATGTACTTTTCTTTATTGTGGCATGAATGTTCAGATCCGAAATATTTAGGACAAAAGTCTATATTGACATAAGAATAATAATACTTCAAGCATACTAACAAAGCAATCATGTCTTCTCAAAATAACATGGCCAAAGAAAGTTCATCCCTACAAAATGATATAGTTAGGTTATGCTCCATCTTCGTCACACAAAATATTTCAATCATGCACAACCCCGGTTTCAGCCAAGCACTTGTTTCATACTTTAATTTTTTCGAACTCTTTCAACTTTCACGCAATACATGAGCGTGAGCCATGGACATAGCACTATGTGGAATATACTGGTGGTTGTGGAGAAGACAAAAGAGGAAGATGGTCTCACATCAACTAGGCGTATCAATGTGAGTGAGTAGGGATTGCCATGCAAAAGATGCACTAGAGATAAAATGTGTATGAAAGCTCAACAAAAGAAACTAAGTGGGTGTGCATCCAACTTGCTTGCTCATGAAGACCTAGGGCATTTGAGGAAGCCCATCGTTGGAATATACAAGCTAAGTTCTATAATGAAAATTCCCACTAATATATGAAAGTGACAAAACAAGAGACTCTCTATCATGAAGATCATGGTGCTACTTTGAAGCACAAGTGTGGAAAAAGATAGTAGCATTGTCCCTTTTCTTTTCTTTTTTTTTCTTTTTTTTCTTTTTTTTCATTTCTTTTTGGGCCTTCCTTTTTTTCTTTGGCCTTTACTTCTTTTTCCCTTTTTTTTTTCTTTTTTTTCTTTGGGACAATGCTCTAATAATGATGAACATCACACTTCTATTGATTTACAACTCGATACTAGAACAAGGTATGACTCTATATGAATGCCTCCGGCAGTGTACTGGGATGTGCAATGAATCAAGAGTGATATGTATGAAATTTTTTGCATGGTGGCTTGGCCACAAATACGATGTCAACTACATGACCACGCATGGCAATATGACAATGATGAAGCGTGTCATATGAACGGAACGGTGGAAAGTTGCATGGCAATATATCTCGGAATGTCTATGGAAATGCCATGATAGGTAGGTATGGTGGCTGTTTTGACGAAGATATAAGGTGGGTGTATGGTACCAGCGAGTGTTGCGCGGTACAAGAGAGGCTAGCAACGGTGGTAGGGTGAGAGTGCGTTTAATCCATGGACTCAACATTAGTCATGAAGAACTCACATACTTATTGCAAAAATCTACAAGTCGTCAAAAAAAATTACTACATGCATGCTCCTAGGGGAAGGGTTGGTAGGAGTTAACCATCGCGCGGTCCGGACCTCCACACAAAGGATGACACTCAATGAAATACTTCATGCTTCAAATTTGTCACACAACGGTTACCATACATGCATGCTACGGGACTTGCAAACCTTAACACAAGTATTTCCCAAATTTATAACTACTCTACTAGCATGACTCTAATATCACCATCCTCATATCTCAAAACAATCATCAAGTATCAAACTTCTCATAATATTCAATGCACTCTATATGAAAGTTTTTACTATACTCATCTTGGATGCCTATCATATTAGGACTAGTTTTATAACCAAAGCTCATTACCATGCTGTTCTAAAAGACTCTCAAATAGATATAAGTGAAGCATGAGAGATCAATAAATTCTTCAAAATAAAACCACCACCGTGCTCTAAAAGATATAAGTGAAGCACTAGAGCAAAACTATCTAGCTCAAAAGATATAAGTGAAGCACATAGATTATTCTAATAAATTACAAATCATATTTATCTCTCCCAAAAGGTGTGTCCAGCAAGGATTATTGTGGCAAACTAAAAATCAAAGACTCAAATCATACATGACGCTCCAAGCAAAACACATATCATGTTGTGAATAAAAATATAGTCTCGAGTAAAGTTACCGATTGACGAAGACGAAATAGGGGATGGCTTCCCGGGGCATCCCTAAGCTTAGGCTTTTGGTATCCTTGAATTTTACCTTGGGGTGCCTTGGGCATCCCCAAGCTTAGGCTTTTGCCACTCTTTGTTCCATAGTCCATCAAAGCCATACTCAAAACTTGAAAACTTCACAACACAAAACTTAGCCAAAAATCTCGTGAGCTCCGTTAGTATAAGAAAACAAACCACCACTCAAAGGTATAGTAATGAACTCATTCTTTGTTTAAATTGGTGTTAAACCTACTGTATTCCAACTTCTCTATGATTCATACCGCCCGATACTACTCATAGATTCATCAAAATAAGCAAACAACACACGAAAAACGGAATCTGTCAAAACAGAACAATCTGTAGTAATCTGTAACTTTCGAATAATTATCTAACTCTAAAAAAATTAAAATAAATTGGTAAATGTGAGGAATTTGTCTATTAATCATCTGCAGAAAGAATCAACTAAATAGCACACTCCAGTAAAATCTGGTGACTATTCTAGTGAGCACTAAGGATTCTGTTTTTTTACAGCAAGATCATATAAACTTCAGAAAAGTCTTCCCAAAGGTTCTACTTGGCACAAACACTAATTAAAACATAAAACCACATCTAAACAGAAGCTAGATGCAATATTTATTGCTAAACATAAGCAAAAACAAAGAAAATAAAATTGGGTTGCCCCCAACAAGCGCTATCGTTTAACGCCCCTAGCTAGGCACGATACAAGAATAGATCTAGGTATTGCCATCTTTGGTAGGCAATCCATAAGTGGCTCTCATAATAGATTCATAAGGTAATTTAATTTTCTTTCTAGGAAAGTGTTCCATGCCTTTCCTTAACGCAAATTGGAATCTAATATTTCCTTCCTTCATATCAATAATTGCACCAATCGTTCTAAGGAAATGTCTACCAAGAATAAAAGGACATGTAGGATTGCAATCTATATCAAGAACAATGAAATCTACGGGCACATAATCCCTATTGGTAACAATAAGAACATCATTAATCCTTCCCATAGGTTTCTTAATGGTAGAATCCGCAAGATGCAAATTTAAAGAACAATCGTCAAGTTCATGGAAACCTAACATATCACACAAAGCTTTTGGGATTGTAGAAACACTTGCACCCAAATCACAAAGCAAAGCATTCATGATCTTTAATATTAATTTTAATAGTAGGTTCCCACTCATCATAAAGCTTTCTAGGGATAGAAACTTCTAATTCAAGTTTTTCTTCATAAGATTGTATTAAAGCATCAAGTATGTGTTTGGTGAAAGCCTTATTTTGACGATAAGCATGTGGACAATTTAGCATGGATTGTAACAAGGAAATACAATATAGTAAAGAGCAATTATCATAATTGAATCCCTTGAAATCCAAAATAGTGGGTTCATCTCTATGGAAAGTTTTAACCTCTTCAATCCCACTTTTAACAATTTTAGCATCAAGATCTAAAAACTCCGAATCATTGGGACGCCTTTTAACTAAAGTAGACTCATCTCCAGTCCCATCTTTATCAAGATTCATACTAGAAAACAAGGATCTAATAGGAGACACATCAATAACTTTTAGATCTTCATCTTTATTTTCATGATAATTAGAAGAACACGCTTTCATAAAGCAATCTTTTTTAGCACGCATCCTAGCAGTTCTTTCTTTGCACTCATCAATGGAAATTCTCATGGCTTTGAGAGACTCATTTATATCATGCATAGGTGTAATAGATCTAAGTTTCGAAGAATCAACATCAAGAGTAATTATATCCATGTTTCTTGCCAACTCATCAATCTTAAGCAATTTTTCTTCAAGCAAAGCATTGAAATTCTTTTGCGAATTCATAAACTCATTAACACTAGATTTAAAATCAGAGGGCATCTTACTAAAATTTCCAAAAGAGTTATTGTAGGAATTACCATAATTGTTGGAGGAATTACTAGGAAAAAGCCTAGGATTAAAGTTTCGTCTATAAGCATTGTTACCAAAATTATTCCTACCAACAAAATTCACATCCAAAGATTCATTGTTATTCTCAATCAACATGGATAAACGCATACAATTAGGATCAGAAGAAGCACTCTTAGCAGAAAATAATTTCATAAGTTCATCCATCTTCCCACTCAAAACACTAATCTCTTCAATAACATGTACTTTTTTACTAGTAGATCTTTCGGTGTGCCATTGAGAGTAGTTAACCATAATATTATCTAGGAGTTTGGTAGCTTCTCCTAAGGTGATTTCCATAAAAGTGCCCCCCCGTGGCAGAATCTAAAAGATTTCTAGAAGCAAAATTCAAGCCAGCATAAAAGTTTTGTATAATCATCCATAAGTTAAAACCATGAGTAGGGCAATTATGTATCATTAATTTCATTCTCTCCCAAGCTTGAGCAACATGCTCATGATCGAGTTGCTTAAAATTCATAATATCATTTCTAAGAGAGATAATCTTAGCGGGAGGAAAATACTTAGAGATAAAGGCATCTTTGCACTTATTCCATGAATCAATACTATTTCTAGGCAAAGAGGAAAACTAAGTTTAAGCACGATCTCTAAGTGAAAACGGAAATAGCTTCAGTTTAACAATATCATTATCCATATCTCTCTTCTTTCGCATATTTCACAAATCAACAAAGTTGTTTAGATGGGTAGCGACATCTTCACTAGGAAGGCCAGAAAATTGATCTTTCATGGCAAGATTCAAGAGAGCAGCATTGATCTCATAAGATACAGCATCGGTAATAGGAGCAATCGGAGTGCTGATAAAATCATTATTGTTGGTATTTGTCAGGGATATTACTAGCAGGTATAAACCGGCTAAGGAGATCCGGATTACGATAATGTAGCTATGTTGTTATAAGCTCAGTAGAGGTTACGGCCCATGAAAGCTTAGGGCCCATGTGTAAAGTTTACGGTTTATAAACCTTCTTATCATGTAACTTGAGGTACAAGGAAGAAAGAGTAGAGACCGAGGCGGACACGATTATGAGCCGGCCTCGGGACTCTGTAAACCGGACCGGGCGTTGCCTCCTATATAAAGGAATGGCCCGGCGACGGTTCAAGGGACAAGCAACAACCCGTCAAGGGACAGGCAAGCAATCTGCTCCCTGATCATCGACGCCCAAGCAATACCAAACCAAACTAGACGTAGGCTTTTACCTTCATCGAAGTGGCCGAACTAGTATAAACCCTCTGTGTTCTTTGTGTGCTTTAACCTCTTCAAGCTAACCCGCGCGATGGCTCCACACCTAAGTCCTCTAAACCGGACATAAGTCGTGCTAATTCCACGACAGTTGGCGCCCACCGTGGGGCTATCGCACGATGGTTTCGAGTTCTTGAAGGGCAGCTTTGAAGGACTCAAGGGTTACGCGGTCGGCCGGATGACCAAGAGTCGCCGCAGCCGAATCTACATCGACGACGCAGGATGGGGCCCTGAGGCCGATTCAATCGAATACGGGTACCGGGTCCCCTTCGGCGGCATCCACGTCTTCATTGGCAAGATTGGTGAACCGGGACCTGAGCCGGACATCTTCCCCAACATCGTCGAGCCGGCTCAGCGTGCGAGATCGGCCCGGATTCAGCCTGCCATGAAGCGCGTTTTCGTTGGAGCAATACATGGAGTCCAAGCCGAGGATGGATCAGATTCTGGTGGTGAGACAATTGTCTATTCTGACGATGAATCTTCATCCGGAGAGACTGAATCTTTGTATCTGTTGCGGGACAGTCGATCCGGGGGTGTATCCGATGGTGATAGTATTCCGGACCCCTTTGATCCGCCAAACTGGGTGGCTGTCTTTATGGCCGGATCACAATCGACGCAGCAGCCCACGGTGACCGGGGCGTTCACAGCAGAGGTAGCTGGTGCAGGGGCGAGCAACCAAGCCCCCTCGCCATCTGACGCTCTATCCACCTTGATTGAGGAGTTGACGGCCCGAGCAACAGCAGAGGTAGCTCCTGCTAACAAGGCGCAACATGATGAGGAGATCCTCCAATTAAAGGGCCGGATCGAGCAAGCCAGGCGGGATCTAGACGCAGAGAAGGCCGCAATGGTAACAAGACAGGCAGAGTTGGATTCCCAAGCTTTTCGGCTCAGGATGGATCAGGTCTCTGCGCAGGAAGTAAGGAACAGAAGGTATCAGACTCGTCTACCGCCGGTCTATGAGGCGATGAATCTCTTTGGCACGCTAGGAGCGGGAGCCAGCAATAATCTAGAAGTAAACCGGAGGGGAGCCCCAGCAACAGGCGCACCGGTTCAACAACCAACCGCGGAGCAAAATTGTCGGGTTGTGCCCACACCGCACGTCCCCACTCCTCCTGGCCATTACGCAAATCCCTTGGATAACATTGTCGCTGTCGCTTCTCGGCTGGCCGCTTTACCCATTGAGGGAACATCTCCCGTGGCGGCGGAAGCACGCAGGGTCAAGGAATTGTTAGACACAACGTTGACACAGCAGCAGGTGTACTCCTACAGCAGGGAGAGACTTCACGCCCCGTCACAGCAGGAGTTATACTAGGCATTGGGATGAACCGGAGGTGTCTAGCAGCGAGCGGAGACGTCAACGTCACAGGCAAGATAATCCAGCGGGGGCAGAGGCGCACGCCCAGGAGGTAGTAAACCGGGTCAGACCTACTGCCCGCGAGGATACCCGTCAAACGACGCCGGTTCACCCAACCACAGCAGAGACGGGGGTCACGACGAGTTCTTTTGGAGTACAGTGCCTCGTTCCCGCTTTACGAAGCGTAAGGTTACCCAAAGACTTCAAAGGACCGCACAAGGTGCCTAACTATACAGCAGATCTGGCTCCAAAGGTTTGGGTTGATAGCTATGAGATGGCCATGGAGATGCTAGAGGTGGATGAAGCGGCATGCGCGAAGTATTTTACCATGATGCTCGAGGGTACAGCCCGGACGTGGTTAAAGGGCTTACCCCCTAACTCCATCGAATCATGGGGTGAGCTGCGTCGTCAGTTTATCAAAAAATTTAAAGACACGTGCAAGCAACCGATGTCAATAGTGGACTTGGCGGCGTGTGTTCAAGGAGAACAGAAGCCTACGAGCACCTGGGTCCGGCGAGTATCAGAAATCCTACACTCTTCCAATAGCATCAATCCTAGAACAGCGATAGTGACGCTAGAAAACAATTGCCGGTTTGAATTTCTGAAGCTGAAGTTGGGACGGCTCAAGCGGGATTGTAATGACATGGGGACACTCATGAGCGCTCTGGTGAAGTATGGGGACTCTGACAACACTAAATACCCAGAAGCGAAGGGAGACAAATCCGGAAAAGCAAATAAGGTTGGCAAACCGGCGCAGGTTAATCCGACCGGAACAAGCTTCAATGGTAAGCGAAAGGTGGAAGGTGGCTCTGATTTTGTGGCCAATACCAATTTTCAAGGAAACTTTCAACGCCGCAAGGGTAGACCGCCTCCACAGAGCGGCGGAGGATTTATTAACCTGGATCAACAGTTGAACGAGCCTTGCCCGAAGCACAGCACAGACGAACGCCCAGCTAAACACACATGGGGGCAATGCCGGATCATTCTGGAGGCCATAAGCCGGGCCAAATTCAACAACGGACCACCGGGCGGCGGTTCAGGTCGCGGATTTCATGGTCCGGGTCACCAGGGTAATGGCTCCGGATCAGGATATCATGGTGGCAACAATGGCTACAACCAAGGCAATCATCAGCATGGTCAGGGCGGTTACAATAACCAAGGCAACCATCAGCATGGTCAGGGCGGTTACAATAACCAAGTCAACCAACAGCATGGCCAGGGTAATCACAATAACCAATGCAATCAGCAGCGTCAGCAGCAGCAGCAATCCGGATATCAGAGTAATCCGAAGGAGCTGAGTAGTGGATAGTATCATGTGTTCACTACGAGTTTGTGCAAACGAGATCAAAAAATCCTAAAGCGGGCGGTACACACGGTTGAGCCGGCAACACCACGATTCCTGCGCTGGTCAGAACAACCTATTGTGTGGAGCAGAGAGGATCACCCGCCGCGAGTTGATAATCCGGGCCAGTTGGCCTTAGTGGTGGCACCACAGGTGGGTGGCTACAAATTCAGTAAGGTACTCATGGACGGCGGCAGCAGCATCAACATCGTATATTACGAGACTTTCCGTCGCATGAGGTTAACGGACAAGAAGCTAAGATAGTCAAATATGGTGTTTCATGGAGTGGTGCCAGGTAAATCAGCTTACCCAGTTGGGAAAATTGATCTGGAAGTTACCTTTGGAGATGAACAGGATTCCAGGTCAGAGATGATAACCTTTGAAGTGGTAAAGATCCAGAGCCCATATCATGCCCTATTTGGACGGCCGGTTTACACCAAGTTTATGGCTAGACCGTGCTATGTTTATATACAGCTCAAGATGCCGGGTCACAAAGGAACCATCACGGTTCATGGAAGTCGCAAGATCGCATTGGAGTGTGAGGAAGGAGACGCTGCTTATGCAGAGGCAGTATATGCTACGGAGGAGTTGAAGTTCTATAAAGACAACGTTGATCCAGCAGATATGTCCCCGTTGAAGAAGCCAACTACAGAGCATGATCCGGCGTTGAAGTTTAAATCGGCAGTGGAAACCAAGCAAGTCGACTTTGTACCAGGCGACTCATCCAAGCAGTTCACTATCAGCTATAACCTTGACCCCAAATAGGAAAGCGCGCTCATCGAGTTCATCCGTGAGAACCGGGATATCTTTGCATGGAAACGTTCTGACATGCCAGGTATACCGAGGGAACTCGCTGAGCACAGTCTTAATATTGATCCAAAGTTCAAACTGGTCAAGCAGTATCTGCGCCGCTTCAATGAAGAAAGGCGCAAGGCTATAGGTGAAGAAGTGGCCATGCTTTTGGCTGCAGGGTTCATAGTTGAGGTATTCCACCCGGAGTGGTTGGCTAATCCGGTTCTAGTGTTAAAGAAAAATGGAAAGTGGAGGATGTGTGTGGATTACACAGACTTAAACAAGGCTTGTGCAACCGATCCTTTTGCTCTCCCCCGTATTGATCAGATCATTGATGCTACGGCGAGATGTTAACGGCTAAGTTTTTTGGATGCATATTCAGGGTATCATCAGATCAAGATGGCAATTAAAGACCAGGAGAAGACAGCCTTCATCACTCCTTTTGGTGCCTTTTGCTACGTATCTATGCCTTTTGGGCTAAAGAGTGCCCAAGCAACTTACCAGCGTTGCGTACTGAACTGTCTTAAGGGGCAGATAGGGAAAAATGTCCATGCCTATGTGGACGACATTGTGGTAAAGTCAAGGAAGGAGGAGACGTTGATAGAGGACCTCAAGGAAACCTTTGATAACCCTCGGGTCTATAAGATGATCCTTAATCCGGAGAAATGCGTTTTTGGTGTTCCGGCTGGCAAGCTCCTTGGATTCTTGGTGTCAAACAGAGGAATAGAAGCCAATTCGGAGAAGATCAAGGCAATCACGTCCTTGACTAAACCAGCTTGCATCAATGAAGTCCAGCGTATCGCCGGCCGGATTACAGCGTTAACCCGATTCATCAGTCGTCTCGGAGAGAAGGCAATTCCGCTTTATCAGATGCTGAAAAAGACAGACCGGTTTATATGGAGCGATGCTGCAAACGCCGCGTTTGAGGACTTGAAGCGGCAACTGGCGGAACCACCGGTCCTTGCTGCCCCTGTTGATAAGGAGCCGCTGCTGTTATACGTGGCCACCAATGCCCGGGCAGTTAGCGTTGCAATTGTGGTCGAGCGCAAAGAAGCAGGCAAAGAATATCCGGTTCAACGCCCAGTTTATTATGTCAGTGAGGTCCTAATTGAGTCAAAACAAAGGTACCCACATTGGCAGAAGCTGGTGTATGGCGTGTTCATGGCAAACCAGAAGTTTAAGCACTACTTCCAAGGCCACCCAATAACTGTTGTCAGTTCAGCTCCGTTGGGGGATATAATCCAGAACAGAGAAGCCACTGGCAGAGTAGCAAAGTGGGCCATTGAGCTTAGCCCACACGGATTGAAGTATGTGCCACGCACCGCTATGAAATCCCAAGCATTGGTAGATTTTATCAATGATTGGACAGAGTTGCAAGCACCAGAGGAAAAGCCGGATCATACATACTGGACTATTCACTTTGACGGTTCAAGACAATTAGAAGGCTCAGGGGCTGGAGTTGTGTTAACTTCCCCGCGAGGTGACAAATTTTGTTATGTCCTCCGTCTAATATTTCCTTGTACTAATAATGCAGCAGAATATGAGGCATTGCTTCATGGCCTGCGGATGGCTAAGGAGATGAACTTGAGCCGGGTCAAGTGTTTTGGTGATTCAGACTTAGTGGCACAGCAAGTATCCGGCAAGTGGGATTCTAAAGACCCTCTCATGGCATCTTACAGACGAGAAGTTGAAGCAGTCGTAGGATATTTCAAAGGATATCAGGTGGATCACATAGACCGGCGAAAAAATGAAGCGGCCGATGCTCTAAGCAGGTTGGGTTCTCAGCGTAAACCGGTACCACCGAATACTTTTTTGGACGAGCTACACAGTCCATCAGTTCAGGTACCATCGGAGGAAGATTTGGCTGTTCCTGATCCGGAAGCGCAGCTGGTTGCGGCACTTCATGTTATTCCGGATTGGATGCTCCCTTACTTGGCATACCTAAGCCGAGGAGAGTTGCCAGATGATGAGAATGAAGCAAGGCAGATAATCCGGCGGTCCAAATCCATGACAATTGTAAACGGAAAGCTTCATCATCGCAGCGTTTCTGGAGCGTTTCAGCGGTGTGTATCATCCGAGGAAGGCTGTGACATCCTTCGATAGATTCATGAAGGGGATTGTGGTCATCACGCCGGTTCAAAATCCTTAGTAGCTAAAGCTTTCCGTCATGGGTTCTACTGGTTGACAGCCCATGCTGATGCGAAGGATCTAGTCCGAAAATGCGATGCCTGTCAGAAATTTTCACGGCGCGCTCTTGTTCCGGCACAGGAGCTGCGGATGATTCCAATTACTTGGCCGTTTGCGACTTGGGGGCTTGATATGGTTGGGCCTTTTAAACGATCCCAAGATCAAAAAACTCACTTGTTGGTCGCAGTGGATAAGTTCACAAAGTGGATTGAGGCAGAGCCTGTGAGCAAGTGTGATGCGGCAACAGTGGTTAAATTCATCAAGAAGGTAATTTTCCGGTTTGGCTTTCCACACAGCATCATCACTGACAATGGCACCAATCTATCTAAAGGAGAGATCGAAGAGTTTTGTCAAAGGGACCATATTCGCCTAGATGTGTCTTCTGTAGCTCACCCTCAATCCAATGGTCAAGCTGAAAGGGTCAATCAAGAGATTTTGCAAGGTATCAAGCCCCGGCTTATGACTCCCTTACAAAGAACACCAGGGTGCTGGGTTGACGAATTGCCCTCTGTCCTCTGGAGCATCAATACTACACCAAACAGGTCCACAGGTTACACACCTTTCTTCATGGTGTACGGTGCTGAAGCGGTTCTTCCAAGTGATATCCGCCATGACTCACCACGGGTGGCGGCTTATGTTGAAGCAGCCAATGAGCAAGCAAGACAGGACAGTTTGGACCGGCTGGATGAACAGCGTGACATAGCAGCAGCAAGATCTGCAATTTATCAGCAGGACCTACGCAGATATCACAGCCGCCGGGTTAAAACCAGGACGTTCCAGGAGGGGGACTTAGTACTCCGGCTCATCCATGACCAGACTGACATGCACAAGCTATCCCCACCTTGGGAAGGACCCTTTGTGGTCAGCAAGAACCTACACAACGGTTCATACTACCTGGTGGACGTTCGAGAGCACAAAGATTCACGGACATTAGAAGAAGAGACGAAGAGGCCGTGGAACATTGCCCTCCTGCGGCCTTACTACACCTGAGCCATGAGCTCCGCTTATGTATCCTATATATATTATGTTTAATAAATAAACCGGCACCCCTGGTAAACCGGGGGACCAGCTTTTTTTTCTTTTAAATAAATGTCTTATGAAAGTTAATACAGATATTTCGAACAGTCTATTTTGTTATGCAGGACAATACTATAAGGGACCAAACAGGACTTGCCTTTCAAGTGCAACTCCTTCATAGGAACCCTACCTCCAAGATCACTAGGGGGCTACGGATCACATGTGAATCCTCGCTTAAATCTCTTCTGGTCCGGTTTACATGATTGTCTTCACGTCAGCGCCCTTTGGATTACATCCATCGATTGTCAAACAATGTTCTTGTCCCTAGGGGTACTTCCTTTGATGGCAAATGCAAACATTATTGCCCCTTGGTTGATACTTCCTTTGATGGCAAAAGAAAAACTGTTCTTGTCCCTAGGGGTACTTCCTTTGATGGCAAATGCAAAAATTCTTGCCCCTTGGTTGATACTTCCTTTGATGGCAAAAGAAAAAACTGTTCTTGTCCCTAGGGGTACTTCCTTTGATGGAAAAAGCAAAAATTCTTGCCC
>LR738711.1:242742682-242769194 GCA_902687465.1 Secale cereale
TAGTTGATACTTCCTTTGATGGCAAAAGAAAAAGTGTTCTTGTCCCTAGGGGTACTTCCTTTGATGGCAAATGCAAAAATTCTTGCCCCTTGGTTGATACTTCCTTTGATGGCAAAAGAAAAAGTTCTTGTCCCTTGGAGTACATCCTTTGATGGCAAAAGAAACAGTTCTTGCCCCTTGGAGTACATCCTTTGATGGCAAAAGAAAAAAATCATAGCCCTTTGGGTCGCACCCATTGATTGGCACATATGGAGCCTGGCAGCTCGTAAAAAGCCTCGACTACATGGTCTTATTTGCAAAACTGTGTTTTGTGTTTTGTGATTTTTTCAAAGTTTTTTATGCTTTTTTGATCCGGAACTGGGCAACTTTAAAGTTGACCACGTAAGTACAAAAGTCTGGGTCACAGAGCACTAGCATGATTTAAACCAGTATTTATTATAACCTGGAACAATCATTGGGTACACACCAACAGAGCCAAGAGCCTCCTCAGAATCTACAATGTTCACCGGATTAAGGATGTCAAGCATACTTAATCAAAGGTATGAAATTATTTTTTGTATAAAGCAGATACTCGTTCGATATATATGTACATATGAGAGCACTTTAATCGGTCCGGCGGTAAACCGCCAGGACATTTTTTCAGTGTTATCTATGCAGATACATGTAATATAAAGGATCAACCATAGCAGACAAGGGATTCAAATTGGCAGACGCCAAATCTAAATTATGACATCCGAGTTAAGATAAGCAATGTTTCGAGCTATTCTATTACAAGGCACTTGAAGGCCTGGACGGATTAAAGTTTTTCGGCAACGGATTACAGCAGATAAAAATAAAATGACTTATGCTTCTTCCTGCTGCGAAGGTTGAGGATCGACTTGTTCCGGAACTTCTTCGTCCTCTTGAAGCGGCTGAAAATCAGGAACGCGCTAGACGATCTTGGATAATGCACAAAAGTACATCTCTTCAGTAATGAGATTGGACGGATCAACATCTGGGGCGAAAGTATGGGTGCGCACTGGTGGGATTAGATTCTCGGTGTCATAAACCGGCCGATCCACCCGCTCATTCTTTAAGCCATATGCCGGATGATACCTGGTCAAGTCCGCTTCATCAGCGAGCTTGCTGGCAAGAGGACGCATTTCTTTAGTCAAAGCATGAAGGTCCTTGCTAGAGAAGGCAGATCCATCCTCCTTGTTGCTGGGGTACCCGCTCATAGCTTCTTTCGGATCAAAGTCCGGAACCCACGCCTTGGCTCTAGTCAGCGCTACAAGAGAACCAGCTCGTGCAGCAGATTTCTTCACTTCTTCCAAGCGTAGAGGCAGTATAGAAAGTTTCTCCAAAGTTCCTTGGATATTAGTGGGGCCGCGTTATAATGGGACATCGCACTTATAATCCTTTGAGCACCGGAATACAGCTGCTCAACCAGAGTATAAGAGGCCTTGAGTTTCTTCCGGAGGTCATCCCCAAGATGGGTGACGCGTCGCCCTATATATGATTATTACAGTTAAACCGGGGCAAAATAAAGATTGCAGAGATGAAAGCATATAATTACTTACCAAAGATAGCAGAGGTCATAAGCTCTATCTGCTGCCTTAAACCGGTCAGCTCTTGCGTCACCGGGTTAAGGGCCTCTTCAGCATCCTTTGCTCTTTTTTCAAGAGCATTCCTCTGCACCTCACAGGCTGTCCGCTCCGCTTCAAAATCCTTTTTCAATTTTTCAGCATTGGTTAAGCTCAGCGCCAGCTCATCTTTGGCCTTGGCAGAAGCAGTTTCAGTGACAGCAAGTCTATTCCGGAGTTCAGTTACTTTTGCAGCCCTCCGGGTCAAGTCAGCCTACAAGAAAATCAAGTGGAGTAGATGACAATTAAGACAAGTCTCAAGCACATAAGCAAGTTATCTACTTGACACTTGGGGGCTAATGGGCAGTTGAAGTATCAAAAGAGGACAATTAAGATAAGTCTCAAGCACATAAGCAAGTTATCTACTAGACACTTGGGGGCTAATGGGCAGTTGAAGTATCAAAAGAGAGATTCAGACAAGTCCCAGGCACATAAAACAAGTTATGCCCCTGGCACTTGGGGGCTAATGTAAGTTCATTTTCATACATTTGGAAGTACCGGTTCACCTACAACGAAGCTAAACCGGCACTTGGGGGCTATTATTGCATAAAGACAGAAGTATAAAGAAGGCAAAGCAAAGACAAGTAAGGTACCTCGTATTTGTCCTTCATCATATTAACCAAGCCCAATTCATAGTCGTGACTGGTATGAAGCCGGTTCAAGTACCCGGAATAAAGTTCCTGGGCACTCAGTTCAGCATAATTGGACAAGTCCGTGCTCCACTTGCCCTTCTCTTGTTGAAGCTTCTCCGCTTTAGCAGTATGCTTGGCTAAAACGATAGGCTTAGCAGGAGCGGTAAAACCTGTCCCGGTTATCTGAATATTCGGGGAAGAAGCAGCGGTTGGCTGCGAAGGAGCGGCAGTAGGAGCCGGACTAGCAGGAGCCGGGTTAGTCCGAGGAGGGCTAACCCGGACAGGACTTGCCGGTTCAAAAACATTCTCTACGTTTGTATCCTCAGGAGCAGCAATGTCGTCTCGGTCCATGGGAGTAGGATCATCAAGTTGAATTGCGGGATCGCTCTCTGGAGGAATGACCTCATCCGGATCAGCCGCCGGATCGGCAGTAGCAGTCTCAGCAGCTGCTTTGGTGGCCTTCGCCCTTTTGCTAGGCGTGGGCTTGCTGAAAGAAATTGAAGGAACGATCAGAATTGTCAAGGAACAAATACAAATATAAACCGGATGAGGAAAGGGACTTACCCAGGCACAGTTTTCAGTACAGGGACCTACGTGGCAGTTGATTCACCAGAGGATGACAAAGGTGTCTCCTGATAGTTAGGATCAGACGGTTTAAGCGGGTTGCGTATAAGTCCGGCCTTTGGATGGAGAAGAGTTGGAAAAAGTAAAACTTCAGAGCGGCGCCTCCGAGCCGGAGTGAGAGATATTCCAGAAGACTCTACTACATAGCCACTATGGCATGTAGTCCAGTGGGCTTCGTGTTGCTGCTTCTTCAAAAGAAATTTGGGGTCCAGCTGAGCGTAAGGATGAGAAAAAGGGTACTTCCTGGATGCCTTACGAATTTTGGGCATCGGCGGTTCAGAATCTGAAGAAAGAGAGATTACCTCAACTTCTGCCGCTTTACTTCCTTCAGCCAAATCCTGTGAGAAGACACTGTTAAACATAAATCTGGATAAAAAGAGATCAAAACATATCAGGATCAACTCATACCTCAGAATCCGGATCATCCTCCTCAAGATGTGAACCGGAGCCAGCAACCGCCTTCTTCTTCTTGACAGCGCACGTCTTCCGGCGTGGCTGTTTACCTGACTTGTCCTGTGATTTTCTTTTCCAAAAAGGATCGTTGGCCTGTGTGGAAGATGAAAGATAAATAGAAGATAATTTATATGGACGGATTAGAAACAACGGAAGAGGTTACTTACTGCTGGTAGTTTGTTCTTCTCATAGTATGGAGCCAATCCGGTTTGGTTGCATTCTTCCAGAGAGATGTTAAGCAGTTTCTTGGCGGATTCAGTAACTTCCTTCCCAGGAAGCATTATGTCGATGTGGCGTTGAGGGTCATCCGTCTTTCCGGTATACTGATACATCAGACCGGAGCGCCGGCTCAGAGGAAGGATACTCCAGGCAAGCCAACAACGAACGAAATCGACTCCAGTCAAACCGTTGGCCATAAAGGCCTTAAGCTTGGCAAGCTGAGGGGCAAACCGGGCTCGCTCTGAGGAACTAAGATGCTGCGGCAGGGGATGATCTTCAGGAAGACGATGTTCGCAGTAACCCGGCAATGGGTTTTCTCCTTCAGGCGAGGTGTCGTTGCAATAAAACCAGGATTGGTTCCAGTCTTTGGAGTGTGTATGGAGAGCAGCATGAGGAAAGACCACATCTCTTCTCTTCTGAATACTGACACCGCCCAGCTCTTGATGTGGTCCGGCAGTAAACTCTGTCCGCCGGTTTAAGTGGAAAAAGTCTCGGAACAAGTCCACTGACGGCTCTTCTTGAAGGTACACTTCGGAGAAGACTTGGAAATTGCAGACGTTTGATATGGAGTTGGGACCTATGTCCTGAGGGTGGAGTTGAAAGACGGCCAGCACATCCCGGAAAAACTTTGAACCGGGAGGGCTAAAGCCCCGGGCCAGATGATCAAAGAAAACGATAACTTCTCCTTCTTTAGGGGTGGGAGGACACTCATCCCCTGGGGCCCACCATTTCGGAACTGTTTGGGGGCCTAGAACAACAATTGAAACAACATTGATCAAGTCCTCTTCCGTAATGCGGGAAGGAACCTAGTTGCAAGAAACGAACGGCTTGGCAGCCATGTGAGAAAAAGGAAGATGCTGAAAAAGCAGTGCAAAATCCGGATTATTCAGTAATGAAGCATGAACCGGAGTGTATGATCAAATTATATCGACGGTTTAGACAGGGGACTAATGGCATTGGCAACCCGGAAGCAGATGTGAAACGAAATGCTGCCGGTTTATGATATAAAAAAAGAAGAGGCTAAACCGTCGGGCTCATGGTTAATTCTTTGCAAAAGGAGTATGTGATTGGTTAAACCGGTGAGTGACTTACAGATCTATCAAGACGAAGAAACAGGTTTCTACAGAAGGCTAAAGTAAAAATAGATCTGAGCGGTAAGAAAAAGATGAAATATACGCAAGTCTATCACAGGAAGAACTACGAAGGATTTTTACAGGTTAAATGAATCTAAGGGGCGAATTTAAAGGTCCGAATCTAAGTTTAAAATACGGAGCAGGGGCGCGTTCGAAGCAAATCCAGGGTTTGAATCTACTGCAGATATAACGTACAAGAGGAACAGCAAAGCTTCGAGGTCTAATGGCGGAGGCCATGGAGGAACGCTAGATGAGCGATCTGTAGCGAGAGGAAAGGAATACCTAAGAAGGAAAGGGACGGCGGCGGAGTATTCTCGACGCATTTCAGGGTGATGCAGCGGCCTAGCTGGACGACGGCGACGAGCTCGAAGGCAGTGGCGGAGCTTCGGGTGACGGTGGAAGAAGAAGTGCGGAAGGAAGGAAGATAATAAGGCTCAGCGGTATTTATAAAGACTGGAGAGATGAAACGGCAAGCGCGGGATTTGAGGTCAGAGATTGGATAAAGATTTCATTGTCGCCTCTATTTTCGGGATAGCCTTTAAACAAAGGTAACAAACAGCTGTGAGCAATAAATGCGGAGTTGATGTCACGACCGAATAAAATGATTTCCGGAGATGACGTCATAGCCGGTTTATAAAGCAGAGAAGATACAAAGAAGAAGTTTATGCAAGGTTTAGAAGACGGGCATGAACAAGTTCAAATCACTCTGGGGCCTAATGTCAGGGATATTACTAGCAGGTATAAACCGGCTAAGTAGATCCGGATTACGATAATGTAGCTATGTTGTTATAAGCTCAGTAGAGGTTACGACCCATGAAAGCTTAGGGCCCATGTGTAAATTTTACGGTTTATAAACCGTCTTATCATGTAACTTGAGGTACAAGGAAGAAAGAGTAGAGACCGAGGCGGACACGATTATGAGCCGGCCTCGGGACTCTGTAAACCGGACCGGGCGTTGCCTCCTATATAAAGGAACGGCCCGGCGACGGTTCAAGGGACAAGCAACAACCCGTCGAGGGACAGTCAAGCAACCTGCTCCCTGATCATCGACGCCCAAGCAATACCAAACCAAACTAGACGTAGGCTTTTACCTTCATCGAAGGGGCCGAACTAGTATAAACCCTCTGTGTTCTTTGTGTGCTTTAACCTCTTCAAGCTAACCCGCACGATGGCTCCACACCTAAGTCCTCTAAACAGGACATCTGTCGTGCTAATTCCACGACAGTATTGGAAAAGTCACACAATTTGGTATCATCTTGAGCCATAGTGGCAAGCAAGCAATCCAACACACAAGCAAACAAGAGGCAAGCGAACGGTAAACACACGGAAAAAGAAGGGCTAATAAAACGGCAAGGGTGAAGTGGGGGAGATGAAAATGAGAGGCAAAAAATGTAATGCGAAGGATAAGGGTTTGTGATAGGTACTTGGTATATGACTTTTGCATAGATCTCCCCGGCAACGGCACCAAAAATTCTTCTTGCTACTTATCGAGCTTGCGTTGTATTCCCTCGAAGAGGAAAGGGTGATGCAGAACAGTAGCATAAGTATTTCCCTCTGTTTTTTAGATACAAGGTATCAATCCAGTAGGAGACCACGCACAAGTCCCTCGCACCTGCACAAACAAATAAGAAATTCACAGCCAACGCGATAAGGGGTTGTCAATCCCTTCACGGAAACTTACGAAAGTGAGATCTGATGGATAGGATAATGTTTTTGGTATAAGAACAGAAAGTAAAGAAAGCAAATAAACAACGACAACAGAAATTGGCTAGTTGACAGGAAAGTAATATGATAAATATAGACCCGGGGGCCATAGGTTTCACTAGTGGCTTCTCTCATGATAGCAGAATTCTATGGTGGGTGAACAAATTACTGTCAGTCTAGACTATCAAAGACGACATAGCTCCCAGCATTTCTCGGATATTAGGGCATACCATCTAGATTCGTTGAAAGCATCCTTTTCTCCCACAAGATAAACTACTCATACAAATGCATCTTGATGTTTTATGCAACGCACGGCATCTTGCTAGTTAGATAATACAATGTGTGTTGCCCACCCATGATGAACTAGAGCATGCATAGAAATGCAAATCCCTGTTGTCTCTCTATATGTGGTGCACATGCTTTTCGAAATGAATATAGGAACATTATCTGAGCAATTAAACATTCTCTGTTTTAGTAATATGAGCATCATATCAGATTCGTATTTCAACAACTAAGCTTTGGAATTATGAGTAGCATGTTGTTTCACCTGATGGATTGAGGTCTTGAGGAGTAGCGCTAGCACAACACGAAGCACCTACGATGATGGTACTGAATATAAAGGGGGAAAACCGCAAGCTTTACAAGTACAGTGACCATGCCATGGAAGATCTGAAGGTGCAAACCGGACAAAGGCTACTTCGCAACCAATGTTTGCGTTCAACTAGCCACTACGATTTGGTACGGACAAGAAAAGTACAGTAAACAAGTTACGATCTATTTTCCGGGTGAGATCAATAACTTAAGCAGATAGGAAAGAGTACCACCTCTCTTGCGACATTGTGTAGGCCCCTGCTGATACATTGAGGGTGATGCGAGTGTGATGGTTGTCGGTGGTGCAGAAGAAGACTTTACACGACAGACAGCCGGGCTGGGGGATATGTCCGGTTGCTGTGGACGAGGCGGTCGTAGTAGCGGCAAAGGCAAGGTGGACGACAGCGCCGATGAAGTGAGAGGAAAGGATCCTCGTCCGATGTTGTAGATGAGAGACGTCCATCTCTTGAAGTGGACGATGGGGTAGGGGTAGCGGCTCTGGCAAGGTGGAGGATGGGGTGGCATACAGAGGAGCCTGGCCGGAGTGGGGAGGTTGTTGTGGCACCGATGGTGTATGAATGGGGAAATGGAGGGGGAGGGGTATCTAAGTCTTTGGGATGCACCTGTCTAAAATGTGGGAAAGTTATGAACTTAGCCCCCATTTAAGATTTCGAACATCTCGTTGGTTGGGGATAGGACGGTTATCTCCCATCTCCCCAATAATTGTCGATAGCGATTTCGGGCGAGGAGAGGGTGTTTTGCCGCCCACGGTTAGCGCACACAGTGTATGAACGGGGCTGACAGGTAGGGCGGTTGTGTCACATCTCACGGAAGTTCCACATCTGTCCCTATTTAAAATATTTGCCGACATCGATTTCAGACGAGGAGAGTTTGTTTTGCCGCCCACCGTCTATGAATGGGGAAATCGAGGGAGAGAGACTAGTCTTTCGGACGAGCTTGAATTAAATGTGTTTTGCCGCCCGCGCTTGGAGCCCACCGTGTCTGAATGGGCTCAGAGGCGGTCATGGCACGTCTGATTGAAGTTACTAGTCTACCCCTAGCGACAGCAGTGGAAATCGGGTCGATTAGGATGCGAAGTGTCAAGGGTAGACAGTAATTTCCATCTCGCAAACACTTCCTTCGGGCAGCCGACAAACGATAGTTCAAAATTTGGGAGAATTAGCATTCACGTTTACCTAGGGCCCTGGCAACTAAATTCAAATCCAATTTGTATTCGATTACGAATATCCATACATCAATCTACGTTTTATTATTTATTTCTTCAAAATCACGACAAAGCTTTATTCCACCTTTATATATGAATATGATTTAGAAATGCCGTGATCTTTGAATTCAGTAAGTTGGATACATGTTGAGTCAAATAGTTATTTCATCCAATACAATATGCTCACACGAAAAACAGTTCACCTTATGTCAATCATACAAGTACTGAAGATTATCTCACCTAAAAAATTCAGATCATTACAACACATGGGTAGCACAGGGGGTCTTACAACATAAGCCATTCAGAAGAAGAACTGGGATTACCCTGGGCTTCAGTTAGTAGAAGCAGCAGGACCTCCTCCGTCTTCAAATGCAACATTATTACTTCCTCTGATTCTTGGGTTGCTTGCATAATGCGTGCAGCTAATTGCATAATTTCCAGCCTCAAGCTCAAGATTACCTCATTCATGGTAGCCAGACCATCTCTTTCTGCATCTAGTAGAGCCTCAAGAACTATAATATTTGTGCTCAGACTGCTCTCCAGCGGTGTTGCCTCAGAACTGCTACCATCTGGTAGCATGGATGGCGCACTGCTTCCACAAATAGATTCTGGGGTTGTACATTGTGTCCTAGTGTGAACGGTATCCTGAAAGGTTTCCGCTGGATCCGGGCAGTAAGCTTGCATGGTAAACGACATACGAATCATTGCTGAGTATGGCAAGCTATATTTAAATGGTTCAAAGCAGCATCAGCCGAAAACAAAATAAAATGGTAAACTGAATAGGGACGTAAGTGGCAAATAAATGGCATCCGCCAGTCCCATCTAGTTAGTGCTAGCTGCTAGTTCATTTTCCTAAAACAGACAAAAACGGGACCCAGTTTGACATCCCTAGATGAAAGGCAGTGTACCACCACTATATTTAAGTTGCCCAAACATCTAAGCATTTGAAATATACTGAGAAAGCACTTAACAGTGTGGCCTCATATAAACTACGAAGACAGTCTTGTGATGAGGTTCATAGGAAAGGTTAAGGACTCAAATGAACTATGCATGCATTTCTTTACGATATCACAGCAGGCACTGCTGACATATTGGCCAACTCAGGTATAGCCTAACAAGTAACAAACAAGCATTCGAATCAAGAATACAACAAAGTAGATAACTAGACTATTTGTAATTCTGTAGGATTACAGGTTGAGGGCACAAGCCAAGAAAGCAGCCCACACGCATTACATTTCACATGTACTAAAACACATTGGCTTACCATATGTTGCTATGAAGCCCCGTGGTTGCAAATCTAGTTGTTGTAGTTTATTCTGCACCCTCTATTTAGGTAAAATTAATTTTAATTGCATGCACTGGTTTGAATTGATCATCAAAGGTTAATCTAAACTAATGAAAGAAGGGTGTGTGCTTACAAGACAATATATGTGCTTCACTCTATTTTTATGCTTGTTCGAAGTGCCAGCCCCAAAAGAACAAATATTTTGCTTAATGGGGGTGGTAGCTCCATAATTAATAGAAGCATCGAATTAGTCATGCAACTTGGGAAGATCAAGAATGCACAAATAAGTAATGAACAGAGGCTCGGAGCAGTGATGTAATAGCTAGCATCGGAAAATGTAGGGTAAAACGAACAAAAAGCAGTGGAACCACAAGCTAGTTTGCTAATGTGTAATTAAGCATAGAGAACATGGAGCAGTCTGATGTAACCAACAGGTGGCATCCAAACAACACCATTATCATCTATATCTATATCTATACCCCTATATAGTGTGCGAATAACTTTGAAAGATGGTCGTTGGATGAAACCAATCTGACGGTGCAGAGCTGGAAAATCCGAGCACTACTGGCCATTTGATATAATCTACATTCCACCAGATTTTGCCACATATACAATCTAAAAGACTCCATGGCTGAACTTAAGCAGAATGATGCAAGCACCCTCCACATTTACAGATAAGGCCTTCCCTCGTTCATCTTTGTCTCCCACAAGATAAACAACTTGTATAAATTCATCTTGATGTTTCGTGCAATGCATGGGCCTCTTGCTAGTATAATATAGATCTTGCTAAATTACAAACCAGTGCACATATAGATATAGATATAGATATAGAGAGTAGAGATTTGGTTGCCAAATCTCATTCTAAATATAGCATGCAAGAAGTAAACTAGTAGGCATTGATATCTAGGAAGTACAGTAATACTTAGGACAAAATAAAAGCATTGTAACTAGATGTGCACTGGTTTGTAATTTAGAACTACGGCCCTACAGGTGCAAGCAGAATAACGCGTCTCATGGTAAATTGAATGATGCCCTGAAGAAATTCGAAGGTGCGGTGCTTATGCTAAGAAAGTGAACATAGGCGTTGGCTGTTGGATAGTAGTACCTGATTCTCGGCAGCGTATGGGTATTGTTGTCATAATTGATAGCTAAGGATCGTCGATGAGTTTTCGTCTGAAACCCTAATACTTCGAAAGAGATTGTCCATTTTGTACACGAAGTGCATCCTGTTTTTGTCGTAACCCTCTCAACTTTTTAGCACATGCTATGTGGGTGAAATGATGATACCATGCCAACTTTCAACCTTTTCGGAGTTCATTTGTAATGCTTTTCAATTTCGAGGTCATTTAGCTCAAAAAAGTTAGTAAATGCATGAAAAATACCAAATGAAGTCAGAAAAAGGTTGAAAATTGATGATGCAGCTCTGAATGGTGCATTTTGAACACAAAAAAGTATGGAGTTCAAATAAGTTCAAAAAAATGGAATCCCTTTGTAACATATGAGTTTTCGTCCGAAACCGTGATACTTCGAAAGAGATTGTCCATTTTATACACGAAGTGCATCCATTTCTTGATGTAACCCTCTCAACTTTTTAGCACGCGCTATGTGGGTGAAATGATGATACCATGCCAACTTTCAACCTTTTCAAAGTTCATTTGTATTGCTTTTCAATTTTAGGGTCATTTAGCTTTAAAAAAATCAGTAAATGCATGAAAAATACCAAATGAAGTCGGAAAGGGTTGAAAATTGATGATGTGGCTCTAAATGGTGAATTTTGAACACACAAAAAGGCCGGAGTTCAAATTAGTTCAAAATAAATGAAATCCCTTTGTAACAGATGAGTTTTCGTCCAAAACCCTAATCGCAAACGGTGGTGTAAAAGAACCATCAAAAAAGGTGCAAAAAATTTGCGATGAGGATGCATCAAAAAAGGTCAGATTTTAATAAAAAAAATATCCACAACATCACACAGTTGGTTTCTAGGAACCCTTTGCGATGAAAATATATGGGTCTATTTAAGTCTCCCCCCTTAAGCTTCGCCGGCTCGTCCGTTCCAGTGCCGGCAACCGCCGTATCCACGAACCGTGATCCCCATTCCCGCACCCCCCCTTCTTGCAAAGATAACACTGTGGAAATGTTTTGTGAAGGCCCGTACGATGGTTGTGCCCCCCCGAGCACCGCCGCTTGCGCCGAGAGCGCGGCCACGTACGCCGAGAGTGTCGCCGCATCCGCATTGAGAGCGGCTGCTTTCGTCGAGAGGGCATATGCGGCAGCTGACATGGCAGCTGTAGTAGCCGAGACGGCTGCAATTGCTGCTGCGATGGTGGCTGCAAATGCCGAGAGCGCTCGAGCTGCCATCTGTGCCGCCGATGTCGCCCTGGCCCGGGTCGAGGCCATCCACGCCAAGATCGAGGATGCACACGCCAAGATATTCCAGGCCACCTCGGACTCTAGCATGCAACCCACGTTCGAAAAGGCGGTGGTGGCCATGGAGCACCTGCTTCCTCATGAGGTCGCTGAGCGGGAGCTAGAGATGCAGGAGGCTGCAGAGATCGAGGAGCGCCGGGAGGAGGAGTTGCACGTGGACGAGGTCGAGGTAGAGAAGAGTACGTCCGTCGAGGAATCGGCGGTGGAGTACCAATGCGAGCTCTGGCGCAGCCACTACTACGAGTACTACAACCTTGAGGGCGGCGCCGAGGATGAGGACGAGGATGCGGTCGACTTCAGTAGGGGGCGTGGAGTCCACCAACGGCGGCATGTCGCCAGGACAAGTCATCGACGTCTCATCTCACACCGGCGATGCATAGACTGGCGCGGCTGTGGATTTGTTAAAATTTTGTGTACTTAGGCTTTGTTTTTAATGCTGGTCTTTTGTTAGAGCAATTTTTAGGTCAACTGGCTCTGTTTAATTACTAAAATTGCTTGATTCAGTAAGTGTGGTATGTCTGTTGTACGCTCTTTTGTGTGCCCAAATTAGCAAGTGATGTTAAATTATGCAATGACGTACCCAGGGAAATTTCCACCAAAATTTGAATTATCAAACTCATCACAAGCGCGTAAAGTAGAAGAATCGTTCGCGATGCACACAATCATTCAAAGTGAATAGTCCGGCCGCACCGCGCGCAAAGTTTTCCTCCACATTTCCAAAATTTTGGCCTACCGCCAAAATATCTACCCCCGCCCCTCCCCCTTCCCCACCCCCTTTTCTCCCCGACCACAAGTCACATTTTCCCTGTTTCCTCCTTCCTTCCTTCCTTCGTAAGCTACAGCCGCTTCCTCGCTCTCGATGTCTCGCATCTTACCGTCGGGGTCGCCATGGTCTTCTTCCAAGACCTCTCCAGCGGTTCCTCCTCCGGTGACGACTCCTTCACCACCCGGGTATGCCTCTCTTCTCTCTCTCTCTCTCTCTTGCTATGACTTGGAATGAAGGATTTTTACCCGGCGATCGATTTGAGTCATTTCTTCCTCTTATAGCTCCCGAGGACCATCAATGGCAACGAATGGAGTGGGGTGGTTGAAGATCTATCTGCTTGTTGTCACCATCAATCTCCATGCGTGAAGCTAGTTGCGTTTGAATCTCTGGATAGTGGGAGGAAGTTTCTGGCATCTGCAGAGAAGGTTAGACCCTCTTTCATTGTTACGAATCATTTTTATATGTGATTCAGACACTGTCATGGTCCCAACCCATTCATACCACACCTTCAACCAAACGCATCCTAAGACAGTGTCACAGTTTGTACCTAGTATCTTAAATTGTTGCCATCTCATCAGCGGTGCCATTAGAAAATTATTTGGCACCACTTCAGCAATTTGTGCAGCCAACTTTGGTCCACACATCCGAGCAACCAAGCAGTAAAATGCTAAATCTTTATGCACGAAGGAACTGGGCATCGGAGCAACTACGTGCTCCGGGGTCCGGGTCCCTGATTTTCTTTCCGCTGCATCGGCTCGCCAGTGTAGGGCACCGGTGCGAGATGTAGCACCAGTTGTCTTTGGCATACATAGTGGACGGCCTTAGTGCCATTAGTTCTATATTACTAAATTTGTGCATGTACACACCTGTTAGTTTCAATTTGTTGTCATCCAAACACTATTGCTATGTTGTTGCGGTTATATTTACCTTCCTCATAAAATGTTCAATTTGTTATTTATTGAACAAGAGTAAGAACTTGTAGCGTTGTTGTAGTTAATCATAGCTTTTGATGTTCCAGAATTTGGTTGTTGTCTAAGTAGCAATTAATTCATTTGCACATTGATCTTTTTGAGAAGATATGTCATAATTAACATGTTTCTTTAGTTTTTCAATATAAGCATTGGTAATTTTCTATGTTGCTATAAACCCATTTCCCTTACAATTGTTACTGATCTAGTTTTAAATATTATAGGATGAACGGAAGTGTTCTTACTTGGAGTGGGTTGATCAAGAGTGGCCACAGTCTTTGAAGATGTGCCTAGGGAAGCTCTGGAGCATGTATGAGGAAGAGAACGGACGTAGGCTTAGAGAAACTATTGTGAACGCTGAAGAATATTTGAAGATGCAGGATAAAAAGTGGAAGGTGGAGAATGAGCTCAGATTTTTTTAAATCAGACTTTGCTAAGATGGTGTTGGCGGAGGAGGAGGCACTTTTCCAGTTGGCTCGTGCAAAACAGGTTCTTACTGAACTGAAAGCAGAGGTGGATAAGACGATCCTGGATGATCTCCATTAGGGAAATGAATATATTGTTCTAATATTGTTCTAATATTGTTCTTATGTAGTTGAACTATTTATATGTTGTACTGTGTTGTTTTCATGTAGCCATCGTACTATGACGTTATAATATATTTATGTGCCTGATATGAAATTGGCAAACAACTGTTCGATATGAAATGTGAATTTGCGTAATACTGGAATTATTAATTGTAAACTAATAAACCAGCTAAATGTGTCATGGATCTTTGCAAATGGTGCTAGCAGTAAAAGCGCTTGTGATGGATAGCCCAATGCCACGCAGTTTTCTTCATCAAATCGTGTGTGATGTAGTTGATAAAAGCAAACAGTTAACCAAGGCAGAGTGTGTGTGATAGTTACACCTTTCACACACGAGCCTATAAATAAAACTATGTGGGATGTACATTCGAATGGAAACGTTTTCCCTGGATTGACTATGTGGGTTGTACATAAGAACGGAAACGTATTCCTTGGATTAACTATGTGCGATATATATACGAAAGGAAACGTTTTCCCTGGATTGACTGTGTGGGATGTACATAAGAACGGAAACGTATTCCTTGGATTGACTGTGTGTGATATACATACCTATGGAAAAGTTTTTCTGGGATTACCGTGTGGGATGTACATACCTACAGAAATGATTGGGTTTCGATGCCTCACCCGATCGCACACGAGCTCATTTGGTGTCCCAGGAGGGCCTGTCCCCAACTATTTCTGGGTCGTGTGGGAAGGACCCCCCCCCCCTATCGCCGATACTCACTAGGCGACGGTTTTCCAAATGCCGTCGCGGAAAGGGGTTTAAAACCATTTATATAGCACCGACGCGTACTAGTGTGATGATTTCGATCTTTATGGGGGTTTTCAAGTCATTAGAGTGTACATGTAGTAATGAATCCGAGACCCCAGTTTGTTCAGGTATTTTGGACTTCATATTTGGAGTAGCACTTATCTGTCGAAATCTTTCATCATTTACTCAAAATAGTTGATTGATCACACATGGAGTACCGTTTAACCAGATTTAACCAATGAAAGTCCAAGAAGGATTTGCCGGTGCTGCCGGCTGGCATCAAGTTCGATCCACGGATCAGGAGCTGATCGAGCACCTTGAGGCCAAAGTGAGTGCTGACAGCGCGAGATCTTAGCCTCTCATCAATTTTTTCATGCCAACCATCGACAGCGAACACGGCATATGCTACACCCATCTTAAGAAACTTCCAGGTGAGACACCGATCGGTCGTCTACTTGTACAAACATATTCCTTTGTTTATAGCACTATTTTTCTATTTAGACATAGACCTAGTGAAGCAATTACAATTTGACAGTTAATAAAAAGTGAAACAAGTGACTGCAACATGCCAAAGATGTTATGAAAATGCCAACTACGTACCCTAAAACCTGTATTCGCCAATATTGCAGGTATCACACTAAGTGGTCAAAGCAAGCATTTCTTGTAGCCCAACTCCAGGGCGTTCGAAAGGGGCGGGCAGATGCGTCGCAAGATAAAGTCGGAGTGCAGAATGTATGCGATGTGGCACAAGACCGACAATACCTTGCTGGTGATGGTCAACGGCCGGCGGACGGGCAGCAAAAAGGTTCTGGTGCTGCACACCAACAAGAACTTCGACCAGCACAGGACAAACTGAGTGATGCACCAGTACCACCTCTGGGGCCTGGAGCAAGAGAAGGAGCGGGAGCTGGTCGTCTGCAAGATTTTCTACCAGATGAACACCAGGGCCAGGACTAAAAAGATTATAAGTTAGTTTTGTATTGGTACTTGTTCTACCTGGACGTCTGAAAGTTGGTATTGTTGTTAAGGATCTCTCGGTATGAACTTGGCATTTGCTTCCAACCATCATGTCAAAGGTCAACGTGGATATAATGCTGAATCATTTGTTTCGAAACGGATTTTCAGGCACCTGATTTAATTTTTTGATGCGTAGCATAAGCACCTGCTGTTCGAATTCCCAGTTCTCCAATTATCTTACATACTAGCAAGATGCCCATGCGTTCCGTGGAACATCAAGAAGCATTCATAATGAGTAGTTTATATATCATGTGGGAGATAAGGATGAACGAGGGAAGACCTTATCTACAAATGTGGAGAGGAGTGCGAGTATCTTTTTGCAAAATTGTCATAGTTTCCTTCCTATCAGTCAGATATAGATCGGACGGCCTATATTGCAAGATGGCAGGCACACCATCATCACCAACTTTGTTTTTTTATAAGAGACTAGCAAGATGCCCATGCATTGCACGAAACACCAAGATGCTTTTATTTTACAAAATATCTATTGTGATTGACCCATACGGGAGTAATCTCATGTGTAAAAACTAACGACATCTGTAGGTCTATATATCTTAGTGTGTACACCATTTATGCATATCCTCTCTGACACTGACATCCGCAAGCACGTCGATGGCGCCGTCTGTGTCCCAACAGCTTAGACTGAGCGGAGTGGGGAAACGAGAAAGAAGATAGATGAGGTGAGGAGAAGTAGGGCGTGGTGGTGCTGGTGGTAGGTGGTCGGACTGAGCGAAGCATGGGGATGGATAACGCCGAGAGTGGCAACCATGCCATATTATTACATAGGCTTCCTGATAAGGTTAAACGAGGGAAGACCTTATATGCAAATGTAGAGAGAGGTGCGGGTATCTTTTTGCAAAATTGTCATAGTTTGATTTCTATTTGTCAGATGTAGATCGGTCGGTCTATATTGCAAGATGGCAGACACACCATCATCACCAACTCAATTTTTTTATAAGAGTAGAGATAAGTATAAGTATATAGATATATAGATATAGTTAAGTAGAAAATAAGAGTAGAGATTCGAGTACGCACGGGATCCATCCTATGGGTTTCACAGGTTGATAGTTTTTTTTTGAGTCAATCACAGGCTAATAGTGTTGGATGTAGCACGCCGGGACTAGGCTGTGATACGCAAGCCCATCTGCAAATTGTTAAAAGAGAGGAGCGATGGATATGGGCCTTCCAGAATTTGTTTATTTTTTGAGAACTTCCTTCCAGAAGAGTTAAGTATCGCGACAAGCTTTTTTTTCTTGGAGAAAAAAATATATTGTTTTTTCCGGTCGAGAAAATATCAAACGGGTTGTAGACTGCCGAGGCTTGGTTTTGTATTTGACAGGCCCAATCCATGATGACAATGGGGCAAAAAGATCCAGTAGGTATCAACTGGCCTCTGGCCTGCCATCCTTAGTTATATTTTCTCTTAGAACATCCGCAGGCATATTTTTTACTGAATAAAACGCATAGCCCAGTTCTATTTTCCTTTAAAAACACCATGTCGTACTTCCGTTTTCTTCAGTAAACATTTTAACCATGCAAATAAAGACCTGGCTATCCTTCTAAACAAACTTCCGTTTTTTGATCTCTACCTATAGTTTTACTAGTTCATGTAGATATATTATTATATTGAAAATATGTAGAGTTCCCTTTTCATCTTTACATCCTTATTTTTTTCCCTCCCAGCGCTGATATTTTTACCACTGGTTTTCCCTACAACCAACTAAATTGTCGCACGTCTTATTAACTTACAAAAAAACAATATTTTATTTGGCAAATCAATAAGTTCTTAAAAAATAAATGTTTATCATTTCTGGATTAAAACAGGCCGGACTTCACCAAAATATGCAAAATTAGGTTGAACTTTTTGTCTGTGGTCCTGGGCAGAAAATGGGATGTAATAAATTCCTTAAGATTTAGCAAATGGGCTGCTATTTTATTAAAAAATAGCAAATGGGCTCAATGTTGTGTGCAACAGATTTGGAGGCTTGTGGGCCTACTAAATTCATGCGTACACAAGGTTTCTCAAAAAAAACTTAGTACAATCGACTCTACCAGCCTCACACCATTACATGTCAATCCAACGACAATCGTGATTCTTCAGTCTCTGATCTTCCTGCTTCAGCCGCCCAAACCAGCGCCGGCGGAACCGGTTGCTCCCGCCTCCCGTGGTCGGCTGTGGTGTCCGGCAGGCCTCACAGCCCACCCTGCCTGGCCATCCCTCTACTCACCCACACATCATGTTATTCTCCAGCGACAGCAGCCTCACACTGCAGCTGAACCAGTAAACCCTCGTACCCCCTCCGCGTGGGAAACAACTGTGGAGCCTTCATTGGTTCCGGGTCATTCCCTTACTTGGCCTCGCCGAGTCGCCATCTTCCACTACCTTGGTCCTCTCGACGTGGTGTGGTCAACATGGTCAACGATCGACATCCATCGGAAGAGGACTATGCGTGGATAGGCTGGCAGCTGGGTCCATGGCCGGACACAAGGAAGTGCCTCCTTATTACGCGCGAAATAATGATTCATCCACCTAACAGCGAGGACCTACCAGAAGGGCCTTTGTTTGTCGCAAAAAAAATGTTCCTCCCACTGATAGCTCGGCCCCACCAGCTATATCTTCGCACGCAAGGAAGTGCCTCCTTAGTACGCACAAAAAAATCAACACTCCTCCTCCTAGCTGGGACCCACCCGATTTGGAGGCTGACTTGTGGGCCTACAAAGTTGACGCGTACGCAGGGCTTTGTCAACTTATAATCAACAAACAATTCTAGGTGGAGTGATCATTGGTTGTTGATCCAACCGCCGTCGTGCTTCTTCAACCTCTGGTCTTCTTGCTACAGCCGCCCAAACCAGCGCCAGCCGTGCCGCCTGCTCCTGCCTCTCGTGGCCAGCTGTGCTGCTGCGCAGGCCTCACCGCTCCACTCTACTCCCAATAGCTGGCCTGGCCATCCCTGCACTCACCCAGACCTCCTGTTATTCTCCGACGGTGGCAGCCTCACACTGCAGCCGAACCAGTAAACCCGCATACTCCCCTCCACGTGGGAAACAACTGCCGAGTCTTCCACAGCTCTGGGTCAATCCCTTCCTCTGCCTCGTCATCGTCCACCGCCTTGGTGCTCTCGACGCAGCGCGGTTGATGTGGTCAAGGAACGACTTCCATCGGAAGAGGACGGTACGTGGAGAGCCTGACAGCTAGGTGCAGGGCCGCAGCAAGGAAGTGCCTCCTTATTACGCGCAAAATAATGATTCCTCCACCTGACAGCACAGACCTGTCGGAAGGGCTCTGTATTTTTGCTTGGCTATATTTTGCGGAAAAAATGTTTTCCCACTAACAGCTAGGACCCACCAGCTATATCTTCGGACGCAAGGAAAGTGTCACTATATTAGGCGCGACAAAAAAATGAATGCCCCCCTGACAGCTCAGACCCACCATCAATAACATCGCACATAAGGAAGTGCCTCCTTATCCTCCCTGACAGTCGGGACCGACCTGGTCGAAGTGTACGTAGTGTTTTCATTCTGGTCACAAACGTGTACGTACATACTGGTCGATCGGTCTCTCCGCAACGATGAACCATGGCCGAGCAAGCAGCGGCACATGTAGTAGTAGAGCCCCCGACGTAGCAGTTCAGGTAGTCCCTTCAAAACCGTGTACACGTACATAGCCATAGGGCAAAAACATGGCTACGTAGGTATATACAGGCAGAGTCTCGAACGCGTACTTGCACATACGTACGGCAGCAACGGCGTCATGTTCATCGGCAGCCAACCGGCGGGGGTTGGAGCGGATAAATAGCATCGTGTTCGTCGGCAACCAACCGACTTGGATGGAATAGCCAGAACCTGGTGTGGCATACCACAAAACGGAGGGAAACGGCCTTCTGCTGGAGCACGTATGGTCGAAATGGGGTCCTGTTCATTGGGAAGGGTCTAACGTACCGCAAAACAGAGGAAACAGCCTTCTGCTCGACCGGCTACGATCGAAACGGGATCTTGTCCATCGTGAGGGGTCTGGCGTACCGTAAAACGGAGGAACGGACTTGTGTCGGAGCGCTACGGTCGAAACGGGGGTCCTGTTCATCGGGAGGGGTCTGGCGTACCACAAAACGGGATTCCACGGCCTACTGTTCACCCACTGTTGACTTCCTCCAGCCTCCACCAGCACTGTTCCTCCACTGCGTCTTCCTCTGCCTCCACGGGGTCCTGTTCAACCAGCCCTCCATCGGGTACTGTTCAACCAACCCTCCATGGGGTCCTGTTCATCCTACCGGCCCTCAACTGGCTATTGTTCAACCAGCCCTCCACGGGGTCCTGTTCATCCACCCCCAATGCCTCGTCTGTGGCGGCCTCGTCTCGGGGTCCTGTTCATCCAGCGGCAACCGCGACGTCCAACCCCCACGGGGTCCTGTTCATCCAACCCCCCACGGGGTCCTGTTCATCCAACCCCCACCATGTACGTCTCACTCGAATCGTTCAACCAACCCCACGTTCAATGTTCATCAGGAGGCAGCAGGTTCGATCGGCTTCTGTAAGCAGCAGCAGCGATCGATCGGGTTCAGTTAGTAGTGGTAGCGAAGGAATCGCTTGAGTTCAGTTAGCAGCCAAGGGATCGATCGCTCGGGTTCCGTAACGTAGCTAGTGCAATCGCTCGGGTTCAGTTAGAGCCCAACGCCTCGCCCATACATAGGACGTGTACGAGAGAAACACGCAAACCTCCGTGCATCGCTCCGCCCCGACCACCCACCGTAACCGGGAACTCACCGAAATTTTCCCCGCCCTCGCTTCTACCATGATTTTTTCCGTCATGGACGGCGCAAAGAATGTCATGCAGCTGCGTCTCCGGCCCGCCCGGGACAAAAGGCCCATTTTATGTCATGATTTTTTGGCATTGAAGTAGGAGCCCACTACATATATGATGATACGAGTTTTTGTCACAATTATCATCATAGAAGTGTCATAAGCATGACAGAAAAAAGTTTCGTTCGGCCCAAAATGTTACGGATGTGTCTTTTTTTGTAGTGTAGCTTCCGTCGTACCTTCCATATGAAGCTATATGAGTACTTTGGGGTAGCCTTTTCACCCCAATTGCGACATAAGGATTAGACCGACAGCCACCGCGCCGGCTGACACCTCCGCGCAATGAGTTCGGATCATGCCAGGCCGATGTTGTCGCTCTGCGGATGCCGACCTGCATCGACATCTCCGCGCTGCCACTCCGCCGAACCGACCTCGGCGTCTAGGCCAAACTTACCTAATTATTTGCTTCGCATATATTAATTATGTATTTTTTTTCAATTATTAATGTTTCTTGCTTGCACTATTTTATGTGTACAGGTAATTGATTTTGACTGCATCATGCGGCCACCTCGGCGTGCCAACGTCGTCGTCTCGCCTCCGACGACCAAATTGTGTCATCACCTTAGCGCGCCACCTTGTGTAGGCATCCACGCGCCATTACTTCTTTTAGTTAATGTCTAATATGCCGTCTTACTCCATCACTTCGGCTATACTGGGGGCTTCACCTCGCCACAGCGGTCGTGATGTGTCACCACTTCAGAGTGCCGAGCTCCTCGCTCGGCCACCTCGAGACTGGATTGGGGGGCTAGAACCTCGTCACGCGGCAAGCTAGCACCACCTCATCAACATTGAGTACATTAACCAGCTAGTCGCTTTCATGCTCACACTTTAAAAAAAATCGGAAGCATTACATTTTTCTTTAACAAAAGTGGTTTCCTAAAAAATATGTTTGTTAAAAGTGTTGTTTGTTAAAAGACACTTATTTTACCCAAGTTAATTGGGGGCTCTTAAATTTACATGAGCCGTTTTGCAATAAATTATTTCTTCTTAGTCGTTGCAAAGGGTTTTTCTGTTGCTCCTTTCTCGACTCGAGTGTATGGTCAATAGTCAGGTAGCCTGGTCTCTCTTTAAATAGGTTTAAGTTTAGTTTGCTACATTGGCTTCTTAGAAGCACTCCGCCTTCGGGATATGGAGGTTGAAGCCGAAGGCTGGCATCCTTGAAGTTTAGAGATCGGATGTGTCATGTTAAAGCACGACGGAAGGAAAAAAAATCAAGACCAATTTTCGGATTGGCCCAAAAAACATGATTTAGTTCACACGTCCAGTTTTTACATAAGTTTTTTTTGGCTTTTCGAGCTTATAGTGCTTTTAAGCTATTTGTATGCATGTTTTTCTTTTAGGAGGCGGGCCATCCTCATGACCAAGTTGCCCTGCGTAATAATTCAACTTGGGAGATCTTCTCTCACCCACAGGTCGGCATCTGTCCTGCCAACCTACAGCTTGGCATTGGCGAAACGCACATGACATCTCGACTAGTTCCCAAGGAGATTCAATCCTCAGGTTGGTCGGCCGCACCCAACCTGAGTCTCAAGGGATACTATGTGTCTCTAGCATAACTCTAGAAGTACAACGTCGGATGCCTTTAAAGCATCGGTGATATCAACGGGGGCTGCCACTAGAGCCAAACCCACCAAAAGCCAAGGTAGTCCAAAGAGTCCTCGGCAAAATGTTCTCAGACATTGCTTTATATGCATCAAGTTTGACTTGTATCTTCAGTCCATAGTTGGGTTACCCGGCTCTTGTGCTTGCCTCCTACGTTCCGCTTTGTTCGGCTAGGTGTGCAAAGGGAAATCCACTACGATTGTGCTTCCAGCTTGAATGGTTAAGCGCCTCAGTGGAGAAAGCCAAAAACTGACGTTCAAAATGGGCATAAATTGGTCAGAAATCCGATGACTGTATCAAACTATAGACCGATAGAGGTCAGCCCGTGTTAAACGATGGGCCTTTCATTAATTTGGCCGAAGTGTTAATGGCATGACCTTGGCTAATGCTGAACAGTAACCGGGGGCTAGTAACTGGCCTCCCAACTTTAAGCTTCTATGACTAAGTGAAATTTATAAAGCCTACAAATCTGATTGCCCCGTTTCCGCTAACGCAACCGCCTCCGGGCATCGAGACATCGACTAAGGGTTGTCTTGCTACTACAGAAACACCCTGCGTAGCATCTACAAAGGGGTACAAGCCGACAATAGGTCACTTTCAAATTGTAAAAGGTCGCAACGGAGTCAAAATAAACACATATCATCTGTGTTTGTTTTCAATATACGAGTGTATCTCGGGTTTTACTTCAGGTGCATCTCGGGTTTTAGGCTGACACACACCTTGAGGGTACTGGCTATATATCTCGGTCGCGAATAAATTGCACCATCGAGAAAAATATATCAACAAAAAATCATCCCATGCCCGAGGTAGTGCACCACCTCGGATGCAGACTGGCATATAGCTCAGATACAAGTGGCTGGCTCCATAGAGGGCATTTCTAGCATTAAGTGCGGCTGAACTCCTTCAACTTTTTTGAACCAAGGTAATATGTGAAACCTTGGATATAGTATGGTGTTGGAGCTTGGATGCAGTCTGGCGTTGGAGCTCGGATGCTAGAGGACACAGCCGCACGGGTAACACTTCAAACCCTAGGTGTGGCATAGAAGTAACAAGGCATTGATAAAGGCCAAAGACTTAAGGGGCTCCTCGGATGCCCGAGGTGTGAACTCTTCGGATTTAGCTCGGCAATCCTCAAGATCGAAGATGGGAAGATTTGTTGATCCAGTTTCCAAGACCGACGCCCGAAGATGAAGAACAGTTCAGAAAAACCGAGGAGCATCCCCAACTTGAAGACCGGTTTAGGGGGCTACTGATGGTGTCCTGGAATAGGGGGTACTGACCACGTCATCTCCCGACCAGGTAGATCGGGCCGAGGATCCCCATGGCGATTCACTAATGGGCCACTTCGGGCAGCCCATGCCGCATATAAAGGAGATTCCACAAGACTTGGCGTCCAAGACGAGGACTCTCCTAAACCCTAGGCCTCTTTTGTGTTATATAAACCAAGGCCAGGCTAGTCAATAGATGATCTCCGATTCATTAGAACAATCTCGTGGTAGATACATATACTATGTACTACACCCATATAAATAGAATCATAAGCAGGACGTAGGGTATTATCTCTTCGAGAGAGCCCGAACTTGGGTAAAATCCTATGTCGATGTTACCATCGCTCCAAGACGACTAGCTTAGGATCCTACTATGAGATATGCCAGATATAGAGCCAACAGTATACCTCCCAAAATTATATTTGTCTCTAATTTAAAACTTTTAGCTCGGGCACCTCTGCAAATCCCTGCCTCCCTCTGCGAAGGGACTATCTATTTACTTTTTATGTTGAGTCACCATCTTCTCAAATAAGCACCAGACCTGAGAGCACTATTGACATTCTTATGCATTGAGTATAGTTAATGTTGAGTGTTAGCATGACTCGATGTCTTTTACCACGAATTACAATAACTAGTCGCTACTTGAAATTTGGAGGTGCTTTGCATTAATGTTTTGCGGTCTCAGAAAGGGCTAGCGAGATACCATTATTGACATATATATCATGATTGTTTTGACAAAGTGTTGGCATTTGAAATATTTTATTATTACTTGCTAGTTGATTATGCCAGTGATATGAATGAATATAATTCCTAAGAGTTATCGTCCGCTTGGTTAATTATGATCTTTGTTGAAAACTTGGGTATTATTTAAGCATATATGTAGAAACAAGAACAAAAGAGTTCACAATTTTTTTCTTTATCACTTTCAGTTTGTCAACTAAATTGCTTGAGGACAAGCAATAGGTTAAGCTTTGGGGAGTCGATACCTCTGCATCGTATATAATTTTCCTAATGCCTTTGCTCTTGTTCTCGACTCTAATTTGCATGATTTGAATGAAACTAACCCGGACCGATACTGCTTTCATCAGAACTACCATGGTGTTGTTTTTAAGCAGAAATAAAAGTTATAGGAATTGGACGAAACTTTTCGGAGAATGTTTCTGGAATAAAAGAAAAATACTGGAGCAAATATCAACCTAAGGGGTGGGGCCCCGGCTGCCATGAGACATTAGGGTGCGCCACCCCCTCCTAGCGCGCCCTGGTGGGTAGTGGGGCCCACGAGGCCCCACTGGCCCTAACTCCGGAACTAAAAATTCCTATTTTCGGAGAAAAATAAGAGAGTAAGTTTCATCTCGTTTTACGATACAGAGCCGCCGCCACCTCCTATTCTTCATCGGGAGGTCAGATCTGGAGTCTGTTCGGGGCTCCGGAGAGGGGGATCTTCCGTCTTCATCATCATCAACCATCCTCCATTGGCAATTCCAAGATGATCACCGCCGAGAGTGAGTAATTCCTTCGTAGGCTCGCTAGTCGATGAGAGGTTGGATGAGATTCATCATGTAATTGAGTTAGTTTTGTTAGGGATTGATCCATAGTATCCACTATGTTTTGAGACTGATGTTGCAATGACTTTGCTATGCTTAATGCTTGTCACTAGGGCCCTACTCTCATGATTTCTGATCTGAACCGTTCATGTTATCACCATTATATATATGTTCTTGATCCAGGCTTGCGAGTCATATGCATTTGTCGGCGTCCTCAGAACCAGGGTACCCTGACTTGCCTGTCTGCGGGCCGCAGCGCGCTCCTGCCAAGGCCTGGTACGGCCCAGCTGATCGACCAGTTGCTCAAGGCCCTTGCGAGGGGGCTAGGCCTCACGAGGAGAACAACGTCAAGACCCCCTCAGGAGCGGCCTCGGCAAGGTGCTCCGGAGGGGCGGAGAATCCAAGGCCGAGCCTGCCTCAGGAGGAGGCAGTGACGCACCGTGCCAGCGGGTGCCAGCGCCAGCCAGCGGCGCAGTTGCCATTTCGGTGCAAAGGATGCAGCGCAGGCGCAGGTTCCCGAGGAGCGGGACAAAGGTTTCCCCATTGGTGCAACTAGACCGAAGACCGCAAGGACGATAGGGAGGATGTCACCACCGAGCCCACCACCGCGTCACTGCCTGATCGTTTTGCAGGCGAAGACTGCTTTTGTCAGGGTAGGAACTGTTGGGGAACGTAGTATTTTAAAATTTTCCTACGATCACGCAAGATCTATCTACCAGATGCATAGCAACGAGAGGGAAGAGTGTGTCTACGTACCCTCGTAGACCGGAAGCGGAAGCGTCAAGTGACGCGGTTGATGTAGTCGAACTTCTTCGCGATTCAACCGATCAAGCACCGAACGTATGACACCTCCGCGTTCAGCACACGTTCAGCTTGATGACGTCCCACGAGCTCTTGATCCAGTTGAGCTTCACGGGAGAGTTTCGTCAGCACGACGGCGTGGTGACGGATATGATGTATTCACCGGCGCAGGGCTTCGCCTAAGCACCGCGACGGTATGACCGAGGTGTGTTTCTGTGGAGGGGGGCACCGCACATGGCTGGAACAATTCAACTTGTGTGTCTTTGGGTGCCCCCCTGCCCCCGTATATAAAGGAGCAAGGGGGAGGCCGGCCGGCCCTTCCTATGGTGCGGCTAGGGTGCAATCCTACTAGGAATAGGATTGCAATCCTATTCCTAGTAGGAACTACCAAAGAAGGAAGAGAGGGAAAGGAAAAGAAGGAGAGGTGGCGCCCCCC
>LR738711.1:242769204-242835072 GCA_902687465.1 Secale cereale
CTTTTCCGGAACACTTCCGGTGTCCGAATATAGTCGTCCAATATATCAATCTTTATGTCTCGGACATTCCGAGACTCCTCGTCATGTCCGTGATCTCATCCGGGACTCCGAACTACCTTCGGTACATCAAAACTCATAAACTCATAATACCGATCGTCATCAAACGTTAAGCGTGCGGACCCTACGGGTTCGAGAACTATGTAGACATGACCGAGACTCATCTCTGGTCAATAACCAATAGCGGAACCTGGATGTTCATATTGGCTCCTACATATTCTACGAAGATCTTTTATCGGTCAAAACCGCATAACAACATACGTTGTTCCTTTTGTCAACGGTATGTTACTTGCCCGAGATTCGATCGTCGGTATCTCTATACCTAGTTCAATCTCGTTACCGGCAAGTCTCTTTACTCGTTCCGTAACACATCATCTCGTGACTAACTCATTAGTCTTTTGCTTGCAAGGCTTATTGTGATGTGTGTTATCGAGAGGGCCGAGAGATACCTCTCCGACACTTGGAGTGACAAATCCTAATCTTGATCTATGCCAACACCACGAATACTTTCGGAGACACCTGTAGAGCATCTTTATGATCACCCAGTTACGTTGTGACGTTTGATAGCACACAAGGTGTTCCTACTGTATTCGGGAGTTGCATAATCTCATAGTCATAGGAACATGTATAAGTCATGAAGAAAGCAATAGCAGTAAAACTAAACGATCATAGTGCTATGCTAACGGATGGGTCTTTGTCCATCACATCATTCTCCTAATGATGTGATCCCGTTGATCAAATGACAACTCATGTCTATGGTTAGGAAACATAACCATCTTTGATCAATGAGCTAGTCTAGTAGAGGCATACTAGGGACACTCTGTTTTGTCTATGTATTCACACATGTACTAAGTTTCCGGTTAATACAATTCTAGCATGAATAATAAACATTTATCATGATATAAGGAAATATAAATAACAACTTTATTATTGCCTCTAGGGCATATTTCCTTCAGTCTCCCACTTGCACTAGAGTCAATAATCTAGCTTACATCGCCATGTGATTTAATACCGATAGTTCACATCGTTATGTGAATAACACCCATAGTTCACATCGCCATGTGACCAACACCCATAGGGTTTACTAGAGTCAATAATCTAGTTCACATCGCTATGTGATTAATACCCCAGAGTAATAAGGTGTGATCATGTTTTGCTTGTGAGAGAAGTCTAGTCAACGGGTCTGTCACATTCAGATCCGTATGTATTACGCAAATTTCTATGTCTACAATGCTCTGCATGGAGCTACTCTAGCTAATTGCTCCCACTTTCAATACGCATCCAGATTGATACTTAGAGTCATCTGGATTTAGTGTCAAAGCTTGCATCGGCGTAACCCTTTACGACGAACTCTTTATCACCTCCATAATCGAGAAACATTTCCTTAGTCATCCAGTTACTAAGGATAATTTTGACCGCTGTACAGTGATCTACTCCTGGATCACTATTGTACCCCCTTGACAAACTCATGGCAAGGTACACAACATGTTTGGTACACAGCATGGCATACTTTATAGAACCTATGGCTGAGGCATAGGGAATGACTTTCATTCTCTCTATATTTTTCTGCCATGGTCTGGCTTTGAGTCTTACTCAACTTCACACCTTACAAGTCAGGCAAGAACTCCTTCTTTGACTGATCCATTTTGAACTACTTCAAAATCTTATCAAGGTATGTACTCATCGAAAGTCTTATCAAGCGTCTTGATCTATCTCTATAGATATTGATGCCCAATATGTAAGCAGCTTCACCAAGGTCTTTCTTTGAAAAACTCCTTTCAAACACTCCTTTATGCTTTCTAGAAAATTATACATCATTTCCGATCGATAATATGTCATTCACATATACTTATCAGAAAGGTTGTAGTGCTCCCACTCACTTCTTGTAAATACACGCTTCTCAAAAAGTCTGTATAAAACCATATGCTTTGATCAACTTATCAAAGCGTATATTCCAACTCCGAGATGCTTGCACCAGTCCATAGATGGATCGCTGGAGCTTGCACATTTTATTAGCACCTTTAGGATTGACAAAACCTTCTGGTTGCATCATATACAAGTCTTCTTTAATAAATCCATTAAAGAATGCAGTTTTGTTATCCATTCGCCAGATTTCATAAAATGCGGCAATTGCTAACATGATTCGGACAGACTTAAGCATCGCTACGGGTGAGAAACTCTCATCGTAGTCAACTCCTTGAACTTGTTGAAAAACTTTCGCAACAAGTCGAGCTTTGTAAACAGTAACATTACCGTCAGCGTCAGTCTTCCTCTTGAAGATCCATTTAGTTTCGATGGCTTGCCGATCATCGGGCAAGTCAACCAAAGTCCACACTTTGTTCTCATACATGGATCCCATCTCAGATTTCATGGCCTCAAGCCATTTTGCGGTATCTGGGCTCATCATCGCTTCCTCATAGTTCGTAGGTTCATCATGGTCCAGTAACATGACTTCGAGAACCGGGTTGCCGTACCACTCTGATGCGGAACGAACTCTGGTTGATCTACGAAGTTCAGCAGAAACTTGATCTGAAGTTTCATGATCATCATAATTAGCTTCCTCACTAATTGGTGTAGGAATCACTGGAACTAGTTTCTGTGATGTTACACTTTCCAATTCGGGAGAAGGTACAATTACCTCATCAAGTTCTACTTTCCTCCCAATCACTTCTTTCGAGAGAAACTCCTTCTCTAGAAAGGATCCACTCTTAGCAACAAAGACCTTGCCTTCGGATCTGTGATAGAAGGTGTACCCAACAGTTTCTTTTGGGTATCCTATGAAGATTTACTTCTCCGATTTGGGTTTGAGCTTATCAAGTTGAAACTTTTTCACATAAGCATCGCAGTCCCAAACTTAAAGAAATGACAGCTTAGGTTTCTCGTCAAACCACAGTTCATACGGTGTCATCTCCACGGATTTAGATGGTGCCCTATTTAACATGAATGTAGTTGTCTCTAATGCATAACCCCAAAAGCGATAGTGGTAGATCGGTAAGAGACATCATCGATCGCACCATATCTAATAAAGTACGGTTATGACGTTCAAACACACCATTACACTATGGTGTTCCAGGTGGCGTGAGTAGTGAAACTATTTCACATTGTTTTTTTTTACTGAAGGCCAAACTCGCTAACTCAAATATTTTACCTCTACGATCATATCGTAGAAACTGTTATTTTCTTGTTACGATGATTCTCCACTTCACTCTGAAATTCTTTGAACTTTTCAAATGTTTCAGACTTGTGCTTCATTAAGTAGATATACCCATATCTGCTCAAATCATCAGTGAAGGTCAGAAAATAACGATACCCGCCGCGAGCTTCAACACTCATTGGTCCACATACATCTGTATGTATGATCTCCAACAAATATGTTGCTCACTCCATTGTTCTGGAGAACGGAGTTTTAGTCATCTTACCCATGAGGCATGGTTCGCAAGCACCAAGTGATTCATAATCAAGTAATTCCAAATGTCCATCACTATGGAGTTTCTTCATGCGCTTTACACCATTATGACCTAAACGGCGGTGCCACAAATAAGTTGCACTATCATTATTAACCTTGCATCTTTTGGCTTCAATACTATGAATATGTGTATCACCACGATCGAGATCCAACAAACTATTTTCATTGGGTGTATGACCATCGAAGGTTTTATTCATGTAAACAGAATAACAATTATTCTATGACTTTAAATGAATAACCGTATTGCTACAAATATGATCAAATCATATTCATGCTCAACGCAAATGCCAAATAACATTTATTTAGGTTTTACACTAATCCCGAAAGTATAGGGAGTGTGCGATGATGATCATATCAATCTTGGAACCACTTCCAACACACATCGTCACTTCACCTTTAACTAGTTTCTGTTCATTCTGCAATTCTCGTTTCGAGTTACTAATTTTAGCAACTGAACCGGTATCAAATACCCAGGGGTTGCTATGAACTTTGCCATCAATAATCTGTATATCAAAATATACCTTTGTTCACTTTGCCATCCTTCTTATCCGCCAAGTATCTAGGGCAGTTCCACTTCCAGTGACCATTTCCTTTGCAGTAGAAGCACTTAGTTTCAGGCTTGAGTTTTTAGCTTTGGGTTTCTTCACGGGAGTGACAACTTGCTTGTCATTCTTCTTGAAGTTCCCCTTCTATCCCTTTGCCCTTTACTCGAAACAAGTGGTCTTGTTAACCATAAACACTTGATGCTCTTTCATGATTTCTACCTTCGCTGACTACAGCATCGCGAAGAGCTCGGGAATTACTTTCGTCATCCCTTGCATATTATAGTTCATCACGAAGTTCTACTAACTTGGTGATGGTGACTAGAGAACTTTGCCAATTACTATCTTATCTGGAAGATTAACTCCCACTTGATTCAAGTAATTGTAGTACCCAGACAATCTGAGCACATGCTCACTGGTTGAGCTATTCTCCTCCATCTTGTAGGAAAAGTACTGTCAGAAGTCTTATACCTCTCGACACGGGCATGAATATGAAATACTAATTTCAACTCTTGGAACATCTTATATGCTCCGTGGCGTTCAAAACGTTTTTGAAGTCCCGGTTCTAAGCCGTAAAGCATGGTGCACTTAAACTATCAAGTAGTCATCATACCGAGCTTTTGTAAAAACGTTCATAACGTCTACATCTGCTCCTGCAATAGGTCTGTCACCTAGCGGTGCATCAAGGACATAATTCTTCTGTGCAGCAATGAGGATAATCCTCAGATCACGGAACAATTCCGCATCATTGCTACTAACATCTTTCAACTTAGTTTTCTCTAGGAACATATAAAAACAAACGGGGAGCAACATCGCGAGCTATTGATCTACAACATAGATATGCTAATACTACCCGGACTAAGTTCATGATAAATTAAAGTTCAATTTAATCATATTACTTAAGAACTCCCACTTAGATAGACATCCCTCTAGTCATCTAAATGATCACGTGATCCAAATCAACTAAACCATGTCCGATCATCACGTGAGATGGAGTAGTTTCAATGGTGAACATCTTATGTTGATCATATCTACTATATGATTCACGCTCGACCTTTCGGTCTCCAGTGTTCCGAGGCCATATCTGCATATGCTAGGCTCGTCAAGTTTAACCCGAGTATTCTATGTGTGCAAAACTGGCTTACACCCGTTGTATTTGAACGTAGAGCTTATCACACCCGATCATCACGTGGTGTCTCGGCAGGACGAACTTTCGCAACGGTGCATACTCAGGGAGAACACTTATACCTTGAAATTTAGTAAGGGATCATCTTATAATGCTACCGTCGTTCTAAGCAAAATAAGAAGCATAATAAGATAAACATCACATGCAATCAAAATATGTGACATGATATGGCCATCATCATCTTGTGCTTTTGATCTCCATCTCCAAAGCACCGTCATGATCACCTTCGTCACCGGCGCGACACCTTGATCTCCATCGTAGCATCGTTGTCGTCTCGCCAACTATTGCTTCTACGACTATCGCTACCGCTTAGTGATAAAGTAAATCAATTACATGGCGATTGCATTTCATACAATAAAGCGACAACCATATGGCTCCTGCCAGTTGCCGATAACTTTACAAAACATGATCATCTCATACAAAACCGTATAACTCATCATGTCTTGACCATATCACATCACAACATGCCCTGCAAAAACAAGTTAGACATCCTCTACTTTGTTGTTGCAAGTTTTACGTGGCTGCTACGGGCTTAGCAAGAACCGTTCTTACCTACGCATACAAAACCACAACGATGTTTCGTCAAGTATGTGCTGTTTTAACCTTCACAAGGACCGGGCGTAGCCACACTTGATTCAGCTAAAGTGAGAGAGACAGACACCCGCCAGTCACCTTTAAGCAACGAGTGCTCGTAACGGTGAAACCAGTCTCGCGTAAGCGTACGCGTAATGTCGGTCCGGGCCGCTTCATCTCATAATACCGCCGAAGCAAAGTATGACATGCTGGTAAGCAGTATGACTAGTATCGTCCACAACTCATTGTGTTCTACTCGTGCATATCATCTACGCATAGACTTGGCTCTGATGCCACTGTTGGGGAACGTAGTATTTTAAAATTTTCCTACGATCACGCAAGATCTATCTACCAGATGCATAGCAACGAGAGGGAAGAGTGTGTCTGCGTACCCTCGTAGACCGGAAGCGGAAGCGTCAAGTGACGCGGTTGATGTAGTCGAACTTCTTCGCGATTCAACCGATCAAGCACCGAACGTACGGCACCTCCGCGTTCAGCACACGTTCAGCTTGATGACGTCCCACGAGCTCTTGATCCAGTTGAGCTTCACGGGAGAGTTTCGTCAGCACGACGGCGTGGTGACGGATATGCTGTATTCACCGGCGCAGGGCTTCGCCTAAGCACTGCGACGGTATGACCGAGGTGTGTTTCTGTGGAGGGGGGCACCGCACACGGCTGGAACAATTCAACTTGTGTGTCTTTGGGTGCCCCCCTGCCCCCGTATATAAAGGAGCAAGGGGGAGGCCGGCCGGCCCTTCCTATGGTGCGGCTAGGGTGCAATCCTACTAGGAATAGGATTGCAATCCTATTCCTAGTAGGAACTACCAAAGAAGGAAGAGAGGGAAAGGAAAAGAAGGAGAGGTGGTGCCCCCCAATCCTAGTCGAACTACGAACCCTAGGTGGGGCACCGGCCAGCCCCTATGGGCTGCCTCTCTCTTTTCCATAAGGCCCACTATGGACCATCCCCCCTCGTAGGGGGTTCCGGTAACCCCCTCCGGCAATCCTGTTAAATCCGAAACTTTTCCGGAACACTTCCGGTGTCCGAATATAGTCGTCCAATATATCAATCTTTATGTCTCGGACATTCCGAGACTCCTCGTCATGTCCGTGATCTCATCCGGGACTCCGAACTACCTTCGGTACATCAAAACTCATAAACTCATAATACCGATCGTCATCAAACGTTAAGCGTGCGGACCCTACGGGTTCGAGAACTATGTAGACATGACCGAGACTCATCTCCGGTCAATAACCAATAGCGGAACCTGGATGTTCATATTGGCTCCTACATATTCTACGAAGATCTTTTATCGGTCAAAACCGCATAACAACATACGTTGTTCCTTTTGTCAACGGTATGTTACTTGCCCGAGATTCGATCGTCGGTATCTCTATACCTAGTTCAATCTCGTTACCGGCAAGTCTCTTTACTCGTTCCGTAACACATCATCTCGTGACTAACTCATTAGTCTTTTGCTTGCAAGGCTTATTGTGATGTGTGTTACCGAGAGGGCCCAAAGATACCTCTCCGACACTCGGAGTGACAAATCCTAATCTTGATCTATGCCAACACCACGAATACTTTCGGAGACACCTGTAGAGCATCTTTATAATCACCCAGCTACGTTGTGACGTTTGATAGCACACAAGGTGTTCCTACGGTATTCGGGAGTTGCATAATCTCATAGTCATAGGAACATGTATAAGTCATGAAGAAAGCAATAGCAGTAAAACTAAACGATCATAGTGCTATGCTAACGGATGGGTCTTTGTCCATCACATCATTCTCCTAATGATGTGATCCCGTAGATCAAATTTCAACTCATGTCTATGGTTAGGAAACATAACCATCTTTGATCAATGAGCTAGTCTATTAGAGGCATACTAGGGACACTCTGTTTTGTCTATGTATTCACACATGTACTAAGTTTCCGGTTAATACAATTCTAGCATGAATAATAAACATTTATCATGATATAAGAAAATATAAATAACAACTTTATTATTGCCTCTAGGGCATATTTCCTTCAGGAACGTCCTTGTGTTCCCGCTCAAAAATGGTCGTTGTGGGACCCCTTCCCGCCTAAACATTTCGGGGGAAGAGGACCCTGGCCGCTTATATAAGTAGCTAGGATCCCCGCTATGAGAAAGGGGGAAAGCAGATCCATAAATTCTGCCACCACGCAAAGGAGCAAGAACTCTTGCCTCCCGACCCTCCTGAGCTCAGGAACCACTGTACTAGTTCATATTCTAGCCCTCCTGAGGTTAATCCACCAAAGCAGGAAGTAGGGTTTTACACCACAAGGTGGCCTGAACCTGGATAAATTCTTGCGTGCTTCACTTGTTGTTTGCTTGAATCTCTTCACTAGGCAAGGGCGAGATGCTAGGTAGACGAGAGCAGGAGAGATCTTTGTTCATGCCCCTGTGTTCGAACTTCTTGGATTTGCGGAGCCCAAAATCCGACATTTGGCGCGCCAGGTAGGGGCGTGTCAAGATCTCGCCTCTCCTACGACCTCGCCTCCCCTCTCCTGCTTCGCGCCGCCACGATGACCGCGACCCACCACATCCCCGTGGGGGCTAGCACTCTCCCCGTCGTCCGAGCGGTATCGGCAGACCGCGCCGCCCATGGGCACTCCTCCTCCTTCCCCGACGACGTTCTTGCCGGTCGGGCCACCGGAGAGCGGCCTGCTCCGCCACTCCCGCTTCCTGTGGCCACACCGGTCGCGCTCTTGGTGGCACGACGGCTGCCTCGGCACCGGTCATCTGCGGGAGAGCGTGGCGCTTGAAAGGCCCGCGGCGGCGGGCTGCGGAGCGTTGCCGACGGGGAGCTGACCTGCCGCGGGGTCGCCTGCATCCTTGGAGGGTCCCAAGCACCGGCTTCGGCTCGGCACATCAAGTCGCACTCTTGGCAGGTCGGGGCCAACGCCCAGCCACAGGAGGCCTCGCGGGCACAGAGTGTGCAGGCGCACGCCATCACCTTCGGCCCTAGCGACCTCGCCACAGAAGCGGCCGGCGCGAGTGTTCTCACCACGGTGTGCATGCCCACCATCTGCGGGGTGGCCGTGACGAGGACCCTCATCGACGGCGGCGCCGGGCTCAACATCCTCTCCCCCGAGGCCTTCGGTCATCTGCCCGTGTCCTACAGGCATCTCCTCCCCACCAAGCCCTTCTCAAGGGTCGCGGGCTCGGCCGTTCCGCTCGGCCAGATCCGCCTCCCGGTCACCTTCGGTACACCGGCTAACTACCAGACTGAGCTCATCGACTTCGATGTTGCGCCCATCCACCTGCCCTACAACGCCGTCCTCGGCTTCCTAGCCTTGGCGAAGTTCATGGCGGCGACTCACCCGGGCTACAACACTGTCAAGATACCCGGGAGCAACGACGTCATCACCGTCAAAGGGGACCCCAAGGCCGCCCTTCAGTTCCTCGGGTGCGCTTATAGGGCTTCTGCCGCTGCTCATCCAGGAGCAAAGGGGGCCCTGGAGGCACCAGAAGCCGCGCCTGCCAAGAAGAACCAGCTCTTCTCTCAGGACCCCGCCGAGACGAAGCAGGTGCCCACTGACGAGGAGGGCTCAGGAGTCACCTTCACCATCGGCACGGGCATGGACCCTGAGCAAGAGGTAGCGCTGGTCAGCTTTCTCAGGTCGAACAAGGACATGTTCGCCTGCAAAGCCACTGACTTGGTCGGAGTGCCTAGGCACGTCATCGAGCATCACCTCACGGTGTGCCCCAATGCGCGTGCTATCAAGCAAAAAGCACGCAGACAAGCCTCGGAGAAGCAGGCCTTCATCGTTCATGACGTTAGGAAGCTAGAGGAAGCAGGCGTCATACGGGATGTACGGCACCCAGAGTGGTTGGCCAACCCCGTCAATGTCCCGAAGAAAGGAGGCAAGGAGCGCATGTGCATTGACTTCACGAGCCTCAACAAGTTCTGCCCTCAGGACCCATTCCCTCTTCCGCGCATCGACCAAATCATGAATTCAACGACTGCGTGCGACCTCCTCTGCTTCCTCAACGCCTTCTCGGGCTACCACCAAATCAAGATGGTGGTGGAAGATGTGGAGAAGACGGCGTTCCTGACCCCATGCGGGGTCTATTGCTACACTTGCATGCCTTTTGGGCTGAGGAATGCGGGCGCCACCTTCCAGCGCCTGATGCACATCACCCTCGGCCCTCAGCTTGGGAGAAATGCGGAGGCCTACGTCGAAGACATCATGGTCAAAACCAGGGAGGCCAGGACTCTCGTCCAGGACCTAGAAGAAACGTTCGCCAACCTCGGCAAGGTGAAGTTGTGCCTCAACCCAGAGAAGTGTGTGTTCGGTGTACCCTCCGGCAAGCTGCTAGGGTTCCTGGTTTCGCACCGGGGCATTGAAGCTAATCCGGAGAAGATCAAGGCCATCGAAAGAATGAAGCCGCCCACGAAACTGAAGGAGATGCAGAAGCTCGCGGGATGCGTAACATCCCTAGGGCGCTTCATCTCTAAGCTTGGTGAACGCGCCTCCCGTTCTTCAAGCTCATGAAGAAGAAGGGGCCCTTTGAGTGGACTCCGGAGGCTGACGCCGCCTTCCGAGACCTCAAGGAATACCTCACCAACTCGCCGGTTATGGTAGCGCCGCGCCCCCTAGAACCCATGACTCTCTACCTCACCGCGACGCCTCACTCCGCCAGTACAGCACTAGTGGTGGAGCGCGAGGAGAGGCCCCAAAGCGTGAGGCCAATGAGCGACTCAGCACCTTCAGGGCCCACGCCGCTCCCTGACGCAGTTCCAGAGGTAGAACCATCCACGGTCACTGACGGCCCCACCACTCAGTAAGAGGCACCCAAGGTTCCTGGAGGGCTCGTGGATCCTGCTGCGCCAACCCTCGTGGAGCACCTGGTGTACTTCGTCAGCACCGTACTGTGTGACGCACGCTCGCGCTACCCGATGCCTTAGAAGCTGCTCCTGGCGCTCCTCGTCGCCTCCAGGAAACTGTGCCATTACTTCCAGGGCCACCCTATCAAGGTTGTTTCGCCATATCCTCTCGAGAAGGTACTGTGGGGCCCGAATTTTGTCGGGAGGGTTGCCGAGTGGAACATCAAGCTTCAGGCGTTCCAGTTGGAGTTTAGCACCACGCGAGTGATCAAGGGAGCGGCTCTGGCATACTTTGTGGCGGAGTGGACTGACGCGTCGGAGCGAGGGGCTGGCGAGGACCGCTCGCTGGCCCCCGGTGATGAAGCCCCAAACGGATGGGTGGTATACTTCAACAGCGCCTTTTCGCGCCTTGGTGTGGGGGCTGGCGCCGTGTTAGTATCTCCCACTCAAGACTAGTTGTACTACGCTGTGCAGCTTTCCTTCCAGTAGGGCGAGAAGGTCTCCAACAACATCGCAGAGTACGAGGGCCTTATTGCTGGGCTCAAGGCTGCCGCTGCACTGGGGGTCAAGCGTCTCACCATCAGGGGTGATTCGCAACTCCTCATCAACTTCTCCAACAAGAAATACAAGCCCAAGGACAAGCACATGGAGGCATATCTGGAGGAGGTGCGCAAGATGGAGAAGCAATTCCAAGGGCTGGAGGTGCAGCACGTACCGAGAGGCACCAACAAGGAAGCGGACGACATCGCCAAACGAGCCTCCAGGCGGGAGCCTCAGAGGCCGGGCGTCTTCGAGGAGTGACTACTCAAACCGTCGGCAGCACCGCTAGTCCTTGAGCCGGCATCCCCTCAACAAGGGTTACCTGTGGCGCCTACGGGCGGCGCCCCGCCCTACGGACCGGCCTCCGGATCCCGCCTGCTGCTCGCTGCGGAGCCCGAGGAGGGTTGCTGGACCGAAGAGCTCAAGATGTACCTGCAATATGACACCCTGCCGGACAAGGAAGAAGACGCAGAGTGCGTGGTCTGACAGGCCTCAGCTTACTGCATCCAAGATGGCGAATTCTATAGGAGGCGCCCCAATGACGTCTCACTAAAATGCACCTCGAGAAACCAAGGGCGCGAGCTGTTGGCTGACATCCATGATGGAGACTGCGGTCATCACTCGTCGTCCCGCACCCTCGTGGGCAAGGCCTTCCGCAGCGGCTTCTACTGGCCCACGGCGCTCAACGACGCCACGGAGCTTGTGCGGGCTTGCGAGGCGTGCCAGTTTCACGCCAAGATGATCCACCAACCGGCGCAGGGCCTCCAGACGATTCCGCTCTCCTGGCCCTTCGCAGTCTGGGGATTGGACATCCTGGGTCCATTTCCCCAGGCAGCAGGGAGCTTTCGCTTCCTGTACGTCGCCATCGACAAATTCACCAAGTGGGCAGAGGTGGAGCCCATTCGCGCGATCCCAGCCGGGTCGGCTGTCAAGTTCATCCAGGGCCTCGTGAGGCGATTCGGGGTCCCCAGCCACATCATCACGGATAACGGTTCACAATTCACAAGCAATCTCTTTAGGTCATATTGTGCTAACCTTGGAACACAGATCTGCTACGCTTCGGTGGCTCACCCCAGGAGCAACGGTCAGGCCAAACGCGCCAACGCGGAAGTCTTGCGTGGCCTCAAGACGCGCGGCTTTAAGAAGAAGCTTGAGGCTTGCAGCAGGGGCTGGACCGACGAGCTCCAGTCCGTGCTGTGGTCAATCCGAACCACTGCCACCAAACCCATGGGGGAAACACCTTTCTTTCTCATCTATGGGGCGGAAGCGGTCCTCCCTCACGAGGTCAAGCATCGCTCCCCACGGGTCTTGGCTTTCAATGAGGAATGCTAGGACACCACCTAGCGGCTGGACCTCGTGCTCGGCGAGGAGGGCTGCCGCCGAGCTGCCCTCAGGGCGGCGCGATATCAGCAGGCGCTGCGGAGGTACCACTGCCGCGGCGTCCACGCAAGAACACTTGAAGTTGGTGACTTGGTCCTGAGGCGGGTCCTCTCTAGGGAGGGGTTACACAAGATCTCGCCCATGTGGGAGGGCCCGTTCAGAATCGCCCGTGTCTCTAGGCCCGGTGATGTCCGCCTAGAGACGTAGGATGGGATACCTATCCAGAATTCCTGGAACATTGAACACCTCAGGAGGTTCTATCCGTAATCAAGGCTCCGTGCCCGTGAAGGTCTCCGCCCATGACACTCTCACATAATAATGAGTTGGGGTTGTACACGCCTCGGAGTCTCCTGTGCGTTGCCTACGGGCTCTCAGATGGGGCTCCCACCCACACCCAGTGGCAGTTCTTAGCTCCACGCTGGGAAGAAGGCATAGTGTAGGGGTCGGACGCGACCTTTTTCCTTTTTGGCTTGGTGTTTGGCTGTCAGCCTTTTCTACTTCCTTGGCTATCAGCCCTTCCTCTACCCCGTGCTATGAAGTTCTCGTGTTTCTCGCATTTCTTGCATTTGGTTGGAAGTCTTGATTCGGATCTTTCTCGCCGGTTTTAAGTTCAGTTTGTTAGGAAGGGGTTGCGCCACTCGCTCTCCTTCGCACGCCTCGCGCGTGGGGGTTGGGGCACGGTCGGTCACCGGCCTTCGTCTGCCACGGCCCCGTGACCTCGTCTGGCCAAGCCTGCTCAGGCTCTAGCGTCGGGCTTCTCAGTCCACTCAATCTATCCTACCGAGCCGGCTAAGTATTTGGTGCTTTAACTCGCGCTCGGCGCTCTCAGCAGCTCTCAGCGGCTCACCCATGCTCGTGGGCTGCACAAGCTCTCTGGATTCGGCCGTCCTCATGACTCGATGGGGGCTCATGATGCCAAAGATTCAGGAGCACTCCGCCCCAAGATGTCGCGATGCGTAAAGCTAAGTAATCTCACCAAGTCCAAAAAACATGACAGCAAGTTCTCACTTCATACATATATCACATTCCATTACACGCCTTCTCGAGGCAACTTAAAATTTTGACACATGAAGGAAAAAGAAGGAGAAGAAGCAGAGGCCGCTCCCGCTCAGTCGGAGTCTCCTAGTTCCTCCGGCTTCAGCGAGCCACAGCGGCACGGCAACCCCCTCCCCTCGCCGGGCCGAGCTCGGCGGCGTGGTGGCTCGTCGCGGCCGCCACTGCTGGAGGAGCTGCTGCTGCCACAGAGGGGGGACCCGCGGCACCCCCCAGGACTAAGATCGTCTCCGGAGGAGGAGCAGCTCCTCCGGACGCCGTCCCCGCCGTCCTCTTCGTCAACGGCCTCGGGACAACACCCAAGGCGCCTCCCTTCCTGTGAGAAGACCCTGACGAACAGCATGGAGGCGCCATCGTACCTGAAGTGGAGCGTACACCTCCCCTGCAGCCGGCGCGTGCGAGCAAACGATTGCCAGCCGCGCTCCAGGAACACGTCACCCAAGGGAGCCACATCAACCTCCACCCAGGACGCACCACTGCAGCAACCATCAGCCTGCAGCCAGACACTGCCGGGGCCTCCGGCCGGTAGCACGTTGCCGAACCAGCGGGGAAGCTGGAGCCACAAGCCAACAGGCTTCTCCAACCACACCATGAACTCCAACGACACGTCGAAGAAGTGGAGCTGCGGGCGCGGAGGACGCGCGACCGCCATGCACCGCCTCACGCCCCCTCTCCCACCGTAGCCACGACCACCTTCACCACGGGAAAATGCACCGCACATTTCACCAGCGGCCATGACAGGACACGGAAGGCCGCGCCCGCTTCCCTGAGGAGTCGCTGCGGGCGTAGCGGCATGCTTGCGGGGACACCCGCGGCCCCTCTTCGGCGGTAGCATGGGCAGATCCTTCGGGGCCTTCCCTTTCTCCACGGCGGACGGCTTCCTCGGCGGCGCCATGGAGATCTCGCAGCAAGAGGGAGAACGGGGAACAAGCAAGGAGGAAGATGGTGCTGGCTTGAAGATGGCTTGGGGGCTCCCCCCCTAGTCCCATTTATAGGGCGGAGGAGCCCAACCGCCAGCCACTGGCGTTGCAGCCATAACAGCCCCGTCGTTTGCACCGGGGAGTTGTCAAGTCACACGATTACCAAGACTGCATGGGGAGCGGAGTCGCCACGTCCCATCCAACCGTCACGCGCCAGCCTGGCCTGCAGCCTTTTAGGGCCTGTGGCGCTTCGTCCCCGACTAAGGCTTCGCCCCGAAGCCAACTCCGCGTGTGCCTTGGGCCTGGGGGCTACTGTCGGCGTCCTGGGAACCAGGGTACCCAGACTTGCATGTCTGTGGGCCGCAGCGCGCTCCTGCCACGGCCTGGTATGGCCCAGCTGATCGACCAGTTGCTCAAGACCCTCGCGAGGGGGCTAGGCCTCGGGAGGATAACAATGTCAAGACCCCCTCAGTAGCGGCCTCGGCAAGGTGCTTCGGAGGGGCAGAGAATCCAAGGCCAAGACTGCCTCAGGAGGAGGCAGTGACGTAGGCAGTGATGCACCGCGCCAGCGGGTGCCAGCGCCCGCCAGCGGCGCAGTTGCCGTTTTGATGCAAATGATGCAGCGCAGGCACAGGTTCCCGAGGAGCGGGACAAAGGTTTCCCCATTGGTGCAACAAGACCGAAGACCGAAAGGACGACAGGGAGGATGTCACCACCGAGCCCACCACCGCGTCACCGCCTTATCCTTTTGCAGGCGAAGACTGCTTTTGTCAGGGTAGGAACGTCCTTGTGCTCCCGCTCAAAAATGGCTGTTGTGGGGTCCCTTCCCGCCTAAACATTTCGGGGGAAGAGGACCCTGGCCGCTTATATAAGTAGCTAGGATCCCCACTATGAGAAAGGGGGAAATCAGATCCATAAACTCTGCCACCACGCAAAGGAGCAAGAACTCTTGCCTCTCGACCCTCCTGAGCTCTCCTCCTAAGCTCAGGAACCATTGTACTAGTTCATATTCTAGCCCTCCTGAGGCCTATCCACCAAAGCAGGAAGTAGGGTTTTACACAACAAGGTGGCCTGAACCTGGGTAAATTCTTGCGTGCTTCACTTCTTGTTTGCTTAATCTCTTCACTAGGCGAGGGCAAGACGCTAGGTAGATGGGAGCGGGAGAGATCTTAGTTCACGCCCCTGTGTTCGAACTTATTGGGTTTGCGGAGCCCGAAATCCGACAACATTTACTCTGTGTTATGATCCGCTTACCCCAAGGTGACAATTATTGGGATTCTTTCCGGTGATTACCATGATGAGTTCATGTAGTCACTATGTGTTAATGCTTTGATCTGGGTTTCTATTAAAATGAAGCCTTAATATCCCTTAGTTTCCTTATGGACCCCGCCGCCGCAGGAGGGTAGGACAAAATATGCCTCTACAAAAAAATCACTTCCGCGATAATAGGTGTTTGTCATAGTAGGTCACGTTTTCTGTCATGCATGTACATCCATGACGATTTTATGACAGAATCAAGATAAGCATACATGTGTTGTCGTATAAGTGTTCCATGACAATACGGAAATTATCATCACGGAAGTGTTCACTTGCATGATGATAAATGGCGCATCATGAAAGTGATTTCGTCAAGGGTAACCGACACGTGGCATCCACCATAACGGGTTGCTGTTAAGCTATCGGGTCTGGTTTTGGATCCGATAACCCGCTAACAGCGAGGACCAATGGGAATTTTCCACATGTAAAATTCTCATTGGCCGAAGTAACCATCTGTTAGCTCCACCTACGAACAGATGTCAACCAACCAATGGACAAGAGGCGCCAGTGATATGTCGACACGTGGCACGGCCCAACAGTGGCCCGTTCAGGTCAAAACGCTGGCTCATTTGACTTGGTCAAAGGATAACGGGCCAGCCCATCGAAAGCCTCCTAACGGCCTACTCGCATGCCCATTCAGGCTTGATAACCCCCGACCCATTATGGCCATTCCAAAATCGGCCCACTAGCTTCATCTGGCCCGTCCAATATTTTTCCAGCCCGTTATAACTTCTGGCCCATGTACGGCCCATGACATCTTTCGGCTCGTATGAGGCCCTTTGTAACTCTTGGCCCATTAATGGCCCACACTGAAACTGGCCTAGAATGAACAGTATATCGTTTCATACCCAATAACGGCCCGTTACTCCATTGGGCCGTTCCCAACCCATGCTATATTTCGGCCTTTTAAGGGCCCATTTATTCTTGGGCTGATTAGCAATATTCTGTTGCTTACGGTCCGTTACGGGCCTTTTCCGATTGTGGGCCAAATTCAACCCGTGGTTAATGTCAGCCCATTTGTGGCCCATTAATCCATTGGGCCATTTCATAGCGTGATCAAATACGTCCCATTAACGACCCATTATGTCTATCGATGGAATTAAGCCCGTTATACTCGTCGCTTCTTAAAGGCATGTTATGGCCGACCCATTGATACGTCTCCGTCGTATCCGGGGCATCATCGTGTGACGGCGATCTACACCAACACCTCCGTCATCTTCACCAACATCTCCATCACCTTCCCCCATCTATCTACAGCGGTCCACTCTCCTGCAACCCGCTGTACCCTCTACTTGAACATGGTGCTTTATACTTCATATTATTATCCAATGATGTGTTGCCATCCTATGATACCTGAGTAGATTATCGTTGTCCTATCGGTGATTGGTGAATTGCTATGATTGATTTAAATTGCTTGTGGTTATGTTGCTGTCCTTTGGTGCCCATCATATGAGAGTGCGCGTGGATCACACCATAGGGTTAGTTGTATGTTGATAGGACTATGTATTGGAGGGCAAGAGTGACAGAAGCTTCAACCTAGCGTAGAAATTGATGCATGCGGGATTGAAGGGGGGCCAATATATATTAATGTTATGGTTGGGTTTTACCTTAATGAACGTTAGTATTGCGGATGCTTGCTAATAGTTCCAATCATAAGTGCATAGAATTCCAAGTAAGGGATGACATGCTAGCAGTGGCCTCTCCCACATAAAACTTGATATCGGTCTAGTAACATAGTCAATTGCTTAGGGGCAATTTCGCAACTCCTACTGCCACTTTTTCACACTCGCTATCATTAACTTTATTGCTTCTTTATCATAACAGCCCCTAGTTTTATATACATGTTGTTTATATTCTTGCAAACCTATCCAAAAACTACAAAGTACTTCTAGTTTCATACTTGTTCTAGGTAAAGTAAACGTCAAGCGTGCGTAGAGTTGTATCGGTGGTCAATAGAACTTGAGGGAATATTTGTTCTGCCTTTAGCTCCTCGTTGGGTTCGACACTCTTACTTATTGAAAGAGGCTACAACTGATCCCCTATACTTGTGGGTTATCAAGACCTTTTCTGGCGCCGTTGCCGGGGAGCAATAGCGTAGGGTGAATATTCTCGTGTGTGCTTGTTTGCTTTATCACTAAGTAGATTTTATTTGCTGTTCTAAGTTGTTCTCTATCTTTTGTTATGGATATGGTACACGAAATACCAAAAACATTAGGTGTACTTGCTAATCATGGAGATGGGGAACCTCCTAAAACCCTCGATGCTCATTATGTGAAAGATATTACGTACTACTTTGATAATCCTGAGAAAATCCCATTCAACTATGTAATAGGAGTAACGTTGGATCAACGTGAATACTTTAGGGATTATCTCTTAACACAAAAAGGGAAACTGTTATGGGATCAAATTCATTTGTTGCATTGGTATGCTCGGCAACTATGCTTGAGATATGATTATACTTGTTGCTCTAGGATGAAGGCTCCACACCTTCCCTTTTCATGCAAATTTAATGATAATGAAACCTTAGCTTCTTATGCTAATGGTATATATGATTATTATGATGTGGAACAAATAGAAGAATTTGTTGCTTTTAAGGGTGCTTATGAAACTGAATCTCTGTTTAGAAAGAACGATGCTTTTGATGATGATGTTTCTAGGCCTGAAAATCTTGCTATATTGAAATATTTCTATTTGAATTATGAATATATGTAGCGACCCGACCCAAATGGATCGAAGTCTCTGTGCTTAAGTGTCATCCCTGGATCGGTATGCTGACACACACAGTACTCGATGAATTATAACAGAGTTCAATCACACACTTTATTACATCGAGGTCATCAAAAGAGTATTTATTACAATAATATGGCCAAAGGCCATCTGGATAAAATAACTGCGGAAGCATCGAAAGTAAAATGAGTCCATCAACTCCACGACAAACTGAGTGCAGAACAACGACCTATCGCACCTTTACTCCTCGTCGGAAAACTCTGCAACATGAGACGTTGCAGCCGTGTAGGTCAGCACATGGAATATGCTGGCAATGTCACACCATAGAAATAATAATAAAGAAAAAGACTATCTCTATATGCAAATTTAGCTGGTGGAGGCTCTAAGTTTAATTTTTGCATAAAGCCAATTTTTTACCCTACAACAAAGGAATACATTTTTATTTACTACTAAGTTAGAAATGCCATTATTGAGAAGGTTCCTCCAACTCAATCCCAAAATTCCCAAGTTATTAGTAACCCAATGATTTCATTAAATAAAGTGATGAGATCAACCAATAATTCACTTCTAGATACTCAAGTTGTCCATAACCGGGGACACGGCTAATCATGATTAGTTTTTACACTCTGCAGAGGTTTGCGCACTTTTCCCCACAAGACTCGACCACCTCCATGATCGGAAGATCGAGACATAGTCTTTCTGAAGTATTTCCTCCAAACCCTGGGTAGACCGGTACACCTACTTTCCCCTACATCAGCTAGTCTACCACGGAAAGAGGTCACACAACTTACTCAACTATGCCAGAGCCCATAATGGCTTGTGGCTGCACACGGAAGTTTCTGGGCATGAAATATCTTATGATCCCTTTGAGCCTGGGTGGCGGACCTAGGGTAATCACACGGGTACTCCTGGATTCCCCTTGGGCAAGACCTGGTTTCTCCAGGTGCCCCAAACAATCCACCCAGATGTGTATTAAAGTTGCCACCTTATGTTGTCCCAAAATTATTATCTCTCGCAACTTGCATGTATCACACATACCAATCCCCGTCTACGAGCATGGCTAAGCAATATATGATATAACGAATATTCCTGGGGTGATAAAAGGTCATAGGTTCCTACCAAATGAACTACATAGCAGAACCACATGTTCCCAATCCTACTCATGCAATCTTTGAGGGTGAAACTAATGCATAGTCAAAACTGGGTATTTAAACTTATGATCAAAGTGTGAACTTGCCTTGCTGACGTTAGTTGAACTCTAAAGATTCGTAGTAGCAAGCTTCGCACTCCGGATGATCTAGCATAAGCAAGCAATAACATACATAAGCATACAAGCAAGGATCCAAAAAGGAAACAAATAAAAGACTTCGAAAAACTCCAAAAACACCAAAATAAAGTTTCTGTACAAAACTTAATTTTTACAGCAACAAAAATAAATGGTTTTGGTTTTAACAGAAAGTACATGTCACAAGCTTCGATTTGCAAAAAGAATCACCCAAAACGGTGTTACGAAACTCAAGTTATGGCCTAACGAAGTTTGAATTCAGATCTGTTTGAATTCAAAATTTAAAATTTTCAAAAATATATTTCGTTTGGTTCTTTGGATAGAGGACATTTTTATGGAACCGTAGGAAAAAGAATCAACTAAATCGGATCTATAGACTAAAAGATATACTAGAAACAAGATTCGGTAAAGAATATGAATTGGAAAATATACTGATAAAAGAGAAAAAAAATCGGACAGGGTGTTCACCGAACTTGTCGCCGGAGACGAGGAAGAAGGCGGCTCCGGTGTGCTTCGACGAAGGATGCGTGCAGGACGGTGTAGAGGACGATGAGGTGAACCACTTGATCAAGGTGTGGTTGTAGATAGCTTCATGTACACACGGTGAGAGGTCGCCGGAATTCACGAACTTTGGCGAGCAATTGGCGAGGTTAGGGAGGGGGAAAAGCTCCAAAAGGAGAGGGCTTCGGACGAGGGGTGAGAGGGGCTCGCGGTGTGCCTTTTATAGTGCTTGGGGAGGTCCAGAGTTGGATGGGGCGAGATGTGTTAATGGCTGCAGTTTCAAGCGTTCATGGTGGCCATTAGAGATGGAATTAAGGTGCACTAGTGAAGGGGAAGGGGTAGAGGAATGCGAGGGGGTTCCGTTCAGAGGCGTTTTGGGGCGGGGGAGAGGAAGGGGAGGGGTGGGGCGCTGGATGGATGTGCGTGGCCATGGATGCTCTGTGTGTGTGTTGTGTACGTGCACGAGGAGGAAGACGAGCCATTAGCTCGTGGGCTGCTCGGCCAATGGGTCAAGTTGGGCCATGGATGTAGGTTCTTTTTTTTAATTAGACAAAGAGAAAAAAAATAAAAAGACAGAAAATAAAAATAATTTTATATAGAACATATATATATATCAAAAAATTCAGAAAAATAAATCCTACAAGGTGAACTATTTTTCAGAGGCGAAATAAAAACTTTATAAAAAAACATTTTTCTAAAAAATCCAAATGAAAGTCAAATTGGAATTTAAAACTTTCGGCATTGTTTTCTTTTGACTTTTTGGAGTGTCATGTTAGCTCCTCTCATACTTTTGAACAAGTATCTCGTTAGGGATTTTTGAAATAAATTTCAATTGCCAAGTAGAATTCAAAGTCAGATAAAATTCAAATGCCTCTGAAATTTTCAAATGACACTCAAATAAAAAAATGCATAGATGCTTAGCTAATAATTGTAAAACATTCCAAATTGAAAATTTGGGATGTTACAATATAACTCTGATATTGATGCGTTTATTGAGAAGGTCTACGCTGTCCAAGAAGAGACTAATATTTTGTAGGAGTCTATGGAAGAAGAAATCAATGACATTGTGAGCTCATTGGATGAAAAAGATGAGGATGAGAGTGAAGAACAAAAGGAGGAAGAGCGGATTAGCTACCCGTGCCCACCTTCTAATGAGAGTAACTCTTCAACTCATACATTGTTTAATTTCCCTTCGTGCTTACCGAAGTATGATTGCTATGATCCCATTGATTCTTTTGAAATATCCCTTTTTTATGATGCTTGCTATGCTTGTGGCCAAGATGCCAATATGAATTATGCTTATGGAGATGAACTTGCTATAGTTCCTTATGTTAAACATGAGATAGTTGCTATTGCACCCACACATGATAGTCCTATTATCTTTTTGAATTCTCCAAACTACACTATATCGATAAAGTTTGCCCTTATTAAGGATTATATTGATGGATTGCCTTTTACTACTACACATGATGATTTTAATAGATATAATATGCATGTGCTTGCTTCTCCTACTTGCAATTATTATGAGATAGGAAATACATCTCCACCTCTCTATGTTTCCAACATGATAAAATTGCAAGAAACTACGTATACTATGCATTGGCCTTTACTTGATGTGCATGAATTGTTCTTGTATGACATGCCTATGCATAGGAAGAGAGTTAGACTTCGTTGTTTCATGACACATATCACTTTGTGCTCACTACTAAATGCCAAATCATTGCTAATTAAAATTGGCTTTGATATACCTTGGGATCTGGGTGGATCCATTACTTGAGCACTACATGCCTAGCTTAATGGCTTTAAAGAAAGCGCTGCCAGAGAGACAACCCGAAAGTTTTAGAGAGCCATTTATTTCTGTTGTGTGCTTTTATAAAGTTTAAAAATAAAAAAAATAAACAGGGGAACCCAAAACTTTTCAAAAAGAAAAGTGAAAGTGACATAGACGAGCATTGTGAAAGTGGGGGGCATCCTTGAACTTTGTTCATGCCCATGGAAACTTTGTGAATCTTAATTATAGAAACTTTTCAACAAAAATAATTATCCCCTTGTACAATTCCATTGTATTATAAAAATAATGTGCCAAGGTTTGCCTTTAGAATGTTTACATTGCTTGTTGGTTTGTGCGGTGCAGGACAGAAATTTTGGCTGTAGTGCGCGATTTTAATTTTTTTCCTGGAACATCAAATTGTTCTGAAACTTTATGCACTGTCTTTCTATACCAATTTTGTATTTTTCCTAATTTTGGCAGAATTTTTCAAGTATCAGAAGTACGGTGAATGTTCAGATTATTACAGACTGTTCTGTTTTAGACAAATTCTGTTTTTGATGCATAGTTTGCTTGTTTTGATGAAACTATCAATTTCTATCAGTGGATTAAGCCATGTAAAAGTTATATTACAGTAGCTACAATGAAAAACAAAATATGAATTGGTTTGCAACAGTACTTACAGTAGTGATTTGCTTTATTATACTAACGGATCTTACCGAGTTTTCTGTTGAAGTTTTGTGTGGATGAAGCGTTCGAAGATCGAGGAGGTCTCGATGTGAGGAGAAGAAGGAGAGGCAAGAGCTCAAGCTTGGGGATTCCCAAGGCACCCCAAGTAAATATTCAAGGAGACTCCAGCGTCTAAGCTTGGGGATGCCCCGGAAGGCATCCCCTCTTTCTTCAACAAGTATCGGTATGTTAACTGATTCGTTTCATTCATGTGATATGTGTAGATCTTGGAGCGTCTTTTGCATTTAGTTTTCACCTTTTATTTTATGCACCATGCTGGTATGATATAGTCTTTGGTTGATTTATAGAATGCTCTTTGCACTTCACTTATATCTTTTGAGTATGGATTTATAGAATACTTCATGTGCTTCACTTGCATCATTTGAAGTTTGGATTGCTTGTTTTTCTTCACATAGAAAACCGCCATTTGTAGAATGCTCTTTTGCTTCACTTATAATTGTTAGAGTATGGGCATAATTTTTGTAGAAAGAATTAAAACTCCCTTGCTTCACTTATATCTATTTAGAGAGTTGACAGGAATTGGTCATTCACATGGTTAGTCATGAAATCCTACATAAACTTGTAGATCGCTGAATATGATATGTTTGATTCCTTGCAATAGTTTTGCGATATAAAGATGGTGATATTAGAGTCATGCTAGTGGGTAGTTGTGGATTGTAGAAATACTTTTGTTGAGTTTTGTGATTCCCGAAGCATGCACATATGGTGAACCGTTATGTGACGAAGTTGGAGCATGATTTATTTATTGAGTGTCATCCCTTGTGTGGAGGTCGGGGGCGCGCGATGGTTAACTGTACCAACGTCCCCCCTAGGAGCATGCGTGTAGTACTTGGTTTCAATGGCTAATAAATTTTTGCAATACGTATGAGAGTTCTTTATGACTAATGTTGAGTCCATGGATTATACGCACTCTCATCCTTCCACCATTGCTAGCCTCTCTTGTACCGCGCAACTTTCGCCGGTACCATACACCCACCATATACCTTCCTCAAAACAGCCACCATACCTACCTATTATGACATTTCCATAGCCATTCCAAGATATATTGTCATGTAACTCCATCGTTCCATTTGTTATGACACGCACCATCATTGTCATATTGCCTTGCATGATCGTAAGATAGCTAGCATGATGTTTCCATGGCTTGTCCGTTTTTTGATGTCATTGCTACGCTAGATCATTGCACATCCCGGTACACCGTCGGAGGCATTCACATAGAGTCATATTTTGTTCTAGCTTCGAGTTGTAATCTTTGAGTTGTAAGTAAATAAAAGCGTGATGATCTTCATTATTAGAGCATTTTCCCATGTGAGGAAAGGCCAAATAAAAAAAAGATGGCCTAAAAAAATAAAAAAATAAATAGAGAGGGGCTAAAAAAAGAGAAAGCCCCTCCAAAAAAACAAAAAAATGAGAGGAAAGAGAGAAGGGACAATGCTACTATCCTTTTCCACACTTGTGCTTCAAAGTAGCACCATGATCTTCATAATAGAGAGTCTCTTGTTTTGTCACTTCCATATACTTGTGGGAATTTTCATTATAGAACTTGGCTTATATATTCCAACGACGGGCTTCCTCAAATGCCCTAGGTCTTCATGAGCAAGCAAGTTGATGCACACCCACTAGTTTTCTTTTTCATCTTTCATACACTTATAGCTCTAGTGCATCCGTTACATGGCAATCCCTACTCACTCACATTGATATCGATTGATGGACATCTCCATAGTCCATTGATTTCCCTAGTTGATGTGAGACTTTCTCCCACCTCTTGTCTATCACCACCTTCTATTCCACCCATAGTGCTATGTCCATGGCTCACGCTCATGTATTGTGTGAAAGTTGAAAAAGTTTCAAAATACTAAAGTATGAAACAATTGCTTGGCTAAAACGGGGGTTGTGCATGATTTAAATACTTTGTGTGGTGAAGATGGAGCATAGCCAGACCATATGATTTTGTAGGGATAACTTTCTTTGGCCATGTTATTTTGAAAAGACATGATTGCTTTATTAGTATGCTTGGAGTATTATTGTCCTAATGTCAAATGATAGACTATTGCTTTGAATCACTCGTGTCTTAATATTCATGCCATGATTAGATTACATGATCAAGATTATGCTAGGTAGCATTCCACATCAAAATTATCTTTTATCATTTACCTACTCGAGGACAAGCAGTAATTAAGCTTGGGGATGCTGATACGTCTTCGTCGTATCTATAATTTTTTATTGTTCCATGCCAATATTCTACAACTTTCCTATACTTTTGGTAACTTTTCATACAATTTTTTGGGACTAACATATTGATCCGGTGCCCAGTGACAGTTCCTGTTTGTTGCATGTTTTTTGTTTCATAGAATATCCATCTCAAACGGAGTCCAAACGGAATAAAAACGAACGGAGATTTTTTTGGAATATATGTGAATTTTGGGAAGCGGAACCAACATCAGACGATGCCCGAGTGGGCAACGAGGCAGGGGGCTTGCCCCCCTGCCTAGGGCGCGCCCAGGGCCCTCGTGGCCACACCATAAGGCGTTTGATGCCCTTCTGTGGCCGCAAGAAAGCTAATATCCGGATAAAAATCGTGTCAAAAAATCAGCCCAATCGGAGTTACGGATCTCCGGGAATATAAGAAACGGTGAAGGGCCAGAATCTGGGAACGTAGAAATAGAGAGAGACAGAGAGACAGATCCAATCTCGGAGGGGCTCTCGCCCCTCCCACGCCATGGAGACCATGGACCAGAGGGGAAACCCTTCTCTCATCTAGGGAGAAGGTCAAGGAAGAAGAAGAAGCAGGGGGGCTCTCTCCCCCTCGCTTCCAGTGGCACCGAAGTGCCACCGGGGCCATCATCGTGTGACGGCGGTCTACACCAATACCTTCGTCATCTTCACCAACATCGCCATCACCTTCCCCCATCTATCTATAGCGGTCCACTCTCCCACAACCCGCTGTACCCTCTACTTGAACATGGTGCTTTATGCTTCATATTATTATCCAATGATGTGTTGCCATCCTATGATGTCTGAGTAGATTATCGTTGTCCTATATGTGATTGGTGAATTGCTATGATTGATTTAAATTTCTTGTGGTTATGTTGTTGTCCTTTGGTGCCCATCATATGAGCACACGCGTGGATCACACCATAGGGTTAGTTGTATGTTGATAGGACTACGTATTGGAGGGCAAGAGTGACAGAAGCTTCAACCTAGCATAGAAATTGATGCATACAGGATTGAAGGGGGACCAGTATATCTTAATGCTATGGTTGGGTTTTACCTTAATGAACATTAGTAGTTGCGGATGCTTGCTAATAGTTCCAATCATAAGTGCATAGAATTCCAAGTAAGGGATGACATGCTAGCAGTGGCCTCTCCCACATAAAACTTGATATCAGTCTAGTAACGTAGTCAATTGCTTAGGGGCAATTCCGCAACTCCTACCGCCACTTTTCCACACTTGCTATCATTAAATTTATTGCTTCTTTATCTTAACAGCCCCTACTTTTATTTACGTGTTGTTTATATTCTTGCAAACCTATCCAAAAACTACAAAGTACTTCTAGTTTCATACTTGTTCTAGGTAAAGTAAACGTCAAGCGTGCGTAGAGTTGTATCGGTGGTCGATCGAACTTGAGGGAATATTTGTTCTGCCTTTAGCTCCTCGTTGGGTTCGACACTCTTACTTATCGAAAGAGGCTAGAACTGATCCCCTACACTTGTGGGTTATCACCCATGAATGGATAGCTACCACTCTAGCCCGTTTACGGCCCATAATGTGGTCCGTTATTGGCCCATGTTTGGCCAATCGATCATACGGCCCGTAGAAGGCCCATTGATTCCACGGGCCGTAGAAGGCCATGGTGACAACGGTCCGTATGTTGCCCATGGTTATTGTGGCCTAGTTTAAAAAATAGGTTACTACGGCCACTAGCAAACCATGGAAAAAGAACTGCAATGACTACAAGAAAACAAATAAACAAGACAACAAGGAAATAAATAAGCAAGCAACATACGCTAGGCTATTACGGCTATTACACATATTACAACCACTGGGCATCAAAGTTCGCCAATAGTGTAAATATGGGGAACAAAGCAGCATATTACATACACTGGTTGTCAAAGTTGGCCACCAGTGCAAATAAAGGCCGCAGCAAAACAAGTTTGTATCATTCTAGTTTATGTTGCCAAATCAAGATAGAGACATTTCAAATCATATATGTTTAAGACAAAGTAGCATAGACACAATATAAGTGTGGGAAACTACACAACACTAACAACACTTGTAATGTGCATGCCATGAGAACATAACTGTTTATTCAATTGAAACTAAAATCACATACAGAAAGTTACAACAGCAAACCAGTTGAAGAAACAGGTTTAAAACATACCTGTTGCGCCATTGGAGTTTCAATTGCATCCTTCAAATTTGAAATTAGTTGGTATGAGTAATTACAGTGATGCTAGAGCAATGGAGTATGAACCGTAGCTACGGAACCTGTCCTGAAGGCAATTCTTCTTCTGCTTTAAGCATTGATTTGGGGTTCAAAATGGTGGCCCTCGAGCTTTGGGCACTTCACTTTCCTTACTAACTGCTCGTGTTTGGGTGCTCTATGGTGGAGACGGTGATGTATCAACTGGAACTGGTTTATTGTCTGCTAGGGTTGGGGTTACAAGGGGTGTAGTTCGTTCACTGTCTAACTGGGTAGGGGTACAATCTGCATGAGTCTGGGTTATGTGTGGTGGGCTGGTTCTTGGGCAAGTACAACCGTGGTTCTGTCTCCATCGACGGGGTTCACGATCTTTTCTCAAGACCGTGTTTTTACTCCTATAGATACTGCCATCACCCTCTCCAATTCAAATGGCTGACAAACAAGAAAAGTAATTGAATGTGTAGACATTGTATGATAGAAAGGTGCAATAGATAGTAGGGAAGAAAACATGGCATGAAATAATTCACATTTATGATGTCTAACCAAACAGGATAGCATGACCCAATTTCACATATATGATAGCTAAATAAACAGGATAGCACGACACAAATTCACATATATGATGGATACCTAGATAGGATAAAATGACATACTTCAAAAAATGATGACTATGTAAAAGGATGACATGATATAACTATACGATGTGTCTATTAAAATGGTTGGCATGCCACAATTTACATACATGTCATCGATGGAAACATGATGGCATGATATAATTCACGGATAGAATGACATAATTCAAAATATGATGACTATGTAAACAGGATGAGATGATATAACTATATTATTTCTTTATAAAATGGTTTGGCATGCCATAATTCAGATACATGTTGTCTATGTAAACATCATGGCATGATATAATTCAACTATATGATTTATATAATAAGCAAGTGAGCATAGGGCAATCGCATATATGATGTGTCAACTAAGCAGATGGCATTCAATATTGTGTATATGATGTAAAAACTAAGCATTGCAAGACAACATATGCATGATATGACTAATATAACCCTGCCAAGTTTGAGCATACACCTCAGGGGGAAAATACGACTGGTCATCTATCTCTGAATCCTCCTTTATGGAGATATATGTAACCAGCAAGATATCTGCTCAGCGGGTAGCATTGTCTGCTCTGAAGACCTTGTTTTCACTCCATATTTTTGCATCACCAATTCAAATGGCTCATGCACAGGAAGAGTAGTTGAACATACAAACATTGTCGGCAACTGGAATACATAATACAAAAAAGGATGGCATGATATAATTCACATATATGATGCTTGGCTAAACAACATGGTATTGCGTAATTCACATATATAATGCCTTCCAACAAGATAGCATTGCATAATTCACATATATAATGTCTTGCAACAAGATGGTATTGCAAAATTCACATGTATAGTAACTAGACACTAAATAGCTGGCATTCACACAAAGCATGTCTAAACTAAGCAAATAACATGGCAATGCAAGACACCATATGCACGATATGAGTAATATAACCCTGCCAAGTTAGAGCATGCACCTTGGGGGGAATAGGACTGGTCATCTGTCTTTGAGTCCTCCTCTGAGGAGCTATCCATAACCAGCAAGGCATGTGCTTCATCAGATAGCATTTTCTGCTCTAACGACCTTGTTTTCACTCCAGATTTTCCATGACTGTGTCGAATGGCTGATGCACAGGAAGAGTAATGGAATGTACTAATATTGTTAACAAATTTATTACGTAATAAAAAAGTATGGCATGATATAATTCACATATAAGATGATTAGCTAACCAGGATGTCATTGCAAAATTCACATATATGATGTCTGGATAAACAAGATGGCATTGCATGATTCACATATATGATATAGAAACTAAACAGATGGCATTCACACAATACATGTCTAAACTAAACAGATGACATACTTTATGTGTAAAGTAAGCAATGCAGGGCAACATATGCATGATATGACCAACATCATCATGCCAAGTTAGAGCAAAAGACCTGAGGGGTTAAATAGGAGTGGTCTGCTACCTCTGAATCCCCCTCTGAACAAGTATCTTCCTCTTGATTACAGTTTGGAATGGGAGGAGACGGTGTCGGTGTCAACACCGATAGATCTCGGGTAGGCGGTCCCAAGTTGTGTATCTGAGGATCAATGGTAACAAGGGACACAAGGACATGATGTTTAGCCTGGTTCGGGCCTTGTTAATGGAGATAAAACCATACTTCCTGCTCGATTGAATATGATGTGTATAGGGGTTACAAGAGTTCATCTACCTTGAGATTGTATTGGCTAAACCCTAGTTGTCTAGCCTGAGATTATTCTGATAGCCTCTACGGACTAAACCCTCTAGTTTATATACACACCGGAGGGACCTATGGTTGTACAAAGTCATCTTGCAGAGGAAGGAAACATTACACCCGGATAGAAAACTTGCCATTCTACGTACATAGGAGTCCTACCCCGGACACAGAGGGTAATCTTATGCTTTATCTTCACGGCCCATTAGTCTGGCTCGTATCGAAAAATCCGGACACCCGAGGACCCCCTAGTCCAGGACTCCCTCAGTAGCCCCTGAACCAGTCTTCGGTGATGATGTGTTCGGTACGCATACTGTCTTCGGCATTGCAAGGCGGGTTCCTTCCTCCCAACATATGAAGTTTACTTCCTGCATAAAGGAACTATGTCCGGCTCTACATGATTAGTAGAACCATTAGCCACGAAGGCAAAAACATCCAAATAGGTAGAGTGTCTTTACTGACAACTTTTTCGGCGAAGCGTCACACTTGACCGTTTAACATTTCGAACTGTTTTCTTGGCTCTTGTTTCGTGTTTCGAGGCATAGCCTCCATTGGCACATCTTGTCAAACAGAGATTATGCCTGCCCATTATGGGATCCTCGTCAACATGGTTTGCGTAACACAACCGTACCTGACGCATGATTTCGTCGGGAACAGGCAAGTTTTATGGCCTGAGTGGGGGACGTTTGGTATTTCTACTGTCTATAAAAGGATAAAGACCCCTCCTTTTTCCGCACGCTTTCCTCTAGCCTCTACTTCCCAATCTCCTAGCTCTAGTTCCCACAACTTCAATATTCTCCACCACCGCCTCCTTCTCCAGCAATGGCCAGATCCAGCTCCAAGGGCAAGTGGGAGGCCTCCGCCGTCACTGAGAAGGACGTGAAGGATCCCCGGAGCGCATGCTATCTTTCTGTGAACATAGCGCACCGGATTCCTGACAAAGATCAGGTGATCCCTACTCCGTGGACTGGTGAGAGGGTCGTGTTCATCCCTCATTTCCTTCGGAGGCTTGGATTTCCCCTCCACCCCTTTGTCCGGGGCCTTTTGTACCTCTACGGGCTAGATTTCCATGATCTAGCCCCAAATCATGTCCTACACATATCGGTTTTTATAGTCGTGTGTGAGGCTTTCCTCCGTGTCCCCCCCCACACACACACTTCGGCTTATGGCTCAAGGCCTTCAATGTGAAGCCGAAGGTAGTCAATGGACAGCATGCGGACTGCGGCGGAGACATGTTAAGCAAGCTCCCCAACGCCACTTGGCCCAAAGGGGCCTTTGTGCAAACGGTCAAGGTATGGCAGCAGGAGTGGTTCTACATCACCGAACCTCACGAAGCCACCTGGGCGGCCATGCCCGATTTCTGATCCGGACCCCCGGTGAGACTCACCTCATGGACCACCAAGGGCCTTGGTCGGGGGTCCAAATCGAAGGTGAAGATGCTCCAAAATTGCATCTCCGATATGTTAGCGGAGAACACTAACCTCACTAATGTAATTCAATTGATGATATTCCGCCACATTCTTCCCTGCCAACTCTGGGCCTCCCGCATGTGGGAGTTCGATCTAAAGGAGCCACGGACCTTGAAGTGCTTCTTCAGCACCACGCACAACGACATCTGGAAGAAACTCTTCAAGGCTCAGAAGAAGTGGCCAAAGAAGAACGAGGACATCGGATTCGACAGCGAGACTCCGGCTACGGCGGTAAGCACGATTTTGCTGAAGCCCTATCTGGTAAATATTGCAAGTATAACAGGAATTAGAATATATGTGTTCCATACAGGCCTGGACAGCAAAGGCGAAGCAGATCAACTGTCCGGCTCCGTTACTCGAGGACATAGCCACACCCCAGCTGACAGAGATGCTGGTGCCGGTGTCGTACAAAGCACCAAGGAAGAAAGCCAAGAAGAAGAAGGGCAAGGAGGCCAAGGGCGGCCCTCGCCCCAAGGGTCCTTGGGAAACCTTATCCGAGAGACCAAAGCCCCCTCCTCCCACAACGAGGATGAAGAGGAGCAAGAGGTGGAAAGCGACTCTCCCGTTAAGGGGAGGAAGAAGAAGAAGAGGGAGGCCCCCAAAGACTCGGAGGAGGTAGCGCCAAAGAGGAGGAAGCTGAACCTCCCGGACAGTTCGGATTCATGATCCGAAGTTGTCCCCCGAAGATAGCCCAGGGTTAAGCCCCCAGCCAAATCGTAAGTATTCGGAAACTTATTGTTGTCTTTGGTACACTTTCCTTCATTGTGTAAGTTACCTTGTGTGTCATTTTTTAGCCCTCCCCGCACACTCCCCAATACTCCATCATCGGAGGGGAATTCTCTGCCAGCCGAGATGGCAGAGAGCGAGACGCCGCCACGAGCCTCCTCGCCTACCGTTATGGGGGACATGATATGTCTCCAACGTATCTATAATATATGAAGTATTCATGATGTTATATTATCATTCTTGGATGTTTTACAATCATTTTATAGCAACTTTATATCATTTTTTGGGACTAACCTATTGACCCAGTGCCCAGTGCCAGTTGCTGTTTTTTGCTTGTTTTTACATCGCGGGAAATCAATATCAAACGGAGTCCAAACACCACGAAACTTTTTGTGGATTTTTTATGGACCAGAAGACATCCAATGGGCTAGAGAAGCACCTGGGGGCTGCCCCGAGGGAGGCACAACCCACTAGGGCGTGCTTGGGGGCCCAGGCGCGCCCAGGTGTGTTCTGCCCACCTTGCTGGCCTCCCGAACCGCCTCTTCCCTCTATAAATGCCCAAATATTCCAAAAACCCTAGGGGAGTCGAGGAAATTTTGTTCCAGCCGCCGCAGGCTTCTGTATCCATGAGATCCAATCTAGATCCCTTTCCGGCACTCCATCGGAGGGGGAAATATCACCGGTGGCCATCTTCATCATCACGGCGGATGCCATGATGAGGAGGGAGTAGTCCACCCTCATGGCTGAGGGTTTGTACGAGTAACTATGTGTTTAATCTCTCTCTCTCTCTCGTGTTCTTGAGATGCACAATCTTGATGTATTACAGGCTTTGTTAATATAGTCGGATCATATGGTGTTTTCCCCTTTCTATCATGGTGTGATGAATTGAGTTTTCCCTTTGAGATTTCTTTAGATTGAATACTTTTATGGATTTGAGAACACTTGATGCATGTCTTGCTATGAATACCCGTGGTGACAATGGGGTATCATACTGATTCACTTGATATGTGTTTCGGCACTCAACTTGCGGATTCCCGCGGTGACATTGGGGTAATCTATGCATAGGGGTTGATGCATGTTCTTGTCTTTGTTTCTTCGGTAGAAATATTGGGGCACTCTTTGAGGTTCTTTGTGTTCGATTGAGTATTATGAATCTGAATTTGTTTTTGTGTTATTTTAGTACGAATTGTTGGATAGATCGATAAGAAAGAACAGCTACAAACAATTCCTTCTTATGTTCTCCACTAGATAGGAACTTTGGAGTGATTCTTCATCGCACGTTAAAGGATGGTTATATGATCCAATTATATTAGTATTGTTGAGAGATTTTGCTAGCGAAAGTACGGACCCTAGGCCTAATTTTCAAGCATTGCAATACCGTTTGTGCTCACTTTTGTCACTTGCTACCTTGCTGTTTTTATTGTTACTATTACAAAAAACAAATATCTACTATCCATATTATACTTGTATCACCATCTCTTCGCCGAACTAGTGCACCTATACAATTTACCATTGTATTTGGTGTGTTGGGGGCACAAGAGACTCTTTGTTATTTGGTTGTAGGGTTGTTTGAGAGAGAACATCGTCATCCTACACCTCCCATGGATTGATACACCTTAGGTCATCCACTTGAGGGAAAATTACTACTGTCCTACAAAACCCTGCTCTTGGAGGCCCAACACGAGTCTACAAGAATAAAGTTGCGTAGTAGACATCAGGACACTAAGGTTTCATCCCTGCAGACATCCCCTGCCCAAGAGGGGGTGAGCGGGGCCGACAAGAGAGCGGTCAAGGTCAACATCTCGGTCGCCGAAAACCAAAGGGAGGCGGTTCCCATGGCAACCGGCGGCAGGGAGCCCACGCAATCTGGGCTCCCGCCAAGCACCATTCTGGCAGCCAGTATGGCTCCGGAATCGAATAAGCAATCCCCTATGAAAGGCGGAGGAGCACCAGCTCCAGCGGCGGCCTCTGTTAACCTGGAGGCGCCCAACGCTCTGGAGGAAGCACTTCAAAGTGCTTCCATCGTAGCATACCACCGCACTCTGATGGGTGCGGTTATGGAGAAGATTCAGTCTGCTAACAGCAGACTAAATACAGCCTTTAACAGCCTACTAACGGGCTTTGAGGTATGCGACATAATTCTCTTTAAAAACTTCATCTTTTTATTTATGTAGGATAATAAATCTATGTACGGATAATAGACCATGATGCTTTGTCCGGTTTGAAAGAAACCAGATAGAGGATCAACATAGTATTCGGGAGTATGACATATTGTGCCGTTGTTGAAACAGGATTCCATGTTGGCGGTGATCGCACAGTCCTCGGAAGTTTCCAAGCTCAATCGGAAGCTTCAGGAGGTCGATGAGGAACTCGGCCGCATCAATAAGCGGTTCGATGAAACGCAAGTGAAAGGATCGAAAAGAGGTGTCTAGAGGGGGGGTGAATAGACTCTTAGCAAGAAAACTGGCAGTTTTTAGCTTCTTCAAGTTGACGTGGAGTTTTAGCACATGTTTATACATTCACAATACATATCAAGCAAGCATGACAAGAGTATATGGGCAACGGAAAGTAAAGCATGCAATTTTCCAAGAATGTAAAGGGATGGGATTGGAGTGTGCAAATGCAATTGGAGACATGGAGATTTTTTATCCATGGTTCCGATAGGTGGTGCTATCGTACATCCACATTGATGGAGACTTCAACCCAGGAAGGGTAACGGTTGCGCTAATTACCGAAATCACCCACGGAGCACTTGTGCTTTCAGCAAGGTATGCGGATTTAGAAAGTTTTATATATATCGAAGATGATATGTATATTGAGAGGCTAATTCATCGCATGATATGATTATGATCACAGCTGGTGCAGCTGAGGTCGTGACCCTCAAGGGCGCCCTTGCCCAGGCCAAGAAGGAGGCGTAGGCGAATAAGGCAGTCGTTGACAAAGTGGTTGCCGAACTAGAGGCCGGACAAGCTGCTTGCCGCCAACATGAAACATGGGTGGCCGAAGTCGAACAGGAACTAAAGGACGCCATTTGCAAATGCTGGGCACTGGAGCAAAAGACTTCGGAGCAATCATCTGAGCTTACCAAGGCTCTCCATGACGCCAAAGAGGCGTGGAGCGAGTCCCAGCGTGCTCACGAAGAGATCCACCAGGTGAGGGAGATAGCGGCTAGTAAGGCCTTTCTTTTGCAGAGTATCTTTGGAGGTCAGAGGTATGCATTGCTCACCCGGGTGTGGAGTTCTCTAGGCGCATTTGCGGATCTCCCGAAGAGTGCTGTCGATGCCGCATAGTTCTTCAGAGCCCGGGAGGGGAACTAGATGGAGAAGCTATTCCGGTCATAATTTCTTGCACCGAAACACCGACGCCTCTCAACGACTAGCTGAAACAGCTGGTGGAGTTGCATAGGGTGGCAGTTCAGCTATTAAGTACTTAATAGTCCACCTCTGGCCAACCGAGCCGATCCCTAGTAGTTACTTCGGCTTGGTTAAGCGGCTCGTCGATGCGCGGTCATGGATTGATGTTGTGAAGCGCTCGACCTACATAGGGCGTGCCCGGCTGGCCTTTGCTCGTGTCAAGATGCAATGGTCAAAGATGAAGGCCACCGAAGTGGCGACCGCAGGCCCGCCCAAAGGCAAAGATCATCAGAAGCTGGAGAGGTACTTTGACGATGTCGTAGAAGGAGCCCGCATTGTAGAGGTTCAATGTTCCAAGGACGTAATTTTTAGTTAACTATGTTCGAGTTGTAAAAACTATGTTATGGACTCATGCTGCTATGTATGACTTACGCTTTTGCGCCTTCTATTTGAGCGACTTTTCCTCCTGTGTGGCCGTTTATTTTTGTACTTCTGAAAGTTACCAGTCGTTGGCTTCAGCCCCCATGTAGATGCTATAGGGGTGTTCGGCATGACGCGTGACAACACTTTATCCAACGTCTTGGTCCGTAAAGGAGGTGTCCGCGAGGTGAACCAGGCAATCAGACTATGCGGCTTTATTACTTTCACTTAGCCATAGGAGTTTGACTGTGGGGCTAGGTACTAGCCCCTTGGCCGTGTGCGGCTATTCGAACTACGGTGCCTTTTGTAGGCGGCTGGGAGAAGGCTGGCCCCTCGTGTAACACGAAATAGATCCCTAACAATCTCTAGTATAGTACTAAGTCGCCGAATCGCCGACCAGCTCTCGCTTATCATGAGAGTTAGTTTTCAGCTTTCTCTACTGAGGTACTTGATCGAATGAACCGGAAATACAATCGCAGTAGTTCTTGTTGGGGAACGTTGCATGGAAAACAAAAATTTTTCTCTACGTTCACCAAGATCAATCTAGTAGATGCAACTACGAGGGGAGAGTAGGATCCACATACCCTTGTAGATCGCTAAGCGGAAGCGTTATGAACGCGGATGATGGAGTCGTACTCGCCGCGATTCAGATCGCCGAAGATCCTAGCACCGAGGCAACGGTGCCTCCGCGTTCTTCACACGTACGGCTCGGGGACGTCTCCTCCTTCTTGATCCAGCAAGGGGTGGAGGAGAGGTTGATGGAGAACCGGCAGCACGACGGCGTGGTGGTGATGGTGGAGAAGAACTCCGGCAGGGCTTCGCCTAAGCACCGCGGGAGAAGAAGATGTTATGGGAGAGGGAGGGCAGCACCGAGGCACGAACTTGTGTTTGCTGCCCTCCCTTTGCCTCACTATATATAGGGGGGGTGGAGAGGTGAGGGCGCCCTAGGGTTTCCCCCTAGGGGCTGGGGGCCAGGGCAAGGGGGGGCGGCGGCCAAGGCAGGGGGGGGCGGCGGCCAGGGCCAGGCCCTAGGGTTTCCCCCCCTAGGTGCCTTGCCCCCCACTCCATAGGGGTGCGGCTGCCCTAGGGGGTCCCACCCCCTTAGCCGCATGAGGAGAGGGCGCAGGGGGGGGGGGGCGCACAGCCCCCTAAGGGCTGTGGTGTCCCCCCTTGTGGCCCATTAGGCCCAGAACTTCTTCCGGACCCCCCGAAACCCTTTCCGGTACTCCGCCGATTTCCCGATGCTCCCCGGAACACTTCCGGACTCCGAAACCTTTCATCCTATATATCAATCTTCGTCTCCGGACCATTCCGGAGACCCTCGTCATGTCCGGGATCTCATCCGGGACTCCGAACAACCTTCGGTAACCATACACTTTTCTCACTAACAACCCTAGCGTCACCGAACGTTAAGTGTGTAGACCCTGCGGGTTCGGAAACCATGTAGACATGACCGAGACACTCCCAGGTCAATAACCAATAGCGGGATCTGGATACCCATATTGGTTCCCACATGTTTCTCGATGATCTCATCGGATGAACCACGATGTCAAGGATTCAGGCAATCCCGTATACAGTTCCCTTTGTCTCGTCGGTACGTTACTTGCCCGAGATTCGATCGTCGGTATCTCTATACCTAGTTCAATCTCGTTACCGGCAAGTCTCTTTACTCGTTACCGTAACACATAATCCCGTGACCAACTACTTAGTCACTTCGAGCTCATTGAGATGACGTATTACCGAGTGGGCCCGGAGATACCTCTCCGTCACACGGAGTGACAAATCCCAGTCTCGATCCATGTCAACTCAACAGACACCCTCGGAGATACCTGTAGAGTACCTTTATAGTCACCCAGTTACGTTGTGACGTTTGGCACACACAAAGCACTCCTACGGTGTCAGTGAGTTACATGATCTCATGGTCATAGGAACTTATACTTGACATGCAGAAAACTATAGCGATAACTGACACGATCAAAAGCTATGTTTAACGTTTGGGTCTCGTCCATCACATCATTCTCCTAATGATGTGATCCCGTTATCAAATGAAAACTCATGTCTATGACCTGGAAACCGCGGTCATCTTTGATCAACGAGCTAGTCCTGTAGAGGCTCACTAGGGACACAAAGTCTGTCTATTCATCCACACATGTATTTGAGTTTCCAATCAATACAATTATAGCATGGATAATAAAAGATTATCATGAACAAGGAAATATAATAATAACTCTTTTATTATTGCCTCTAGGGCATATTTCCAACAGTCTCCCACTTGCACTAGAGTCAATAATCTAGCATTACAAGGTAATGAATCTAACACCCATAGAGTCTTGGTGTTGATCGTGCTTAGCCCGTGGAAGAGGCTTAGTCAACGGATCTGCAACATTCAAATCCGTGTGTACTTTGCAAATGTTTATGTCCTCCTCCTTGACCGAATCGCGGATGGAATTGAAGCGTCGCTTTATGTGTCTGGTCCTCTTGTGAAACCTTGGTTCCTTGGCTAGAGCAATGGCACCAGTGTTGTCACAGAACAGAGTCATTGGGTTCAGTGCACTAGGCACAACTCCAAGATCTGTCATGAACTCCTTCATCCAGACACCTTCCTTTGCCGCCTCCGAGGCAGCTATATACTCCGCTTCACATGTAGAATCAGCTACCACGCTCTGCTTGGAACTGTACCAGCTTACCGCTCCCCCGTTGAGAATATATACGTATCCGGTTTGTGACTTAGAGTCATCCGGATCAGTGTCAAAGCTTGCATCAACGTAACCCTTTACGACGAGCTCTTGATCACCTCCATAAACGAGAAACATATCCTTAGTCCTTTTCAGGTACTTTAGGATATTCTTGACCGCTGTCCAGTGATCCATACCAGGATTACTCTGAAACCTTCCGGCCATACTTATGGCAAGGCTGACATCTGGTCTTGTGCACAGCATTGCATACATGATAGAGCCTATGGCTGAAGCATAGGGGACGACACTCATCTTTTCTCTATCATCCGCAGTCACTGGGCATTGAGTCTTACTCAACTTCGTACCTTGCAATACCGGCAAGAACCCCTTCTTGGATTGATCCATTTTGAACTTCTTCAAAACTTTATCAAGGTATGTGCTTTGTGAAAGTCCTATCAAGCGTCTTGATCTATCTCTATAGATCTTGATGCCCAATATGAAAGCAGCTTCACCGAGATCTTTCATCGAAAAACTCTTGTTCAAATACCCCTTCACGCTATCCAAAAATTCTATATTGTTTCCAATCAGCAATATGTCATCCACATATAATATTAGAAACGCTATAGAGCTCCCACTCACTTTCTTGTAAATACAAGCTTCATTGTAAACTTGTATAAATCCAAACGCTTTGATCACCTCATCAAAGCGAAGATTCCAACTCCGAGATGCTTGCACCAGCCCATAAATGGAACGCTGGAGCTTGCATACTTTGTCAGCATTCTCTGGATCGACAAAACCCTCTGGTTGCATCATATACAACTCTTCCTTAAGAAAACCGTTAAGGAACGCTGTTTTGACATCCATCTGCCAAATTTCATAATCGAAATATGCAGCTATTGCTAACATGATTCGGACGGATTTAAGCATCGCTACGGGTGAGAAAGTCTCATCGTAGTCAATCCCTTGAACTTGTGAAAAACCCTTTGCCACAAGTCGAGCTTTATACACGGTGACATTACCGTCAGCGTCCGTCTTCCTCTTAAAAATCCATTTATTCTGAATGGCCTTCCGCCCTTCAGGTAATACTTCCAAAGTCCATACTTTGTTTTCATACATGGATCCCATCTCGGATTTCATGGCCTCTAACCATTTGTCGGAATCTGGGCCCACCGTCGCTTCTCCATAGCTCGTAGGTTCACCGTTGTCTAGCAACATGACCTCCAAGACAGGGTTACCATACCACTCAGGTGCAGTGCGTACCCTTGTCGACCTACGAGGTTCGGTAGTAACTTGATCAGTAGCTTCTTGATCATCATCATTGGCTTCCTCTTCAACCTCTGCAGGCTCCACAAAAACATCTTTCTGTGCTGCGCTACTTTCTGGTTGAAGCAGAGGTTCAATAACCTCATCAAGTTCTACCTTCCTCCCACTCAATTCTTTCGAGAGAAACTCTTTCTCGAGAAAGGACCCGCTCTTAGCGACAAACACTTTGCCCTCGGATCTGAGATAGAAGGTGTACCCAACTGTTTCTTTTGGGTATCCTATGAAGACACATTTGTCCGCTTTGGGTTCGAGCTTTTCTGGCTGAAGCCTTTTGACATAAGCATCGCAACCCCAAACCTTGAGAAAAGACAACTTAGGTTTCTTACCAAACCACAGTTCATACGGTGTTGTCTCAACGGACTTAGATGGAGCCCTATTTAAAGTGAATGCAGCTGTCTCTAACGCATATCCCCAAAACGATAGTGGCAAATCGGCAAGAGACATCATAGAACGCACCATATCTAATAGGGTTCGATTACGACGTTCGGACACACCATTACGCTGTGGTGTTCCAGGTGGCGTCAACTGTGAAACAATTCCACATTTTCTTAAGTGATCACCAAACTCATAACTCAGATATTCTCCCCCTCGATCAGATCGTAGGAACTTGATCTTCTTGTTACGATGATTTTCTACTTCACTCTGAAATTGCTTGAACTTTTCAAAAGTTTCAGACTTATGCTTCATTAAGTAAATATACCCATATCTACTTAAGTCGTCAGTGAAGGTGAGAAAATAACGATATCCACCGCGCGCCCTTACACTCATCGGACCGCACACATCAGTATGTATGATTTCCAATAAGTCACTTGCCCGTTCCATTGTCCCTGAAAACGGGGTCCTTGTCATCTTGCCCATGAGGCACGGCTCGCACGTGTCAAGTGATTCAAAATCAAGAGACTCCAAAAGTCCATCAGCATGGAGCTTCCTCATGCGTTTTACGCCGATATGACCCAGACGGCAGTGCCACAAGAAAGTGGTATTATCATTATCTACTCTACATCTTTTGGCATCAATGTTATGAACATGTGTATCATCACTATCGAGATTCAATAAGAATAAACCCCTAACTTCGGGTGCATGACCATAAAAGATATTACTCATATAAATAGAACAACCATTATTCTCTGACTTAAATGAGTAACCGTCTCGCAATAAACAAGATCCAGATATAATGTTCATGCTTAACGCAGGCACTAAATAACAATTATTCAGGTTCATAACTAATCCCGATGGTAATCGAAGAGCGAGCGTGCCGACGGCGATCACATCAACCTTGGAACCGTTTCCCACGCGCATCGTCACTTCGTCCTTCGCCAGCCTCCGTTTATTCCGCAGTTCCTGTTTAGAGTTGCAAATGTGAGCAACCGAACCGGTATCAAATACCCAGGCACTACAACGAGAGTTGGTAAGGTACACATCAATAACATGTATATCACATATACCTTTGTTGTTGTTGGCCCCCTTCTTGTTCGCCAGATACTTGGGGCAGTTCCGCTTCCAGTGGCCGTTCCCCTTGCAATAGAAACACTCAGTCTCTGGCTTGGGCCCAGCCTTGGGTTTCTTCACTGGATTAGCAACTGCCTTGCCACCCTTCTTAGAGTTACCCTTCTTGCCCTTGCCATTCTTCTTGAAACTGGTGGTCTTATTGACCATCAACACTTGATACTCCTTCTGGATGTCTGCCTCAGCGACTTTCAGCATCGAAAACAGCTCGGCGATGGTCTTGTTCATCCCTTGCATGTTATACTGCTGCACGAAGCTCTTGTAGCTTGGAGGGAGTGACTGGAGAATTCTGTCAATGATAGCCTCATCCGGGAACACAAGTCCCAGATCAGCTATGCGGGTATAGTACCCAGACATCTTCAGTAAGTGCTCACTGACAGACGAATTCTCCTCCATCTTGCAAGCGAAGAATTTATCGGTGGTCTCATACCTCTCGATCTTAGCATTCTTCTCAAAGATGAACTTCAACTCCGTGTACATCTCATATGCACCATGACGTTCAAAACGTCTTTGAAGTCCTCCTTCCAAGCCGTACAACATGGCACACTGCACTATCGAATAGTCATCCGAACGCGTCTGCCAAACGTTCATAACGTCCGCAGAGGCTCTAGGAGCGGGGGGGTCACCTAGCGGTGCATTTAGGACATAAACCTTCTGGGCAGCTGTGAGGATGATCCTCAGATTGCGGAGCCAGTCCACAAAGTTGCTCCCGTCATCTTTCAGTTTAGCTTTCTCTAGGAACGCATTAAAATTCAGGGGAGCTACTGCGCGAGCCATCTACAACCAAAATTTGCAAAGACATTTTAGACTATTGTTCATGATAAGTGAGTTATTACCTAATCAAATTAATTATAACTCCCACTCAAATTGACATCCTTCCGGTCATTCGAGCGTGACATGATCCAAATTCACCAACCCAAGTCCGATCATCACGTGAGATGAGGTGGTGTCAATGGTGAACATCAACATGTTGATCATATCTACTATATGACTCATGCTCGACCTTTCGGTCCTCCGTGTTCCGAGGCCATGTCTGTACATGCTAGGCTCGTCAAGTCTAACCCGAGTGTTCTGCACGTGCAAAACTGGCTTGCACCCGTTGTATGCGAACGTAGAGTCTATCACACCAGATCATCACGTGGTGCTTCGAAAGGACGAACCTTCGCAACGGCGCACACTCGGGGGGAACACAATTTTATCTTGAAATTTTAGTGAAGGATCATCTTATAATGCTACCGTCGTCCTAAGCAAAATAAGATGCATAAAAGGATTAACATCACATGCAAATCATAAGTGACATGATATGGCCATCAACTCGTGCTTTTGATCTCCATCTCCAAAGCACCGGCATGATCTCCATCGTCACCGGCGCCACACCATGATCTCCATCATCATGATCTCCATCATCGTGTCGCCATCGGGGTTGTCGGCGCCCACCATGCTCTTGCTACTATTGCTACCGTTTAGCGATAAAGTAAAGCATTACAAAGCGCTTAATGATTGACACGCAGGTCATACAAAAATTAAAGACAACCCTATGGCTCCTGCCGGTTGCCGTATGCATCGACATGCAAGTCGATATTAACTATTACAACATGATCATCTCATACATCAAATATAATTCATCATGTCATTGGCCATATCATATCACATGCATACCCTGCAAAAACAAGTTAGACGTCCTCTAATTTGTTGTTGCGTGTTTTACGTGGCTGCTATGGGTATCTAGCAAGAACGTTTCTTACCTACGCAAAACCACAACGGTGATATTCAAGTTGCCATTTAACCTTCTACAAGGACCGCCTTGTTCTATTCCGATTCAACTAAGATAGGAGAGACAGACACCCGCCAGCCATCTTATGCAACAAAAGTCACATGTCTGTCGATGGAACCGGTCTCATGTACGTGGACATGTAAAGTTGGTCCGGGCCGCTTCATCCTATAATACCGCTGAATCAAGAAAGACTAAGGAGGGCAGCAATTTAAACATCAACGCCACAAACCCTTTTGTGTTCTACTCGAGAAAGCATCTACGCAAGATCCTAGCTCATGATGCCACTGTTGGGGAACGTTGCATGGAAAACAAAAATTTTTCTCTACGTTCACCAAGATCAATCTAGTAGATGCAACTACGAGGGGAGAGTAGGATCCACATACCCTTGTAGATCGCTAAGCGGAAGCGTTATGAACGCGGATGATGGAGTCGTACTCGCCGCGATTCAGATCGCCGAAGATCCTAGCACCGAAGCAACGGTGCCTCCGCGTTCTTCACACGTACGGCTCGGGGACGTCTCCTCCTTCTTGATCCAGCAAGGAGGTTGATGGAGAACCGGCAGCACGACGGCGTGGTGGTGATGGTGGAGAAGAACTCCGGCAGGGCTTCGCCTAAGCACCGCGGGAGAAGAAGATATTACGGGAGAGGGAGGGCAGCACCGAGGCACGAACTTGTGTTGGCTGCCCTCCCTCTACCTCTCTATATATAGGGGGAAGGAGGAGAGGGGGGCGCCCCTAGGGTTTCCCCTAGGGGGGCCGGCGGCCAGGGCATGGGGGGGGCGGCGGCCAAGGGCCAGGCCCTAGGGTTTCCCCCCCTAGGTGCCTTGCCCCCCAAGGCTAAGGGGGTGCGGCCACCCTAGGGGGTCCCACCTCCCTTGGCGCACAAGGAGAGGGCCCAGGGGGGGCGCACAGCCCCTTGAGGGCTGTGGTGTCCCCCCTTGTGGCCCATTAGGCCCAGAACTTCTTCCGGACCCCCCGAAACCCTTTCCGGTACTCCGCCGATTTCCCGATGCTCCCCGGAACACTTCCGGACTCCGAAACCTTTCATCCTATATATCAATCTTCGTCTCCGGACCATTCCGGAGACCCTCGTCATGTCCGGGATCTCATCCGGGACTCCGAACAACCTTCGGTAACCATACACTTTTCTCACTAACAACCCTAGCGTCACCGAACGTTAAGTGTGTAGACCCTGCGGGTTCGGAAACCATGTAGACATGACCGAGACACTCCCAGGTCAATAACCAATAGCGGGATCTGGATACCCATATTGGTTCCCACATGTTTCTCGATGATCTCATCGGATGAACCACGATGTCAAGGATTCAGGCAATCCCGTATACAGTTCCCTTTGTCTCGTCGGTATGTTACTTGCCCGAGGTTCGATCGTCGGTATCTCTATACCTAGTTCAATCTCGTTACCGGCAAGTCTCTTTACTCGTTACCGTAATACATAATCCCGTGACCAACTACTTAGTCACTTTGAGCTCATTGAGATGACGTATTACTGAGTGGGCCCGGAGATACCTCTCCGTCACACGGAGTGACAAATCCCAGTCTCGATCCATGTCAACTCAACAGACACCCTCGGAGATACCTGTAGAGTACCTTTATAGTCACCCAGTTACGTTGCGACGTTTGGCACACACAAAGCACTCCTACGGTGTCAGTGAGTTACATGATCTCATGGTCATAGGAACTTATACTTGACATGCAGAAAACTATAGCGATAACTGACACGATCAAAAGCTATGTTTAACGTTTGGGTCTCGTCCATCACATCATTCTCCTAATGATGTGATCCCGTTATCAAATGACAACTCATGTCTATGACCTGGAAACCGCGGTCATCTTTGATCAACGAGCTAGTCCTGTAGAGGCTCACTAGGGACACAAAGTCTGTCTATTCATCCACACATGTATTTGAGTTTCCAATCAATACAATTATAGCATGGATAATAAACGATTATCATGAACAAGGAAATATAATAATAACTCTTTTATTATTGCCTCTAGGGCATATTTCCAACAGTTCTCCCTTTACTACCTTAGCCGAACAATGCAGAACGTAAGGTGGTAAGCATAGGAGCCAAGCAAACCAACTATAGACCCAAGACATGATTCGGAGCAGATGCATATAGTGCAATATCTGGGATGCCGAATAGTTCTTTATAGGTGTTCGGACTTTGAAATGTGTTGGCCGCATACAGCCCCCGGTGTTAAGGCCTGATTGACGCACATGTGGCAATCTGAGGTAGGGAGGGAGCACATATGATAATGTAGGATAAAATAAATTCCAAACGAAGTGGGAATCAACTGCTTCCTTTATACCCTAATTAATACGGCGAGTCGTGTAGTTACAGATAATGCCAAAAAACATCAAGGACATTTTACATGCCAAAAAGTTTATACAAGGGAAAGGTTTATACAAAGCCTAAATGAAATGATTTGAAAAACCCAATGATGCCATGATGCACGTCTGCGACGTTTCTCCTTGGTGACACGTCCTTGAAGGAGAGGAGTCTGATGGTCGTCTGCAAAAAAGAAGAATCTGGAAAGAAGTCCCCCCACACCCGTAGATAAAGTGTGTTCTTTAATGAACTTGCAATGAAAACATATTTAGGGTCCGAATAGGGTCAAGCCGTACTATGGACTGTTTTCCGCAGTGTGCCTCCGGCACTGCCCAAGGTATTTCAAAGGCGTAATTGTGTACGCGAGGTACGTATACCGTAACCTTATGGGGCAGTTGGCGGAGGCTAAACTGCTATTCAAGGTCAGGTTCCACCGAGCTGCCATGTTGCAATGAGGGTCAGACAAGTTAAGCAGTGTCTTGGGTCTTGATGGCATGTGAGTTGTTCGGCTTGATCAGGCCACCTTGAGCTTCAACTGCAAGGGTCGCGGTATGCAGTATGGAGGGAGCACAACATATTCCCATTTACTGTGAGAACGCCACAAGGTCCAAGCATTTTAAGCTTGAGATAAGCATAGTGCGGGACTGCGTTAAAGCAGGCGAAAGCGGTTCGTCTGAGCAGGGCGTGAAAACTACTGCGAAAGGGGACAGTGTCGAAGATCAATTCTTCGCTTCGAAAGTTGTCTCGAGAGCTGAATACTACCTCAAGTGTTAATGAGCTCATGCAGCGGGCCTCCATGTCGGGTATCACTCCTTTAAAGGTAGTGATGCTATGCTTGATATTCCACGGGTCGATCCCCATCTTGCGGACAGTATCCTGGTATATCAGGTTGAGGTTTTTGCCGCCCTCCATAAGGACTCTAGTGAGATGGTATCTGTCAATGATAGGATCAAGTATTATGGTCGCCGAACCTCCGTGATGGATACTGGATGGGTGGACCCTGTGATTGAAGGTGATCGGACAAGCCGACCATGGTTTGAATTTTGGGGCCACGGGCTCTACGGCGTAGACGTCCCTTAAAGCACGTTTGCGTTCCCTCTTAGGGATATGGGTGACATATATCATGTTCACTGTTTTCACCTCAGGGAGGAATTGTTTCTGTCCCCCAGTGTTCGGTGGGCGAGGCTCGTCATCATCCTCGCTTTGAGGTCCTTTCCCCTTGTGTTCGGTATTCAATTTACTGGCCAGTTTGAAAACCCAGCAATTTGTGTTGGTGTGGTTGGTAGGCTTGTCCGGGATGCCATGGATCTGGCAAGGTCTCTCTAGTATTCTGTCCAAGTTGGATGGACCATCTCAATTGCCCCTGAAGGGCTTCTTTCTCTTCCCGGATTTGGAGCCACTGAATTCGGCGTTTACTGTCGTATCCTCTGCTTTTTCGTTATTATTTTGACTCTTGTTTTTATTGCATCGCGGCCTGCTATTGCCATCCCTGGCCTCAGAAGTGCCTGGGTCGTTGGTATTGTTGCTTCTATGAGCCAGCCAGCTATCTTTGCCCGCACAAAAGCGGGTCATGACTGTAGTAAGATCTGCCATAGTCTTCGGCTTCTCCTGACCGAGTTGTCGGGCGAGTCATTCGTCACGGACGTTGTGTTTGAATGCTGCTATGGCTTGAGCGTCCGGGCAGTCGACGATTTGGTTCTTTTTAGTTAAGAACCGATTCCAAAGTTTGCGGGCTGATTCCTCGGGTTGCTGGACTATGTGACTCGGGTCATCAGAATCCGGTGGCTGGACATGAGTCCCCTGAAAGTTGACCCGAAAAGCATCCTCTGACTCTTCCCAGCTTCCAATGGAGTTCTCTAGGAGGTTGTTCAACTAGTGCCGCGCTGGTCCTTTTAGCTTCAGAGGGAGATATTTAATGGCATGGAGGTCATCTCCGTGAGCCATGTGAATGTGGAGAATAAAGTCTTCAATCCATACGGCAGGATCCGTTGTTCCATCGTACTGCTCGATGTTCACTGGTTTAAACCCTTCCAGAAATTGGTGCTGCATTACCTCATTGGTAAAACACATAGGGTGTGCGGCACCTCTATGCCGGGCTACATCTCGACGGAGTTCGGATGACATTTGTGTTCGGTGCTTACTCCGAACTGGATTGTGTTTGTCGTACCAGCATTGATAGTCATCATCCCGTGTCGGGGCACGTCCTCGTGACCCGTAGATTGATCTGGTCTGGCTGGCTCTATTGGCCAGGTCCTGACGTAGGTCATATTTGTAGCCCGGAGCCGCTGTCTCCTTGACTTTATGGTGGGGGGGCGCAGGCTGGTATTCGGCGTTATTTCTTGCTTTGTCCTGTCCATGTGGTGGTCGGTCAGGTTGATCGGCCTGATTGTATCTTGACGGTATTGGCGCAAGAGCCTCGTCGTCGAATTGTGGCAGGAGCTTGCGTTTGGGATAGCTTTTTGTTTGGCACTCACGGCCATATATTTCTTCAGCGTCTAGCACTTGATTCCATCTATCATTGATCATATCATGTTTGGCTTTAAGCCGATGCTGCTGCTTTTTCATGCTCCTCACCATGGTTACAAGCCGTCACTGAAAGGGTTCTTGCTCGAGCGGTTCCTCTGGGACGATGAATTCTTCGTCACCAAGGCTGACGTCCTCTTTGGAGACAGGTAAGTAGTTACTATCTTCCGAATCCTCGTGATCGGCGGGTTATTCGGGGTTGAATTGGCCCTCCTCTCCCACCTCCTGCTCTAACGTTGGTTTCATGGGGTTTTCGGGGTCTTCGGCATTATCCGGAGTGTCGTTGTCTCCGGTGCCGGTCTTGCTTTCCCTTCCTCGGCATGATCGAGAGCGGCGCTGCTGACGCCGGCATTTTGGTGGTTATTCGATGGGCTTATCCTCATCTAGATCTTTAGTGCCATCATCGTCCTTTTTCTCCGGCGTGTCCACCATGTATACATCATTAGTGGAAGTGGACGCCCAGCACCCAGTTATGGGCGGGTTTTGACTTGGTTCGGCTTCGACATCATCGTCCATGCCTTCGATGTCTTTGGAAGTGTAGTCTAGCATGTTGGTTAAGTCCTTGACAATGGCTACCAAGTGGGTGGTGGGTGGGATGCAAAATTCCCTAATCTCAGCCCCCAGTCCCAACTGGGCATAGTTCAGCGGTGATACCTTCGTGATGGCGAGAGATTGTAGCAGGTCCAGCGCCTCGTTTAGGAGCCAGAGTTGGACAGGAGTCTGGGGACCTACGGTGTCAGCCTCAGTGCTGACCACTTGATTGAGCCCGGAAGGCACGGACCGCAAGAGTTCGGAGCTCATAGTCAGAGACGGGTCCAGCTTCCCAGCGACGAGAAGAGTCCCGCTTGATTCCGATTTGTGAATGGCGTGATCGCCTCTGAGTCTCCAACTAGATGATACATGGAGGGGGGGAGTCCGGCGAGGTTTATCCTCCCATCTTCAGACGAAGTGGTCTGCTCCGAATCTAAGGCCACAGCGGACATGAGTGTCGACCCCTGGACGGGATCTGATAGAAGATTCGAGGGATCTTGTTCGTGCAGGTGGGGAGCGGCAGCCGAGGCTGTGAACCCCTCAAAGATCAGGTCTCCTCGGATATCGGTGACGTAGTTCAGACTTCCAAACCTGATCTGGTGACTAGGGGCGTAGCTGTCGACCTGCTCGAGGTGCCCAGTCGATTTGGCACGTAGCATAAAGCTACCAAACACGAAAATGTTACCAAGGAGGAAAACATCCTCGGAGGCGGCACCATCGTTGATGACAAAGCTAGCCATCGATCCTTCCGTTGACAACACAGCGGAACTTTCAATGAAAGCACCAGTGTCGATGTCAAAACTGGAAGATCTCGTGTAGGGGGTCCCAAGTTGTGTATCTGAGGATCAATGGTAACAAGGGACACAAGGACACGGTGTTTACCCAGGTGCGAGCCCTCTTAATGGAGGTAAAACCCTACTTCCTGCTCGATTGAATATGATGTGTATAGGGGTTACAAGAGTTGATCTACCTCGAGATCGTATTGACTAAACCCTAGTTGTCAAGCCTAAGATTATTCTAATAGCCTCTATGGACTAAACCCTCTGGTTTATATACACATCGGAGGGACCTAGGGTTGTACAAAATCATCTTGTACAGGAAGGAAACATTACACCCGGATACAAAACTTGCCATTCTACGCACATAGAAGTCCTACCCGGACACGGAGGGTAATCTTCGGCTTTATCTTCACTGCCCATCAGTCTGGCCCATATCAAATAATCCGGACACCCGAGGACCCCCTAGTCCAGGACTCCCTTAGGGGGTAGCTTTTGCGCCCACCATGGAGCGACGTTTGTGTGAAATTTTATTGCCACGCAAGGCTCGTCTCTTTTGCTCTACATGTTCAGTACCATTGTGTACAATAACTGACATGCACATGAACAAAACATAGTGAGATTATGTAAGGAGTGCATACTGTGGATAGACCCAAAACCAATGATAGCATGCAGATAATAGCTTCAGTTAAAATACAGATAATGGCTCCTTTAATGTTTGTTTCCACCCAACATGAAACTCAAAGTAGACACCCGAGATTAATCAGATAGTAGACCGATAGTATTGATTGCTGCCCCAATATGTACCCCACAAGCATTTAAAAACTCAAGTTTCAGCATTAGTTTGGACCTGACTCGGAGTCCAATCGGTGAACGGGACGATAAAGTAGCATGTCATCATGTTAAGCGATGCATAATGTAAGCAGACACGAAAGAGTGCGACCTCTCTTGCGGACCCGTGTAGTCCTCAAGGTCCTCTGCTCAATTGATGAACGTAATGCAGTTGTCGTGGCTGCCGATGGCGGGGAAGAAGATCTGAGGCGGTGAAAGATAGTCTGGAGGGCGGATCCCTGCTGTGGTGAACCCTTCCATCATTGGAGCAGCTAAGCTGGGGTGGACCACAACACAGCAGGGACGGGACAAACCACACAAGGTTTTTCTTTGACACATATCTGTAACAGAAGTAATTCTGTAAGGGCTTGTATGAATTGGAGGATTCTAACGATGTAGGGATAGGAAATACACAGGAATAGGATAGGGATGCACGTGCAAGTAGAGAATTTAAAAACACAAGATTTTTGTCAATCTGGGTGTTTGGTTCACAAGAATTGGAAGATCACGGGAATGCAAAGAAGCATGGTGAAATTAAGTCAAACCACAAGAAAATGTACAGTTATAATGTTATTATGCTACTATCTCATAGTCTTGTGCTTAAGGAATATGAAGTCGAAAAGAAGGCAAAGTGGATATTAAAATTCCTACAGTTTTTCTATCAAGGAGACACTAAAGGAACAAATCCTACAGTTATTGTGGCACCCTGGCTCAGAGAAACCAGAACGCCCCGTATTCCAGCCCATAGATCTAGATGAAGTCTTCTGGAATACGACACTTCTTATCATAGAACAAACCAGGTCTCTGTTATAACATGAATATGAATGCAAGGTCTCCGATATTACAATGAATAAAATTGGCACGACAACACTACACCAACTATAGTTGCTCTATGCAAGCAGCATAACAACTTGAGGCAGCGGAATCTCTACTGGCAGCAGAACAACGAGCGGCGATGATGGACTTCAATCCATAGGGACTCTGGCTGGAATGTTTATCCTAGCTCGCGAACAAAGAAATCACACCAAAACAAGCAAGCAATCCAGGCATGACCTGCAAACTGGCATGACACGCTAGGTTAGTACATTGAATGTACTTGCAAGCTCACAATAACCAAAAGCAGTCAAGACAAACAACAGCATGGCATTAGCAGGTTAAATCAAACATGAGCATGATACTAATAGAACAACATGGCATGCACCAACTGATCATGATATAACTAGGACAATACAAGCATGACATAAACATATGAACATGATGATACTAGCATGCAACAGGTTAACATTTTCATGCACCAACTTACTCTGCTCGGGTTACATCGTAACAAACACATGCACAAGCTTACCATCACGGACATCACACGATCATCTCAGGATCCAATCAAGCTTGGTATTACAATACCGTTGTAATCATTACATGACCACAAGGAGCTTGATCTTTACCCGCGATTCTCGCACAACATCACAAATATCCATCAACTCGGTATCCACGATACCACGGTGATCCTCTCACGATCACAACCAACTTCTTTCTGATCATTGAACCGAGGTTCTTATTAAGCACATTATTATTATTACTGTTGACCCACAGTGTGACCTACTACGAACTGGGCACATATCCATGGCGCGGCTATCGATAGATTTAACACACACTCTGCAGAGGTTAGCACACTGTACCCACAGCACAGAACCCATGGCCTCGCACTCCCATTCAGGTGTACCAACAGCGTTCCGACAGAACCATTCTACTGCCATGCACTCTCCCGGCCACTCCAACCAACTCCCCTTTGGGCTAAGTCATGGGTGGCCCCGTGCCTACTAAAGGCATCAACGGCTACCGTCGTGGCAAACATAAATGGTACCAAGTGGGGACATGTGCGCATAACCAAATTCGGGCTCACAAGGCTTATGTCCGCATACCTGATTAGGGTAGCGCGCGCCCATAACCTTCCGTCGTTCGAGGCACTAGCGAGAGGCACGACAATAGACTGCATTAGGGCCTTTCCCATAAAAGGCAAATGTGGTTGCACTGGTCAGCTCGATTTGGTGGCACCATGACTCAGCCAACAGTTGCTCAAGTTCATTTAAGTCCGGTTAAACTTGAATGCAAATGATGCTGAGCCATATTAAAATAACATGAGGCAACTACAATGCATGAGCATGATATCAACATAAGCATGGAGGTGCAACATCATCATCGAGCATAACCACAATAAAGCATATATCCAGCTGATCATGGCATACTGACGAGCATGAATATCACAAGTATAACACTACTCATGACTACTATCATCATAAATAAATACCATGTAAGAATATAGCAAGAACACTACCAAGTAAGCATGTAACGGAACATGCATATCAATGGTACTTGACAGACGACAATCATGCATCAGTATGAACATTACTACTACTAGCACATACTTTTACTACCAAGCATGACATATGAACATGATACTAACAAGTAGCACAAGATAAAAAGAAGCATAGGAACATAGCATGAAAGTGAGCATGAAACCACGAGCATAACCGAAATAAAGACAGCAATAGCAAACAAGCAGGCATATGACGAGCAAACTTTTATTAAATATTCAAGAAGAAACCATGGCTACTGCATGGCTATCATGCAAGTGGATGTTATGGCTTGCCTGGGGTGACGGAGACTCCGAGAAGAAGTGCGGTGAAGCCGGAGAACGATTCGCCGGAATGGTTCTCCTTTTGAGAGGGCTAGATAAGGGCAAGGGCACAATGGTCATTTTCACAATGAAACCACCTAGTGAAATGGTACCAACAGAAAGAGCTCGATGAGACAAAGAAGTGAGCACTGGTTTCACCTCGATCGAAGTTACGGTTGAGGAGTTACGAGGTGTAGAAGATCAGGGACTAATCTATGAAAAGATCCTCACAAACAGGTCCCTAGCGGCTGAAAATAGAAAGCGCCTTTTGACAGAATACGTCTTCTGAAAAGGAAAACGTATATACAGCCGCAACAGAAACAGAATACGCTTTCTAACCTAGAAAACGTATTTTAGAAAAAACCGTCGCCATTTATCCACGTGGACCAGGGGGAAGAGAGGCTTACACAGGGGTCCCACGGGCAGGGGAGGGGGCCAGGCTCGGTCGTGTTCTTCCTCGCGCGCTCGCTCACGAGCGCTCCGGTGGCCTCTCGCCAGACGGCGACCACCGGCGGGTGCGGGGCGAAGAGGCGCACCCATTCAAAGGGTCGGCCGGCGCCGGGGAAGAGTAGTGAGGCGGGGAGGGGCGGCTCCAGAGGAGGTACAGAGGCGGGCGGGTGGTGTATATCTCCGGCGATGCAGCCGCTCCGGCGAGGGGGCAAAGGGGTGAGGCAAGCTGCGGGGAGGAGCGGGACTCGGTGGAGGTGCAGGGGAGGCGAGAGGAGGTCTGGGCGCGCCAGGATGGAGCGAACTCCGACAATTTCCACGGCGGCCGAAATGAAAAACGGCGAGGAGAGGCTCTCAAGTGAGCGGGGAAGGTTGGGGAGAGGCTTGGGAGCTGCGGGAGAAGCTTGGGTCCTTATATAGGCCGCGGAGGAGGCTTCGAGAGCTCACGGGCGAGCTCCAACTAGCCAACAATGGAGGACAGAGGTTGGACGCGTCACGGGCACGACAACAGCTACCACACCGCAGCGACTCGGGGCGGGGAAGAGACTCATGGCGGTGCATACGAGCACGGGTGAGCTACCAGACATGGTTTGGCATCGAGACGAGGAGGGAACGGATGAGAACAGGGGCGTGAACACTCCAGAGCACGCGTTTGGCTGGTCGTGACCCGTGGTCACCGCGTTAGCTAGACCCAAAGGCGCGTTCTGGTCGGGCCGACCATGTCTAGTAGAATGACCGTGATACCCTGAGTTCAAAGGAGGTAAGATCTAGGTCCATGGGCAAAGGAGTGATTTGCAGGTGGATCCAAACCAATTTGGCAGCAAGGTGTTTGATGTTAATTGCAGAAGATTGGTCGGGGGGATTAGACTTATAGTTGACTGGTGGTTTATCACTCACTAAGGTGAGTAAGATGGCAAGGTTTCAGCTCATACGGAGGGGTTTAGCTGGTACTTGTAGTGAAAAGTGCCATATTGACCATATAGCAAACTTTGAAGTAGCACTCACATACTAGATTGTATTGAGCTGAAAATTGGCATGGCAAAATTATTTGACGATATGAAGATGACCAAAGAGTTTCATGCCATTTGGATGAACCCAAATAGCACTTGCTTCACAAAGCATCTCTCTGGACTGAAACTTGGAAAAGTTCCACAGGTCAATTGGACAAATGAATTGAGCCAAACCTTGGTGTAGAGAGTTGGTAAATATAGGAGAATGTCCTGGTAAATTTTTAGATTAAATGAAGCTATATAAAATATAGTTGCTTCACAAAGTGAAAATCTAACCAGAAACTAAGAATTGATGCTGAGCTCACATGGATGAATGTAATGAGCTCAAATTTGGTAGAGAGTGATGATTTGAATAAATGAAGGATGTAACAGAGTTTCATATCATTTCGACATTCCTAGAATATACTTCCTTCATAAAGTTCCTTTCTGGACAGAAACTTTAGAAAATTGGTGAAAAATAATTACTAGGCAAATTACTATGAAATTCGGCACAGGGCAATGATATGGACATGAAAAGATTTCCACAAAGTTTGGAGGCAATTGGGAAAAGATAAATAGCACGTGCTTCACAAAGTGTCATTTAGGACAGAACAAGAAAATGGTTATTGGAGGATTATTTTTTAACATGGCAATGAAATGATTTGCCATATTTGAGCAAGATAGGACCCCAAAAAATTATGAGAATTATTTGGGAATTTTTAGAAGTGACAGAAATATAGGTTGCTTCACAACCTAGGGATTTAAGGGTTATTTCTTTAATAGAAAGGGAATATTCTCTAGAAAAAGAATATTTAGATTAGGTCAAGGGTGAAAATGTCATGGTCTAGGGATGATGATGAGGATGGCAAGCCACTATAAAACCTAGTAAGACATGATCTTCCCAAGTTTCAGAACCACAAAACCACAGAAAAGCAATTCAAAGCAATAAATCCAAGAAAATCATCAGAAAAAGAAAAGGGCAAAATCCAGGCTGTTACAGTTTTCCTTTGCTCCATTCCTTTGAACCAAATGCATGAATAGTAGTACCATAGGAAACTTTCCAATACCTATGTTTTCCCTTCATTTTTCCTTTCAAGCAATAGAGATTCTAGTAGGGAGGCTTGAACAGGGAAAAGCCTACACTCCAACAATATTTGTGTGCTACTTCTACTACTTTGGACCCAGGCCATTGCCCTACTAGCTCAACTCCTAGGGCCATCTATAAATGCACAGCTCAAACGCGCAGAAATAAATAATGATGGCTTTCAAGAGAGTCCATCACGGATAGCTAGGTTGCCTGGTACCTCACTGTTTGTTACATAGGAGAAACTAATCATATTTCACGTTACTACATGTGCTCAGTGGACAATATATATAACATGTAGAGTGAAAAAGTGATACAGCAAGTGTACAACCTCTTTGGCAAAGCCATGCCGAGCTCAGCATCATTGGGTTGGTCACTGAGGATGTTGCGGCTAATGTGGCAGTCGGAGGAGGGGAAGAAGATCTTAGGCGCCTGGAGATGGAGCCAAGGGTACTGCTCGGCTGTGATTGAATGTTTCTTTGTTGGAGCAGCCCCGGTGAGTTGTACGATGGCGAGGCTGAAGTAGGACAAGATAGACAACGTTAACCTGAGTGGAATACTAATAGCATCTCCAATAGATGATGTAAAATACATAACCACAAAGTGCTAGATGTAAAATACGTCAGCCGATTATCTCTGAACTTAATTGTCGAAACTGAATTTAAATTCTAAAACTGAATTTCAATGTCGAAACTGAATTTTGCTCGCAAAACTGAATTTTGCTGTCGAAACTGAACACACTAGTAGCATAAAAGCATTAGCAGCGCCCGAAGTAGCAGTGCGTGCGAGAGCCGGGGCAGCTGGTCATGTAGCAGCTGCAGGGCTCGAGCCGTCGAGCGAGAGCAGGATCTGCTACTCGTGCAGCAGTAGCGAGAGGAAGAGTAGAGCAGCAGCGCAAGCAAGAGCAAGAGCAAGTGGGGCAGCGCGAGCAAGAACAAGAGCGAACCAAGCAGGGGACCGGAGAGCAAGAGAAGGGCAGCAGCGCGAGCAAGAGCCGAAGCAGCAGCAGCTTCGATTGATATGGACGTCGCCGCCTAGGGAGCGACGTCGTAAAGGAAGTGGCCGGCAACGCCGCTGTACATGGAGATGCGCCATGGAGGATCAGGACCAAGCGCTGGCAGCACCGTGAGATCGAAGCAAGAAGAAAATCCAGCGATTACTGTAGAACCTCTTTGGTGGCCCCAATTAGGCCTCAGCTTCATCTGAGGAATCGGTGATGATGCTGCTCTTCCAGTGGTGCAGGTGAAGATGGCGGTGTGTGATAACCCACAAGTGTAGGGGATCGCAACAGTTTTTGAGGGTAAAGTATTAAACCCAAATTTGTTGATTCGACACAAGGGGAGCCAAAGAGTACTCTTAAGTATAAGCAGCTGAGTTGTCAATTCAACCACACCTGGAAACTTAGTATCTGCAGCAAGGTAGTTTAGTAGAAAAGTAATATGATAGTGGCGGTAGCAGCAATAAAAGTAAAGATAGTGTTTTTGTAGTTTTTGTGATAATAGCAACGGAAAAGTAAATAAGCGACTAGCAATATAGGTAAAGCTCGTAGGCATTGGATCGGTGATGGGAAATTATGTCGGATGCAATTCATCACGTAGAAGTTATAACCTAGGGTGACACAGAACTAGCTCCAGTTCATCAATGCAATGTAGGCATGTATTCCGAATATAGTCATACGTGCTTATGGAAAAGAACTTGCATGACATCTTTTGTCCTACCCACCCGTGGCAGCGGGGTCCTATTCAAAACTAAGGGATATTAAGGCCTCCTTTTAATAGAGTACCCGACCAAAGCATTAACACATAGTGAATACATGAACTCCTCAAACTATGGTCATCACCGGGAGTGGTCCCGATTATTGTCACTTCGGGGTTGCCAGATCATAACACATAGTAGGTGACAATAGACTTGCAAGATAGGATCAAGAACACACATATATTCATGGAAACATAATAGGTTCAGATCTGAAATCATGGCACTCGGGCCCTAGTGACAAGCATTAAGCATAGAAAAGTCATAGCAACATCAATCTCAGAACATAGTGGATACTAGGGATCAAACCCTCACAAAACTAACTCGATTACATGATAGATCCCATCCAACCCATCACCGTCCAGCAAGCCTACGATGGAATTACTCACACACGGCGGTGAGCATCTTGGAATTGGTGATGGAGGAAGGTTGATGATGATGATGGCGACGATCTCCACTCTCTGGAGCCCCGAACGCACTCCAGATCAGCCCTCCCGAGAGAGATTAGGGCTTGGCGGCGGCTCCGTCTCGTGAAACGTGATAATTTCTTCTCCTTTAATTTTTTCTCCCCGAAACGGAATATAAAGGACCTGGGGATACGTTGGTGGAGCATCGGGGGGCCCTCGAGGCAGGGGGGCGCGTCCCCACCCTCGAGGACAGGCTGTGGGCCCCCCGATGTGGATCTTCTTGCAGGTATTTTTTATATTTTCTGAAATAATTCTCCGTTGATTTTTAGGCGATTCCGAGAACTTTTTATTTCTGCACAAAAACAACACCATGACAGTTCTGCTGAAAACAGCGTCGGTCCGGGTTAGTTCCATTCAAATCATACAAGTTAGAGTCCAAAACAAGGGAAAAGTGTTTGGCAAAGTAGATACGTTGGAGACGTATCAACTCCCCCAAGCTTAAACCTTTGCTTGTCCTCAAGCAATTCAGTTGATAAACTGAAAGTGATAAAGAAAAACTTTGACAAACTCTGTTTGCTCTTGTTGTTGTAAATATGTAAGCTAGCATTCAGGTTTTTAACAAGATCATGAACTAACCACATTCACAATAACTTTTAGGTCTCAAGACTACTCACATCAATAGCATAATCAACTAGCGAGCAATAATAATAAACCTCGGATGACAACACTTCTCAAAACAATCATGATATGATGTAACATGATGGTATCTCGCTAGCCCTTTCTGAGACCGCAAAACATAAATGCAGAGCACCTTTAAAGATCAAGGACTGACTAGACATTGTAATTCATGACAAAAGAGATCCAGTCATGATCATACTCAATGCAAATTAATAGTAATACATGCAACGACAGGGGTGCTCTCCTACTGGTGCTTTTGATAAGAGGATGATGACTCTACATAAAAGTAAATAGATAGGCCCTTCGCAGAGGGAAGCAGGGATTTGTAGAGGTGCCAAAGCTCGATTTTAAATAGAGGTTGAATAACATTTTGAGCGGTATACTTTCATTGTCAACATAACAACGAAGAATCTCGATATCTCCCATGCTACACACATTATAGGCGATTCCCAAACAGAATGGTAAAGTTTATACTCCCCCAACCACCAACAAGCACACTCCACGGCCAGCCGAATCCACGGGTTACCGTCCAAACAAGCAACAGCCCTAGGGGAGTTTTGTTTAATTATTATGATTTTGAGCATGGGACTGGGCATCCCGGTTACCAGCCATTTTCTCGTGAATGATGAGCGAAGTCCACTCATCGTGAGAATAACCCACCTAGCATGGAAGATATAGATAGCCCTAGTTGATACATGAGCTGTTCGAGCATACAAAACAGAATTTCATTTGAAGGTTTGGAGTTTGGCACATACAAATTTACTTGGAACGGCAGGTAAATACCGCATATAGGAAGGTATGGTGGACTCATATGGAATAACTTTTGCGGTTTATGGAAGTGGATGCACAAGCCGTATTCCCGCTTAGTACAGGTGAAGGCTAGAAAGAGAATGGGAAGCGACCAGCTAGAGAGCAACAACGGTCATGAACATGCATTAAAATTAATCACCAATGAATGCAAGCATGAGTAGGATATAAATCACCATGAACATAAATATCGTGAAGGCTATGTTGATTTGTTTCAACTACATGCGTGAACATGTGCCAAGTCAAGTCACTTAAATCGTTCAGAGGAGGATACCACCCATCATACCACATCACAACCATTTTAATATCATGTTGGCACGCAAGATAGACCATTATAAACTCTCAGCTACTTAAGCATGGCATAAGTAGCTATGATCTCTAATTGTTATTGCAAACATGTTTCATTCATAACAAGCTGAATCAAGAACGACGAGCAATCACATTTCCAAAAACAAAAGAGGTCGAGTTCATACCAGCTTTTCTCATCTCAATTAGTTCATCATATATCATCCTTATTGCCTTTCACTCGCACGACCGAACGGTCTTGATAATAATAATAGTGCACGTGCATTGGACTAAGCTGGAATCTACAGGCATTTTGATACAATAGAGAAGACAAGGTAATATGGCTCAACATTAAATCATCAACAAAGTATATGAGAGCCACTAAGCATTTTAATCATGGTCTTCTACTCTTAACCCCTAAAGAAAAGAAACTATTTACACGGGAAAGCTCCCAACAAGCAAAAGAAGAACGGGAAATATTTTTGGGTTTTCATTTTTTGGTTACTACTACAGGCAAAGAAAGTAAACTAGCTAGAAGCTACAACTAACATTTTTTTGTTTTTCTGGGTTTTTCTAGCACACAAGAAAAAGACTAAGAAAAAGAAATTTAAACTAAGCATGGATGGTACGGTGAAAGAGTGTGAGCACCGACAACTAGAATAAGTGTGAACATGAATGTAAGTGGGTGAGAAACACGTACACCCCCAAGCTTAGGATTTTGGCCTAAGTTGGTCTATGGACACTAATCGAAGCCACTCGCTCAAGTGTACTAAGATGTGTCCTCTGGGCGCCACTGGTTGGCGAGCTCGTCGAGCTCCCACCCATAAACAGATTGACGGGAAGGATCAAGTGGTGGTTCTGGCTCAGGCTCTAAAGCTTGTGCCTGGCCTTGGTACTTGTAGAAGACATCTGAGGTGAAGAGGAATACACTGTTCTTTTTGGTCGTTGAGGTAGTCAGTGAGGCCTGCATTATTCACCATCCAAAAGTATTCGTAAATACCGGCGGACATCATGAAATCATTACACGGCCATTCGCACGGTCAAACTTCCGCCATGCGAGGAAGATGATACTTGGGCTTCTTATTTTCTTCTTTCTTCTTCTCCTCTGAGCTCTTGCTGGAAGAGCCCCTCAATAATATTTTTAACATTTTCCTTTTCTGAAAATTTCTGAAATTTTTTGTAACTCACAATAAAAGTTAACCAAACTCAACAAGAATGATAGCAACAACTCCAACTAGTGCCTAGAAGCTATATCATGCATTAGAACTACTTGGGACCAAGAAAAATCGACATGCAAGCTCAAGAACAAGGTCACCACAGCAGCACAAATTTGCAACAAATAAAGCACTAGAACAAAAAGTAACTGGACCAATGGAGGAGTCACATACCAAGGAACAATCTCCCCAAACAGTTTGGTGAATGGTGCTTTGAGCAAGGAGATCGAAAATAGCAGCAAAATGAGCTAGAACTCGGGTTTGAGCTGGTTGGGGATTTTTTTGGGAGGAAGAAGAAGAGCATGAGTGAAAGGATAAGTGGAGGGGGGCCACGTGGGGCCCTCGAGGCAGGGGCGCGCCCTATGAAGGGGGGTGCGCCCTGTGCCCTCGAGGCCACGTGTTGGGTCCCCTCGTTGTGTGTTCAGTGCCATATTTTCTTAAATATTCTAGAAAAATCAGATTTCATTTTCATGGCATTTGGAGAACTTTTATTTTCGGGATATTTTTTTATTGCACGGGTAAGTCTGGAAGCAGACAGATAATGCTATTTTTCTTTTATTTAACCTAATTAACAGAAAATAAAAGGAGGGTACAGAAGGTTGTGCTATCTAGATTCACCTATCCCATGTTCATCAAAAGGAATCCATTAACAAGGTTGATCAGGTCTTGTTAATAAACTCTTTCCGAGTAACATGAAACTGGAGAATTTTCGAATAACACTATGTTACCTCAATGGGGATATGTATGTCCCCAACAATAAGTATGTCATATGCCTTCTTGATAGTAGGGATAGGAAACTCAAAACCTCCAATAGTAATAGTCGAAGTTTTTCCAATATAATTGATACTATAGATCTGAGGTTGCTTCCTCGGAAAGTGTACCGTATGCTCATTACCATTGACATGAAAAGTGACATTGCCTTTGTTGCAATCAATAACAGCCCCTGCAGTATTCAAAAAAGGTCTTCCAAGAATAATAGACGTACTATCATCCTCGGGAATATCAAGTATAACAAAGTCTGTTAGAATAGTAACATTTGCAACTACAACAGGCACATCCTCACAAATACCGATAGGTATAGCAGTTGATTTATCAGCCATTTGCAAGGATATTTCAGTAGGTGTCAACTTACTCAAGTCAAGTCTACGATATAAAGAGAGAGGCATAACACTAACACCTGCTCCAAGATCACACAAAGCAGTTTTAACATAGTTTCTCTTAATGGAGCAATGTATAGTAGGTACTCCTGGATCTCCTAATTTCTTAGGTATTCCACCCTCAAAAGTGTAATTGGCAAGCATGGTGGAGATTTCTACTTCATGTATCTTTCTTTTGTTAGTAATAATATCTATCATATACTTAGCATAAGGATTTGTATTAAGCACATCAGTCAAACACATACGCAAAAATATAGGTCTAATCATTTTAGCAAAGCGCTCAAAATCCTCATCATCCTTTTTCTTGGATGGTTTCAGAGGAAAAGGCATGGGTTTCTGAACCCATGGTTCTCTTTCCCTGCTGTGCTTCATAGCAACGAAGTCTCTCTTATCATAACGTTGATTCTTTGATTGTGGGTTATCAAGATCAACAGCAGGTTCAATCTCTACATCATTATCATTGCTAGGTTGAGCATCATCATGAACATCATTATTAACATTGTAACTAGGTTCATGTTCATTACCAGACTGTGTCTCAGCATCAGAAACAGATATATCATTGGGATTCTCATGTGTGTGAGCTACAAGTTCACTAGGAGCATGCAAAGTCTTATCATTTTTATTTTTCTTCTTCTTAGAAGAACTAGGTGCATCTAAATTAGCTCTCTGAGAATCTTGCTCAATTCTCTTAGGGTGGCCTTCAGGATACAAAGGTTCCTGAGTCATTTTACCCCCTCTAGTAGCAACTCTAACAGCATAGTCATTATTCTTACTATTTAACTCATTGAGCAAATCATTCCGAGCTTTAAGTACTTGTTCTACTTGAGTGGTGACCATGGAAGCATGTATACTAATAAGTTTCAGTTCATCTTTAGCTTTAGACAGATAATCACTCAATCGTTCAATCATATGAGCATTGTGTTGTAATTTTCTACCAACATAAGCATTGAAGTTTTCTTGTTTCACAATAAAATTGTCAAACTCATCTAAGCATTGGCTAGCAGACTTATAACGAGGAATATCACCTTCATCAAATCGGTAAAGAGAATTTACCTTTACTACCTGTGTCTGGTTATCAAGACCATGTATTTCTTAAATAGGCGGTAAATTCTTAACATCTTCAGCTTTAATACCTTTTTCTTTCATAGATTTCTTTGCCTCTTGCATATCTTCAGGACTGAGAAATATAACACCTCTTTTCTTCAGAGTTGGCTTAGGGGCTGGTTTAGGAAGTGTCCAACTATTTTCATTGGCCAGCATATTATTCAATAGTAATTCAGCTTGTTCCACTGTTCTTTCCCTGAAAATACAACCAGCACAACTATCTAGGTGGTCTCTGGAAGCATCGGTTAGTCCATTATAAAAGACATCAAGTATATCATGCATCTCAAGAGGATGATCAGGCAAAGCATTACGTAACTGGAGAAGCCTCCCCCAAGCTTGTGGGAGACTCTCTTCTTCAGTTAGAGCAAAGTTATATATTTCCCGTAAGGCAGCTTGTTTCTTATGAGCGGGAAAATATTTAGCAGAGAAATAATACATCATATCCTGGGGACTACGCACACAACCAGGATCAAGAGAATTAAACCAAGTCTTAGCATCACCCTTTAACGAGAACGGAAACAACTTAATGATATAGTAATAACGAATCTTTTTATCGTTGGTAAACAGGGTGGCTATATCATTCAACTTAGTAAGATGTGCCACAATAGTTTCAGACTCATAGCCATGGAAAGGATCAGATTCAACCAAAGTAATTAACTCAGGATCAACAGAGAATTCATAATCCTTATCAGTAACACATATAGGTGAAGTAGCAAAAGTAGGGTCATGTTTCATTCTAGCATTCAAGGCTTTTCTTTCAACTTAGCTAATAACTTCTTAAGATCATATCTATCATTGCAAGCAAGAAAGTCTCTAGCAGTTTCTTCATCCATAACATAACCCTCAGGCACAACAGGCAATTCATGTCTATTGGGAGTAGTTTCATCATCACTTTCATAAATATCATCAACATTTGCACTCTCCCTAACCTTAGCAATTTGTTCATCTAGAAATTCACCTAGTGGCACAGTATCAGGCATAGAGGTAGTTTCATCATACATAGCAGAAGTAACATCATCAAGAACATACGACATATCAGATTCAATAGCAGGAGTAGGTGTCGCAAGTTTACTCATAACAGAAGGAGAATCAAGTGCGGAGCTAGATGGCAGTTCCTTACCTCCCCTCGTAGTTGAGGGTAAGATCTTGGTTTTTGAGTCCTTCAGATTCTTCATAGTGATCAGCAGATATTAATCCCAAGTGACTTAAAGAATATAGCTATGCTCCCCGGCAACGGCGCCAGAAAATAGTCTTGATAACCCACAAGTGTAGGGGATTGCAACAGTTTTCGAGGGTAAAGTATTAAACCCAAATTTGTTGATTCGACACAAGGGGAGCCAAAGAATACTCTTAAGTATTAGCAGCTGAGTTGTCAATTCAACCACACCTGGAAACTTAGTATCTGCAGCAAGGTAGTTTAGTAGCAAATTAATATGATAGTGGCGGTAGCAGCAATAAAAGTAAAGATAGTGGTTTTGTAGTTTTTGTGATAATAGCAACGGAAAAGTAAATAAGCGATTAGAAATATAGGTAAAGCTCGTAGGCATTGGATCGGTGATGGGAAATTATGTCGGATGCAATTCATCATGTAGAAGTTCTAACCTAGGGTAACACCGAACTAGCTCCAGTTCATCAATGCAATGTAGGCATGTATTCCGAATATAGTCATATGTGCTTATGGAAAAGGACTTGCATGGCATCTTTTGTCCTACCCTCCCGTGGCAGCGGGGTCCTATTGGAAACTAAAGGATATTAAGGCCTCCTTTTAATATAGTACCGGACAAAAGCATTAACACATAGTGAATACATGAACTCCTCAAACTATGGTCATCACAGGGAGTGGTCCCGATTATTGTCACTTCGGGGTTGCCGGATCATAACACATAGTAGGTGACTATAGACTTGCAAGATAGGATCAAGAACACACATATATTCATGGAAACATAATAGGTTCAGATATGAAATCATGGCACTCGGGCCCTAGTGACAAGCATTAAGCATAGCAAAGTCATAGCAACATCAATCTCAGAACATAGTGGATACATGATAGATCCCATCCAACCCATCACCGTCCAGCAAGCCTACGATGGAATTAGTCACACACGGCAGTGAGAATCATGGAATTGGTGATGGGGGAAGGTTGATGATGACGATGGCGACGATCTCCACTCTCCGGAGCCCCGAACGGACTCCAGATCAGCCCTCCCGAGAGAGATTAGGGCTTGGCGGCAGCTCCGTCTCGTGAAACGCGGTAATTCCTTCTCCTTTATTTTTTTCTCCCCGAAACGGAATATATAGGACCTGGGGATACGTCGGTGGAGCATCAGGGGGCCCTAGAGGCAGGGGCGCGCCCTGGGAAGGGGGGCGCGCCCCCCACCCTCGAGGATAGGTCCTAGGCCCCCGGTGTGGATCTTCTTGCAGGTATTTTTTAATTTTCAGAAATAATTCTCCGTTGATTTTCATGCGATTTCGAGAACTTTTTATTTCTGCACAAAAACAACACATGGCAGTTTTGCTGAAAACAGCGTCAATCCGGGTTAGTTCCATTCAAATCATACAAGTTAGAGTCCAAAACAAGGGCAAAAGTGTTTGGCAAAGTAGATACGTTGGAGACGTATCTGTGTGGGAATGGAGGTGGCACGAAAGACGAGGGGAACGTCGAGGCAGCTCCTTGGATGTGGAGGACGGGGTGGGTGAACCGGTGGGACGATGTAACGCCCGGGTAATCACGCTACAGTAATTCCCTGCTAATGATGCCACGTCATCACAATTACCCGTTGTTAATCTCACGATGATTCAAACCGATTCAAAATTCAAATTTAAAACAAAGTCAAGTAATTAAAGTTGTCAAAAGTCAAAAATAAAAGGTTCTAAAAGTGGCAAATAATCCTTAAAGAATATCGGTGAAGAAATCAACCGTAATTAAAGTATTTAGATGTACTAGAATGAATAAAATAACATCACAAATAATTAATTAAATGTCTTTATAATTTATAAATTGTTAAACTATTTTAATTGGGAGTCAAAACTTTTGTAGGAGAGGGCTAAAAGTATTGCAATAATTTAGGTACTAATTTTGTATTTTATAAAACTAAAAAAAAAGAAACAATAAATGAAAACAGAAAAGAATAAGAAAAGGAAAAGTAAGAAAACAAAAAAATAACAAATATAAAAGGAAAAAGAAAACAACCCCCCCTCTCCCTGGGCCTCTCGGTCCAACCGGCAGCCAGCCGGCCCAGCACCCCGCTGCCCCCTGGCCTATTAGGTCACCCCCGGTGACCTAGCCCCAAATCCCCCGCTCCCCACGCCCACTACCCCCCC
>LR738711.1:242844933-242907091 GCA_902687465.1 Secale cereale
ACTCTTCTCTCTACTGCTTGCATTAGAGTAGTGTAGCATGTTACTGCTTTCGATAATCCTATTCTGCTGCATAGCCTGTCATTGTTGCTACCATTGTTGATACTTTACCTGCAATCCTAAATGCTTAGTATAGGATGCTAGTATACCATCAGTGGCCCTATACCCTTGTCCGTCTGCCCTGCTATTCTATCGGGCCGTGATCACTTGGGTGTGATCACGGGTATATACTACATACATTTTACATACACATGTTGATGATTCGGATATGGGGGCTGAAGGGGCAGGTGGTTCCACCCAGGTAGTGGTGGGCCTGGGTTCCCGACAGTCCCCTGATGGTTACTTTGTGGCGGAGCGACAGGGCAGGTTGCGACCACCTAGGAGACAGGTGGGCCTGGCCCTGGTCGTTGCCCGCGGTTATGTCATAATAACACGTTTATCGAGATCTTGGTATTTGATCTGAGTCTGGCCATTTGGTCTATACGCACTAACCAGCTACATGGGAATAGTTATGGGTACTCGACGTCGTGGTAACAGCCGAAGCCTTCTTGACGTCAGCGGCTTAGCGGCGCGCGCCGGATTGGACTGGAAGCCTACTCTGGTATTAGGAGAGGCTAGGTCTGCTTACCGGCCGCCCTCGCAACGTGCAGGTGTGCATTGGGCGATGGGCCCAGACCCCTGTGTGCTTAGGACTTAGACCGACGTGCTGACCTCTCTGCTGTGCTTAGGTAGGGCTGCGACGTGTTGATCTTCCGAGGCCGGGCATGACCCTAGAAAGTGTGTCCGGCCAAATGGGATCAAGCGTGCTGGGTTATGTGGTGCACCCCTGCAGGGAAGTTAATCTATTCGAATAGCCGTGTCCCTCGGTAAAAGGACGACCCGGAGTTGTACTCGGACCTCATGACAACTAGAACTGGATACTTAATAAAACACACCCAGACAAGTTCCAGATATAACTCGGTGGTTGCTCTCTCACAGGGTGATGTGCGGGAGGATCGCCGGGTAGGATTATGCTTTACGATGTTACTTGGTGAACTCTTCTGCTACTCAAGACGGAGGCTGCCAGAAGCTTTGATAGTTGTTACTATTCCATCTACTCCCTTCTACTGCTGCAAGATGGAGGCTGCGAGATACGAGGATACTTGTCACTTCCATCTATTCTCTTCTACTGCTGCAAGATGGAGGTGGCCAGAAGCGTAGTCTTCGATTGGATTAGCTATCCCCCTCTTATTCTGCTTTCTGCAGTTCAGTCCACAGATATTACCCCCCTTACACAGATATCATTGCATATGTAGTGTAGATCCTTGCTTGCGAGTACTTTGGATGAGTACTCACGGTTGCTTTCTCCCCCTTTTCCCCTTTTGTCCCTTCTTCTCGGATGACGCAACCAGATGGTGGAGCCCAGGAGCCAGAGGATCCCGATGATGTTTCTACATGGAGTTCGGCTTCGAGGAGTAGTTAGGAGGTCCCAGGCAGGAGGCCTTGCCTTTTCGATCGTTGTTACTTTTGTGCTAGCCTTCTTAAGGCAAACTTGTTTAACTTATGTCTGTACTCAGATATTATTGCTTCCGCTGACTCTTGTGTTTTCGAGCTTTTGTATTCGAGCCCTCGAGGCCCATGGCTTGTAATATAAAGCTTGTATTATTTTAATTTGTGTCTAGAGTTGTGTTGTGATATCTTCCAGTGAGTTCCTGATCTTGGTCGTACACATTTGCGTGCATGATTAGTGTACGGTCAAATCGGGGGCGTCACAGACGACGAGATCAACGACGGATCCTCATTCGGTGCGGTGGATGAGGGAGGTCGAGGTGTTGCTGTGGACGATGTCGTCGTGGAAGAGGCTTCGGCTGGGTGGCGGACGAAGGAGGGTGTGGGGCTTCGTGGGTTTCCGCGGCCTTGGTGTTTGAATGGGGAGGCAGAGGGGATGGGAGGGGGAACCATGGATTAGGGACGCGCTTGACCGAAATGTAGGGTAATTTACGAAAATACCCCCACCGATTTGAACTAGGTGGTTCTTTCGGTTCAGGGGGTATCACGGGAATTTGACGTGTCGGGATTTTGCAGGAGGTGGGAGTTTTCGTGCGCGTTGTAATTTTGGGATGGCAACGTGCGGGTTGAGATGGAGGGAATTTTCCGAGCACAATGAAACAAAGAGTTAGCTTTAAATTTTGGGATAACAAGGCGCGTGTTAATTTTCAGGAGAATGGTACGCTACCAAATCAATTCGCAGAGTGTCTTGTTCCGTTTTGCTTTATGAATTACTACAAATGTCGTTCAATGCTTTGAATCCATGTTATGTTTGTATAATGCATGTAACCTACTCGAATGAACTTTTTAGGGCATTCCAAATGTATACTACCAGCTGCAATATGAACTAAATTTGAATTCATTTCTCTATTTGAATAAGATCTACAATCATGATTATTGTCAAGTTAAACCATTTGAATTCATTTCTCTATTTTAACAAGATCTACAATCATCATGATTGTCAAGTTAAACCATCGTTTGTATATTATCTTCACAGCACACCACATGATTACTATCGAGTTAGATATGAACTATGTGTACTAAATGAACTCGAACTCGATTACTGTCGAGTTAGATATAAACTATGTGTACTATATGATTACTGTCAAGTTAGATCTGAACTATGTGTAGTATATGAACAGAAACTCGATTTTTTGAATCCACTCTATGTTGATTTCTAATCACAATGCATTTCAAGCTCTAGATAGATCTTCATAATCTAAACCATGTCTCATATGTATAATGTGTTTATCACATAATGTATGGTGCCCCGCCCCTACGCCTACAAGTATTTATCTGTGTGTTGCAAACGCCACACATTATCACGAATTCAAATAAAATGTGAGATTGTTCGATATCACATAATGTATGGTTTAGATTGTTCAATGTTTAGTTGTGAGCTGCAAACGCCACATGTTATCACAAATTCAAAAAAATTGTGGGATTGTTTGATAAATAGTATGGGTTAGATTGTTCGATATTTAGCTATGAGTTACAAACACCATGCATTACGACATTATAGTATAACATTTCCAAAACCACACCACACATATCACCGCTATATTCATGCATGCATAGGTTTATAACACTATGATCTCTTATGCAAATATATGAATCCACTTTCATGTCCTATTATGATATTTGTTAGTCTCTTACACTCACACAATCACCTAAACTTCGTAGCTAGTGCTAACTTTCTCTCGTGCATGCACACGCCCTCTTCGCCCTCCCCCTCCCTTAGCATTCTATCCATCGCGCACATTCATTTATTTTATTTATGTCATTCTCCCATGATCTCCACAACTCCTTCTTTCAGACACACACCGACTGATAAACCTCTATAGCGATGTCTCCCTACCACATACACACACACTTTCCATCTCCTCCTTTCTCTGACCATGCCTCATGCATGTCTCTCATATGGTCCCACACATGTGTAAACTCTCGCTCCTCTTTTCATCGATCTCACAATCGCACATCCTCCCCCAACCCCTATATAGTAGGCCCCTCGCACCACCTCCTAGTTCCATCCCTCTCTATATCCGTCTCTCTCGGTCTTATTTGCCTCTAACAAATGGATGTACACCGACCGATCTCCCACTATACATATAGTTATCTAGGTCGTTTATAACTCGTTTCCCCCACGTGTTCATCGATCTAACCCATTAGTTATGTATCTCCCTTCCCGCGACACACAACAATTGAACTACCGATCTAGTTAGGCCTGCTTACCAAACACATATGGTCCCCCTACATCATCCATGCATGCCTCCGGACACATCTATCACGCACACACACACATAGAGAGAAACACATCCCCTCTCTTCTTGGTATTGCAGTTGTACCCTCAGTTTGTCTAGTAGGCCCCTCCGGCACTCTACCTCTCTCTCTCTCTCCCAACCTATTTCCCGTCCTTCACGTATGTATGGATGTCGACCGATCTCCCTCAAGACATAGCTATGTCTCTCCTTCTCAACACATATACGAGTCGATCTACCTCATTAGTTAGGTCTCTGCCTCCTCCCCTCACACACACATTGATACACTGAGCACTCTAGTCATGTCTCCCTGCCACATACAAACTTGCCCTCTGCCCTCTGACGTTCCGGTAGGCCAATCGCCCTATATCTTTGACGTGCACACACACAATTTTGATGGCTCTCTTCATCGATCTCACACCCACACACTTGATCCTCTCTTTGATTATATCGATATCTATGACCCCTCCCTCTCTTCTTGTGGATCGCCCCTCTATATATGATATAGATAGGCCTCTATTTCTCACACATTGCATGTGTCACATTTTTGTTCGAGATATCATCGACACATATTCCCACAAATACATTCACGAAATCAAACACCCCCTAACAAAAAAAAAACTCACAAACACACACGATCTCTCTAGGTTTGTATCTCTCTCACACACACACCCCCATGTAGGTGGGGACGTGCACAAAGAGAAGAGGTGCACGCACGGCGCACGTACTGTCCTCCCGTCTCTTTCTACTAGTTCTCTTTCCCAACCACACCCGCATGGGTACATAGTGGAGCTCATTTCTATATGAAAAGGCAGCCCACGTGGTAATTTAACACATGTACTGGTTGTCCCCTTGATGGAGGATCATGTACCACGGGTGAACAAAACAAATTGCGACTTGATGCATTATTTCAAAAAAGAGGCAAACCATGTGGGGCCTACCTTAGAGGCAAGGGTATATACACTGGAGATGCTATGTGCTACTTTTGATCTCTCCCATCAACTCGTAGAACGAGGAGAATCTTGCTTAGTACGCCCTCTCCCCTGTCCACGGGCGCGGTGGCTCACAAAATCGCAGGACGAGGAGAAGCTTGCTTACTACGCCTACGCCCGCTCCCACGCCCACGCGCGCGGTGGCTCGCATGACGAGGAGAAGCTGGTTGTAATGGACAGTATCATATATTTTAGTTCTAGATACATACCTTTTTGTCCATTTTGATGACAAATATTTTCGGACGAAGGAAGGACTTGTATCATGATATGATACCATACCCTATCTTTCCTCATTTAATTGTGTGCCACATCATCCAAAAAGTCTAGCTGGCGTGTATGATACCACTCGCCTACGCCCGCTCCCTCGCCCACGCGTGAAGTGGCTCGCAGGACGAGAAAATTTTACTACCCCCTCCGTTAGACGTATATATACTCCTCGTCCCTACCTTGATTAGAGAGATTATCATATTGTTTGGAATATAGGTCTTTTAGCAGATTTTAACATGAAATACTAGTACATACTCCAAACATTGATGTATATAGACGTATTTTAGAGTGTAGATGCACTAATTTTGCTCCGTATGTAGTCCATATTGAAACGGATGTAGTAGTACGCACTCTCCCTCGCCACTCGCCCCGCGCCCATGTGGTGGACGTGCAACAATTCATTAGTAGCAGCGGGTTTTTATTTATATTAGTGAATGATATTTCTACGTCTTGATTGGCATGGCTATATTATTCACCATGCCACGGAAGTAGCAGCGGTTTTTTATTTATTTGCGGAGGTAGCAGCGGATGGATATTCAACGAGGAGTGAAATGATGTATGCTTCCTTTGTCAAACATAGAGAAAAGTGGGCCTCGTGATTTGACGGCTCATTAGTCATTATTACTGCCTATACTCTTTGCCCATGTAATAACCGCGTGGTAGAGTAGTTGGCTATTTTTAATAACCATGCTCGAAGAGAAGAGGTGCACGCACACACACACATGTAGTACTAGTAGCACTCTTTGCCTCTTCCCCAACCACACACGTGACACAGTGGAGCTCATTTCTGTACGATGAAGCCCACGTGATAATTTGACGCGTCTAGAGTTACTCACTTAATGGAGGGTCGGGAACCATGCATGAGCGATGCCGCGTTATTTCAGATAAAGTTTTTTTCTTCAGTGACACGTACACAATATAAATAGGTTCATATGGAGGGACAAAGAAACCGCTCCACTATATACATAGCCAGGAGCCTACACAGTTGCTTGCTAGGGTTGCTCTCTTCACACTCTCTCACACAAGACGACTATGGCCACATCTCTAACATTTGGGCGGATCACGTCCGCCGGGGGAGGGGTGGATGCTTTGTGTAGATGCGGTCGCCGTCATGGACGGTGAAAACCCATTGTCAGCTCATCCCAATTAGGGGTGCCCGACGTTCTCTCTAACAAAGCCGGTACAGTTGCTTTCGTCCCTTGCTCACTGCCGCGACGTGGGCAGTTGCCGCCTCCCGCCGCCCTCCTCTAGATTCATCCCAATATCCCTCAGGTACAACTTCCTTTACAGCTGGCTTCCACCACTGCCCCAGCTGCCCACATCACTCCACGTGGATATTTCTCTACATCTTTGCCCCGCACGTACCTCTACTGGCTTCTACTCTATTTGTGATGAGTTTATGTCTCATCAACTAGTCCCACTAGTCTTATCCTAATCATGCTTCTTCAATTTCTTTGCCACGGGGATGCACAGCTTGGTTTTAGTGAAACTGCACAAAATGATCCGATGGTCAAAGGGTTGCAAACTTGATTTCTTCAGAAGGTTCAACGTCGCCAGCAAATTAAAGCCTGGTTAGGGTTTAGGATTTGAGGTCTAGGGACTGCATGGATCGTTTTTTTGTTTAGTTGTCTCTATTCCAAAATAAGTGTCAACTTTAGTACAACTATGTGGCATAAAGTCGTGACACTTATTTTGGAACGGAGGGGGTACATGTTGGCTATGATCTATGAATCATTGAGATCCAATAGCATGCATGTTAGTCTCCTTTGTATTTGATGGAATGTTGCAAGGGGGCAACCTTGGACGCAAGATACATGAAACAGAAGCTGGAAGCTTTATAACATTGTACAAATATATCTCGCTGATAAATTATAGTACGTACAAATATATCATGCGGCAAAGTAAAGTGTATAGTGCAACTGAGATTCAGCACGGTCGTACCACATCAGTAATAATGGCCAATGAGCCGTCAAATCACATAGACCCGACAGTAAGTTGGACGGACGAAGCAACCATCACTCTTGAATCCACTTCTCTCTTCAACACATGCGACGGTGAGAGGTCGCATCCGCTCTGGCCGGGCATGAATGTGGCACCGATTCTGTTAAGCAACGCTGACCGTTTCGGGCGGGAAGCGCGCGGGGGCGATGGATGGGCCTTGGGTGGGCCAGGGTGGTCAGGAGCGAGCGTGGCAGTTGTTGTTCACTTCGGAGGGTCGTGTACCACACGTGAATGATAGTAAGCGCGACCGGGAGGCGTGCATCATTAATTGCGAGTTGACTCCTTCGAGCGTTAAATTTTCTTCACATATTAGCATTGCCCTAGTATTCTTCACTACTTCAACTATATCCATTAAATAAAGAGTTCCGTTTCATGCACAATTTAAAACAAATTTTATGGAGAGAAAAAGAAAACCACTCCAACTATATACATGTTGCAGCCTCGGCGATTGTTTTCAAGGGTTTGCTATCTTCACACTCTCTCTCCATTGTATATATACACGCTGGAGCCTCGGTGCTTGTAGTTGCTCTCTTCACACTCTCTCACCCTCTCCAGATCTAAACAAGACTGCATTAGCATCTCTCTCCCCCCCCCCCTCACTGTTGGTCAAAGAGCTAGCAGAATCCCGTTCGCCGGGGAAGGGAAGGAGGCTTAATGTTGTCGCCGTCAGCGAGGGAGGGAATCCACTACCGGCGATGATGTTCTCTTTCACCCAACAGTGGCCCGGGAGGGCCTCTGACCCCTTCTTCCTCGTTGTCCTACATAGTGTGCGCAGATCGGGCTCCGTCCGCCCACTGAGCCACACCCCAAGAACCTTAAGGTCTAATTTACTTAATCCACATGCATTGCTCTAGCTGTATGTGGATTTTTTTTTCGCTTCTGCACTTGAATCTAGGTGTTGGATCAAACAGGAAAGTAGTGTGGAAAGTTGTATAGCATGAATCTAGGACGTGGTTCAAAGAGGAAATGAAGGGGGGAAGTAGTACAGACTGGCTATCCAGGACCTACGTTGGTCGAAAAGGCAAAAACAATGACAAATGCAGTACGCACATCTGTAACAAGCTGATCTTTCTGTGGGTGGGGGACTAGATTTGCTGCCCTCGCATAGGGAAAGGTGTCTAAAGATAACAAAACTGGGACCAACACAAATATGCTCGTTGGTTGTTTGTTCTTTGTTGCAACAGATTGTGCATCACCCATTTATACATCGGTAGATGCACATGGTGCTGGTGCGTCAACTGTCCCGTACAACTCGTTAGCTATTGTTAATCTAATAATGCCGCTGGAAAATTGAAGCAATGCCGCAGTGAAAAGCAAATTACATGCTTATCAAATTTTATTGTTAGTATAATCTCTCTGTTAATATGGATCAATGCCACTGTTTGAGAAATGTTACTGTCGTGCTTTCTTTCCCATTTAGATAAGTAAGATGCTTCTTTTGTGGGCTTCTGTGTCATCCACCGTTATTACCCAGTAATTGTCTCCTTTGCACCTATGTATATAGGTTTATCTACTTCACCACATTGCTATTGCGACCTTTTGTTGCACTGCACAAAACACTTTTGCTTTAAGAGTGTTTTGGGCAGTTCAACCAAAATGTCACACCGACAACGTTGCTTGATTGCTTCATCTTAGTGGAACTGCACAAGTGAAGATCTGACTTCATATCTGTGTTGGCAAGTTTATTTCAGATCTTCTTCTTGTGATTGTTTGAATTCCGCGTCATGAGAGGTCAGTAATGACCTTCTTCCACAGGATTGTGCAGTACGCTTTCATATGTTGTGCTACTTATACCGTAATGTTGCTTGATCTTAGTGAACTACACAAAAGGAGACCAGACTTCAAATCTATATGTGCACCGTAATATCCCATTGAGGTAAGGTAATGATATTTCACAAATGTTGGCTTGTATTTTGCTACTGTCCTGAGAAAAGTAATGTTGTTGTTTAGTGCTATACTTGTGCTCCCTAATTGACATGCCAAATCTTACATTGAAGGCGAAGCTTGTCTGTTATTGAACCAAGTGATGAAGGGGAAGAACAAGCGGAACAAGAACAAAAATCAACTCCCGGTGTTGTAATGAAGCACTGGAACTGTGATGACACAAGTAATGATATAGTTTTGCATCTTAATTTATTGCTATGGCTGGAACGAGCAATAGTTTTGCCACTGTGATTTGATGCCACTATTAATGTAATATGTAATTGTCTCTACTTGTGCAAACATGGATCTTATTTGAAGATACCATATATTTTAGTGGAACTGCACAAGAAGATGTTGGAAACATTACACTAATCAAGGAGTTTATAGTAAGCTTGGCAACCATAGTACATAATAACGAATGGTTCCGGATAAGTGCTTCATCTGCATGCTCTACACGAAAGCCTCCTAACAAAGGTTGGTACCGGCCCACGGATTTCATTCATATGACTTAGCTTTGTCATCTCTATTGGTGTTGTGCTACTGTTTAGCTACTGTCATGAGGAAGTGGTATTGTTTCGCATGTTAATCTAAGGCTACTAATAAATTGATGCACCGGTTTGCCACCGTTATAGCCACTGATAAAATTAAATAATAATACAGTTCAAGTTGAGCTGATGTGTTTGGTATCATATCATTTCCTATGAGGACAGTGAGGATGCATCTCTTTGTGACTATACATTTCATCAGTTGCTCCCTTTGTTAATGTAATGGTTGTTTTGAATATTTACTTTCCTTTTTTCGAGCAAACAGGGATGTCAGCATTTAGTTGTTCTCTGTCTTTGCACAATAGGATCCTCCTCTGAAGAACAAGAATATTGAGTACGTGAAGTGCCTAGTTCCAATTATGCCAGGATTAAGAAGCCCAGTCTATCTTCTCATCAGAAGGAGCAGTTGAAGGATCGTTACATTACTCTCCACAAGACCAAACTAACTTCAGCTCAGAAGGACTCACAGATTTCCATATTTTTTGCCGTGATGGGCAAGTACAATGTTGTTCTAGGATTCTTTCTGGTGAGTTCCATTTTTTAAATGTGTGCTCTGCATGGACCATGTAGGTGCCTCTGTAAAGTGCAAGTTCATAATATAGTTTTCTTTACTAATCACTTTTTTGTATTTTTGCAAACAGGGGTGCTCGTCTTGATTTCAATTGGAACTGCACAAAATGTTCTGATGGTTCGTGCCCATTATACTTCATCATGCACAATACATCGAATATTCTTGAATCATTCATTTCCACCTCCAGCCACAGAATTAGCTACAAGAAAGGAGGTGCCGATATGTTTAAGGCATTGCAACATATAAAGGCGAAATCATACAAGCTACGCGCAAATTTGGTTAATTTTGGTGGAACTTCACAAAAAGAATAGCTTGTTTATTTAGCACGAGGTGCCATGTCAATGTTCGAACTGATCGCAAACCCCACCCATTCCACAATCGTTAGCATTAGATATTTTGGAAGGAGAAAACCTTGTCAAAGTTTGCTCATTGATGTACGCAAAAAGACACACATTTGATATTTTGGAATGGGACAACCTTGTCAAATTTTGCTCATTGATGTTAGCAAGAAGACATGCGTTTGATATTTCGAATGGGACGCCCTTTGCTGTCAGCAACATCGATTGATTTTTCTTTATTCTTTAGTTGTGAAGTAAATATTTGCTCTGACATGTGAATCGTTGAGATGCATAATCATCGATTGTTTTGAATGTTCTCTATGAATTGGCACGCATGTGAGCTTGATTGCAATGTACAGGCACGCTAAAAAGCTGCTCAAACTTTGTACTCCCTCCATTTCTTTTAATATTTTGAATCTAAAAATGTACAGCACGCTAAAAAGCTGCTCAAACTATATATACTATGAAAGTACATTAATTTTACATTGTGAATGTTGATACTTTTTTGTATAAGACTAGCAAGATGCCCGTGCATTGCACAAAACATCAAGATGTTGCTATATGAGTAGTTTATCTTGTGGGAGATAAGGATGAACGAGAGAAGGCCTTATCTGCAAACTTGGGTAGGAGTGCGGGTATATTTTTGCAAAATTACCATAGTTTCCTTCCTATTCGTCAGATATACATTGGACGGCCTATATCGTAGGATGGCAAGCACACCATCATCACCAACTATGTTTTCTATAAGAGTAGAGATTGGGGTCAAAGTAGAGATACTTTGACTTCAGACAAAACTTATATGCAGACTAAAAAGGGTCGGAGCACTACAAAAAAATACACTTCCGTGATGATACGTGTTTGTCACAGTAGGTCACGTTTTCTGTCATGCATGTACATCCATGACAAATTTATGACAGAATGAAGATAGTCATAATTGTGCTGTCGTAGAAGTGTTCCATGACATTACCAAAATTATCATCACGGAAGTGTCCACTTCCATGACGATAAATCGCGCGTCACAGATGTGCTTTCGTCAAGGGTGACCGACAAGTGGCATCCACCGTAACGGAATGTCGTTAAGCTATCGGGTCCGGTTTTGGATCCGATAACCCGTTAACAGCGCCGACTAACGACGAGCAATTATGCACAGGACCAAAACCGATCAAGCAAAGGTACGGCATACAGGAAAAAACGTTGCACATCCAGCATATATTACAGGAAATTACATCCACTGGGCAATCAAAGATTGATGCCAGTGCAAATAAATGAACAGAACCTAACACTACAAGAGATCGGGCCTACGATGGCGAGCTTACAAATGTCATCGAATAGCTAATAACGTCACAAATTACCCCTCAGTGACATTTTATGGGCGTCACAAGCATCGTCACGGATTCCCCGTCACAGATTACTCCTAGTGACGGCGCATGCGCAAAAACGTCATCGAAATTGGGACCTTCGGTGACGTTGTATAGAATGTCATCGACTTGCTATTTCCATGACGGTCAATTAATGTCACATGTTTGGAGAAAATACGCCATACGGGCGGCTATCCCACTACTAGTGTCACTAATTTTATTATGGATGAAGATGACGTCATCAAAATATATGTACTTTCTTTTGAATCTAAATTACAATGAAAAATAGTATTTAATTCACATCACATCACATCAGATTATATAAAACAATTAAAAGAAAAATCACATCATAAATTGATATGGAAGTCAAATCATATTATATATGAAATTGTCTCAGCTAAATCATTCTGTAAACAAAAATGACAGTAAAAAACTGACTCAAGTTTGACACAAACAATAGATCACAAGATGAAAACTAATATTAACTAAAGAACACATATGTTCGCCTAATGATTCCAATGTAAGGATGGCATTCATGAACCATCTGGTTTGGACTGGGACTGCTGAGTTGCTTGAGCTCTCAAGAGAAAATCAAGCAGATTATCTGTCTCCTTTTGCTTCTTTGCCCAGGCTTCATTCTTCTCTTGCTGGCTCTTCTTTAGAGCTTCCAATTCTTCTTGCTGCTTCTTTTGTATCTCTTCAAATGCTCTCTCTTTTGCTTCAAGTCTTGCGGCTAACTCCTCCCGATGCCTATAAATGACAAAACACAACAACATTGCATCGTAATGAGATTAAAACAGACAAGAGAACAAGGTACAAGGGTACCAATTTGAAATAGAGAAGTACATTATTAAATGCCAAGGCAAGCATGCCCATGGGCTAATGAAACAGTAAACCCAAGAATAACTTATAATGTTTTAAAATATGTAAAACTAACAGCTTGATTACAGGAAGCATCACCAAAAGGATATCAAGTCAACAACCCATGTGAAAAGAAGCACTCCTTAGTTCAACTTTCATTCACTGCAATGAGCGCAATGTGCACATAGAAGCAAGCAAAAAGAAACAACAAGAACAGAAAGGGAAATAAGATAATTACCTTTCATTTGCATCTCTTGCCTCTCTATCCTTCTGTTCAATTCTTTCTTCTAAAACTCGGATCTGGACTGATGAAGTAGAGCTTCCAGACCTCCCGGATCTTGATGCATACCCCATGCTGGAAAGGAAGGTGCTATGGGCGCTTTCATCCTTTAGAACTTCAGCCACAATCGCTGTATCGGATACTGGCTGCTCACCTTCTGATTGTGTTTTCCTTTTCTTTTCCATCGCATTCTATAGTATAAAGGAAAACATTGATGCTAAGGCAAAGTTCATATGCTAGATTACACTTGATCAATATGAGAATCTATTTCAAGTCAGAAACAATAGAGGAAGTAATCTTACATGAGCTATAAGTGCTGGCTCGCTCATGCTACCAGTCTTGCTGTTTGTATGGGTGTCTTTGAAAAACTCAATGGGACTTGGTTCCTGATTATTGTACTTGTCTTTTTTCTACAAAGATAGAAGAAATTGTAACATTAACACCACATATATATTGGCCAGATGCAATGGACATAGGAGTACAAGTAAGATATTTGGAATTATTACAAGTTTGCTGAAATAGGCAACATAAGACACAGATCCAGTCTTTTGGTGATGCTTGATAGCTTCTCGGTTTTCCTTATTCATTTGACATATTTCCTATATAAAGAAAATTAAAATAAGTATTTACATATGGTACAATACATGTGAGTGCAAAAACTATTGTTGGTCGCATATCTTGTTACAAACCTTGTCTCTTTCATCGGACCATTTATTGACAAGGCTGGTCCAATTCTCATGAGTAATGTTCGCTGGTTTATTTGACAATGCTTCCTGAGCAGTATAACCATTGAAGTATTTCTTCTTTAGCATGTAGCATTGTTGTCGAACACCCTTCTGGATTACTTTTGTGCATACATCAATCCCAACCTTGTCATCCTTTTCCATCTCAAAGTTAAGCTGAAATAACAATCATGTATAGGATATATCACTAAATTGACTATGCAACATGTGAACACGTGTATAAAAATTGAAGGAAACTATCCCACCGCGATATCTTTAATAGAATGGGGAATAACATGTTTGAGTGGGCTTTTGGCATAGTCCTTCCAGTGCATAGCAACATGCATTCTGCTCCTGATGTGGATACCACACTCAGAAGAAAGATTTGCTGCTTGGACTGGGTATGTAGGTCTCATTTTCCCCGCTGTAAAATCAATACGCATTTTCCTCCCTCCATTTCTGCTTGCATACTCCTGAAGCCCATGCCCCATGGTTGGTCTACGTCCATGACCTCTCCTTGGCGGTCGTGGATAAGTTGAACCAGTGGAGCATGCTAATGCATCTACATTACAAGCTGGAAGATAAATTAGAAGGTTACAATTTCAAGTGGAAAATAGAAGGGGGTGAAGCGATGATGTCGCATATACCTTGGCCTTGTAATGTTATCATGTTATCTGATTGTTCAGATGTGCCTATCATGTCTTGAGAACCTTGTTCCCCTGAATCAGCGTCAAGCGAGTTGCTATCCTTAGAAGTTAGGTGAGGTGATGTGTTTGTTGGATTTGGTGCAGACTGTTCTTGATGGTTTGTAGCTTGAACTGACTATGTTGTTGTGGTAGCTCTAGATCGTGTTATTCTTGAGGTAGCAGCTGCACTATTTTTGGATCTGGCATGCTTTTTCGTTTTTGGCATGGTAGATCCTTCAAGTGCCTGGGTCAAACAAGTGAGTCAAACAAGGCAGGTAATCACCACTAACTTCTGCAATGTCAGCATAGTTTCAAATAGGAATGCAGTGAACAGAGATGTCATCATCTATATTGATAGAAAAAGTGAATAAATATTTTGAGTCAACTATTTGTCATACTTATAGTGCAGCGTGACATACACATGATACAACCAAGGCGAAACTAAAGCCAGTGAATCCACACAGTACATATTATTTAAGATGTAAGTCTGCATGATATATTACCATTGCTTTGGACTTAGCAACAACGACCTCCTCTTCATCTATCAAATCCTCTTCCTCTCCATGGGCCTCCTCTTCAGCATCTCGTTCATACTCTGAGTCGCTGCGATCATCAGCACCTCATCCATTTTGTGTCGGTTATGCATTAGAGGCAGTAGGGTATACAAGGCTACGAGCTAAGCTTTGTATGTCTTTAAGAGACTCCCGCTCCGCAGCCTTGCGTTCTGCGATCCTGGCATCCCTTTCCTTCAAATATGCCTCACCCTTGCGTTTTTGTTCCGCAAGATATTCCCTGCTTGGAATATCACTCTCCAGAACCGGTGGCATGATTTTAGTAACTGAATCTGGAAAAGATGACATAGAGTGAACTTAATGAATTGCCTAAAGATCTACCAGCCTACATTATCAACATTAGATGACTGAAATCTGGTCAAACTTGTTTGGAGGAATACTTCTAACGTACATGATTACATTAACTTATCTCTTGAAACTTGGCTTTCATTGCTAGTAGACAAAAAAGCTAGTTTGTGTAAAACAGTTTTAAACAAGCAGCTCTGCTAACAAGTAGTTCATGTGTTCCTCTATACTCAAACTTGGAATTGATGCTTGTCTAATTTGAGATGGCAAAGACAATACTGTATGATGCTTTGGAGGGTTGCAGAGCAGATCGAAATAATTTACATACTTGGAAATATGGAGCATCCAGAATTCAGTTAAACAAGAACAAGTGCAGACTCGGCCTTTATTCAGTTTCGCAAATGTGCAGACTCAGTATTTATTCAGTTTTGAACAAGAACAAGTGCAGACTTAGTCTGTATCTAGAATTCGAAATAAAGAACATACAGTGTGAACATACAGTGCAGACTCAGTATTTATTCAGTTTTGAACAAGAACAAGTGCAGACTTAGGCTGCACTATTTTTGGATCTGGCACACATTCAGTTTTGACGATCCTAGGTAAGGACTAATTATGGGGTAGCAGAACCACAAACAGGGAAGCCACATGGTCCTTGAATTACAGGAAATCTCACGACAACTGAATAAATACAGAGTAAATCTCACAGTGCTAATGGATTTGCCACATGGTCGTTGTATTCAGAGATGTAAATAAATCTCACGACGGCATGTGCTTTTCTCCACCAAATCTCTTCAAAGGTGATCCATTATGTCTAGAGCTTGCAAGATGAGGTGGGCGGGATGAGAAAATTACCGTCAGCCGGCGCCGGTCGTTGCAATCAGTGGGGAAAGAGAGCTGGGTGGGGCGGCCTCCTTCAATCCGCTATCGGGTTGATGCAAAGCTCGGCCGGTCGGGCGGCCTCCGCCAATCCCTCGTCGCTGCAATCAGGGGGGATAGAACGGAGTGCTCGCGTGGGGATGGCTGTGTGGTGGATCCGAGCTCGGCCGACCGGCGGCCACCCCCAAACTGCTGGCCCTGATCGCCGCCGCCGTCGTGGGATAGGAAGTCGATTGAATCTGACTAAAAAAATGCCGGGGTGGGCGGTGGCTTTTAGCGGTGCCTCCTCGCGGGCGAAACAGATGGATAAGTTTTAGTTGGGTCTTTGACGGGTGGGGACACAGGGTGGATGCGAAAAAAAATGGAGGGGAAAAAGTACGTGGGTGGAGGGAAATAGATTTTTTTGCGAGGAACTGGGTTATTTTCAGAAATTAATTTCCAGTTAGTATAATGTAATTCATTTAATTAGAAATAAGTAGCAAATGATCATTTAAAAAATAAATCTTACTTGAGATTACGATATGTGGTATTTTCAATGGTTTCTTGTAGAGAATTGTAAATAAATATGTCGAAAGTTGTACAGTGGGGTCTTAAGTATGTGATCTGGAGTGCGTATGTCCTCCCTTCATCTCTCTTCCAAGAAAAGGCGGCCAGGGTTTCTGCCTCCCGTCGGTGGCGGCGCCGACCTACCACATTTCCTGTGGTCTTAGGGCCATGGGTGCGCGGTGGATTTCAGCCCTTGCCGGCGGGAGAGCTCCATTTTGTTAGGGTTTGTGTCCTGCTCAAAAAGACGAGATGACGGTGGCTCCTTGAAGATGGAACAAGGTTCTCCCCGTCTAGCCCCCGTCCCGATGGTGCATCTAGTGTCGTTGGAGGGCGCGTGGAGGTGTCTTTTCGATGGATCTTGCGCGATTCTGTCAGTGGTTGTCTTTTGTGGATCTGCTTGGATCCGGATTTTGTTTGTCTTTGTAGTGTGTGTCTTCAGGTTGGCTTCTTTTGATCTACGTTTCTGTTCATCGGCGACGGTTGTTATTCCGGTGCATTGGTCCTATGGTGACTTAGCACGATAACTCCCTGACTGTTTACTACAACAAGTTGTGTCGTGCTCCGATGAGGAAGGATCGATTACGGCGCTACGCCTTCGGCTCGCTTTAGTGCCTGTATTCGTCACTGGGCCGATGACGAGCACGGTGGCGCGGGTGCGCGGGTAGCACACGACCACGAGTGGCCTAGGGACGAGTGCGACATCACAGATGGGCGACGGTCACCGACCGCATGACTTCTATGGAAAGACATAATCCAATAACACATGTAGGTTTCATTTGATGCTAGCGTAGTGACCAACCGGTGAGTTAGAGTAGGACACAGGATGGACCGGCTCACGAGACCTAAGTCGCCGTCGTCTCCCATGCCCTACTCTTCCGCGATGGGGCATGTGGCATACATGTCATGAGTGAATGTGATGGCGATGATGCATCCATCATGGTCGGAGCCCAACACGTCCACCGTAACACAGTTGCGGCAGCAGGAGTTGCCGGTCACCCGTAGCGGTGCTGGAGAGTGCGACTCCGCCTTGTCGGTGTCTGTCGTGAGGGCTTGATATGGGGTTGTTGGTCAGCCGCGGCGTTGGGGCCCGATTTGCATTGTTCGATTACTCCCTCTGTTCCCAAATATAAGTCTTTCTAGAGATTCCAACAAGTGACTACATACGGAGCAAATTGAGTGAGTCTACACTTTAAAATATGTCTACATACATCCGTATGTTGTAGTCATTTGAAATATCTACAAAGACTTATATTTAGGAATGGGGAGAGTAGATGACAATTTTGCGTCCATGTAATGATACGGGTCCGGCTGCAAATGCTCTTACCAAATACAAATATAAAAAAAACGCTCACACTCAACTCGCTCTTTATGCTCTTTTGCTAGGTTGCTAGCTATCACCTCGTCTCCTCCATGCCGTTGACCACAAAAACAATCCCCAAATCAGCACCAAACAACCCGCTGCCGCACCTTGCCGCCGGTGGCTCCTAAAGAGCGCGTTTTGGCGGAGGGCCCTAGCCCCGCTACTTCCTGCTCCGCTGCGCGGGCGCTGGCTTCGCCGTCGGCGGCTCTGTAACAGCGTGCTGTCTGAAGCACAGCGATGGCCCCTTCCCCCTCTGCTCTTGAGGATGCACGAGGTGTACGGGGGGAGTCGGGATGGGTCGCGCGAGAGAAGAATCAGGTCCCGGTGGTTCTGCAGGAGGCGCGTGCAAAGGGAAACCCGCCAGAATGTTGTACGGTGAGTTCAGGTTCAGGCCTAGTCTTCTATATATTTTAGTATGGTGGAACAGAGTAGATTTATTGGCCATGGAGTTTATTATTTGATTATCTGTTTACTATATAGTTTTTCATTACATGAACACATGACTGTGAAGAAATCTCTCAGTTAAGGTTAGGCATATGACATCTAACTGTACTGCAGTAGCATGTATTCAGGTTCAGGCCTTTGTACCATTGGAGGCTGTAGCAAATGCAAAACAATGTTCACTAGTGCAGTTTTGCAAACACCTATCAGTTGGATGCAGTGACGGAGCTACGCACACATCACTAGGCGGGCCAAAAAGGGCTATATTAAGATATGCGCCTGAAAATTTGCACCCAGGGCCCAAAATTAGCTCCACTCTACACTGAACTTTTGTTTGGCTGGGCAGGCCATGGCCATGTTTGGCCCTGCTGTAGCTCCGCCACTGGTTGGATGTCAAGTACAGTTATGGTTGGTGTCCAGTACAGTTATCTAGTCAGGCATGTATGTGTCAAATCCGAACCATGGTATGTACCATGGTTTTTGAGTCGCCGACTAGTCGCTGTATAGTCGCCGACTAATTGCCAAGTCCTTTTCCAAAAATCAGGGCGACTCGCGACTATAAAGCGACTTTTGTCGACTATACGCCGAGCCGCTGGGCTCACAACGACTCGCCAAGTCGCGACTCAAAAACCTTGGTATGTACTCTATTACGTGAAAATGTACATAAAAAGAACACAAAGGAGCTAAACTTCGGCAAAATACGAATATGCATTACACAATCTACTCATCATCACTTGAATGCTCATTCTCACTCAATGCACCATCTTCCAGTCCATCATCATCAGTACCACTATCTTCATCATAGTTGTTGTCATCCTTCAGAAGATCATGAACAATACTAGCATGAACAGGCGTGCCCTCTTCATCATCACGGCTATAAGTGTCCAACAACTGATCAATATCCTTCACAGTGGAAGTTGTCGACGACATTTCTTCCTGGTATGCATCTATAGCATTGAGCTCTCCTGTCTCCAGTTCAGGGACATCATACAAATGTCTATGACTAAAAGTCTGCACCACATTCCAGTCCTTTCCATATTTTGTGTCCTCCATGTAAAACACTTGTTCAGCTTGAGAAGCCAAGATGAAAGGAGCATTCTTGTATCGAAGCGCCTTAATATTAAGACTTTTGAAGTAACCATCATCTTTCATGCCGGTCGCCTTGCCATGGAGATCAAACCAATCACCACGAAACAAAAAGACCGACCTCTCTCCATGCTTGTTTTTGGGGTACCGCAACTCCAGAACTTCTTTTAGAACACCATAGTACTGAATCTCTACATTATTGACAATTGCCTTCACCATGATTCCTGAATTTTGAGTTTTTCTTTTCTTTTCCCGATCAAAGGTGTGATACCGCACACCATTCACATTGCAGGCAGAGTATACCACTAACCGCTTGTTTGGCCCACATGCTAGTGAGTACAAATCCGTTGAAACATGTTGTTCTCCTAAAGTATATATCTGTCACAAGATGCGCACACAGTAGTTACATGGTCAGTTATTAATATTAAAAAAAATTAAAGATGGACACAACAAAGACATACACAAATAACTTACATGCTTTTCGAACCATGTAGGGAATTCTTTCTTAAGTGTGTGCTCAATGTTAATGACACCTTTCCTTCGTATTTCTTCTCGACAAAACCTACAACAATAAAGCAAAAAATATCATTATAATTAATTTTCGCTAAGAGCCAATCACATACTTTACTATTAATGATCATGACAACTTGACAAGTGAACTTACTCCATGTACTCCTCTACTTCAGGACAATTGGTAAGCACATACCAAACCATTTGGTCGTACTCAGTTGGATAACAATGGAGTTTGGATGACCCAAAACCTTTTGCAGCAACTGGAAAAACTTCCAATTCATTAGGAGAAACACTCTGGTTCCCATCCCTATTCCTATCTTCCTTGTTAAACCTTGTCTCAATATTAATCAAATATCTGGAGCAAAAGGTTAAGCACTCATCCACGATGTAGCCCTCTGTAATCGACCCTTCTGGATTTGCTCTATTACGAACAGTTCCTTTTAGGTACCCAAGCCTTCTTTCTACTAGATACATCCAGCCATAATGCACAGGCCCCCGGAGAATTGCCTCTTCAGGTAGGTGAACAGCTAAGTGGACCATTACATCAAAGAAGGCAGGTGGAAAAATTTTCTCAAGCTTGCATATAATTATAGGAATATCTTCCTTCATCTGATGAAGCACATCAACTCTAAGAGTTTTTGAGCACAACTGCCTAAAAAAGTTGCCCAATTCAGCAATGGCTTCATATATATCATTTCTGACAAGTCCTCTTAGCGCAGCTGGCATTACTTGTTGCAGAAGTATGTGGCAGTCATGGGTCTTCAACCCATGCACTTTACATGATTCAAGATCCACGCATCTTGCTAAATTACTAGCATATCCATCTGGGAATTTTACATTAGCTAGATACTCGCAGAATTTTTTCTTGTTTTCCCTTTTAAGATTGTACTCTGCTTTTGGCTTCGTAAATCCACCCTTCCCATCAGGTTTCATATGCAGGTCTGTCCTTATTCCAAGTTTTTGTAGATCCACTCTTGCACTTACTGTATCCTTATTCTTTCCATCACTCTCTAGTAGAACCCCAAGTATATTCTCACATATGTTCTTCTCAATGTGCATTACATCAAGGTTGTACGCTAATTTCAGTTTTGACCAATATGACAGATCATACAAACTCACCTTTTGACTCCAGTTTGGTTCGCCTTTCTCGGGGTGCTTCCTCTTATTTCCTGGATACTTGCCTGGTTTGAAAACAAGTTTTTCTAACTTGTCCACCACTTCTTTATTTGTGAACTTCCGGGGTTTCCCTCTATTCTCAGTCTTCCCATTGAAAAGTTTGCTTCTTCTGTAAGGATGATTAGTAGGCAGAAATCTTCGGTGCACAACAAACCCAATTTTATTTTTCAATGGCTCGGAGCAAGGCTCCACATCACAGTGCAGACATGCATGATAACCTCTTGTGCTACGACCCGATAAAGTGGCCAGTCCAGGGTAATCACGAATCGACCACAAGAATGCCGCATGCAAATCGAATGGTTCCCCCGTCAATGCATCATATGTTTCCACACCAGTTACCCAAAGCTTCATCATATCTGCAATCAGCGGTTGCATAAATACATGGAACTCCTTTCCAGGTGCTTTTCTCCCAGGAATAAGCAAAGACATCATGAAATTAGATTGGTCCATGCACATCCAGGGTGGGAAGTTGTAGGGGATGATAAAAACAGGCCACATACTATATGAACTCGTCTTGTTTCCAAAGGGGTTGAATCCATCTGTGGCAATACCAAGCTTCATATTACGGGCATCCTTAGCAAACCAACTGAACACACTATCAAAATGCTTCCATGCTTCACCATCAGCAGGGTGTCTCATAACATTTTCCTCAGCAACCCTCTTTTCCTTATGCCACCGTGCATGTGCTGATTGTTCCTTTGACACAAAAAATCTTTGAAGCCTTGGGATGATAGGAAAATACCTAAGTACCTTGTGAGGTATCTTTTTCCTACCCACCTTGTCTTTCCATCTTGATGTCCCGCATTCAGGACAATGGCTCTTGTTTGCATGTTGCCCCCAAAACAATGCACAATCAAACTTGCAAACATGAATTGTCTCGTAACCCAGCCCGACTTCACTAAGAACATTCTTAGCTTCAGTGTATGATTTAGGTATATCAGCATGTGGAAACACCACACTAATCAGCTCAACAAACTGATTAAATGCTCTATTCGTAATCCGGTTGTATGATTTGATATGGAGGAGCTTAATAATGAACGACAGCCGTGTGAAATCACTACATCCATCATAAAGATCTTTCTTCGCTTCATCCATTAGCTTGGAAAAGAGGTTAGGCTTATCCTTGCCTTGCCTTCCAGACAAGAACATGTCATCTACCATATATGCAACATCACCTCCATTGGCTACATCACGGTCGTCCTCATCATCTGATTGATATGCAGCACCGTCTGTATTATCACCTTTATCGTCACTCACCGCTTCACCATGAAAGACCCACCTTGTATATGTAACGGACATACCATTGCATAGTATGTGCTCCTCTACTTCAGCCTGGCTGCGGTGTTCCACATTCAGACAGTCCTTGCATGGGCACAATATGTCCTGATTTTCCCTGAAATTTTGGCGAACAAAACCCATAAACACTTAGACACCTTTCATGTATGGTGGTGTGAAACGCGTTCCTTGTATCCAGCTTCGATCCATTGCACTACAACAAAATAGTTTTACCGTTAACAAAATTATGCTTACACCGCACCGAAGCAAAATCTACTACTAACACAACTAGTGGTCCCACTACTAAACTGAAACAACAAAACGGGCACAAATTTAACCCTTTCAAGATTGATGAGAATATCTACTCAGGCAATGAATTTAGTAAAACAAAACCTCCTTCACATTGTCTTTCCTAAGTACTACATATATGTTTGGTTTCCAAACGCCACGGACCTGTGCATGTCTTGTACACAAACACGTATATGCTCACTCACTGTCATTGCAAAACCATGCATCTATCTATGCTACATCATAGTAACATTCGTACACACAATACAACACCAGAAGTAACAGTTCAATGGTTCACACAATTTACCTTTACCTTGCAGGGGTCGGCTGGACTGGTGCTTTGGGAGTTGGGGCCAAGCCGGGAGCACTAGCAAGTATAAAATCCATGCCTTCTCCTTCGTCAGGTGATGGATAGACAGCAAACTCTGAGCACAGTTGGTGATGGGACGGTGGCCAGTTGGGGATAGGTTGGGGACGAGCGACGTTGTCCCCGTCGTTGACGAGCAAATGTGATGCCTGTGGTGTAAGATCGGAGATAAGAGGGAGAGGAGGAGGCGCGGTGTGTTAGCCGGTGCGATGCGGCGGCGTTGTAACGCCTCGGATGATATGGTGCCCGGATGGATCTGCATGAGGTGGTACAGGGGAGTGGATGCACTTACTTGGAATTGGCAACAGCCAGCCGGAATCGATCTGTGTCGTGCTTTGACTAGCACCGCCCCGCTTCTCCCCGCCACGAAGCGCCGCCGACTAGAGACGAGAAGATGATCAGATCGAATCACACATGCCTTTGGGAAGAAATAACTAACCTATATATATAGTCTCCCTCAAAACAAATCTACAGATATAGTCACACACGCCCAGGCGTATAGTCTAGGAATATGATAGCATGATTTGTATAGCGTCCAAACTCTTTCCTAATGGCAACATATAGTCCAAGTATATGATGGCACGATTTGTATAGCACGATTTGTATAGCGTCCCAACTCTTTCCTAATGCCCGTTCAAACTCCTATACAAAAAAAACTGCTGCACCAATCCTTTTTGCATCGACTCTCCTGTTTTAATTTTAAGTTTTTATAGATATAGATAGAACAAAACATCATGACCTCACGAGCGCCCCATTCAAGTTTTTTTGCCGAGTCTGTGTATAGATAAGAAAAAAAGTAAGATGCCATCCACTCTGCTATTTCCATTTTAACTTTTGAGATAGAACAAAGCAAAATTAGCTCACGAGCTCCCACTTGAAGTTTTCAGCATAGACACTGCAGAATAAAAATAAATGTGTAAAATTTATATTTTGAATGCCCGATTAATTTTTTTATCGAGCCACTACATATTTATATTAGAAAGAACAAAATAACCATCTAAAAAAGCACAAAACAAGGTTTCCCTTTCTAAGAATATAATAGTCATGAGTATTTCCATGGCCACTACCTACTTATATTAGATAGAACACAATAATTATAATGCTCAATAGGATTTGAAAAAATGATGGCGGGTCCCATTGCCAAAACCGACGCATCGCTCCTATCTCTCAATAACCCGTGAACTAGCTATGGTGGGTTCCACTAGTAGACACTACATGAAAAAAATGACCATCACACATTTGTAGTATTCGGTGACTCTAGCTAGTTCGTCATGCAAAATACCAAACCGTGACCGAAATTGGCAACCAGGTGTGTTGAAAGGCCGAGGCACTGGAGTGACGCCTAACGTCACCGATTTGCAGTAATTAGTGACGCCACCTACAAGAACATCACACATTAGGCATTTCGGTGACGTTGTCCACCATTGTCACGAGGATTTTCATCACTGTATGTCAATTTTGTTGTAGTGTAACGATCTACAACGTCACAATCTGCAACCTCAGCACGGATGACGCCCATAAGCATGTGGGCAAGTTCTTGCTACTTTGCTACACTATCTCTAAAAACATTGACCAGTTGTTGTGTCGCACGACTCTGCACCTCTGCTTCCTCCACCATTTCCATCATTCCTTCAGCCATTAATTGGTTCACAAACATACATTTTTTCCGTTGCATTCGAGACAGAGGATACTGAACAGATTCAGATGGCGATTTTGGCAGGCTTGTATTATTGATAGGGGAGAGTGTCTCGACCACTGCATCATAACATAAATTAGGAGGGGAACCAAATAGATTAATCATGAGTTATTAGCATATTACCTGGCCTAGATTTATTGGAAAGAAACAATGGCACAAAGAACGTGTTTTTATCTTCAGCAGCCTGCCCCAAATTAAGACACTAGCATTGCTATCATTGGCCAAGTCAGATAATAGGAAAGCAACATTGGCACAAAGAACGTTTGTGCAACTAGCCAACACCAAATTAACACAATATGGCACAACTATCATCAGCCAGGTAAGGTAATACGAAAGCAACATTGACACAATGAATGAATGGGCAACCAGAGAAGCACTACAATTCAGTAATGTGCATGATATGAGATAGTACACTCGTGCAGCTCAGTATGCAAAACTACCAGGAAGTTTTCTTTACAAAAATCAACATTAGCGCCTTTAACATTTTGCTACAACTAATTTTAGATCAGACAAAGGTTGGATTCACGCCGATTAACAAAATACATGCTGATGTAAAAATATAGTGATATACAACAGGTACTTACATCAGCATTGGAGCACGGAGAATTCCCACAAGATATTTTCCTCGAATACAATGCCAATGAAGAAAATCTTCTATCATTTAACCTTATTTTCTAAAAGAGAGATGGGTAAGAAACATGTAGAAAATATGATCAGAATGATATAAAATTTCATGATGCAAGGATACGCACACGCTTCTTAGAATGGAGTTGACATTCTTTTGCTGGACTGGAGCAGACTAGTTCTGTGGCCACTGGAATCTGCTTATTATCAGTGGGAGTTGGGTTTCTCTGTGCTGGAGCAGTATCTATCAAAAATGGAGTTGGTTTATTTTCTACTGGCGTTTGGATCTTTTGTGAAGACCTGGTTTGTAACCCTTCAGATTCTAACATAGCCGTCTTCCCCTTGCATGCCTTATATAGAAGAATGGTGCTTCAATTATAAAACATGGTACAACAGATATGGAATAGGTAGTGAAGAATAGAAAGTCGTGACATATTGACATGTATTCCCTCCATCCAAAAAAAATGGATGGGTCTAGGCGTATTTCAGTTCTAGATACATCCAGTTTTATCCATTTCTGCGACATGTAATCTGGACGGAGGGAGTGTGATGTAAGAGCTAGGGATACGACAGGACAACACAGTAAAAAAACACTGAAAACCCACCGCAGAACCAAAGTAATCAAACCCACTAATATGAGATATTACACTCATGCAGCTCAGGATGCAAAACTACCAGGCAGTTTTCCTTACAAAAATCAACATTGTGGCCTTTAATCATACATTTTGCTACAACTAAATTTAGATCAGATAAAGATTGGATTCACGACGATTAACAAAATACATGCTGATGTAAAAATATAGTGATATACAACAGGTACTTACATCTGCATTGGAGTACAGACTACAGAGAATTCCTGCAAGAATCTTTCCTCACAGACCATACCAATGCAAAAAAAATTCTATCTGTTAAGCTTATTTTCTAAAAGAGAGATGGGTAAGAAACATGTAGAAAATATGATCAGCATGCTATAAAATTTCATGATGCAAGGATACGCACACGCTTCTTAGAATGGAGTTGACATATTTTTCCTGGACTGGAGCGGACTAGTTCTTTCGCCACTGGAATCTGCTTATTATCAATAGGAGTTGGGTTTCTCTGTGCTGGAGCAGTATCTATAAAAACTGGAGTTGGTTTATTATCTCCTGGCATTTGGATCTTTTGCAAAGACCTGGTTTCTAACACTTCAGATTCTAACATAGTCGTCTTCCCCTTGCATGCCTTGTATAGAAGAATGGTGCTTCAATTATAAAACATGCTATAGCAGAGAGATGGAATAGGTACTGAAGAATAGAAAGGCATGACATATTGACATGTATTCCCTCCATCCGGAAAAAAATGGATGGGTCTAGGCACATTTCAGTTCTAGATACATCCTTTTTTTATCCATTTTGGCAACATATAATCCGGACGGAGGGAGCATGGTGTAAGAGATACGGATACGACAGGACAACACAGTAAAAAAAACACTAGTTGAATGTAAAACTGTATGCTAGCAGAATACGTACAGAAAAAACTAAGGCAACATACACGTGTATTTGTGGGAAACTAAGATGGCATTGCAACAGAGCACTAGAACAGCACTTCAATGTAAAAAAACATGGTATGGTAGACGGATGAAGTACATACTGATGAATAAAAATGCATTAGATATTTAGAAGCATGATGTCCAAATTAAGCAGATGGCATTGCGATAGAGTAGAATGACAGTACTTGAATTTGAAAACATGTTATCATGAATGGAATAGGTACTGAAAAACAGGAAGGCATGACATATTTACATGCATGATCAGCATGCTAAGCACATGGCATTGCAACAGAGTAGATACACTCCAAGACACTATATGCATGTTGTACCCATATCACGGGTCAAGTTAGAGCAAGGACCTTGTGGGGTGAAGAGGATTCAACATATTTCTGCAATTCTTCAGAAGAACTGCCTTTACATGTTCCATCATTTTGGGTATCATTGATATCAAGTTTATTGGCCTTTACATTGCTCCGTGAGGTTCTTGTGTATATATCAATGTGTGCAATTATATCTGACATGCATGGAAGACAACTAGTAGTTAGATTTATGTAATGAGTGCCTGTAGGAGACGACATAAATAGTAGGACTGGGGTTAACTAGCAGCAACAGGTCTCAAAAACTAAAGGGAGAACACAGATGAAAGCTACGGAATATGTATCATTTGTACTCGAGATTAACTAGATGGCACACAAAAGTATTAAAGAACAACATAGGTAATACTAGAAGTGGTATAATACTATAATCACCAGAATGTGGGATAGCATTGGCTGATGGATGATAACTATGGAACAGTGTTACCTAAAGAACAAGTATCTTAGCTGAACTATGGAACAGCGTTAACTCCTGAACAAGACCCGTAAGAGATCAGCATGAATATATAGTGAAATGTGATAATTATTTTCCATGCTTAGATAAATAACAAAGCCATAAATGTTGCACACAAGTAAGATAAGGGTACAACCTATCTGGCCGCCATCCATAGGAGTGAGCATCATGTGCTGACTTGTCGATGGCCCTGTAGTTGTTGTGGCTGTCCATGTCGGGCACGCGCATTCGATGCAGGGAACTGTTGAGTGGGGACTATAGCTCCCTTCTGGTGTATGCTTCCCTTGTTGGAGCAGCTGCGGTGAGTCGGAAGACGGTGTGGCTAAGGATGCAGATAATGCATAATGTTAAGAATGACACATCTCTTTGATCTGAAGAAATACACTAAGAGATCAACAACAAGGTACGAGAGTAGTCACGTGTCTGTTGACTGAGACTAAATTGGGTTCACACGATTTTATTTTATTTCGGTATTGTCCGACCTACGCAGGATGGCTTGATGGTCGTCTTGTGCCTCCCGGCTGACACTGTTAGGAATCTTCCCCGAAGAGCCAGCGACCAATGGCAGAGCAGCTTGCCTCCGCCGTCTGTGGCCCCGGCCAAAACCCCGCTCCCCGCCCCACCGCACTGCCGTGATTGCGCCGCCCCTGGGCCAATCCACAAAGACTCCCCATCATCCAGATCCGGCGGCGGTAACTTGAACCCACGCAACTCTAAGATAGCCATCTAAGCGCTGCTTCCACGACAAACTTGCGGCCCCGCACCCTTACATTAGACACCAGCCAACCGGTAGCCTAGGAGCTCCGCCGCCTCAAGGGGTGCTGCTTCCCATTGGGAATCGATTGGTCCAGAATAAAAATTCAGACAACTGACGCCTAAATAAAGTGATTTGAGATGAGGGTGTGACCTATCTAGCGGCATGGTGAAGTAGGAAGGTCCAGCTGCCGAGTCGGTGAGGTCGGCACGGTTGCGGTGGCCACCGGCGGCAGGGAAACAGCAATGTCGCGACAGTCAACGGCTACGGGGAAGCAGCGCCGGGACTCTGGACGGATCCGAAGTTGGAGCCGCTCCGGCGCCGTAAACAACGGCGGGGGTGAATCGGCTCAGGTACGGTTCACGCGGCCATCGTCGAGGCAGCTCCAGCAGCACGGAGTAACATGCACACGGCCCAGTGGACGACGGCAAATGGACAGCGTCTCTGGCATTGGGGAGGAGGGCAGCTGTGAAATTGGTGCGGTGGGGGCGCCATGGAGGAGGGGCTGAGGTTTCGCGGCTCGAGAAAAGGGAGCTTCCGGGGAGAAGGTGATTTGGCGCCCACGTGGTATGAATGGGGGGGGAGGAATTGGGAGGGGAGTGGAACCATGTACGCATTTGTCTGTAATGTGAGGGGGAGTTATAGTTCTACCCCTGCCTTTAGGCTTCTCGGCTTGGGTCTGTGTACTGAGGGTCGGGGATAGTAGAGTACCTTTGCTTCTCCCCAAATAGTGGGGGGGGGACCGATTTCGGGCGAGGAGGGCGTGTTTTGAAATATAGTGGGCGCGAGCGATTTCGGGCGAGGAGAGTGTGTTTTCAAATAGTGGGCGCGAGCTATTTCGGGCGAGGAGAGCGTGTTTTGCCGACCATGGTCTATGAATTATTTGGCACATGTCATTTCGGCCGAGGAGAAGGCACGCTTGGATGAAGTTACGAACCTACCCTCGATGCACAATGGGCCAATTAATGCGTCTCCCACATAGGACGATAATTTCGCGTCTCCCATTTATTTGCTCAAGCAAATTCCACCGAGCAGAGGATGTTTAACGGTTCGTTCAAAATTTGGGAGAACGAGCATCAACGTCTACCTTACCAAGTCGATTCGAATCAAATTTCGAAATATTAGCTTGCCACTTCTTTTTTAGATGGACAGATGATGCTCAGGAGTAATGTGTTTTTACATGCTCGTTGCTAGCGATTTACTATATGACAAATAGTTGACCCACTCAAAAACAGGAATTAAACCCAAAATGAAATATCTCAATTCAATGAAATAGCTCGTTCACCAGGTTGAAATAGTGAACTAAATCCAAAATTGAACACCTCAATCGAATAGCATGTTGTACAGTATTACAGTACTCCATGAACATGTTGAAAGTCAAATTAATGAACTTGTTTGATATACGCATATATCCGTTCATGTGTGGATTGCAGACAACATGTTCTCCAATTTAAATATTTGAATGCAAGTTTATATCGAAACATGGTTTATATTAGTCTCTGATGCATAAAACACGACCTCCCCCTCTCCCGGACTCCTGCTCTCTCTCTCGCGCGCGCGCGCGCCGACAATCTTCAATTCTGTCGCACGCATCCAACACACAAACCTTGTTCGTCCTCTCTCTTTCTCTCCATCTCTCCCTCTCTCTCTTTGTGTGTGTGCATGGGGGGTCTTTCTAGTTCACATGCATATATACTCCATCTATAGGTCTCTCTCGCACACTATGTATGATTCTCTAGTCCAAGCTAGATATCTTGGGTGCACTCATCGTACGCACACCAATTCCTTGGCTCGTTGCCCATAACTCTCTCATGCACCACTCTGTTGTCTAGGAGCTCTTCCCCCTCTCTCTCTCAAACTCTCCATCTACCTGGGTCACACATATACACGCATATCTCACTGGCACTCGATAGGCCCATCTAAAACTCTATCTCTCTCACTCGTTCTCTCTCCATCTCACACGCACATGCACACACACACAATCTCATGCCTAGCTAGCCAAATATGATGGTCTCTCACTAATCGTAGGCACACGCAGTCCCCCCTATATGTATATGACTAGCTAATCTTACTCTCCATCACAAACATGTGCATGGTCTATCTCGATTTCTCTCGGGGCATCTTTCTATCGCGCATGCACCTCCCTCGATCTCCCACCCATATAGCCCCCTCACGATCTCGAGGGGGTCTCTCTATCGTAAACACACCCTCTCGCCCTCCCAATGTGTCCATGTTCTCCATGTGTCCCTCTCAACCTTTGTACCTTGTTGGCCAGACCTCTATTGGACATGTGCTATAGGGGTGTCTATCTCCGTTGCAAACAATCACACACTAGCTATCTTTGTATATCTCCTCACCTCGCTTTTCTATCTCGGAGATGTATGCGTGATATGTTCGCCTAAGAAACAAAAAAACACACTCTCTCTCTCTCTAATTATCGTTTGTTGTCACTTTCTCTTTCACACACATACTCTTTTTGCACACTTACTCATTCTCATTCACACGCACTTGATCCCTCTCAACTTAGGCACTCTCCTCGGTCCATAGCATATTGATTTATTGAAAAGTCAAACATCACAAAGTTTGACCATGTACGTGGAGAAAAACAATTACATTTTGAACGGCAAACATATACGATTAGATTCACCATGAGATGTAGTTTCGTATGATGTATCTTTGGTATTGAAGATATAAATAACATTTGTGTAAACCTGATCAAAGTTTCGAAAGTTTGACTTCTAAAAAAATTACATGCACTGCATTATTGAGCAGATGGAATATCTCTTTCCCCCTGTCAGCTATCTGACGCACCACTTAGCCTTATCGGGGCTCCTCAATCTCTCTCAAACTTTATATCTCCCTGGTTCACACATACACATGTCTCGCTCACGCTATACATATAGACCCATCCAACACTCTTCGCCCTTGTTCTCTCTCTATGTGACACACACCCCCTAATAAGTACCATAATCCCTCACTCCATCATAGGCGCAAGCACTCCCCGCCCCCCTAAGTATGATTATCTCTCACTAGCCATCAGGAACACACGTATTGTCTCCTTCCATCCATATGTCTATCTCAATATCTCTCGGGGTATCTTCTATCGCGCACACACCTTGTCACTCGATCTCCCACCCGTGTAGTCCCATCACGATCTCCAGGGGATCTCTTTATGACAAACATAAGATCTCTCCTCCCCATGTCTGCATTTTCTCCGTAAGTCTCTCTCGACCTCTCTCCCTTGTTTGTCAGACCCCTCTTGGCCACATGCTAGGGGTCTTGCTCTCTCGGTTGCAAACAACCACACTTCATCTCCTCACCTTGCTTCTGTTGTCGAAGATGCATGTGTGATATGTTTGCATAAGACACACACATTTTTTCTCGACTTTTATCGAGTGTTGTCCATGTCTCTTTCACACACGCACACACACTTTTTTCACTCACTCTTTCTATTTCTCTCTCTCTCTCTCTCTCTCTCTCTCTAGTTAGGGACTCTCTCACGTCCATAAGCATATGGATGTTTTGAAAAGTCAAACCTCAGAAAAGTTTGACCAGGTATATGTGGAGAAAAACATTTACATCTGGAAAGATCATTAGATTAATCACAACATGTACTTACTTCATACTATCATTTATCTTTGGTATTGTAGATATAAGTAATTTCTTTATAAACTTGGTCAAAGTTTCAAAAGTTAGACTTTTAAAAAAATGTTGGAACTACATTATCGACCGGAGGGAGTAGCTCTTTCTCTCTCTCTCTCTCTCTCTCTCTCTGCTATCTCTCACGGGCCTCCCCTCTCACATGAACACTCTATACCGATGGATTATACGCTCACTGTGTTAGCGTATAGCTCTGTATATTGTTTAGTTGACCGGTCAACTAGTCTACATGCTGCCTTGTTAGCTCGTGTTTTGTATCTTCGTGTGATGGCCCATGTGGCAGTGGGTGGAAATAAGTAAACTAGAGGCCCATCTGACACGCGGTGAAGTAAGCAAAGTTGAAACCACTCGGGGTAGCACCCCGCACGCTAGTAAATTGAGGGCGCATTAAGGACTGAGGCAATAAAAAACACTTGTTTGGGAGAGTGAGAGGCTGGTGTAGTTGGTTTGATTGATTTGTTTATACATGTGGGTCTGTGTGCACAGCTATGCCAACTCTCTCACATCGCGAGAGCGGTGCAGAAATCTCTTGATTTGACATCGATGCGTATTATGTGGCATACTTTTGTGAAATATGGCATCGATATTGGTACCTCTTCATGACACGGCAATGTTATACATCCAGCTGCTCTAATATATTCTCTTCTTTTTGCAGATAAAAAAACACCCGAAAGTGAAAAATGTGTTGCACTATAACAATCTCATCGAATGCCTTGATCTCCATCGTACATAAATTGATTTGATCGACTATCGAGGTAGCACATCTGAGATTAAATTGGCCAGGTTCTTTGTTCTGGAGGCAAGTGTGCTCAAGGTAATGAGGTTTGGCGTTCTATGGCGCAACAATGAATGGCATGCTGATCACCGCAAGCGTCTAAGCCTAAATGACAAAGTCTCCGCAGAAGCTGAATTTGTTTTTGAAACATCAAGTGGCCAGAGACTCGAAAAGTTATTTGCCCATTAGTGACTTGTCATGGGGGTGGATATTAGTTTGTACGATAATGCTGCATCCACCTAAAGTAACGAAAGTTCTTACGTAAACTTCCTAGTAATTCCCTCTTCGTAGGTGCAGCATTACTCCTAACATTTGTAATATCAGTTTGAAACTTGTAATATTGCCATGTCCTATTCCTGTGTTTTCAAAATCCTACGAATCAAACAGGTCCTAAGTTGGTGATGATGTTGTGCCTGCCATCTTTCACCAATAGCCGTCAGATCTAGATCTAACGCATACAAACCAAACTTCTCCAATTTTGCAAAAAGATGCCCGCACTTGTTCGCTATTTACAAACAACTCCTTGTCTCTCACAATCAGCCTTATCTCCTCCCCACCACATCTAGAAGGCCGTGGAAAAATCTGGCGTGATGGCCGCTGCCGGCACCGTCCACCCCCCAATCTCGGTGTTCCGTGCAATGCACGGGCATCTACGCACGGGAAATTATGTCGAATACAGCTAGTTGTAAGTAGGCTAGGTCTACAGCCATGATGATAGTGACTGCAGACGGTGAGGCTGACTATGGTATGCCGAACACGGCGCCTATACTCAGGTGTCATCTCCGGCGTACGGTCTTGTAACTTTGTGAGGAGCAGCACGTAATAATTTGACCAACGGGTAGTACAGTGCTACTACATTGGTAGTAGTACTACTACAAGTACTAGCACCACCGTCTGGATTTAGTAGTACTAGCACGTCCATCTGGATTTGGTATTTGACTAGCAATATCTAGTAATGCATGTCACAAAAAATGTACTACTCCCTCTAAAAATAAATACATGGTGGATTGTTTTTATTCCTATCGGCGATATAACTTAATGTCTTTTTGCTACTTAATAGGATTACATGCAATTAACTAACCACTGCATGTGATGTTTGGTAGTCTCAAGTCATTGAAAGCATGCACGGGCACGGAGGGGGGCACACCTTCATTGACTTACTGCACCTGCCTTTGGGTGTATGACACGTGGGCCCAACGGGTGGCTGGCCAACCTGTCATACAGCCAAAGGCAGGTGCAGTAGAGGGGTGAGGAGTAGATGGCCAACACGCACGTGAGTTCAACGCAATCTGCACTTCTCATAAGGCTCCCGTCAGTCCAATCTACGAAATCCTTACGCACCCAAGGGCAAGAGTGATCACTCCAATCGCAAGATCAATTGACTAGAAGCTAGACCCATGGAGGCAATGAGCGCGAGCATCAGCCGGCTGTGCCAGATGGTCCATGATGCCGGCCTGCGGCCCGGCACCGAGGAACGTCTCCAGGAAGTGCTTGAGGCCGCCAGGGCGAGGGGGCGCTTGGAGGGCAGCTTCATCTCCTTGTTTGAGGAGGTCCTCGTCGGCTCCCTCGACAAGTTCACCATCATCAAGAAGCTCGCGGACGACCTTGATGTACGCCTCCAGCCACGCGGCCAGGCTCTGCGATGCCTGCCACCCTCAACGGCCTCTATGGTGACAACCTCTTCGACGCACTGGTGGCCCTGCGACTGCCCGCCGTCGTGCCGGAGAATGTCCACCTCGAGGTCGCGCTCGCCGCGCAGCGCCTGGCGCAGCAAGACACCATCGACATAATCACCCACGTCTACGCGCAAATCGTCCACAAGGACTACTACATGCAAGAGGAGAACGATAGGACGCTGGCCTTCTTGGACCGCAGGGTAACCTTGGACGGCATTGTTCAGAAGCACGTTGAGCTTGCCACCAACGCCGCTGCTCCTCACATGTCGGTTGGTGACCCGGTGCACTAGGGCGTGAGGATGTCGTTGATGGATCCGTATGTATTTTTATCTTTCCGTCAAATCCATGTAGTAGTATATGGTACTACTAGTAATTATCTTACCTTTAGCATCAACTTCATAATTTTCCTACGTACTCCATGCATGAAGCGCGCCAGAACCAAACTTCTCATTACTCTAGGGAAAATCATTATTTCTATCTATCGGTCGCGCCATGGAGCAGAACCAAATTTTACAAGTTACAAGTTCAAAAGGAAAAGCATGTCGTGTTCGCATCACACCCCCACACGGTTGGTCCGGCACGCCGCTCAAGGGGGGATGTGTGATGTGTTGCATTTTCACTTACAAGTGGGACCGTGGTTGAGCAAACTGACTATCGGCAAACCCCCACCCCGCCCACCGCGCGATGGCTGAGAAAACAGGAGGGAGAAGAGATGGTTGTAGCACGGACTCCAAGAAAATTGGTGTCGGATGGGACTCGTGTGGGTGGCGTGTGCCGTACTGCTAGACATGAATGCTAGTTATGGCCCATGCCATCCCACTATATCGAGGTGCTGGTTACGTAGAACAAATTTCTTGGAGTCCGTGCTCAGCCCTTGTCGGGGAAACTGGACGCCCACGAACACCTATGGGACCGGAGCCCCTTCTACGTTGCGGTAAGGGAGCGGAGGGAGCACGGAGAGCAGATCGAGGAGCACACGCGGGCAGTTTACCCAGGTTCGGGCCGCGATGACGCATAAAACCCTACTCCTGCCTTGGTTGTATTGAGTTCTTGGGCTCGGGAGCTTGAAGATCTACAGTACTAGCTACACCGAGCGTGGGAGTGAGCGAGTTTCTGGGATCAAACCCCCTCTACGTTGTGCATGGGCCTCCTTTTATAGCTCAAAGGGGTCACCGACAGATGCACAACGTAGAGGAGGGTAAAAATGTAAAATCGGTGGTAGTTGCAACAGTGCATGAACAGTGGTCTTCACCTAATCTTGACGGTGGGGGACAAGGGCATTGAATGCCCGTCGCCGTCGCCCCAAAAAGTGTCCGTCCATGCGTCTCCGTTCGCCACGGCGATATCCTCGTCACCGCGGCTTGCCACCGTGTACCCCAGGCTGCACAGCAATCTGCCACGTGCCCCTAGAAGGGCCCCATGGCGACGCGTGGCCAGATGAGCTGGAGCGGAGGGACACAGCATAGGCTTCCCCGGCAAGCACCTTGTCGGGGTCGCAGCCTTGTCGGGCCCGGAAGCTTGTCGCTCTCCGGATCCTGTCAGGGCGCATGATGTGCCGCGATATCTCTTCTTTAAGATGTCGTTCCTTGGCCTTCCTGGCAAGCACCTCTTGCCAGGGTCTCGTGTTGAGAAGTTATCCTTGAGCCTGGTGCGGCCTTCCCGGCAAGCTCCTCTTGCCGGGGTCTTGTCTCTTAACTTGAATACTTTGTTTTTGAATGGCTTCATAGGGACCAGAGCGGGCCTTGGTGAGCGCGTGGTAAGCCCTGCCGCGGGAAGCTGCTACTGCCCGTGCACAAGTTGGGGTGCTAAGGTACCCCTACCTTAGTACAGTGACAGGAGCCCCCGGGCCTGGGCCACACACGGTGCCGAGCGCTGTTGGGCCAGGCCCAAGACAGTGCACGGGCACACACGGCCCACGGCAAGCCGTATCCCTCTCCGTATCCTCTGCATCCCTCCCTAACGGCACGCGTCGATTGCGGCGTCGTGGGAGAGATCGTGGCCTGTTCTTTAATGGGAAATGCGGAACGTCCCCCACTTCCCCCTTAAAAGCAGAGGAAGCAGGGGCAGTTTGCCCCCATCGCCTTCATTCTGTCTTGAATCTCCAGAAACCCCCGCCGCTCTCTGCCTCCCCTCAAGTCGACAGAGAGCCGAGCTCCTCCTTCCTCCGCCGTCCCCAGCATCCGCGACGTCGTCGACCTCCTCGCCTCCTCCCTCGGCGCCCCCGCCATGGCTCCGAAAAGCGACAAGGCGAAGAGCGACAAGGCGAAGAAGGAGAAGTCCGAGCAGGCGGCGAAGCTGGCAGCCATGCGAAGAAGAAGGGTGGTCTTCTCGCCGAGGCTCGGCGCGAGGGAGCTGTGGGACAAGTATTACTTGTTCTGGGCGAGGGAGACGAATGCTCATCCCCGCACCAGAGTCTTCCCCGCCGTCGCCGTCGACATGTTCCCGGGAGGTCACTACTACTTTGCTGCATTTTTTCACTGCGGTCTCTGCCCTCCGTACTCGGAGTTCTTCTGTGATGTGATGAACACGTACGGCCTCCACCTCCTAGATTTCACCCCCAACGTCGTCCTTACGATGGCTGTTTTCGCACATCTGTGCGAAAACTTTGTCGGGGTCCACCCAAATGTAGCTCTTTTCCTCCACTTCTTCACGCCTAGAGTAGAGTCCGGATCCCCACTCTCCGGCGGCATCTCCTGGATCTTCAGGCTGAACAAGAAGGAGGCGTACTTGAAAGGGGAGCTTCGCGGCAAGTGGGAGGAGTGGAGAGCTGACTGGTGCTGGGTCTTGGAAGAGGAGCCCCAGCAGTTTACCTCGCCGCGCCAGACTGCCATAGTGCGCGGCAAGGATTGGAGTGAGTTGGCCCCGGAGGACGACAAGCTTGAGATTGCCTTGACTAGGATTCTTCGCCTCCGGGCCGCCAACCTGACTGTAGGTGAAGTTGGGGCTGATTTTCTCCGCCGCCGCATTGCTCCCCTGCAGGAAAGGAAGAGGCCTGCCTGGGAGTTCGGCAATGCGGCAGATCGTATGAGGCTGCGCCCCGGGCTGAACTATAATTTCACTGTCTTGGAGCTGAAGGGGATGGTCCGGGAGCTGTTTAAGCATGACCCCAACCACCCGGAGTGGTTCAGACCATCCCGAGGAGTGGTGCCGCTGTGCAATAACTCCGCCCTCAGTGCCATACGCGCGGTGATGCCCGAGTGCGACTCCCACGGGGTCGTCCCCACTTGGCTGGTGCCTTCGGCGGAAACCGTGCAAGCCTTCTTCGACAACTTGGTCGAAAAGCCCTGCAACGCCGAAGAGAAGAAGGGCCTCACCCGGGAGACCACCGAGCGGGATGTAGCATACATTGCCTCCAGAATGGAGGAGGCCACCGCAGCTGTGGCTGCGGGCGAATTTGGATATACTGTGGACGAAGCAGAGGCAGCGGACGCGGTGAGCCAAGCCGAGGAGGCGGAAATCCTCAAGCTGCTGAAGATTGCGCCTGAGGAGTTCGCCGGGGAGCCTTCCGGGAAGCTTGCCGGGGCGAGCGAGGCCGCCGGGCAGGGGACCGAGTCCAGCGGGCCTACCGAGGAGGAGGAGGAGGCCGAGTCCGGTGATTCCGATGAAGATTCTGGCGGGTCTCTGAATCTTGACGACGACGCCTCCTCGTCCTCGGAGAACTCTCCGTCGCTACCAAGTCCTCCGGCTCAGCAGAAGAAGCGCCTCCGCAAGGCGGCCGAGGCTACGAGGCCACAGGCGCCCCGACAGCAGCCGAAGCGTCGTGTGACGTGTGCCACCACGACGAGCGAGGTCGCCAAGGAGGCGCCCCATGCCCGAGCGACAAGCGGAGGGGGATCTTCCCGGAGTGGCTCCGGTGCTCCTTCTGCCCCTTGGTCCTCGGCGACGACCGGTGCTGGGTCTTCACAGCCAGCAGCTCCGGAGCCCGCCAAGCGCCCGAGGGAGCCCTCTCCTCCAGCTCCTCGCGCTGGAGCACACGAGGCGGGGTTCGACTTCTCCGCCCTCAGCTCCGACGAAGAGGAGGAAGAGTAAGTACTTGCAATTTTCATTTCCTTTGATTTTGTCTTGATTTCTCTTGTTTAGTTCTGATCTTGTTTTGGCTTCCAGGACCTTGACCCAGCGGATGGCGAAGAGGGCCAAGATCCCTGTGGTCGATATCGAGGACGACGAGCCCGTCGCAGCGGTAGGAGATGCGCCAGCGACAGACTTGCCGGACCAGCCTGCTGCTCCGGGAAGCAGCCCCCGGCGCAGCCCCCAGCGTAAGTCTGGTATTCATTCTTCTGCTTGACGGGCGCACTTGAGGTTATTGTCCGTGCTGATGTCTTGTTGTCTTGTGCAGAAGTGGAGTCGCAGCCGCAGGAGCGTCAGGAGGCCGCCCCCGAAGAGCCGCTTGCTCCACCGTCCCCGCCAAGGACGAGCTCCCCGGCAAGGGATGGCACTCCGCCAAGGGCGAGCACCCCGCCAAGGGCAAGTAGCCCGATAAGGGTGAGCACCCCGCCAAGGGGGGGGCGCAAGCGGCCCTCCGCCAGCAGGGGCCACTTCTACGCCGCCAAGGGAGAGCTCCCCGGCGAGGGACCCCGTCATCGAAGAGGCCCTCGCAGGTAAACCCTTGTACTTTCTTCTTCTTGGATTCTTCTTTTTGGATATTTGCTTGACAAATCTTTCTTTTCTTTTTCTTCTGCTAGATCCGCCCGTCCCGGAGTCGATGGAGACTGAGACCATCGCCGAGGAGGAGGTGCGTGGCGACGCTGGCGATGCCACCGCCGCAGAGGGAACGGTTGGCGTCGATGAGCCAGCCGCCGAGGAGAGCGCCCCGACCGCCGACGCCGCGGCTGGGGAAGGGACCGGCGACCGCACTGCTGGCCCGGAGGCCACAGGAGCGCCGGACGCTGCACCGGCCGCCGATCCTTCCGCTTCAGCGGCTGGGTCGGGCGTTTATCTGGAGGCGGCCAACGGGGTGTTCATTCAAGTCCCGTGGGCGTCCTCATCAAGGGCACCCGCGGAGGGAGAGACGTTTGACGGAGAAGTCCTCGCCTCCGCCGGATTGAAGGTTGTTGATGCGCCCGGAAGCAGCGACGAGCCCGAAGAGGAGCGGCTCCTTCGCCGGCTCCTGGCCTTGTACCGGGCCAGGCAGGCAAAGTTGGAGTCTCGGGAGGCTCTGGCTGTCAAGGCTGGTGCTCACCTGGAGAAGCGCGCCGCGGAGCTCCGTGCCGCCAACCAGGCGGCCCTCCGGAACTTGGCGGAGGAGCGCGAAGAGCTCGCCGGGGCGCAGCAAGCATTCGTCCTCGAAAAGGCCGAGGTCGAGGAGCAGCAGCGACTGGCCGCCGAGGAGCTGTCTCGGCGGGAAGGAGAACTCAACCAGCGGAAGGTCGACCTCGACAACCACGAGGACGACCTCACCGCCCGGGAGCAAGCCATCGGCGGGGCTCTGCAGGAGGCGAGGGACGCCGCTGCTGCCGCGGAGACTGCCAAGAAGGATCTGGAGGCCAGGGTGGCGCAGATGGAGCTGTTCTTGAAGGCGAGTGAAGACAGGGTCACCGCGCTCAACGTGGCGCGGGAGAAAGGCGCTCACACCAACTCGGAGCTACAAATACGCCTCTCTGAGAGGGGCAAAGAGCTTACTGATGCTAGGGACTCCATTGCTGATTTAGAGCTGAAGGTCTCCACCCTTACTGAATCGCTTGACGCTGCCCGGGACCGCGAGACGAAGCTGAAGAACGATCTCCGCACTGAGAGGGCCCTGCTGGAAAGCACCGCCGTCTCGCAAAACCACTTCCAGCAGACGGTGGAGCGATGGACTGAGGACCTCGTCACCTCCGCCGCCAACATCGACATGGAGATGATGGCGTTGAGGGCGGAGCATCTCGTGTACTCCCCCGACGAGAACCTCCCTCATAGCGCCAAACTGAGTCTGTTCTTCAGGGGAGTGGCGCCGGCGCTTGCGCGGCTGCGGGAGAAGATCCCCGTGCAGCTGGCCGACGAGGCGCGCCGGCTTTGCATGGGCACCATGGAGCGGGTGCTGTCGAAGACCGTCTACCGCAACCCCGGGATCAACCTCGTCAACGTCCTCCGGACCTTGCCGCCCGAAGCTGACCAGGAGGCGTTGAAGGCCCAAGTCGCCCACATCGTAGCCAAGGTGGGCAAGATCCAGAGGATTGACGGAGACCGCAGAGACTAGGCACCTTGCTTCCCTCGCCGCTGCCAATTAAGTCATAGGCAGTAGTTGTTTAGAACAACGGCAAGTTATTTCTGTAATATATACTTTTATTTTGGGTAATCAAAGCAGTGTTATCTCCCTTGCTTTTCGTCCTTCACTTTGTATGCTTTTCACCCTACGCTTTTTAGGGGAACTTGCCGGCAAGGGGCCCTTGCCGCGAGTGCTGAGTGCGGGACTCTTAGCAGCCTGCTAGCAAAGACCTTGTCGGCAAGAAACCTTGCCGCAGCTAGTCGCAGCACACTTGGATTGCTGAGCGAACTCGAAAACGAAGTAAGGGCGCGACACTTGTCGCAGCTCACTTAAGCCGTTGAGCGTGCTCGAAACAAAGTAAGGATGCGGCTAGCCACGGGTAGGTTCCTCCGCGCACAGGTTTTCCATACAAAGTGTGGTTGTTCAAGGAAGATAACAGAAATTTTAAAAATTTGAATGCTCAAACTTTGGTAACTTAGCTTTCATTGGGTTGTTCACTTCCCGGCAAGACTTTTCTTTCTTGAACAGCACTTGGTCCATGCTTCTATCTCCTTCCCCCCGGCAAACTTGTGCGCGAGGAACACTCCTTCTGTTTCAGAGAGAAAGACAAAAGAGAAGGAAATATAAGTACGGAGCCTTGCGGCTTGTTATTGCTTACCAGGAGTGTGTGCTGTACAAAATGTCAGATAATACATGCAAGTAAAAGGAAAAGCACGAAATGACAAATGGTGCGAAGCATAAAAGTTTTACTGATGCACGGGGTCTGCGCCCGGCTTTGTACAAAGGTTTACATGCGACAGCGGCAAGACTTGTACAAAAGGTGGTTGCCGGAGCGGATCACGGCAACCGCGCCTTATGGGTGAAACTTGCGAAGATGCTCTATGTTCCAGGAGTTGCTCACCGGTAGGCCTTCTTCTGTCTCAAGGCGGACAGCGCCGGGCCTTGTGACTTGTCTCACCCGATAAGGGCCTTCCCACTTCGGCGTCAACTTGTTGGAGTTCTTGGCGGATTGAACGCGCCGAAGAACAAGGTCGCCTTCCTCGAGACTCCTGGCCTTGACCTTGCGGCTATGATAGCGACGCAAGGCTTGCTGGTATCGAGCAGCTCGTACAGCAGCCTGGAGACGTTCCTCCTCGAGGAGCAATGCATCATCTTGTCGCAGTTGCTCTTGCTCTAGCTCGTCGTAAGCGAGTACTCGAGGAGATCCGTATACGAGTTCCGTGGGGAGAACTGCCTCTGCTCCATAGACAAGAGCAAAGGGTGTCTGTCCGGTGGCTCGATTTTGTGTCGTCCTGATTGACCAAAGAGCCGCCGGCAACTCCTCTATCCAGTTTCTTCCACACTTGTGCAGCCTGTCAAAGGTTCTTGTCTTCAGTCCGTGCAGCACTTCAGCGTTTGCCCTCTCCGCTTGACCATTGCTCCTTGGGTGAGCAACAGAAGCGAAGCAGACCTTGGCGCCAAGGTCTTGGACGTATTGCATGAAGGTGCGGCTTGTGAACTGTGTGCCGTTGTCGGTGATGATCCTGTTAGGGATCCCGAAACGGCAAACTATTGATCTGAAGAACCTGACTGCTGACTGTGTTGTCACCTTTCTCGCTGGTTCCACTTCTGGCCACTTTGTGAACTTGTCGATTGCGACGTACAAGTACTCAAAGCCCCCTACAGCGCGGGGAAAGGGGCCGAGGATGTCGAGCCCCCAGACCGAGAAGGGCCAGGACAAAGGGATCTTCTGGAGAGCTTGAGCTGGCTGGTGAATTTGCTTGGCATGGAACTGGCACGCTTCACACTTGGTTACTTGTGCAGTTGCATCTTGGAGGGCTTCTGGCCAAAAGAAACCTTGCCGGAACGCCTTCCCGGCTAGTGCTCTTGCGCCAATGTGGTGACCACATATGCCTCCGTGTATCTCTGCCAACAGCTTCCGTCCATCTTCCCGGGAAATGCACTTCAATCTGACACCATTGAGTCTTCTTATGTATAGTTCGTTCCCAACGAACTGGTACATACTTGACTGCCTGGTTATCCTCTCTATCTCTTCTGGTTCTTCGGGAAGTTCTCCAGTCTGAAGAAAACGGACGATTTGATGTGCCCATGCTGCAGCTTGAGGCTCAACAACAAGGACTAAAGGCATCAGGGCTGCCGCAGGAACCTCAGCTTCTACGGCAAGAACCTGCGGCTCTGCCGGATCTGAGGGTTCCTCGGCAAGCCTGCCGGGGCAAGGCTTGTCGGGAACGCCTGCTTCAACTGCACAGACCCTTGGGTCCGCAGGAGCAGACTGTTCCTCAGTACTTTGGTTGCTGATCTTGGGGACCTTGGCGGCGACTTCGGGAAGATCCGCCGGCAAGTAGTCACCGGAGACCAACTTCCTCTTCTTGCTCTGTCCAACTGATGGTGTAACGGATGGCTGGGTTAGCTTGAGCATGAAGATCCCTGGTTCCACAGGTAACTTCATTGCAGCACACTTTGAAAGGCCATCTGCGATGTCATTCTGAGCTCTTGGAACGTGCTCCATCTGTAGGCCTTCAAAGTGTTCTTCAAGCTTCCTCACTTCATCGACATAAGCTTCCATCAGAGGGCTCTGGTAACTCTTGTTTATTTGTCGGACCACCAACTGTGAGTCTCCCCGCACAATCAACCTCTTGATCCCAAGTTCGGCCGCAATTCTGAGACCGGCAAGCAGTCCTTCATACTCGGCAGTCTTGTTTGTCGCTTGCTCCTTGGGAAAGTGCATTTGAACAACATACTTGAGGTGCTCTCCGGTGGGTGCTATAAGTAACACGCCAGTGCCGGCGCCTTGCAGCGAGAAGGCACCATCGAAGTACATTATCCACTCCTTGCTTGCTTCTTGGACGGGGATGCTTGTCTCTGGGACTTCTTCATCTGGTGTTGGGGTCCATTCCGCTATAAACTCTGCCAAAGCTCTGCTTTGTATAGTTGAAGTACTCTCAAACTTGAACCAAATCTTGACAGCTCCAGTGCCCACTCGACGATCCTGCCTGTTGCTTCTGGATTTTGCAATATCCTCTTCAACGGAAAGCGAGTGACCACTGTTATCTCATGTGCCAGGAAGTAATGGCGCAGCTTTCTCGAGGCCATGAGGAGGCCGAAAAGTAACTTCTGCACTCCAGAGTATCTTGATCTAGCCCCCTGCAAGAGGGAACTTACAAAATAAACTGGGCGCTGCGCCATCTTCTTTCGCACTTCTCCTTGCTCTTGCGCAGACTTGTCCTTGTCGGGGCCAGAGCTTGTCGGGGAAGCCCCCTGCTTGCCGCTGGATGCGCTTGCCGGGGATGTGGGTTCCTCGTCCGCCTCCCTCTCCGCTACTAACGCAGCACTAACCACTTGATTGGTCGCCGCTAAGTACAGCAGCAACTTCTCTTGTGGCTTAGGTGCGACAAGTATTGGAGTGGAGGATAGGTATCCTTTCAAGTCTCGCAGCGCAGCCTCCGCTTCCGGAGTCCATTTCATAGGACCTGCCTTTTTCAAGATTTTGAAGAAAGGCAGGGCGCGTTCTGTAGACTTTTGAAATGAACCTGCTGAGGGCAGCCACACAACCAGCAAGTCTCCTTACGTCCTTGACGCGCTTCGGGGCTTCGATCTGCTTGATGGCTTTAATCTTGTCGGGATTGGCTTCAATCCCCCTCTGGGACACGAAGAACCCGAGAAGCTTGCCGAAGGGGACTCCGAAGACGCACTTCTCGGGGTTCAACTTGAGATGTATCTTGCACAGATTCTCAAAGGTTTCTTCCAAGTCTTGAATCAGGGTGTCCTTGCTCTTGCTCTTGACCACTATATCATCCATGTAGGCTTCTACATTCTTGTGTATCTGTGGCTCAAAAGCAGTGTGTACCACCCTTGCAAATGTTGAGCCTGCATTCTTCAATCCAAAGGGCATGCGTATGAAGCAATATGTGCCACATGGAGTAATGAATGCAGTCTTCTCCTCATCTTCCTCAGCCATGAATATCTGGTGGTAACCTGAGTATGCATCGAGAAATGAAAGCAACTCACATCCAGCCGTGGAGTCCACAATCTGGTCGATGCGCGGCAAGGGAAATGGATCCTTAGGACAAGCTTTATTCACATCGGTGAAGTCTATACAAAGTCTCCACTTCCCATTAGCCTTGCGCACGACAACTGGATTGGCCAACCACGTGGGATGTAGTACACCTCTAACCAGGCCCGCTGCTTCCAACTTCTTTATCTCTTCAGTTATGAACTCTTGGCGCTCCACGGCTTGCTTCCTGACCTTCTGCTTGACGGGCCGCGCATGAGGACAAACAGCAAGCTTGTGCTCAATCACCTTCCTGGGAACGCCGGGGACGTCAGACGGTTGCCACGCAAACACGTCCACATTCGCCCGCAGGAAGGCAACGAGCGCGCTTTCCTATTTGGGGTCGAGTGTAGCACTGATGGTGAAGGTACCACCAGTGCCGTCCTCCTTGGCGGACACCTTCTTGGTTGCCGGTGGAGCTGCCATTACCTTCTTGCACTTGCCGGTGGAGCTCGATGGTGCGTCCTCGACGGCAGCGCAACACTCCGAAGAGGTGCGTTTGCCGGAGTGGGCCCCAGAGCTCTTGCCGGACTTGGTCTTGGTCTTCCCCTCGGGAGCTTCAGCGGCAAGTGTTCTGCTGTCTGCCGCGGCTGCTGCATCCCGGTAAATCTTGTCGGCGCAAATAAGCGCATCCTTCTTGTCGCCTGGGACAGAGATGACGCTTATCGGCCCTGGCATCTTGAGCATATTATACACGTAGTGGGAAGCTGCCATGAACTTGGCGAGCGCAGGACGGCCAAGTATCCCATTGTACGGCAATGGGATATCGGCAACGTCGAATGTGATCCTCTCCGTCCTGAAGTTGAGCTCCCCACCAAAGGTCACTGGCAGCGTAACCTTCCCCTTCGGCTTGCTCCTCCCCGGGTTGATTCCTTGGAACGTCCCGATCTCCTCGAGCTCGCTGTCGGGGATCTGTAGTTTCTTGATCACAGCGGAGGAGATCAAGTTGAGGCCGGCCCCGCCGTCAAGCAACATCTTGGTGACCTTGAGGTTGCGGATAGTTGGTGAAACCAACATCGGCAAGCACCCGACCGCGGTTGTGCGGTCAGGGTGGTCCTCGAGGTCGAAGATGATGGGCGTGCCGGACCATTTCAGGAGCCTGCGCGATTCGATGGGTGGCTCAGCTGCATTCACTTCCCGCACCCATTGTTTGAGTTGGCGGTGGGAAGTGTGCAGAGAGGCACCTCCATCGACGCACAGAACTTCTGTGGCCTTCTGGAACTCCTGCTCGCTGTTGTCTCCTTCATCCATATCCTCATCATCGTCCTCGTCTTCATCCTTGTCGCGGCCCCAGGGAGGTATGTCTCCTTGCCGCTGCTTGGCCTTGCCGCAGCGTCCTCCCCGGCCATTGAACGGCCGCTTCTTGCTGGGCTCTAATCTGCCTCCTTGGGCCTTCTCCTTGTCGCTACGCTCGTATTCAGCCTTCTGCTGTTCTACGAGGTACTCTACCCTCTTGCAGTTCTGGAGATCGTGGCCCTTGGTGCGGTGGATCTTGCAGTACTGCTTGTCGGAGCCGTCCTGCTTGTCGGCTGCCGCTACAGGGGCGGGCTCCTTGCCGGAGCCACCAGCCTGTGTCTTCTTGGCGGGAGCCTCCTTGCCGGACTGCTCGGCAACCAGTACCTCCTTGTTCTTCTTTTTCCTGTTGTTCCGCCGCCGGCCTTTCCTTGCCGGGGCGGCATCCTCACTGTCACTTCCTCCTGCGCCGGTATCCTCTCCGGGGAGTCTTCTCCCCTCTTCAGCACGGGCACACTTGTCAGCCAGAGCGTAAAGCTCGCTGACGTCCCCGATCTTGGTCATGGCCATCTCCTCCCTCATCCGGCGGTTACGCACGTTCTGGTGGAACGCGCTGATAACCGTGGAAGGGTGGACATCTGGAATATTGTGCTGAACGCGGCTGAACCTTTGGATGTATTTGCGTAGGGACTCTCCCTCCTTCTGGGCAAGGATATGAAGATCGCTCTCCTGGCCGTGGGGTTTGTGGCCGCCCGTGAAGGCGCCGACAAACTGGTGACACAAATCTGCCCATGAAGAGATGGAGTTCTCCGGCAAGTGCATAAGCCAAGACCTGACGTTTGGCTTAAGCACGAGCGGGAAGTAGTTGGCTAGGATCTTCTCGTCGCGTCCCCTAGCTGCCTGCACCGCAATGGTGTAGATGCTAAGGAACTCCGAGGGGTGTGTCTTGCCGTCGTACTTCTCGGGTACGTCGGGCTTAAAATTCTTCATGCTGGGCCACTTGACTTGCCGCAGCTCTCGGGTGAACGCAGGGCAACCTGCCGCGTACGGCAAGTCGCCTGGTTCATCGGGCGCGTGCATGTCGACGGCGGTCCCAGCGCGCTGATCAGACTGTCTTCGAGCTTCTCTTCGACGCTCGATGCGGGTTTGAGCGTCCTCTTGTCGCCTGTCGTCGAGGACTTGGCGCTGATCGCGGCGAGCCCGCGGATCCGACGACGTCGTGGAGTTGTCGTCGACGTTGATCTGGCGGGGCGGCGTTTTCTGCTTCCGCGGCGGGGAGTGCACGGTAGTTGCACCCCCGGCGGTCTTGTCTCCATCGGCCTTCGCTTGGTCAACTTGCCGCGGCCGTGAAGTTGCCGGCTGCTGCGGCGCATCGTTGTTGGCGAAGGCGATGAGGCTCTGGATCGTCGCCCTCCAGTCTTCGGCCTTGTCCACCGCTGGAGGGAAGTCGAGGAGCAGCTAAGCCCTGGCTAGGGCTTCTACTGGAGAGGAGGGAAACGGTGGCGAACGGTGCGAGGAGCGGGACACGCTCGGAGGCAAGTGTGCTCAAGGTAATGAGGTTTGGCGTTCTATGGCGCAACAATGAATGGCATGCTGATCACCGGAAGCTTCTAAGCCTAAATGACAAAGTCTCCGCAGAAGCTGAATTTGTTTTTGAAACATCAAGTGGCCAGAGACTCGAAAAGTTATTTGCCCATTAGTGACTTGTCATGGCGGTGGATTTTAGTTTGTACGATAATGCTGCATCCACCTAAAGTAACGAAAGTTCTTACGTAAATTTCCTAGTAATTCCCTCTTCGTAGGTGCAGCATTACTCCTAACATTTGTAATATCAGTTTGAAACTTGTAATATTGCCATGTCCTATTCCTGTGTTTTCAAAATCCTACGAATCAAACAGGTCCTAAGTTGGTGATGATGTTGTGCCTGCCATCTTTCACCAATAGCCGTCGGATCTAGATCTAACGCATACAAACCAAACTTCTCCAATTTTGCAAAAAGATGCCCGCACTTGTTCGCTATTTACAAACACCTCCTTGTCTCTCACAATCAGCCTTATCTCCTCCCCACCACATCTAGAAGGCCGTGGAAAAATCTGGCGTGATGGCCGCTGCCGGCACCGTCCACCCCCCAATCTCGGTGTTCCGTGCAATGCACGGGCATCTACGCACGGGAAATTATGTCGAATACAGCTAGTTGTAAGTAGGCTAGGTCTATAGCCATGATGATAGTGACTGCAGACGGTGAGGCTGACTATGGTATGCCGAACACGGCGCCTATACTCAGGTGTCATCTCCGGCGTACGGTCTTGTAACTTTGTGAGGAGCAGCACGTAATAATTTGACCAACGGGTAGTATAGTGCTACTACATTGGTAGTAGTACTACTACTAGTACTAGCACCACCGTCTGGATTTCGTAGTACTAGCACGTCCATCTGGATTTGGTATTTGACTAGCAATATCTAGTAATGCATGTCACAAAAAATGTACTACTCCCTCTATAAATAAATACATGGTGGATTGTTTTTATTCCTATCGGCGATATAACTTAATGTCTTTTTGCTACTTAATAGGATTACATGCAATTAACTAACCACTGCATGTGATGTTTGGTAGTCTCAAGTCATTGAAAGCATGCACGGGCACGGAGGGGGGCACACCTTCATTGACTTACTGCACCTGCCTTTGGGTGTATGACACGTGGGCCCAACGGGTGGCTGGCCAACCTGTCATACAGCCAAAGGCAGGTGCAGTAGAGGGGTGAGGAGTAGATGGCCAACACGCACGTGAGTTCAACGCAATCTGCACTTCTCATAAGGCTCCCGTCAGTCCAATCTACGAAATCCTTACGCACCCAAGGGCAAGAGTGATCACTCCAATCGCAAGATCAATTGACTAGAAGCTAGACCCATGGAGGCAATGAGCGCGAGCATCAGCCGGCTGTGCCAGATGGTCCATGATGCCGGCCTGCGGCCCGGCACCGAGGAACGTCTCCAGGAAGTGCTTGAGGCCGCCAGGGCGAGGGGGCGCTTGGAGGGCAGCTTCATCTCCTTGTTTGAGGAGGTCCTCGTCGGCTCCCTCGACAAGTTCACCATCATCAAGAAGCTCGTGGACGACCTTGATGTACGCCTCCAGCCACGCGGCCAGGCTCTGTGATGCCTGCCACCCTCAACGGCCTCTATGGTGACAACCTCTTCGACGCACTGGTGGCCCTGCGACTGCCCGCCGTCGCGCCGGAGAATGTCCACCTCGAGGTCGCGCTCGCCGCGCAGCGCCTGGCGCAGCAAGACACCATCGACATAATCACCCACGTCTACGCGCAAATCGTCCACAAGGACTACTACATGCAAGAGGAGAACGATAGGACGTTGGCCTTCTTGGACCGCAGGGTAACCTTGGACGGCATTGTTCAGAAGCACGTTGAGCTTGCCACCAACGCCGCTGCTCCTCACATGTCGGTTGGTGACCCGGTGCACTAGGGCGTGAGGATGTCGTTGATGGATCCGTATGTATTTTTATCTTTCCGTCAAATCCATGTAGTAGTATATGGTACTACTAGTAATTATCTTACCTTTAGCATCAACTTCATAATTTTCCTACGTACTCCATGCATGAAGCGCGCCAGAACCAAACTTCTCATTACTCTAGGGAAAATCATTATTTCTATCTATCGGTCGCGCCATGGAGCAGAACCAAATTTTACAAGTTACAAGTTCAAAAGGAAAAGCATGTCGTGTTCGCATCACACCCCCACACGGTTGGTCCGGCACGCCGCTCAAGGGGGGATGTGTGATGTGTTGCATTTTCACTTACAAGTGGGACCGCGGTTGAGCAAACTGACTATCGGCAAACCCCCACCCCGCCCACCGCGCGATGGCTGAGAAAATAGGAGGGAGAAGAGATGGTTGTAGCACGGACTCCAAGAAAATTGGTGTCGGATGGGACTCGTGTGGGTGGCGTGTGCCGTACTGCTAGACATGAATGCTAGTTATGGCCCATGCCATCCCACTATATCGAGGTGCTGGTTACGTAGAACAAATTTCTTGGAGTCCATGCTCAGCCCTTGTCGGGGAAACTGGACGCCCACGAACACCTATGGGACCGGAGCCCCTTCTACGTTGCGGTAAGGGAGCGGAGGGAGCACGGAGAGCAGATCGAGGAGCACACGCGGGCAGTTTACCCAGGTTTGGGCCGCGATGACGCGTAAAACCCTACTCCTACCTTGGTTGTATTGAGTTCTTGGGCTCGGGAGCTTGAAGATCTACAGTACTAGCTACACCGAGCGTGGGAGTGAGCGAGTTTCTGGGATCGAACCCCCTCTACGTTGTGCATGGGCCTCCTTTTATAGCTCAAAGGGGTCACCGACAGATGCACAACGTAGAGGAGGGTAAAAATGTAAAATCGGTGGTAGTTGCAACAGTGCATGAACAGTGGTCTTCACCTAATCTTGACGGTGGGGGACAAGGGCATTGAATGCCCATCGCCGTCGCCCCAAAAAGTGTCCGTCCATGCGTCTCCGTTCGCCACGGCGATATCCTCGTCACCGCGGCTTGCCACCGTGTACCCCAGGCTGCACAGCCATCTGCCACGTGCCCCTGGAAGGGCCCCAGGGCGACGCGTGGCCAGATGAGCTGGAGCGGAGGGACACAGCATAGGCTTCCCCGGCAAGCACCTTGCTGGGGTCGCAGCCTTGCCGGGCCCGGAAGCTTGTCGCTCTCCGGATCCTGTCGGGGCGCATGATGTGCCGCGATATCTCTTCTTTAAGATGTTGTTCCTTGGCCTTCCTGGCAAGCACCTCTTGCCAGGGTCTCGTGTTGAGAAGTTATCCTTGAGCCTGGCGCGGCCTTCCCGGCAAGCTCCTCTTGCCGGGGTCTTGTCTCTTAACTTGAATACTTTGTTTTTGAATGGCTTCATAGGGACCAGAGCGGGCCTTGGTGAGCGCGTGGTAAGCCCTGCCACGGGAAGCTGCTACTGCCCGTGCACAAGTTGGGGTACTAAGGTACCCCTACCTTAGTACACCGACAGCCCTCCTCTATCTCTCTTCTCAGCCAGCCAACAGACGAGTGGAGCCCATCGTATGTTTGCTCATATGCGGTCCCACATGTCAGTGAAAACGCAAGAGGACCCACTGAACCTGCACATCTTTCACCTCGACGTGCTGGTGATGAAAAGTAAATCCAATAAAGATCTTCGCAGGCCGCTTTTGGAGTTACTCAAGAGTACTAAGATTCTATTTACAGTTTAACCCAAGATGCACATCACGTGGCTTCAACTACCACTCTATTTTCTTGCATGACACGACCTGGATGCTGGATGTCCCACGTGTCGGCAAAAGGAGGAAGAACTCGACCAAATCTTCAGTTGTGCTCTTGGATTAGACTAGTTGTGCTAACTTAAAATTTTATTGTGTATAATGGATGCAAGTTTTGGTATTGGTAAGAAGAGTAAAACGATATATTGATAGAGCGCAATTTAGTATATGTTCTAGCACTTTTAGCTAGCATAGAGGCTAGAGATGAGACTAGTGCACTTGTTGATAGAATAGAGGCTAGACACATCTACATCTTTACAGTCAAAGAAGAAAGAAGCACGCAGGATCGAGCCTCCGCATATCAACAATGGATGTATCAAGAAGGCACTAATCCAACTTACAGGAGTAGTTATGGAAGTTGGATATCTTCTAAAATGTATTCTTGTGGTTCTTGTTTTTCTAGTCAAAATTTTGGTGATGTATTTCCATGTACCAAAAAATCAATGATGAAATAAAGATATGTGTTTGCAAAGAAAAATGTACGTGGCCGGGATGCGTCTGCGCATTCAGCGCACGGCAAAATGGAGGTCCGTTTGGGGTTGTATGTTGGAGTTGGCCTTACAAGTGGGACTGCAGTTGAGGAAACCGACTATCGGCAAACCCCACCTCGCTCGCCGCGCGATGGCTGAGTTAGAAAAACGACGAGGTTGAAGAGATTGTTGTAGCACCGACTCCAACAAATATGGTGTCAGATGGAAGTCGTGCTGGTGGCGTGTGCCGTACTCCTGGACGTGAATGCTTGTTCTGGCCCATGCCACCCTACTACTCCTACTACTTATAGTAGTATCGAGGATTTGAGGTGCTGGTTACATACAGCGAACACATTAACATATGGCCCACCTCACACTGTGGCAAAATTTCCTGGAGTCTGTGCTAGGTTAAAAAGTGTTCTTTGTGAGGATGGGTGGCTGGTCTCAAGTTTAAAACTTGTTGTATTATGTACGTAGACGTAGAGATAGTGCAGCATGTGAAGCTAGTACAAATAGTGTACTATTGTTGATTGGCCTCATCCGATAACCTGTTGCAATGCACGTACAATTATGTATTCGGAAAATATATTTTTCCTCGTCGCAGCACCCACTCAGAGAAGCGACTCGAAAGCCATTCATAAATTTAGTAAGTTTATCACAGGCATATCATTTTATTACCTACAATAGGTCATCAACCCACAACGACAACAAGGATACATTATAAATACTAAAGTTTTCATCACACAACAAATAACAAGCAATGAAATGAACTTCAACTCAACCAATCCTCGGCGTTGGAAACGCTTGCTTTGAACCACAAGTGATTCTCTGGGAAGGGCCAGATAGTGTCAATCTCGAGACCAACGCATGACTAATCATCTAGACTGAAGTGGCCTACTATATCACGACCAGGATAGGGAGCCACCGCAATGTCCAACATATAGATACAGTTGCTTCTCATAAATGGTAGTAATGTTGTGTCAACATCAGTTGGATCGCCTTTAACCATCATTGGATAGTTTTGTCCAAGGAAGAGCAAGTTTGCTCCAAGACTATCAATACTATACCAGGGAGAAGGTGTTGGCGCTAGCGCACTAGTATCCATCCCAAATACCATGCAACGGGTGTTGGAATAGGTCCGGAGAGTGCGACCATGGGAGACAACACCTCCTCCCTCAGTAGTAACATCAGCAGTGGGCTGTATATAGACAAGAAGTGGTGATCCATCGAAATTAGTTGCCAGCCGCCAGTGAGCATATGGGCCCTGCTCGTCCTCATGCTCGTGATCATCACCATCGTCATCCCCCCCTTGGTTATAAAATTTTTCAAGTATAGGTGGTGGAATGTTCACAGGACCTTGGAAACACAAGAAGAAGGTTAATTAGTAGAGAAGGGAAACTTGCTAACTCGCATGCATGTGGATGAAACAATTATAATTACGATGGAAGACAAACGTACCGAAACAATAAGGATCCCATGCAAAAACAGTGCCACCAGTGGTGGCAGCAAACACAAGCCTCTCGTATTCAATTGCATCACAGTACACATCCTTTTATAGAAACTGATTTTTGAGCAATATCCATCCAGTTGATCCACGAAGGACAGCAACAAACTTGTCGAAGATAGCAACAACTGTATAGATCTTATAATTCCAAGAGCGGCTCGGAACTCGAGAAATTGCTATCTTCTGTAGACGACAGTCACGGTGATCATATTTGAACGTTCGTTGATCATCTGTGTGCTCAACCTCAGGGCACTCGGAGATTTTTGGAAGTGGAATCCGCTAACGAGTGTACACATGCACAAGTTCCCACTCGCAATTGTACCCAATATAAACAACCCAATCTCCATTTGCGCCTGCCAAATGCTTCCCCTCAAGCGATGGCATCTTAACATCATACGTATCATTATCAAGCGGCATCAACTTGCACAAGGCGAGGCTTCCCTCGTCCCCGCGCCGGTCAGCAGGGTCACGGCGAAGGAGATAGGGGAGATCAAACCGCTCCTGGACTCATGGGTTCCTTGTAATGATGTTATTAGTTGAGTCGGGAATGTTCTTGAACGAACCTGCCATGCTAGCCGAGGTGATGACGTGGCAACGATCAATGAGTTCCCCCACCGCGTCATCATTCAGATCGGGGCAAGAATAACGGGGACGTTTCCGGCTTGTTCCCTCCATGGAGAAGACGATGGAACAATGGCAGAAGGAAGGGTGAAGGCAAATGGAGGAGGGAGGAAGAGTGTGCGACAGCAGTTCCAAATCGAGAGGGAAAGGCGAAGAGTCGGTGGATGGTTTCCAGTTTGCCACGGTACACGAAGAGGCGCCTCGGCCTACACGTCCTTTCGTAAATTGTACAAAAGGACTCACCGTCGTCTCACTGACATGTTGGAGCGGGACCACATGTCAATGAAACATGGTCTGTAATTTCTCGTGCAAAATGCGATCTGGCCGCGTTGGCCCGAGGTGCCGCATTAGTTATCGCTGAATAATATAAAATATTATCAGTGCAGACGCTCCACCCCGAGGTTTGTAGCTCCTTCTCGGTCATCAGGAATCTATGTTCTTCCACTCTTTCGTTTAAGACATGAGCTTTGTTCATCCTGTTGTCGGCACGTGGGACATTTATATGCCTCCGTTTTACAAAATCATACTATATGCCTCCATGACACGAGGGACATCTAGCATCAAGGTGGCGTGTCATGCAAGAAAATGGAGATATGTAGTGCGTAAGTGAGTCGTGCACTTCGATGGCACCTAGTACTACGCAATATTTGTTTCTCCTCGATGGCACATGAATAGTGCACGTACACAATTACAGAGAACGGGATGGTAGCCATGGACATGGTCGGCCCTTTTTGAAGAGAGTACTAATAAAAATATATTTGAATAGAGTACTAATGACAGAGTACGTAACTTTGATGTGTCCCGTCAACTCGCAGAATGACGAGAAGCTTGCTTACTACGCCTTCTCCCTCGCCAACGCGTGCGCGGTGGCTCGCAGCACGAGGAGAAACTTTTGCTTACAAGCGGTGGACGTGCAGCAGTTCATTTGGTGTCAGATTGCCATCATTATTGTTCGACTTCCGGAAGAGGAGAAGAGGCAAGCGCAAGGTCACCTACTACTACACCCGCAAAAAAAAACCTACAGTACTACTATAGCCAAAGCTGGTCCACCTTTTTAGAGCATGGTTAATTAAGGCTGGTTGTAATGGGGAGTATCATACACTAGTATCATGCATATGATACTAGTGTATGCTACTACATCCGTAGTGCATATAGTACTATCATATGTTTGTATCATAGGATAGTTAATTTATTGCCATGCATGACAGATAGTAGCACACCGTTTAATATGATACTCAACTCTCTCTTTCTTCATTTAATTCTATAACACCTCATCAAAATTGCCTAGTTGGCATGCATGATACTACCTATGATACTCCCATTACGGGCAGCCTAATATAGGCGGCTCTTCCAGCGGCACATCATTTAGAGCAAGTACTCTCTTCGTACTAGGATCAAAGGAAGTGAAACAAAAGTTGGAGTGGATTCTAGATTGTCAATTAAAACATGATTGCATAGGAAAAAATCCTGTAGCATTCTATCTTATGAATCAAATGACCAATGTAGGAAAATTATAAGGGGGGTCTCTCCAACAGTGTTCCTCGGCTCGCACCTAGCATCACGGTGGTCGAACTTGGAGTCATTCATCTGGTACACGGGACCACATGTCAACGAAATATGGTGTGTAATTTCTCGTGCAAAATGAGATCTGGCCGCGTTGGCCCGAGGTGCCGCATTAGTTATCGACCTTTATTTTTTTAATGGCGTGTCGTTGAGTTTTGAAGCACGACTAACTGGTACTGTTTGCAGAGAAAATATATAAACTACTCTACCACTACTCCACCTCTAGTACTAGTAGTATAAAAAAGATGTATAGGCTGGAGCTTCAGAACTTTCTTGCTAAGGGCTGCCCACTTGCTTCTCACACTATCACCCTCTCTCCAGATCTAAAAAAGACAACCTCTCTCTCCCTCCTCAACGGTGGTCACAGATCCGCCGGGGAAGAAAATGATGTGCAATGTTGACGCACTCATCGTTGGCGAGCGAGGTCGTGCACTAACAACAAGGCCGTCCTCTCAGACCTATCGCTCGCGTGGGATGGCCTCCGTCCCCAAGCTCGCTGTCATAGTGCATGTGGAAGACGACGACCACGAGCGAAGCCACTTCCCGCCGACCCTTAGGTATGCTACCTCTTTTCGAACCATACCCTTGTTCTATTGCCCCATCTGCCATGTCGCTGCATGTGGACCTTTTTCCACTCCACCATCTTCACAATTTGCTATCCTCTGCTCTGCTGGTCACGCAGACGAAAACCTAATTTGCACTATTAAAGGAAACCCTACTTCATGCAGACTAATCCATGTCTGGGTTGAATAAGGAAAGGAAGAGAGACTGTACTGTCCAAGAGAGTAGGCATCGAACCCGCATCTAGGTTGAAAAGGGGAAAATCAGTAGCTAAGGAACGAGTCTCGTGTCTCTTGGTTGAAGAAGGGTAGAAAAGCATGACAACGCAATAGAGAATGACCAGGTCGATCGGTTTGTTGTCCTCACATAGGAAAAAGGTGGCTGAACATAACAAAAATGGGACGTAATCCACATATGCTGCCTGGATATTTGTTGCTCTGGGAAACCATACCTCCCTCACCACTCTATGCGTCCGTGGAGGTACATCGTACTGGTGCGCCCACTATCCGAATGGGTCTCCCATGCTCTTATTGCCACTTTTTTGCTGTTAGTATAACGCCAGCGGTAAAGTCAACCAATGCTACTGCTAAAGTGATGCCACATTTAACTAATGCCGCACTCAATCTAATGCCACCGATAAATTTAAGCAATGCCATTTAATGTCTCTCGATTATTTCAGGGTTAGCTGTTGACTGTGGATGTATTAAAGATTTTTCAGCTAAGGCATTCTAATGTTGTTGCACAGCCAGTATACCAACGATGAAACTTGTTACTACCTTTAGATTTTTGCACTGTTAATTCTTATAGATTACATACCTCACTTTCATGAGATAAGTCAATTTTTTTGTACAGTGTCACCAAAATGCCAAGGCGCTGATGTCATTTTATTTTTGTTAAACTGCACAAAAAATTATGAAGACAAGAGGAAAGGTCAAGAGTGGGCACCTCCTTATCCGGTTGTTTTCTTTGATTCGGTTGGTCAATTTTTATGTTTAATCGACTATCAAGATTGGGATAGCAATTTTCAGGTCCTCTGGAGTTCGAAATGATATATACCTTCAAGGTACATGGTTTGCAAAAAAAATATACTATCATTAGTTCATAATGCTAGTTACCTTCAGACTTTTGTATTTGGTTTCATGTTGTTGCCAGCTAGTATACCAATGCTGAAACTTGTTACCTTTACATTTTGTATTGTTAATGCTTATAGAAATCTTCAAGTGCTAGCTTATGGAGATCAGTTCAGTAAAACCATTATACTCTACCCCATAATAAAAAAATACTCCACTGTTCCACTAGCTAGTGTATCGACATATATAAGGTGTGGCAAGCTTTTCCAGAGCAACAAGTTTCAGCATTGGTATACTAGCTGTCAACAAGTTTTAGCACTGGTACAGAGGGTGTAGAGTTCACTCAAATACTGCCAGTAAAGCTAGCCACACCTTTGTTAAGATTGGGATAGCAATTTTTCATGTTCACCCGAGTTCGAAATGATATTTACTTTGAAGGTACATGGTTTGCAACTTTTTAATACTGTCATTAGTTAATAATGCTAGTTACCTTCAGAGTTTTGTATTTGGTTTAATGCTCTTGCACAGCTAGTATACCAATGCTGAAACTTGTTACCTTTACATTTTGTATTGTTAATTCTTAAAGAAATCTTCCAGTGCTAGAGCTTATGGAAATCTTCTAGCGCTAGAACTTATAGAAACCTTTTCCCATTAAGAAATTGGAATGCTTATATTTGTGAGTCTATGCTTCAACTAGTGCCACTTTGATAGTAATCACACTTTCAATATCTATGCAAACTGGGATGCTCGATTTTAGTGGAACTGTCCAACTGGTTCAACATTAGGAGCATGTTTTCTTCCAAACCTTTATATCAAATTGGTGGCACTATGAGCTGTTCATTAAGAAGGTACATGGTTTGCTACTATCTTGCTACTCTTTTTATACTGTCGTTAGATAGTAATACTAGTGATTTGCATCCAAATTTATTGGCAGGGTGGACCTACATTGGAGGTACAGGACAGGATTCAATAATTGGATGCTCAATTTCGATTGTATCAATTTCACCTCTTCCATCACTGCGAACATGGACATCCTTGGTATGATGAAGAATAGGCGCTATATTTCTACTTTGAACAAGCAAATCAATTCAGTATGAAATTGTCCAGGGCAAAACATGACTGTATCAAATTGTCCAGTGCAAAACATGACAGATGCTAAGCGGAAGAGACATGGTTAAACCGAAAATACAAGGTGGGGTATATGTTTACTAGCTGCTTGATATTTGTGCAGACAGAGATGTCTACCCGTTGCTATTTGGCAAACACACAAAGTGACCGCAATTTTGGTTGAACTGCACAAGAGAATAGTATAGTCACTGCATGCAGTGCCATTTGAAAATAGACACAAAAAGATTAGATAGTCACTTAATGGACTACAGAAAAGTAGTACTGTACTATTTATTGGCCAACACTAGGTGCTTCATTGCTTTGGTCTGATTATATAATTGGCATCATTTTGCCTAAATTAAAGTTTGTATTTCGAAAATAGTCTCACCGTGTGATCGACAGAAGACCAAATCATATTGCAGTGGATGTTCCTCCATCATGTGTGGTTCATTCTGATGGTTCCAGATGTTGGTGAAACCACTTACGTTTGCAAGAGGAATTGTAGACTTCAGAAACCAATTTGTCTTTCATTTTGTACTGAATGTTGGCCAAGAGAAGCATCCATGTTAGTAGGAAGAATATATGTTTTTTCTAGATCTTTGCTTTTGGAGCTACATATTTGTATATGATCTGTGAATCATTGAGATGCATTAACATGTTGATCTTATGTATGGGAATCGTACTAGTTGGTTTTAGTTGTGTCTGATCTTTGCTTTTGGAGCTACATATTTGTATATGATCTGTGAATCATTGAGATGCATTAACGGTTCCTTATATCTGTTCGCTCAGTGTTTACAAGTTACTAATCGATCACTAGCTAGCCTACTAATGCGCTCCTGGCAGTTTTAATTGCGACGCAAGATCCGAAGTGGCAGTTTTTTGAATAAAAATGCCTACCTCTGAAGAAACTGACAAGTTGCTCTGAAGAAAATGTCATGCGAATCTGAAGAAACTGCCAGCAAAAATGTTCGCAAATGCCTTATCTCCTAGTGGATGTTCATTAGTTAATGCGATCGTACACGTACACCATCCGACCTACTTGATCCTTCACAAATAAATAGAGGATCACGCACGTACTACCTCCTTTCCGGTTTGTAGGGCTCAATTCAAAAAACGACCAACTCGATCCTACACAAATAAATAGCGGATCACGCACGTACTACGTCCTTTTCGGTTTGCAGGCCTTAATTCAAAAATCTCGCCAACCAAGGTAGATGATGAGTGGTGGAATGATTATTGACGAGGAGGGAGTACCTCATCTGGATGCTTCGAGTTCGCAAATGCCTTATCTCCCAGCTAAAGTTCATCAACTAATGCCCTCGGCTGCGACTCATTGCATGCTGCTTTGCGTACTGGCTGCGAGCAATTTTGAGTGCCTGCATGCAGCCAGCCATAATTAAGGCAACTAACTGATGCGAAAAAAGATGCGCTTTAATTGTTGCGGGCCGTTTAAATTCATGGAATCATTATTGACAAGGAGGGACATGATTCGAGTGCACTCGTTTGACCGTCATTCCAGCGTGCGGCCCAGCACGGACGGGACGGGACGGGACGGCATAGTCAGAATTTCAGTTTCTCTAGTTTTCCATGGCAAGCTGGCGCGCTAAGCCATGCTTGCTTAATTATGCATTGAATTCCGATGACCGTCGCGCTACCTTCCGCCTATAAGTACTATTTCCCGGCCATCTATGGTGGCACCGTGACCCAACTCGCCCTATCATCATAAGCCCCCACCGGCCCAACGTCGCTCGCCACTTATCCTCGCTCTCGCCACGTCCGCCATGCCCCCGCCCGTCCGCGATAGGCGAGGCCGAAGGCGGTCATCGCCGGAACTACTGTTCAGTTTTTCACCGGAAGGCAGACGAAGGGAGGAGGCATTCTATCGGTCTTTAGATGGAAATGCGGAGATCGAGGACTTGTTGGAGCGCGACCGCCTAGCGGAGGAGCAGGAGTGGTTGGAGCGCGACCCCTTGGCCGAGGAGCAATGTATCGCCGATTTGCGCCGCTAGCGGGACATGGAGCAGCAGCGCACCGACGCTCTGAGTAGCGAGCAGAGCGCCCGCAACTGGGCCGACTACGTGGAGGCCGGCGCTCGGCAAATAGCCCTGGAGGCTGTCGGGCATGCACGCGTTCCCGACGCCAATTTTTACTACCAGCTCGTCAAGTGGGTTTCCTGCTTAGAAGCCGAAGCTTCGGTGGACCACGCCGGCATGGAAAGGGCCAACGCGCGCGAGCAACGCGCCCTATCGCACCTCTGGCAAGTCCGAGGCAAGGCGGAGGACGCCGGTGCCGGCGTTTAGTGTGTACCGCAGATGGCGGCCGGCATCGTCTAGTTAGCTAAGAGTAAGTTAGTACGTGTACGCTACTAGAGTATTAGTGGGAGTAGATAGTTAACTTGGCTATGATGCTTGTCAACGTGGAAGTTCAGTACTCTATATGTGGATCGGTCCTGTTACTTTGATCTGAATGTTGAACTTTTCGTTTGAACATATGGAATGGGCTGTTATTTTTTTAAATGGGTTGTATTTGTCCGCCACGGGTTTAGAGGCTGACTTATGGGCCTACCAAGTTGACGCGTACACAATCAGGAGATGATTGTATGTGGAGAGGATGACAGCAGGGACCCGCCGAGGTCATGGCAGTACGCAAGCAAGTGCCTCCTTATTTCAAGCCAATAAAAAATGGCTCCTCCTAATGGATTTCTGACATCTGGGTCCCATGCCATTGTCAATGTACTCAATAAACGACAGAATTGCACAACGAGCGGCTGACAGCAGGGACCCAGCAGCTCGCCCAGTTATTTTTGTTTTGGGTTAATTTGATAAATGCCACTCCAAATCTGGTGTTTCTCAGAAATGCCACTACAATTTCTAAACTTTGAAAAATGCCATTTCATGCCATTTCCAGTGGCATTTTTCGAAGTCTGGAGTGGCGTTTTTCAACGATTGCAAATTGCAGTGGCGTTTCCAAAGTTTGCAAAAATCGCAGTGTCATTTTTCAAAGTTTGGAAATTACAGTGGTATTTTTATGAATCGCCATAATTGGAGTGACATTTATCTAATTTGTTTTTGAGACGGAAACAGGGTGTCAACTGGATTGTGCGGGGCACTCTGGCATGTCTAGACAGCCTTCTCTTTTATGTTTACCACAGACCAGCCCAGTAGTTTTTTTTTTCTTTCTGAAAATGGCTAGCCTAGTTTTTTTGTGATTTGCCGAGTAATTCGCTTTGTCAGGCCTGTTGGGCTGCAAATCTTTCAAGACGAGGAAAGCTTCATTCGGCTGAACGAGAAAATGGCCTATCAGTAATGAGAAATGGGTTGTACATTTTTTAAACACATCAAACCGACAATTAGTTTCAAATTTATTTTTTTCATTTCAAGATTATAAATTGCATTAATTTTTATGCATGAACAATTTGTTGGATTTTATATTGATATACATTTATTTTTAAAATCAGTTTGAATGTGACTCGAAATTTCGGGATTAAAAACAGTTCGGACCGCTCAGAAATATGCAAAAATTCGTATAATTTTTTAACCCTGGCCAAAACATGGGCTGTAATGCTAACAAAAAGAATATGGGCTCCAAAAAAACCTTAAGAATTAGCAAATGGGCTGTAAATTATTAAAAATAATGGCAGATGGGTTGTATGATGTTTTCCATAGATTTGAGGCTTTCCTAAAAAAGGTGGACGCACAAGCAGTGACTGTTGGATGTCCATCCGACGGCCGTCGTGCTTCTTCAATCTCTGCTCTTCCTGCTCCAGTCGCTCAAACAAGCGCCGACGGGACTGCCTGCTCTCTCCTCCCCGCGGCCGGCTGTGCTGTCGCGCA
>LR738711.1:242918995-242945405 GCA_902687465.1 Secale cereale
ATACTTGTCATAGATGCATCAAAATAAGCAAACAACACATAGAAAACAGAATCTGTCAAAAACAGAATAGTATCTAGCACTCTGGAAACAGAATAGTATGCAACTCTATTTTTTTTGAAAAATTAGGATGACATGGGGAATTTGTATATCTATTTTCTGTGAAAAGTTTAGAAAATAATCACGCTCTCGTGAATTATTGAATTTTCTTCACTGAGCGCAAAAGTTTCTGTTTTTCAGCAAAATCAAATCAACGATCACTGTAAGCCATCCCAAAGGTCTTACTTGGCTCAAACACTAATTGAAACACCAAAACACAATTACTACAGAAGTAATAATGTGCATTTATTGAAAACAGAAGCAAAAAGTAAAAAACAAAAATAAAATTGGGTTGCCTCCCAACAAGCGATATTGTTTAACGCCCTTAGCCTGGCATAAAACGCAAATAGATCTAGGTATTATCATATTTGGTATGCAATTCTTCAATCATACCTCTATTTTCCTTAGGAAATTCTATGGTTTTATCAATAATCATACTCCTAGGCAAGAAATCAAGGAATTCATCTGTTGTAATTGGTCCCTTAATCATATTAAAAAGATTGGGGTGAATACTTACTGATTTTGAGATCTTCTTGACTAGAAGATTCACCCTTATTCTTAGGAACATAAATAAATTTGGCGATATTAGCAGGATGAGTTGGAGTACTTTCAACGGACAAAAAAAGCGGAACCCAAATTGGTAATAATATTTTCTAGTTTGCCAACCTAATAGAACATTGATCTATTTTTTTGTTGACTATGGGTTACTTTTACTTAAGATTTTGTATAGTAACCCCTACCTTAGATCCATACTGAGTAATTGGATTAGGAACTTTTTTATCTAAATTTTTAATTGTCTCAATAGTAGCCATTTTTCAATAATATCAAGTCTTTGCATCACATGTTCCAAAGTTAAATCAGTTCTATTAACCAAAAGAGGTGGTGGCCCTAACAATTCTATCATGGCATTATAAGAATCAAAAGTGTGACTCCCCAAGAAATTCCCTACGGTAATTAATGGTATCTAGAACATATCTATTCCAAGGAGTAACTCCCACATAAAAATTACGGAGAAGAACAACAGTAGATTACTTTCGAGAAGATCTATTTTGAGCATTGAAAATTCTATACCAACCATCTTTCAAATTTCCCCTCTCCCTTTGTTTAAAATTGAGAACTTCATTGTCAGGAGCACTAATAATGATGGGATGACTAGCCATGAAAACGAGGTAGGTGAGTAGCACCATAAAAGCAAGCGAACAAGACGAACGAAAGAAGGGCGAAGAAAAGGCAAATCTTTTCGAAGACCGTCTTAGAAGCGGGGGAGAGGAAAATGAGAGGCGAAAGACAAATAATGTAAATGCAAAAGATGATAGTTTAATGAAGGGTACTTGGTAGGTCTTGACTTGGCATAGATCTCCCCGGCAACGGCGCCAGAAATTCTTCATGCTACCTCTTGAGCTTGCGTTGGTTTTTCCCTTGAAGAGGGAAGGGTGATGCAGCAAAGTAGAGTGAGTATTTCCCTCGTTTGAGAACCAAGGTATCAATCCAGTAGGAGATTACACACAAATCGCCAAATACATGCCCACACAATCAAACAACTTGCACCCAATGCTATAAAGAGGTTGTCAATCCCTTCACGGTTATTTGCAAAAGTGAGATCTGATAGAGATAGATTAATTAGTAAAGTAAATATTTTTGGGTTTTTGGTTTATAGATTGAAAAGTAAAAGATTGCAAAATAGTAGATCGGAAACTTATAAGATGTAAAATAGACCTGGGGGCCATAGGTTTCACTAGAGGCTTCTCTCATGATAGAAAATATTACGATGGGTGAACAAATTACTGTCAAGCAATTGATAGAAGAGCGAATAATTATGAAGACATCTGTGGCAATGATCATGAATATAGGCATCATGTCTTTATCAAGTAGACCGAATGTTGCCTGCATCTACTATTATTACTCCACACATTGACCGAAACAATTCTGCATCTAGAGTATTAAGTTCATAAGAATAGAGTAACGCATTAAGCAAGATGACATGATGTAGCAGAATTAACTCAAGCAATATGATGAAAACCCCATCTTGTTATCCTCGATGGCAACAATACAATATGTGTCATGTCCCTTTCTATCACTGGGATTGAGCACCGCAAGATTGAACCCAAAGCAAAGCACTTCTCCCATTGCAAGAAAAACCAATCTAGTTGGCCAAACCAAACCGATAGTTCAAAGAGAATTACTATGATATTAAATCATACATATAAGAATTCGGAAGAAACTCAAATATTATTCATAGATAATCTGATCATAAACCCACAATTCATCGGATCTTGACAAACACACCGCAAAAGAAGATTACAACAGATAGATCTCCAAGAACCACGAGGATAACATGGTATTGTAGATCAAAGAGAGAGAACAAGCCATCTAGCAACTAGCTATGGACCTGTAGGTCTATGGTAAACTACTCACACTTCATCGGAAGGGCAATAGGGTTGGTGTAAATGCGCTCCATGGTTGATCCCCCCTCCGATAGAGTACCAGAAAAGGCCTCCAGATGGGATCTCATGAGAACAGAAGGTTACGGCGGGGGAAAAGTGGTTTCGTTGGATATTCTAGGATTTCTGGAATATTTGAGAATATATAGGCGGAAGAAACAGGTCAGGGGGGTCTCGGGGGGCCCACAAGGTAGGGGGCGCGCCCTACCCCCCAGGGCACGCCCTCCACCCTTGTGGCCGCCTCGACGCTCCCCTAGTGTGTACTCCAAGTCCTTCTGGTGTCTTCTGGTCCAAGAAAAATCCCCGTAAAGTTTCATTCCGTTTGGACTCCGTTTGATATTCCTTTTCTGCGAAATTCAAAAACAAGGAAAAATAGAAACTGGCACTGGGCTCTCGGTTAATAGGTTAGTCCCAAAAATCATATAAAATAGCATATAAATGCATATAAAACATCCAAGATGGATAATTTAATAGCATGGAACAATAAAAATTTATAGATACGTTCGAGACGTATCAACACCGAACACAGATGCCGTTCTAACTATGTCGCGATGTCACACGATATAGGGGCGCTCCACTCCGTATGTGGTTTACCGATGAGGTGATGGATCACCAATTTTCGGAAGGGTTTAAACCCGTAAACATCAAGGCGTACGATGGAACGATGGATCCCGCTGTATGGATTGAAGACTTTATTCACCATATCCATGTGGCTCGTGGAGATGACCTCCATGCCATCAAATACCTTTCTCTAAAGAAGAAGGGGCCAACACGGCACTGGTTGAACAGCCTCCCAGATAACTCCATTGGAAGCTGGGAAGAGTTAGAGGATGCTTTCCGAGCTAACTTACAGGGGACTTATGTCCGGCCACCAGACGTTGATGATTTAAGTCACATAATCCAGCAACCCGGGGAGTCATCGGTTCTTAACTAAAAAGAACCAAATCATTCAAAGGCAACAGGAACGCTCTATCCAACCTGCACAAAATATTAGAGAGACCTTGCCAGATTCATGGCACCCCTGACAAACCTGCAAACCACACCAATAGATATTGTTGGATCTTCAAGCAGGTCGGGAAATTAAATGTCGAACACAAGGGGAAAGGACCTCAAAGTGAGGACGAAGACGAGCCTCGCCCACCGAACACTGGGGGACAAAAACAATTTCCCCCATAGGTGAAGACGGTGAACATGATCTACGCCACCCATATCCCCAAAAGGGAGAACAAGCGCGCACTAAGGGATGTTTACGCCGTAGAGCCCGTCGCTCCCAAATTCAACCCATGGTCGGCTTGTCTGATCACCTTCGACCGTAGGGATCATCCAACCAGTATCCGTCATGGAGGATCGGCGGCCCTAGTACTCGATCCTATCATTGATGGATACCATCTCACTTGAGTCCTTATGGACGGCCGCAGTAGCCTCAACTTGATATATCAAGATACTATCCGCAAGATGGGGATAGACCCGTCAAGAATCAAGCCTAGCAGCACTACCTTTAAAGGAGTGATACCCGGCATAGAGGCCCACTGCACGGGCTCATTAACACTGGAGGTGGTATTCGGCTCTCGAGACAATTTTTGAAGTGAAGAGTTAATCTTTGACATCGCTCCCTTCCGAAGTGGCTACCATGCACTACTAGGAAGAACTGACTTCGCCCGCATTAATGCAATCCCACACTATGTTTACCTCAAGCTTAAAATGCCTGGTCCCCGCGAAGTCATTACAGTGAATGGGAATATGGAGCGCTCCCTCCGTACATGGGAGGATACCGCGGCCCTGGCAGCCAAAGTTCAAGGCGGCCTATTCAAGACAAATAATTAATTCGTCATCAAGACCAAAGACAGTGCCAAGCGTGTTCGGCCTGCATTACAATGCGGTAGCTCAGAAGAACCTAAGCTTGACTAGCAGTTATGCCTCTGCCGACTACCTTACAAGGTTGTGGCATACGTACCTCGTGTACACAACTACGCCCTTAAAATACCTTGGGCAGCACCAGGGGCACATTGCGGAAAACAGTCCATAGTACGGCTCGACCCTATTCAGACTCTAAACATATTTTCATTACAGCTTCATTAAAGAACCCACCTTATCTATGGTTGTGCAGGAAATTCTTTTCTAGACTTCCTCTACCTTTTTCACAGACGGCCATCAGACCTCTCTCCTTCAAGGATGTCACAAAGGAGAAAAAACGCAGACATGCAATAGGGCTTCATGGGATTTTTTCCAAATCATTAAACTTAGGCTCTGTGTAAACCTTTCCCTTTATTTTATTTTTTTGGCATGTAAAATGTCCAGTATGTTGTCGGCATTATCTGTAACCTCACAGCTCGCCGTATTAATCAGGGTATAAAAGAAGCAGTTGGGTTCCACTTTGTTTGGAGTATATTTTACATTACCACCTGTGTTATCTCCCTACCTCAGATTGCCACATGTGCTACAATTCGGACTTAATACCAAGGGCTATATGCGGCCTAGCACATCTCAAAGTCCAAACACCTATAGGGACCTGTTCGGCGTCCCGATATTGTGTTATATGCATCGGCTCCGAATCACGTCCTGGGCCTATAGTTGGGTTCCCCGGCTCTTGTGCTTACTAACTTACGTTCCGCATTGTTCGCTAAGGTAGTAAAGGGAGAACTACTGTGATTGTATTTCTGGTTCATCCGATCAATTACCTCTGTAGATAAAGCCGAAAACTAACCGTCATGATAAGTGGGAGCTGGTCGGTGATTCAGCGACTCAGTATTATACTACAGATCATTAGCGATCTACTCCGTGTTACAGGAGGGGCTGGTCTTCACCCAGCCGCATAAAGTAGCCACCGTAATCCGGATAGTTGCACACGCACAAGGGGCTAGTACTTAGCCCCACAGTCAAACTCCTATGGCTAAGTGAAATAAATAAAGCCGCATAGTCTGATTGCATGGTTCACTTCGTGGACACCTCCTTTACGGACCAAGACGTTGGGTAAAGTGTGGTCACGCGTCATGCTGAACACCCCTGTAGCATATACATGGGGGCTGAAGCCAACGACTGGAAACTTTCATACATAAAAATAAACGGACGCAGAGGAGAAGAAATCGCTTGAATATAAAGCGCAAAAAAATATTCATACATATTGGTTCATAGGCATAGTCTTTACAATCCGAACCAACTTAATTAAAGGCCCCGTCCTTTGAGCACTGGCCCTCTACAATGCGGGCTCCTTCTAGGACGTCATCAAAGTACCTCTCCGGCCTCCGATGATCCTTGCCCTCGAGCGGGCTGGCGGTCGCCACTTCGGTGGCCTTCATCTTTGCCCAGGGCATCTTGACGCGGCCAAAGGCCATCTGGGCGCCCTCTATGCAGGTCGAGCGCTTCACAACAATGACCCACGGCCTCGCATCGATGAGCCGCTTCACCAATCCAAAGTAGCTGCTAGGGATTGGCTCGGCTGGCCAGAGCTGGATTATTAAATCCTTCATGGCCGCACCCGCCATCTTATGCAGCTCGACCAGCTATTTCAGCTGGTCGTTTAGAGGTGTTGGATGTTCTGGTGCAAGGAATTGTGACCAGAACAACTTCTCCATTGTGTTCCCCTCCCGGGCTCTGAAGAATTGGGCGGCATCGGCGATACTCTTCGGGAGATCCGCAAACACGCCTAGAGAACTCCACACTCAAGTGAGCGATGCATACTTCTGACCTCCAAAGATATTGTACGGAAGAAAGGCATTACTAGCCGCTATCTGCCATGCCTGGTTTATCTCCTCGCGAGCACTCCGGGACTTGCTCCGTGCCTCCTTGGCAACGTTGAGAGGTTTGTTAAGCTTGGATGTTTGGTCCGAAGTCTTCTGCTCCAATGCCTCACATTTGTGGATGGCATCTTGCAGCTCTTGTTCGACTTCGGCTACCCGAGCCTCATGTTGATGGTGGGTGGCCTGTTCGGCCTCCATCTCGGCAGCCGCTTTGTTAGCGGCTGCCTTGTTCATCTCAACCTCCTTCTTGTCCTGAGCAAGGGCGCCCTTTAGGGTCTCGACCTCGGCTGCGCCAGCTGTGACCATAATCACACAACACAATGAGTTAAAACTCTTAAATAAAACATATCGTCTTTTGACATAATACTATTCTAAAGTCTGCATACCTTGCGTTTCATCAAACCGCTTTTTAATGCGTTCGAGCTCTTCGTCAGCTTCTCGAAGCTTCTGATTGAGCTCAGAAACCTCCACAGCCTGGACGGATGCCGCCAACAGGGAAGCCTGCTCAAATAAATGGCACAATACATTATATTAGCAAATACTATGTGGATCCTTTGTCCGATTTCTTTCAGAATCAAACAAAGCATCAGGGGCTAGCATCCGTACACATGTTTATTATCCTATACAAATAAAACGTAAAGTTCTCTTAGAGTATTACGTCGCATACCTCAAAGCCTGTTAGTAGGCTGTTGAAGGCTTCATTCAGTCCACTCTTAGCAGACTAAATCTTCCCCATAACCGCATCCATTAGGGTGTGGTGTTCCGCCACAATGGAGGCACCTTGCAGTGCTTCCTCCAGCGTGTTCGGCGCCTCCAGATTAATGGACGTCACTAGTGGAGCTGATGCTCCTCCCCCTATCATAGGGGGGTGCCTTTCCGACTCCAGAGATGTACTGGCCTCCGGAATGGTGTTCGGTGGGAGCCCGGATTGCTGAGGCTCCCGCCCGTCGGTTGCCATAGGGACTGTTTCCCCTTGGCTGACGGTGGCCGAGGTGTTGACCTCGGGCACCCTCTCGTCCGCCTCACTCCCACCTCCTCGCGCAGGGGATGCCCGCAGAGAAGACACCTCGATGTCCCCTAATATGATGGGCGATTGAGCCCATGGTGGCGTATCACTCTCTGCCATGTCAGGCGGCAGAGAGCTCCCTGGTGATAGTGGTGTGCTGGGGAGTGTGTGGAGAGGACTACAAAACAACAAATAGAATTACTTAAACAATGATAACATACTGACCAAAGATGACAGTGAAAGTCTGAATACTTACGATTCGGCGAGGGGCTTGATCATGGGCTATTTTCGGAAGTCAGCTTCGGACTCTGAGTTTGTGCTTTCCGGGAGGTTCAGTTTCCTCCTAGGCGCCCCCTTACTCGTGTTATCAAGGGTCGCCCTCTTCTTCCTCTTCCCCTTCACGGGGGAGTCGCTTTCCACCTCCTCCTCATCTTCCTCTTCGTTGTGGGAGGAGTGGGCGTAAGTCTCTCCGAACATAGCTCCTGAAGGACCCTTAGGGCGGGGGGGCGCTCTTGGCCTCCTTGCCCTTCTTCTTGGCCTTCTTCTCCGACGCCTGGTATGGCACCAGCACCAGCATCACTGTTAGCTGAGGCGTGGCTGGGTTTTCGGGCAGCGGGGACGGATAGTTGATCTGCTCCGCTTTCGCCATCCAGGCTTGTATGGAACGCAAATGTTCTAACCCCTGTTATAATTGAAATATGGACAGGATGGGTCTTCGGCAAAATCGTGCTTACCTCTGTAGCCGAAGTCACGCTGTCAAATCCGATGTCCTCGATCTCCTTTGGCCATTGCTTACGGGCCTTGAAGAGCTGCTTCCATATGTCTTTGTGCATGGTACCGAAGAAGCGCTTCAAGGTCCGCGCCCCTCCGGATTGAACTCCCACAAGTGGGAGGCCCGGAGCTGGCAGGGGAGAGTACGGTGAAAGAGCATCACCTGAATCATGTCAGTGAGGTGGGTGCCCTTTACTATCATGTCGGAGATGCGGTTTTGGAGCGTCTGCACCTTCGATTGAGACCCCCACTCGAGGCCCTTGGCGGTCCATGAGGTGAGTCACTCTGGGGGTCCGGATCTGAATTCGTGCATAGCCGCCCATTTTGCCTCGCGGGGTTCGGTGATGTAGAACCACTCCTGCTGCCATACCTTGTTGGTTTCCACAAAAGCCCCTTTGGGCCAGTTGGTGTTCGGGAGCTTGCTTACCATAGCCCCCCACAAGCCGCGTGCTGCCCGTCGACCACCTTCAACTTTAGATTGAAGGTCTTGAGCCATAGGCCGAAGTGTGGGGGGGCGTGGAGGAAAGCTTCACACACGACTATAAAAGCCAATATGCGAAGAATGGAATTCGGGGCTAGATCATGGAAATCTAGCCCATAGAAGAATAGGAGACCCCGGACAAAGGGGTGGAGGGGAAATCTGAGTCCCCGAAGAAAGTAAGGGATGGACACAACCCTCTCATCGGGCCCCAGGATGGGGGTCACTTGATCATCCTCAGGAATTCGGTGCGCTATGTTGGCGGCGAGATAGCGTGCGCTCCGAAGACTCTCATGTCTTTCTCCGTGATGGTGGAGGCCTCCCACTTGCCCTTAGAGCCAGATCCAGCCATTGCTGGAGACGGAGGCGGTGGTGGAAGGGATGGAAGCTACGGGCGCTGGAGCTGCGGGCACTGGAGCTAGGAGATTGGGAAGCAAAGGCTAGAGGAGAGCGTATGGTAAAAGGGGGGATCTATGTCCTTTTATAGGTGGTAAATACCAAACGCCCCCCACTCAAGCCGTAAAACTTTCATGTTCCCAACGAGATCGTGCGTAAGGTACGGTTGGGTTACCCAAATCATATTGATGAGGATCCCACGATAAGCGGGCACGATCTCTGCTTCGACAAGACATGCCAATGGAGGCTATGCCTCAAAACGTGAAACCAGAGCCAAGAAAACGGTTCGAAATATTGAAGGGTCAAATGTGACGTTTCGCTGAAAAGATGTCAGTAAAGACACAGTGCTTGTTTTTGACACATTGTCTTCGTGGCTAAGGGTTGTACTAATCATGCGGAGCCGTACATAGTCCCTTTACGCAGGAAATAAACTTCATATGTTCGGAAGGAGGAACCCGCCTTGCAATGCCGAGGACTTAATGCATGCGGGATTCATCGTCATCAAAGACTGGTTCAGGGGCTACTGAGGGAGTCCTGTACTAGGGGGTCCTCGGGTGTCTGGATTACTCGTTATAGGCCGGACTGGTGGGCCGTGAAGATCAATACAGAAGATTGTCACTCGTGTCCGGGTAGGACTCCTATGTGTATAGAATGGCAAGTTTAAGGCCGGGTGTAATAATTCCTTCCTCTGCAAGATGATTATGTACAACTCTAGATCCCTCTGGTGCATATATAAACCGGAGGGTTTAGTCCGTAGGGGCAATCACAACTACCATAGGCTAAACATCTAGGGTTTAACCATTATGATCTCGAGGTAGATCAACTCTTGTGATCCCCATATTCATCAAGATCAATCAAGCAGGAAGTAGGGTATTACCTCCATTAAGAGGGCATGAACCTAGGTAAACATCGTGTCCTTGTTCCCCCTGTTACCCTCGATCCTCAGATACACACTTCGGGATCCCCTACCTGAGATCTGCCGATTTTGACACCGACGGCAGACAGCTGGGACCCAGCAGCTGGAGCCGAGGCTATTATTTTATGTTGACCAAATATCCAGCCCAGACATTGTTTTTCAAGGTGAAAATGGCTAGCCCAGCTGTACTTTGTTTGCGGAATACCCAACCCAGGCAAACTTGTTATTCTCTGCCCCGCTCGGCTGCAAATCTTTCCTAGGAGGGGTGCATTAGGTTTAACAACAAAATGATCATTAATAAATAATAAATGTGATGTAATTTTAAAAACTGGACTGTAACTTTAAAAAAATGCACCAAACCCATAATTCAATAAAAATATATATTATTTTTGGATTTTGAAATTTTTAATTTCATTACTTGTTGCACGCGCAATATTTCGTTGGATTTTTATGTAATACAAATTTATTTTGAAAATACATTTAAGCTGACTAGAAAATTCAGGATAAAAATATTTAGGATCCGATCAAAATGTGGGAAATTTTATTAAATTTTGTTTTGAGCGGTTGGTTGAAATTATTAATCATTGTCCTAGCTAGAAAATGGGATGTAATTTTAATAAACTGTAAACGGGTTGTAGTAAATTCCATTGGAATTCAAAAATGGGTTGTACATTCTTACAAATCGCAAATGGGCTATATGTTCTCTGCCACACACTTGTGGGCCTACTAAGTTGACGCGTACGCAAGGCTTTGTCAACTTATAGTCAACACACGGTTCTAGCAGCAGTGGTCGTTGGATGTCTATCCAACGGATGTCGTGCTTCTTCTTCAATCTCGGATATTCTTGCTTCAGTCGCCCAAACCACCGCTGGCGGTACCGCCTGCTACGGCCTCCCGTGGCCAGCTGTGCTGCCGCATAGGACTCACCGGCCCACCCTACTCCCATCGTCGTCCAAGCCATACCTCTACTCACCAATACCTCTTGTTATTCTCCAGCGATGGCAGCCTCACACCGCAGCCGAACCAGTGAACCCTCGTACTCCCCTCCGCGTGGGCATCCATCTGCCTTATCTTCCCTAGCTTCATGTCGTTCCCTTCCTAGGCCTTGTCGTCGTCCACCGCCTGGGTGCTGTCCGCGCTGCGTAGGCAACGTGGTCAACAAACGAGAGCCATCGGTAGAGCACTCTACGCGCTGAGGCTAACAGATGGACCCACCAGCTACATCTTCGCACGCAAGGAAGTGCGTCCATATTACGGGCAAATAAAATGATTCCTCCCTGACCGCTGGGACCCACCATCAATAACTTCGCACGTAAGTAAGTGCCTCCTTATCCTCCCTGACATCGGGACCCACCTGGTCGAAGCGTACGTAGCGTTGTCATTCTGGTCGCGAACGTGTACATACATACTAGTCAACTGGTCTCTCTACAACGATGAACCGTGGCCGAGCAAGCAGCGGCATGTGTAGTAGTAGAGCCCCCGAGATAGCAGTTCAGACAGTCTAGTCTAAACCATGTACACATACGTACAACCAAATGCCAACAAATACGGCCACATACGTACATACAGGCAGGGTCTCAAATGCCTAGCTAATCACGCATACGTACGTCAGGGCACGTGTACATGGAGAGGCAACGCATGGCAGCAACGGTGTCCTGTTCATCGACAGCCAAGCGGCTGGTCGGAATGGAGAAATAGCGTCATGTTCATCGGGAGCGAAGCCACTGGGTCGAAATGCGTCATGTTCAATGGGAGCCAATCGGCTTGGACGGAATAGCCGGAACGGGGTTTGGCGTACCGCAAAACGAAGGAAAGCGACCTTCTATTCGACCGTGTATGGTCGAAACGGGGTCCTGTTCATCGGGAAGGGTCTAGCGTACTGTAGAATGGAGGAAACATACTTGTGTTCGAGCTCCTACGTTCAAAACAAGGTGAAAGGATCGATATGGTTGACTAGAGGGGGGGTGAATAGGCAACTAACAATTTTTAGCTTTTCTTAACCAATTTAAATTAAGCGACAAAATAAGTTGTCTAGATATTCTACTAGGATGACAACTACGAGAAAGAAGAACAACAACTACACATGCATGCTATAAAGTTGAATAAGTAAAGCATGCAAAAGTAAAGGTAAGAAATAACCACAAGTGGAACCGGTGGAGACGAGGATGTGTTTCCGAAGTTCCTTCCCTTTGAGGGGAAGTACGTCTCCGTTGGAGAGGTGTGGAGGCACAATGCTCCCCAAGAAGCCACTAGGGCCACCGTATTCTCCTCACACCCTCACATGATGCGAGGTGCCGTGATTCCACTAGTGGTGCCCTTGAAGGCGGCAACCGAACCTTTACAAACAAGGTTGGGGCTATCTCCTCAACTTGGAGGCTCCCAACAAACCACGAAGCTTCACCACAATGGAATATGGCTTCGAGGTGACCTCAACCGTCTAGGGTGCTCAAACACCCAAGAGTAACAAGATCCGCAAGGGATTAGTGGGGAGAATCAAATATCTCTTGGTGGAAGTGTAGATCGATGCCTCCTCAAGCAATCCCGAGCAAATCAACAAGTTTGATTGGCTAGGGAGAGAGATCGGGCGGAAATGGAGCTTTTGGAGCAACAATGGAGTAGTGGGGGAAGAGGTAAGTCTTCTTGGAGAAGAAGACCCCCTATATATAGTGGGGGAGCAAATCCAACCGTTATTGGAGTTTTCAGCCCGCAGAGAGCGGTAGTACCGCGCACGAGTTGCGGTACTACCGCTGGCTGAGCGGTACTACCGCTTAGGCAAAAGAGTGCGACATGATTGACCACCACGGATGAAATAAATTACATCCGTGGCTACATCCGCAGGGAATACGGTAGTAGAAAAATGCGACACGGTACTACCGCTTAAGATAAGCGGTACTACCGCATTGAATGCGGAAGTAAAAAATTACTTCCGCACCCACTTCTGTACATAGAATCAGCGCCTGGGCCAGATACACGGTACTACCACTCTGGGGACGCGGTACTACCGTGGGAGCGGTACTACCGTGTCGGCAGGCGGTGCTACCGTGTAACTGTGCGGTACTACCGCTTGGTTGAGCGGTACTACCGCTTTCCAGGCAGATGATCAGTTAAGAAGACACAGTTTTGCATATACGAAAGGTAACCGGTTGGACCTCCAGAGAAGCAAGGAAAGGTGGTGCGAGAGTGGGATGTGTACGTGTTGATTCTGCCCAAACCTTTCCGACGCGGACCCCCTCTTAATAGTACGACTTTCCTATTACTCAAAGCCACCGACAGGGAGCAAAAAGAAAACACCGTCTTCCATAGAATCCGAGGGGCAAACAATCGTCTTGTGCCTAAGGGGGATATAACTGTATGAGCTTAGAGCACACAATCAGTCCGCAAATGCATTGTCATCAATCACCAAAACTACTTAGGGAGAAATATGCCCTTACAATCTCCCCCTTTTTGGTGTATTGATGACAACACTTGATTTGCACAGGGAAGAAATAATAGAGTAAGCAATGCAAGCCCTAGAGTATAGGTGAGATCCCCTTGGATGTGTGCCTTCACAAGATTGTGCTTTGGACTGCACAACACACATACTAGGTACAGTGCTCCCCTATAATCTACACACGAGATACTCTATATAAAAACTAACTGCTCTGGATAAACATTTAAAGACATAATGATAAGTTCAACGATAACGGGGCATATGTCTTACACCATATGATAGTCTCACGCACACGACACAAACACGCAAATAAACCAGAGTTCAAAGAAACACAAGAGCACACAGGCACAAGACGCAAATCACTACGCAAATCACTCTCCCCCTTTGTCATCGAGACACCACAAAGGGGATAGAGGACACTAAGACGGGTGGCAGCCCGGGAGAAGCTCAGTCGTCATACTCATCATCAGACACCTGCTGCTCCTCCTGATACTCCTCATCAGACTCTGACCACTTGTACCCCTGGCGAGCCATCCAGGTAGCCTCAGGTGTGATGTTATCCTTGGATCCATTGGAAACTTCCTCTCCATATAGTGCCAGAATCTTCTTGTCACGTTGGCGTGTCTTCTTGTCAGTCACATGTGCCCGGTATTGCCCCTTAGCCTGCATGCAGAAGAGGGCCTTCATCTTCCGCTGAAGCTTTTTAGCCCAAGAAGGCTTCTCCACAGCAGAGGAAGAAGAAGGGGCAAATCTGCCAGAGCGCACATCAGCAGTCTCCTCCACAGGTTCCTCCTCAGTGCCCATCTGGGCAGCAGCAGCCTGAGCACGAGTGGTGGTGTTGGCCCATCGAGTCTTGACGCGAAGACGGATGGGATCATGACGGAAGCAGTCGGCCTCGAACTCCTCCTCAGGGTACAACTTCTCCCAAGTCTTGGAGATCAGCAGAAACAAGTAAGGACCATAGATGGGTACCTTGCGAGAGTAGACGGCAAAACGGAGCTCATTCCACATGATGTGGGAAATGTCAAGTGGTGCAGTCTGGGATGAGCGAGCCTCTTGACACATTAGTAGCATGTCCACCAGGTAAGCATGGACCTTGTCCTTATCGCCAACACGAGGGAACAGAGTGTTGCGAAAGATCCGATACATGATGTCCAAGAAGGGGTTGAACACCCAAGTCTGTTTGCCACTAGCAAGTGTCTTTTCCTCATAAAATGGGAGCAGCCTGTCTTTGTTTGCAGATTCAGGATTGTCGTGAGGCCGAAAACCAATTGGGTTATGGAGACCCTCATCAGGAAGCTGAAGAAGATCCATGAACTCCTTCCAAGTAGAGGTCATCTTGTGACCATTGGTCATCCAAGTCATGGGGCGATCCTCCTTGGTTTGGAAATTGACAGAGGCATAGAACTGAGCAATAATCTCTGGATCAAAGTCATTCTGGAAGGTCATGATGTGCTCCAGGCCCAACTGCTCGATCAAATCAAGAGCCTCTGCAAAGTATGCCCGGTTCTTGTCCTTCCTCATGTGTTCCACATCCACCCAGTGAGCATCCACATAAAGATTGGCCTTGGTCTTGAGCACCTCATGGTAGATGCGAAACTGCTGCTTGGTCCAGAAGATATCATCTCCAGGAAAGTGCTCACGGGGTTCTCCATATGGGTTGATCTTCCTTCGTGACATGAACTCAGCAGCAGGCATCTCCTCCATAGACATTGAGGATTCCTTACGCTTGTTGGCTAAAGTCTTGTACCGGCGCTGGGGATTGGAGCCCTCTGGCACATCACTTGGGGTACGCAGACGCTTGGATCATGTGTCGCGGACAGGGTTGGTACGACGACCCTCAAAACCGGAGCCACCACCTAAAAACACAAACACAAGACCACAACAACACAAACACAAGAAGAATCAATGCCAAAGCCTCGATAAACACAAGAAACCAGGAGAAATAGGAAAGAGATCATGCTACGAAGAAAATATGATACAAGCGGTAGTACTGCTGACCCTTTGCGGAAGTAAAAAATTAGTACCGCAAGGTAAGCGGTAGTACCGCATGACAGATGCAGTAGTACCGCATACGCTGCGGTAGTAATATTTTACTTCCACCAGAAGAGGCGGAACTAAAAAATTAGTACTGTAATGTAAGCAGTAGTACCGCATGTGGATGCGGTAGTACCGCGTACGCTGTGGTAGTAATATTTTAGTTCCGCCAGAAGAGACGGAACTAAAAAATTAGTACCGCAACGTAAGCGGTAGTACCGCATACGGATGCGGTAGTACCGCATACGTTGCGGTAGTAAGATTTTACTTCCGCCAGAGGGGCGGAAGTAAAAAATTAGTGCTGCATGCGGAGCGGTAGTACCGCATTGGGTCGCGGTAGTACCGCTCGACAAGCAGTACTTAATTTTTACTTCCGCCCGAGCGGTAGTACCGCTGAGGACAGCGGTAGTACCGCTCATGTCAGATCAGATCTGGATTAGATCGTGCGGTAGTACCGCGGTTCTCCAGCGGTAGTACCGCACGGAACAGATCTGAGAAGAGCAGATCTAGAAACGGCCAAAGAGATCGACCCACGGTACTACGGCTGATCATAGAAACTTCGTAGCAACAAATCTAATCGTATTTCTAGTGCACAAACACTCTCCCACATCCTAAGCATCCATGGATAAGATCACGAAGAACACAAGAACACTAAGCATCTCCCCTAACCCTAAAAACTCAGGCAAGGCAATAAGAAGAGGGGAAAAGGGGAGAAACCTTCATCCATGGCAAGAGGACATGGTGGGGATCGATCCCACCGGTCGGAATGCAAGGAGAGTGGCCGAGGGAGGAGATCCGGCGAGGTCCTCCGGCGGCGTTCTTGAGAGAGAGAGAGAGAGACAGGGACGACGTGGGGGTTAGGAGTGAATGGGTATGGGGGAGATGGAACTTCCCCTGCCTGCTTATAACCCCCACTCGTTCGGATATGTGCGGTAGTACCGCGGTCATCGCGGTAGTACCGCTTGCACGGTAGTACCGCTCGCCGGGCGGTAGTACCGCCCTACCAGTGGCAGTAAAAAATTACTGCCGTGCTGGAGGTGCGGTAGTACCGTATGTCCTCCGCGGTAGTACCGTAACCGATCACGGTAGTACCGCTCCCCCAAGAAAATGAACGAAAAGGCAAGAGGCTTTAAGCACTAGAGAGAGTAAAAACACCGTGTGCACAAGCAAAACAAGTAACACAAATTCCTCATAAGAGGGCGGTGGCCGAGGCCACCTATGTTTGAGTTTTATAGATATGGCACCGCGAAGAATTATCCTTGGGCCCATGATCAAAACTCGACTTGAAGCATTTAAGCCAACTATGTATGGCAAGTGATGAAGCTTTGGTTAGTTTATGCATAATGGGGGGAGGAATAGTTCATTGAGAGAATAGTACTCCCCCTAAGTCCATGCCTACATCTAGACAAGATAGCTATGTCGAGTGTGAGGAGTGTGTGCATAGATTCAAACCACATTGCTCAAATCGATGGTATTTAGCTCATGCCTTAACTCGCGAAATCTTGCTTCATCCAGAGGCTTCGTGAAGATATCTGCAAGGTTATCATGAGTGTTGACGTAGTGAAGCTCGATTTCTCCTTGCCTTATGTGATCCCGGATGAAGTGATACCGAATCTCAATATGCTTCGTCTTGAAGTGTAGACATCGTATTTGTGGCAAGGCCACCATGCATAATTTATCATACATGTCACTCTTGATTCATTGCACATCCCGGTACACCGCCGGAGGCATTCATATAGAGTCATATTTTTTTCTAGCATCGAGTTGTAATCTTTGAATTATAAATAAATAGAAGTGTGATGATCATCATTATTAGAGCATTGTCCCAAGAAAAAAAAAGAAAAAAGGACCAAAAAAGCCCCAAAAAAGGAAAAGAAAAAAAGAAAGAAAAAGAGAAAAAGGAAAAGGGGGACAATGCTACTATCTTTTTCCACACTTGCGCTTCAAAGTAGCACCATGATCTTCATGATAGAGAGTCTCTTGTTTTGTCACTTTCATATACTAGTGGGAATTTTCATTATAGAACTTGGCTTGTATATTCCAACGATGGGCTTCCTCAAATGCCCTAGGTCTTCGTGAGCAAGCAAGTAGGATGCACACCCACTTAGTTTATTTTATTGAGCTTTCATACATTTATAGCTCTAGTGGATCCATTGCATGGCAATCCCTACTCACTCACATTGATATCTATTGATGGGCATCTCCATAACTCATTAATACGCCTAGTTGATGTGAGACCATCTTTCTCTTTTGTCTTCTCTAGAACCACCACTCTATTCCACCTATAGTGTTATATCCATGCCTCAAGCTCAGGTATTGCGTGAAAGTTGAAAAAATTTAAGTATGAAACAATTGCTTGGCTAAAACCGGGGTTGTGCATGATTTGAGTATTTTGTGTGATGAAGATGGAACATAGCCAAACTATATGATTTTGTAGGGACGAACTTTCTTTGGCCATGTTATTTTGAGAAGACATAATTGCTTTGTTAGTATGCTTGAAGTATTATTATTCATATGTCAATATTAAACTTTTGTCTTGAACCTTCCGGATCTGAACATTCATGCCACAATAAATAAAATTACATTGAGAATTATGTTGGGTAGCATTCCACATAAAAAATTCTGTTTTTATTATTTACCTACTCGAGGACGAGCAGGAATTAAGCTTGGGACGCTTGATACGTCTCCAACGTACCTATATTTTTTTATTGTTTCATGCTGTTATATTGTCTGTTTTGGATGTTTAATGGGATTTATTATACACTTTTATATTATTTTTGGGACTAACCTACTAACCCAAGCCCCAGTGCAAATTTCTGTTTCTTTTTCCTATTTCGGTGTTTCGCAGAAAAGGAATATCAAACGGAGTCCAAATGGAATGAAACCTTCGGGGGGATTGTTTTTGGAACAAACGCAACACAGAAGACTTGGAGTACACGCTAGGGAAGCCACGGGGTGGCCACGAGGCAGGGGGCACGCCCAAGGGGTAGGCGCGCCCCCACCCTCATGCCCCCCCCCCCGAAACTCCACCGATGTTGTCGGTGTCCTGGGAACCAGGGTACCCAGACTTGCTTGCATGTGGCCCGCAACGCGCTCCTACTACGGCCTGGTACGGCCCACCTGATTGACCAGCTGCTCAAGACCCTCGCAAGGGGGCTAAGCCTCGCGAGGAGAACGACACCAAGACACTCTAAGGAGCGGCCTCGGCTAGGCTGCTCCGGAGGGGCAGAGAACTCAAGGCCAAGCCAGCCTCAGGAGGAGGCCGTGACGCGAACAGTGACGCACCGCGCCAGCGGGTGCCAGTGGCGCAGTTGCCGTTTTGGTGCAAAGGAGACAACGCAGGCGCAGGTTCCCGAGGGGCGAGACAAAGGTTTCCCTTTCGGTGCAACAGGACCGAAGACCACAAGGACGATAGGGAGGATGTCACCACCGAGCCCACCACCGTGTCACCGTCTGATCTCTTTGCAGGCGAAGACCGCTTTTGTCAGGATAGGAACGTCCTTGTGTTCTCGCTCAAAATGGCCGTTGTAGGATCCCTTCCCGCCTAAACATTTCGGGGGAAGAGGACCCTGGCCGCCTATATAAGTAGCTGGGGTTTCCACTATGGAGGGGATCAGATCTGATCGGCGGAGGAGAGACCTCATCTCGAACACCCCACCTTCACTTCAAGGAGCAAGAACACTTGCCTCCTGACCCTCTTGAGCTCTCCTCCTGAGCTCAAGAACCACTGTACTTGTTCATACTCAAGCCCTCCAAAGGCTAATCCACTCAAGCATGACATAGGGTTTTACACCGCAAGGTGGCCTAAACATGGGTAAACTCGTGTGTGCTTTTACTTGTTGCTTGCTCGAATCTCACCACCGGGCGCGGGCGTGGCACTAGGTAGACATGAGCGGGATAGATCTCCGTTCACGCCCCTGTGTTCGAACTTCTTTGGGTTTGCGGTGCCCGTCCGACAGACGTGCCTCTTCCTCCTATATATACCCATGTACCCTGAAAACATCCGAGAGCACCACGAAACCATAATTCCACCGTTGCAACCTTCTGTACCCGTGAGATCCCATATTGGAGCCTGTTCCGGAGCTCCACCAGAGGGGGAATCGATCATGGAGGGCTTCTACATCAACACCATAGCCTCTCCGATGAGTTGTGAATAGTTTACCACAGACCTTCGGGTCCATAGTTATTAGCTAGATGGCTTCTTCTCTCTCTTTGGATCTCAATACAAAGTTCTCCTCGATCTTCTTGGAGATCTATTCGGTGCAATTTTTGTGCGGTGTGTTTGTCGAGATCCGATGAATTGTGGGTTTATGATCAAGATTATCTATGAACAATATTTGATTCTTCTCTGAAATCTTTTATGCATGATTTAAATATCTTTGCAAGTCTCTCCGAATTATCAGTTTGGTTTGGCCTACTAGATTGATCTTTCTTGCAATGGGAGAAGTGCTTAGCTTTGGGTTCAATCTTGCGGTGTCCTTTCCCAGTGACAGCGGGGGCAGCAAGGCACGTATTGTATTGTTGCCATCGACGAAAACAAGATGGGGTTTATATCATATTGCATGAGTTTATCCCTCTACATCATGTCATCTTGCTTAAAGCATTACTCTGTTCTTATGAACTTAATACTCTAGATGCATGCTGGATAGCGGTCGATGTGTGGATTAATAGTAGTAGATGCAGAATCGTTTCGGTCTACTTGTCACGGACGTGAAGCCTATATCCAATGATCATGCCTAGATATTCTCATAATTATGCAACTTTCTATCAATTGCTCGACAGTGATTTGTTTACCCACCGTAGAAATCTGCTATCTTGAGAGAAGCCACTAGTGAAACCTATGGCCCCCGGGTCTATCTTCCATCATATAAATCTTCCATCAACTATTAATCTTTACTTTACTTTTATTTTGCAATCTTTACTTTCAATCTATATAACAAAAATACCAAAAGTATTTATCTTATTATCTCTATCAGATCTCACTTTTGCAAGTGGCCGAGAAGGGATTGACAACCCCTTTATCGCGTTGGTTGCAATGTTCTCATTTGTTTGTGTAGGTACGAGGGACTCGCGTGTAGTCTCCTACTGGATTGATACCTTGGTACTCAAAAACTGAGGGAAATACTTATGCTACTATGCTGCATCACCCTTTCCTCTTCATGGGAAAAACAACGCAAGCTCAAGAGGTAGCAGCCCTTGAGACACTATCTGAAGCCTTCACATCCGAAGAATTAACCACCTTGCGATCCACATTGGTCTAAATATACCTCCTTCAAGCCAGCAGATGAAATCATTAAATTTCAGGTACACCCGACCGACCCTAATAAGACGGCATCCATTGGAGCGCAGCTAGACCCGTTGGTAGACACTGCTTTGCGCGCATTCCTATGTGAGAACTGTGATATATTCGCCTAGCATCCTTCGGATATGCCTGGGATCCCCCGCAGGCTGGCCGAACATAGCCTCAACATCATCAAGGGGTTCAAACCAGTCATACAATCACTGCGACGATTTTCCGAACCCAAAATAGAAGCTATGCGGGGGGGAGCTGGCCAAATTACTTTAAGCCGGGTTCATCAGAGATATTAAACACCTGGATTGGCTGGCCAATTTGGTCATGGTGTCGAAGAAGGATAAATCATGGTGCCTTTGTGTCGATTTCAAAGAATTAAACAAGGCTTACCCCAAGGATCCTTTTCCACTTCCCCGCATCCATCGGATCATTAACGCGACAGCATGACATGACTCACTATGCTTCCTCGACGCTTACTCCGGATACCATCAGATAAAAAATGAAGGAATCTGATCAGGCCGCAACGGCGTTTCTCACTCCGTACGGGCCTTTTTGCTTCAACACCATGCCCTTTGGTCTCAAAAATGCTGGTGCCACGAATCAATGCATGATTCAAACTTGCTTAGAGAAACAAATTGGCAAGACAGTGTAGGCATACGTGGACAAGGTAGTCATCAAGACTAAGCACGTCGAAACACCGGTGGACGATCTCCACATCACGTTCAACAGCCTTCGAGCATATGACATAGGGCTCACTCCGAAGAAATGCGTCTTCGGTGTTCCAGCAGGAAAGCTATTGGGGTTCATTGTCTCCCATAGAGGAATTGAAGCAAACCCAGCTAAAATCCGAGCCTTTTCACAGTTGGTTGCACCAACATATCAAAAACAGGTCCAAAAGCTCGCAGGATGTGTCGTGGACTTAAGTCGCTTCATCTCCAGACTAGGAGAAAAAGCATTACCACTCTATAGACTGCTCAAGCGTATGGACAACTTTGAATGGACGAATGCGGCCACAGCCGGATTGGAGGAAATAAAGACCCTATTAGCGGGCAATCTGATCCTAGCCGTTTCAAGTGTTGGCGAGCCAATGTTGCTTTATATCTCCGCAACTCGCCAGGTTGTGAGTGTTGTGCTCGTCATTGAACGAGAGGAAGAGGGACATTAATTCCCCGTCCAAAAGCCAGTCTACTATGTATTAGAAGTTCTTATAGCATGCAAGTCGCGATACCCTCATTATCAAAAAATTGCCTATGTGGTGTTTATGGCAATCCCGGAAGCTCCGACACTACTTTCAAGAGTGTTCGATTACAGTAGCATCCAAAGTACCACTTAATGATATTATAAACAACATGGACGCCATGGGCCGCATAGCCAAATGGGCCATCGAGCTCTTACCGTTCGAAATAACATACAAACCATGCCGGGCTATTAAATCTCAGGTGGTTGCTGACTTCATCGCAGAGTGGATAGAAGCCGAACTCCCTAAAGAGTACTGTTCATACTCCCACTGGACCATGTATTTCGACGGCCCTAAAATGCTAGCCGGATTGGGGGCTGATGTCATCTTGACATCCCCCACTGGGGACACAACCCACTACGTATTACAAATCATGTACACAGACTCCAACAACGCTGCCGAATACGAGGCGCTACTACATGGTCTCTGCATGGCCGTATCAATGGGCATACAACGCCTAGAGGTGCGCAGAGAGTCATACCTTGCAATATCTCAGGTAAACGGAGAGTTTGATGCGAAGGATCAAAAAATGGTGGCTGATCGAAACACCATAATAAAAATATCAGCTCGGTTCGAGGGGCTCGAATTTCATCACGTCGCTCGCAACAGTAATCAGGCAGTGGACATACTCGCTCGCATGGGCACCAAGCGTGACCCAGTCCCACCTAACACCTTTGTGGAAAGGATGTTCAAGACATCTGTGGTATGCAGGATGAGAGCAAAGACGCTAATTCAGACCTGATCACACCCCCAGCAGCCGAGCATAATGCAGATATCATCGGGGACCCTGATTTGGAAATAACACCTTTGGCTCACGAGATCATGGCCATAATCGCTCCTTGGACCCAACCATTCCTGGCCTATCTTAATAGGCAAGAGCTACCCGATGATTAAAACGAGGCCTGTCGCATAGTTCGGCGTTCTAAAGCCTACAAAGTTCACAAAGGTGAACTGTACAAGAAAAGCACTACTGGTGTTCTCCAAAGGTGTATCTCTGAAGAGGAGGGATGAAAATTTTTGGCTGAAATACATGCTTGTTTGGGCAGCCATCACACTACAGCTCGGGCTCTCGTAAGCAAGGCTTTCCGGACAGGGCTTTTCTGGCCAATGGCCCGAGCAGATGCACAAGCCCTCGTCCAATGTTGTGTCGGATGTCAGCTTTTCGCCAATCAAAGTCATATGCCTCCCACCGCCGTGAGAACAATCCTCATCACTTGGCCTTTCGCGGTCTGGGGGCTGGATATGGTCGGACCCCTTTGATACGTCTCCAACGTATCTATAATTTATGAAGTATGCATGCTGTTTTATTATCATTCTTGGATGTCTTACAATAATTTTATAGCAACTTTATATCATTTTTTCGGGACTAACCTATTGACTCAGTTCCCAGTGCCAGTTGCTATTTTTTTGCTTGTTTTTTACATCGTAGGAAATCAATATCAAACAGAGTCCAAACACCGCAGAAACTTTTTGGAGATTTTTTATGGGCCAGAACACCCATGATGGGCCAGAGCTCCACCCGGGGGGTGCCCGGAGGGCGGCACAACCCGCTAGGGCCATCCAGGCCCCCCTTGCGCGCCTAGGTGGGTTGTGACCACCTCGTTGGCCTCCCACACCCCCTATTTACCCTATAAATTCCAAAATATTCCGAAAACCCTTGGGGTGACCCTAGATCAGATTTTCCGTCGCTGGAAGGCCCTGTAGTCCACTATATCCAATCTATAGCCCTTTCTGGCATTCCACCAGAGTGGGAAATCATCTTCATCATCTCGACGACCACCATGGTGAGGAGGGAGTAGTCCACCCTCGGGGCTGAGGGTTTGTACCAGTAGCTATGTGTTTAATCTCTCTCTCTCTCGCTCTCTCTCTCTCTCTCTCTCTCGTGTTCTTGAGATGCGCAATCTTGATGTATCGCGGGCTTTGTTAATATTGTCGGATCATATGGTGTTTTCCCCTCTCTATCTTGTTGTGCTGAATTGAGTTTTTCCTTTAAGATTTCTTTGTTATCGGATTGAATACTTTTACGGATTTGAGAGCACTTGATATATGTCTTGCATATGAATACTCGTGGTGACAATGGGGTATCATATTGATTCACTTGATATGTGTTTTGGCACTCAACTTGCGGATTCCTGCGGTGACAATGGGGTAATCTATGCATAGGGGTTGATGCATGTTCTCGTCTTTGTTTCTCCGGTAGAAATCTTGGGGCACTCTTTGAAGTTCTTTGTGTTGTATTGAGTATTAAGAATATGAATTTGTTTTGGTGTTATTTTAGTACGAACTCTTGATCGATTGATCGGAAAGGATAACTTTGTTTTATCTTAGTACGAATTCTTGAAATATCGATCGGAAATAATAACTTGGTCTTATTTTAGTATGAACTCTTGGATAGATCGATCGGAAAGAATAGCTACAAACAGTTTCTTCTTATGTTCTCCGCTAGATAGGAACTTTGGAGTGATTCTTCATTGCACGTTGAGGGGTGGTTATATGATCCAATTATATTAGTATCGTTGGGAGATTGCACTAGCGAAAGTACGGACCCTAGGCCTCATTTTCAAACATTGCAATACCGTGTGTGCTCCATTTTATCACTTGCTACCTTGCTGTTTTTTATTTTTACTATTACAAAAATCAATATCTACTCTCCATATTACACTTGTATCACCATCCCTTCGCCGAACCAGTACACCTATACAATTTCCCATTGTATTTGGTGTGTTGGGGACACAAGAGACTTTTTATTATTTGGTTGCAGAGTTGTTTGAGAGAGACCATCTTCATCCTACACCTCCCACGGATTGATAAACCTTAGTTCATCCACTTGAGGAAAATTTTGTACTGTCCTACAAAACTCTACGCTTGGGCCCAACACGAGTCTACAAGAACAAGTTGTGTACTGGCGTTGTTGCCAAGGAGGTGAGTGCTTGAAGGTATATCTATAGATCTTGCAATCGAATCTTTTAGTTTCTTGTTTTATCACTAGATTGGTTTTGTAAAAGAAAAAAATGGAATTGAGGTTGCATCATATTATTGGTCATCTTTATAATATCTTTCTTTAAAATGATGGACCGGAAAATTGTGCTCAATTGTTAGAAGAAGAAGTCAATAAAATGTTTAGCACAAAATATTTGAATGATGAGCATGATTGTAATGTTGTTAGTAAGAATTCTTTGAATATCCATGATGCTAACGATATGCAAAGCCATAAGCTTGGGGATGCTACGTTTCATGAAGATGACATTTTTAGCCCCCCAAGATTTGATGTGGAAATTTATTATGATGATAACATGCCTCCTATTTATGATGATTATTTTGACGAAAGTGGACTTGGAGAGGTCATGACTTTATTTAATGATGAATCCACTATTTTTGAAGAGGTTCCAATTGATTATGAGAACAACGTTCCTATCTATGATGATTATAATGATGCTATGTATGCTATGGAGAATAATGATAACCATGAAACTTGTCATCATGACTTTAATTTTCAATCTCATGATAGTTATTTTGCTGAGTTTGCTCCCACCACTATTCATGAGAATAAATTTGCTTATGTGGAGAGTAGAAAAATTTATATGCTTTTGCATCATGAAAAAAATGATTTATGTAATGGATATATTGTTGAATTCATTCATGATGCTACTGAAATTTACTATGAGAGAGGAACATATGCTTGTAGGTATTGCAATAATATCAAGTTTCCTCTCTATGTGTTGAAAATCTTGAAGTTTTGCTTGTTTTGCCTTCCTATGCTAGTTGATTCTTGCTCCCATAAATTATTTTCTCACAAAATCCATATGCATAGGAAGTGGGTTAGACTTAAATATGCTAGTCATATTCTTCATGATGCTCTCTTTGTGTTTCAATCCTTATCTTTTATGTGAGCATGAGTGAAATCATCATGCCTAGCTAAAAGGCATTAAAGAAATGCGCTTGTTGGGAGACAACCCAACACTTATACCTACTGTTTTGGTGTGTTCACATGATTATGCTACTGTAGTAATCATTTTTAATAGCTTTTGTTTCAATAAAGTGCCAAGCAAAGCCTTAGGATCATGTTGGGTGATAGTAGATCTGATCTTGCTGAAAAATAGAAACTTTTGCGCTCACGAGAAAAAAATCTCATTTTTAACAGAAGAGTTCTTTTGAGTTGATTCTTTTTGCATAACATTAATATACAAATTTTTCATGTGGTCCTATTTTTTTGAAGATTTTTAGAGTTGCGGAAGTATGGTGAATGTTCGGATCATTGCAGACTGTTCTGTATTTGACAGATTCTGTTTTCAATGCATAGTTTGCTTGTTTGCTAGTTTCTATGGCTTATATTGATCAATATAAATTGCTTGGGGTGCCTTGGGAATCCCCAATCTTAGGCTCTTGCCACTCTTTGTTCCATAGTCCATCAAATCCTTACCCAAAAACTTGAAAACTTCACAACACAAAACTTAGCAAAAATCTTGTGAGCTCCGTTAGTATAAGAAAACAAACCACCACTTTAAGGTACTGTAATGATATCATTATTTATATTGGTGTTAAACCTACTGTATTCCAACTTTTCTATGATTC
>LR738711.1:242945442-243008166 GCA_902687465.1 Secale cereale
CCCCGATACTACTCATAGATTTATCAAAATAAGCAAACAACACACGAAAAACAGAATCTGTCAAAAACAGAACAGTTTGTAGCAATCTGTAACTTTCGAATACTTCTGTAACTCTAATTTTTTTGAAATAAATTGGTGGACGTGAGGAATTTGTCTATTAATCATTTGCAAAAAGAATCAGCTTAAAAGTACTTTCCAGTAAAAAAAATGGCAGCAAATCTCGTGAGCACAAAAGTTTCTGTTTTTTACAGCAAGATCGCAAAGACTTCACCCAAGTCTTCCCAAAGGTTCTACTTGGCACAAATACTAATTAAAACACAAAACCACATATAACCAGAAGCTAGATGAATTATATATTACTAAACAGAAGTGAAAGCAAAGAAAATAAAATTGGGTTGCCTCCCAACAAGCGCTATCGTTTAACGCCCCTAGCCAGGCATGATACGAGAATAGATCTAGGTATTGCCATATTTGGTAGGCCATTCTTCAATTGCACACTTATAATTCTTAGGAGTTTCTTCCTTCCTATTAATAATGATAGTGAGAAAGTTGGGGTGAACACTTATTGATTTAGGATCCGCAGTTTCCTTACTAGAAGATTCACCCTTATTTTTAGGAACATACATAAACTTGGCCATTTTGGTAGTAGAGGGGTTCAAAGTATTTCTCACGGCATAAAAAGCAGACCCTGCATTGGTAATAATATCCTCAAGATTATCAATTCTAGTGGAATCTTGATCTATTTTCTCATTAACTATGGGTTCTTTTTCCTTAAATTTTTTGAGAGTGACTCCTACCTTAGATCCATATTGGGTAATTTGGTTATGGATATTTTTATCCAAATTCTCAATCAACTCCACAGTGGCAACTTTATTTTCAATAATTTCAAGCCTTTGCATTATGTGTTCTAAAGTCAAGATAGTTCAATTAACCAAAAGAGGTGGTAGGCCAAACAAATCTATCATAGCATTATAAGAATCAAAAGTATGGCTCCCCAAGACATTCCCTCCGGTAATGGTATCAAGAATATATCTATTCCAAGGAGTGATGCCTACATAAATATTGCAAAGAAGCACGGAAGTGGAAAGCTTCCTAGTAGATCTATTCTGAGCATTGCAAATTATATACCAAGCATCTCTTAGATTTTCTCCCTCCCTTTGTTTAAAATTGAGAACTTCACTCTCGGGAGTATTAATAATGATAGAAGGACTAGCCCTGACGGCAAAGAAAATGATAAAGCACACGGAGCAAATAAGAGAGCGAATAAAACGGCAAAGGTGAAGTGGGGAAGAGTAAAATGAGAGGCAAATGGCAAATAATGTAATGCGAGGGATAAGAGTTTGTGATGGGTACTTGGTATATGACTTTTGTGTAGATCTCCCCGGCAACAACGCCAGAAATTCTTCTTGCTACCTCTTGAGCTTGCGTTGTTTTTCCCTTGAAGAGGAAAGGGTGATGCAGCACAGTAGCGTAAGTATTTCCCTCAGTTTTTGAGAACCAAGGTATCAATCCAGTATGAGACTACACGCGAGTCCCTCGTACCTACACAAACAAATAAGAACCTTGCAACCAACGCGATAAAGGGGTTGTCAATCCCTTCTCGGCCACTTGCAAAAGTGAGATCTGATAGAGATAACAAGATAAATAATTTTGGTGTTTTTGTTATTTAGATTGAAAGTAAAGATTGCAAAATAAAAGTAAAGTAAAGATAAATAGTTGATGGAAGATGGACCCGGGTGGCATAGGTTTCACTATTGGCTTCTCTCAAGATTGCAGATTTCTACGATGGGTAAACAAATTACTGTCGAGGAATTGAAAGAAATGCGCATAATTATGAGAATGTCTAGGCATGATCATTGGATATAGGCATCACGTCTGTGACAAGTAGACCGAAACGATTCTTCATCTACCACTATTACTCCAAACATCGACCGCTATCCAGCATGCATCTAGAGTATTAAGTTCATAAGAACAGAGTAACGCTTTAAGCAAGATGACATGATGTAGAGGGATAAACTCATGCAATATGATATAAACCCCGTCTTTTAATCCTCGATGGCAACAATACAATACGTGCCTTGCTGCCCCTACTGTCACTGGGAAAGGACACCGCAAGATTGAACCTAAAGCTAAGCACTTCTCCCATTGCAAGAAAGATCAATCTAGTAGGCCAAACCAAACTGATAATTCGGAGAGACTTGCAAAGATATTTAAATCATGCATAAAAGATTTCAGAAAAGAATCAAATATTGTCCGTAGATAATCTTGATCAAAAACCCACAATTCATCGGATCTCGACAAACACACCGCAAAAAGAATTACATCGAATAGATCTCCAAGAAGATCGAGCAGAACTTTGTATTGAGATCCAAACAGAGAGAAGCAGCCATCTAGCTAATAACTATGGACCCGAAGGTCTGAGGTAAACTACTCACAACTCACCGGAGAGGCTATGGTGTTGATGTAGAAGCCCTCCGTGATCAATTCCCCCTCCAGTGGAGCTCCGGAACAGGCCCCAAGATGGGATCTCACGGGTATAGAAGGTTGCAGTGGTGGAATTAGGGTTTCGTGGTGCTCTCGGGTGTTTTCAGGGTACATGGGTATATATAGGAGGAAGAGGCACGTCGATGGAGTTTCGGGGGGGCACGAGGGTGGGGGCACGCCTACCCCCCCTGGGCGCGCCCCCTGCCTCGTGGCCACCCAGTGGCTTCCCTGGCGTGTACTCCAAGTCTTCTACGTTGTGTTTGTTCCAAAAAGATCCTCCCGAAGGTTTCATTCCATTTGGACTCCATTTGATATTCCTTTTCTGCGAGACACCAAAATAGGCAAAAAAAACACCAATTTGCACTGGGCCTTGGGTTAGTAGGTTAGTCCGAATAATAATAATAAAGTGTATAATAAAGCCCATTAAACATCCAAAACAGAAAATATAAAAGCATGGAACAATCAAAAATTATAGATACATTGGAGACGTATCAAGGGCCCAGGATGCAGTTTTGTTTTCGGCACGGAGTGCTTTGTCCGGATCACTTGTGACTGTGATTATTCCATTAGGCCCTAGCATTTTATGCTTCATGTACCTGTAATGGGGTATGGCTTGGAAGCGTGAAAGAGCGTCTCACCCTAGAAGGGCATGGTATCCGCTGTTGAAGGGGACAATGTGAAAGAGCAGCTCTTCTGACCTGTAGTTTTCAGGCGTGCCGAATACTACGTCGAATTTAATACTTCCCGAACATCGGGCCTCCCGGCTGGGGATAATTCCTCGAAAGGTTGTGTTACTTTGCTCAATGCGGTCTTTATCGACCTGCATTTTGTCGAGTGTGTCCTCGTATATGAGGTTAAGTCCACTGCCGCCATCCATGAGAACTTTGGTAAGGCGAAAGCCATCTACTATTGGGTTTTGTGCAAGAGCGGCTGGTGCTCGGACTAGTCGGACCCGTGGTTCGTCGTTGGCGGTGAAAGTAAATGTCGCGTTGTTACATGGGCTCACCATGGTTATTTGGTGAACCTCGGTGAGTTCGCGAAGTGCTCTTTTACGCCGATTATTTGAAGAGAAGGTCTCGAAGACTGTGCGGACATTAATATCCTCCTCTTCTGGAGTTGCGGTGGCGAGGATGGCTTCTCCAGTTTTAGCTACTTGTCGGAGTACCCAACACGCTCGAAGGCTGTGAGTTGGGATCGTGCTAGATACCGCATGTATCGGGCAGGGCTTGTCTAGGAGTTCGTCAATAACGGGCCTGTATCCCGCAAAGGGTTTGTTTTTTTGCCGACGGGCTTATGACCGGTTGCCCCACTGGGGTATGTCTGTTTTGCTTTAGCGGCATATTGCCCGAAGACGGACTGTTCCTGATGGGTGTTTTGGGCCTTCCATGTACTTTCCATTGCGCAGTACTTTCGTACTAAGTGTGACAACTCTGTGAAACTCTATACGCGATGGCAGTTGAGGGCGTTCAAGATTCCCTCGTCCATGCAATTGCGATGAAAGACCGGAACGATATCGTCATCACAGTAGTCCTTAATCTTGTTTCTAACAAGTAGGTACCGAGCCCAGAAGTGATGGGCCGTCTCCTGAGGTTGTTGTCGCACATGCATCAAGTCACATATGTCTGGAGGGCCAGAATTGCTTGGAGAGTATTGATTGTGGTGGGTGGGTGTGGAAATATTTGAATCCTGACCCAATATAGTATCCGGAGTTCCCAAAGTCTCCGGTCTTGACAACTTTCGCCCAGGCGGATCTGAGCGCTCCCCGGGCTCCGTGTCTGATCCCAGCCCGGAAGATGTGGAGGCCCGCCCAAAGGAAGGGTATCCGGCTCAATTGGTTCGGAGACCCGAACACAGCTGATCTCCGATTCGAGAGGGGAGGTGTTTTCGGCTCGTTCCTCGATGGCTGCCACCAGATGAGTAATCGGGGAGGAATTGTCTTCCCCCTGGTCGAGTTTAGGCCCTTTCCGATCGTTGGCCACTGAAAGCCCTATGGTGGCGATGCGATCTAGCAGCTCGTTTAAGGATGAGGTATCCAACGGATACGCTTTTTCAGAGTGTTCGAGGTTGATGTAGGAGTGATGCTCGGTGACTGCAGGGGACGCGGCTGGCTTAACAGTCATGCGGGCGCATACGGTGAACCCGCCGAGCTGGAGGACCTGACCAAAAGTTAGGTTTTTCCCGGAGGTGATATCGTCGTTGATGACGAGATAACTCATAGATCGCCTCTCGCGACTACACTGAGGAGCTCTCAATGAAAGCACAATTGTCGGTGTCAAAACCGACAGATCTCGGGTAGGGGGCCCAAGCTGCGTATCTGAGCATCGGTGGTAGCAGGGGGAGACAAGGACACGCTGTTTACCCAGGTTCAGGTCCTCTTGATGGAGGTAATACCCTATTTCCTGCTTGATTGATCTTGATGAGTATGGGGATTACAAGAGTTGATCTACCTCGAGATCGTAATGGCTAAACCCTAGATGTCTAGCCTATGATTGTTCTGTTAGTCTCTACAGACTAAACCCTCCGGTTTGTCTACACATCGGAGGGGGACTTGGGTTGTACAAAGTTGACTTGAGGAGGAAGGAATCATTACATCCGGACATCAAAATTTCCTTTCTACATACATAGGAGTCCTACCCGGATACGGGGGATGGCCTTCTGCTTCATCTTCACGGCCCATCGGTCCGGCCTACCACCAGTAGACCGGACACCCGAGTACCCCCAAATCCAGGACTCCCTCAAGCGTTTCACAACGCGGTTGATGTAGTCGAACTTCTTCGCGCTTCAACCGATCAAGTACCGAACGCAAGACAACTCCGCGACCTGCACACGTTCAGCTCGGTGACGTCCCTAGCCTTCTTGATCCAGCAAGACGTCGAGGTAGTAGATGAGTTCCGTCAGCATAACGGCATGGTGACGGTGATTGTGAATTGATCTCCGCGGGGCTTTGCCTAAGCACGACGAAAATATGACCGGGGTTGTAAACTGTGGAGGGGGCGCCGCACACGGCTAAGCAATTCTCTGGGATGTGCTAGGGCACCCCCCCCCCACACACACATATATATATAGGTGGGAGGGAGAGGGGAGGCTGCCATTGGGCGCCCCAAGTAGGTTGAATCCTACTTGGGGTCCTTCTTGGCAGCTCCTACTTCTCGAGCTTGCGTTGTATTCCCTCGAAGAGGAAAGGGTGATGCAGCACAGTAGCATAAGTATTTCCCTTAGTCTTTTAGAACCAAGGTATTAATCCAGTAGGAGACCACACGCGAGTCCCTCGCACCTGCACAAACAAATAAGAACTTTGCAGCCAACGAGATAAGGGGTTGTCAATCCCTTCACGGTCACTTACGAAAGTGAGATTTGATAGATATGATAGGATAATATTTTTGGTATTTTTGGTATAAGAACAGAAAGTAAATAAAGTAAAGAAGCAACGGCAACAGAAATTGGCTAGTTGACGGGAAAGTAATATGATAAAGATAGACTCGGGGGGGCATAGGTTTCACTAGTGGCTTGTCTCATGATAGCAGAATTCTACAGTGGGTGAACAAATTACTGTCCAGCAATTGATAGAAAAGCGCATAGTTATGAGAGAAGGATTAAATAGGCAAAAAATAACAATTTGCACTGGGCCTTGGGTTAGTAGGTCAGTCTAAAAAATAATATAAAAGTGTATAATAAATCCCATTAAACATCCAAAATAGAATATATATATATATATATATATAATAGCATGGAACAATCAAAAATTATAGATACGTTGGAGACGTATCAGCCGCGCCCCCCTGCCATGTTTGTTGGAGGGGGAAGCAAAGAGGGGAGAGGGGGAGGAAGGGGGAATCTTATTCCCTTTCTTTCCTTTCCTCCTTCCCCTTTCCTTCTCCACCATGGTCAGCCCATATGGGGGGCGCATCAGCCCCTTGTGGCTGGTGCGTTCCCCCTCTTGGCCCATAAGGCCCATATCTTTGGTCGGGGGTGCCCGGAACCCCTTCCGGTGACCCGATAAGTACCTGATGCCCTCCGGAACACTTCTAGTGCCCGAATACCATGATCTTATATATTCATCTTTACCTCTAGACCATTTCGAGACTCCTCGTCATGTCTGTGATCTTATCCGGGACTCCGAACAACATTCGGTCACCAAATCACATAACTCATATAATACTATATCGTCAACGAACGTTAAGCGTGCGGACCCTACGGGTTCAAGAACTATGTAGACATGACCGAGACACCTCTCCGGTCAATAACCAATAGCGGAACCTGGTTGCCCATATTGGCTCCTACATATATTACAAAGATCTTTATCGGTCGAACCGTTATGACAACATACACAAATTCCTTTGTCCGTCGGTGTGTTACTTGCTCGAGATTTGATCGTCGGTATCTCTATACCAAGTTCAATCTTGTTACCGGCAAGTCTCTTTACTCATTCCGTAATACATCATCCCGTGACTAACTCATTAGTCATTTGCTTGCAAGGCTTATTATGATGTGCATTACCAAGAGGGCCCAGAGATACCTCTCCGATACTCGGAGTGACAAATCCTAATCTCGATTCACGCCAACCAAACAAAACACCTTAGGAGATACCTCTAGAGCATCTTTATAACCACCCAGTTACGTTGTGATGTTTGATAGCACAGAAGGTATTCCTCCCGTATCCGGGAGTTGCATGATCTCATAGTCAAAGGAATATGTATTTCACATACATGAAAGCAATAGCAATAAACTATACGATCAAATGCCAAGCTAACGGATGAGTCTTGTCCATCATATCATTCTCCTAATGATGTGATCCCGTTATCAAATGACAACTCATGTCCATGGTTAGGAAGCCTTAACCATCTTTGATTAACGAGCTAGTCTAGTAGAGGCTTACTAGGGACACGGTATTCGTTTATGTATTCACACATGTATTTAGGTTTTTGGTCAATACAATTCTAGCATGAATAATAAACCTTTATCGTGATTAAGGAAATATAATAATAACCATTTTATTATCGCCTCTAGGGCATATTTCCATCAAATATGAAAACATAAGTCATTACGTTGTCCTCCTTGTCCAACGTCAACCGTTTTGGCATATAATATTTTGATGGGGGCTCACAATCACAAAAAATGTCCAAGATAGTATATTGGCATGTGAATCTTCTTTTCCCTTATTAATTCTTTCATGAATTGCATCATCGACCAATGATTAGTTTGTCAATCTCCAATAAACTTTACTACTTATACTTTTCCTTATGTGATATCATTACTTACCATAAGATTAGCATATTATATTTTTCATTTATATCCTTTCTTTTTGTTGAAACAAAGGAGTAAGGAAAGCAAAACTCAAACTAACTTTATTATATATCACGCACAAGACTACATAGATATATAGATAGATAGATCAGTAAGCAAACTTCTCAAAGAAAGATAGAACTAAACTTTTATTCAACTAATGCAAAAAGATAACTAAGGATCGAACTTAAGGTAGATAAAGGCAAAAATAGTGATGTGATACCGGGGCACCTCTCCAAGCTTCGATCAAGCCAAGAGGAGTGCCCATACCCGATACTCAATTTTCTTTTGGTGGTCAAGAAGGTGTTTGTGGTGGTGGTGAGGTGGTAGCGAGCACTTCCAACTTGCGTCTGAGGCTAAAATTCACTTCCCTCGGATCCTCATTCTCTAGCTCGAGCTTTAGTATCTTCTTGCACAACGCTTCCTTACTTCACTCAGGAAACAAGGAGCCATCAGCTCATTTTATCCTCCTCATCCGAGAGCCAGACATACGAGGAGGACTTCTTAAAGACATAAATATCCAGAGATTGATGAGAAATGCGGTTCTCCTCCCCTAAGTCTTGAGATGACATGATTTCAGATCTGCCAGAAAACAGCAAGAAAGAAGAACAGAGGATTTCTCCGCGACAAGGAGGTCAATAGGTTTGAGGGGTATATAAAGATTTTTTTTATCTTGGGAAACAAGCAAACGAGAGAAAAATGGAGTTCGGGAGGTATTCGAGGTGGGAATAAGGGTGCCTTCCAGGTCGCTTCTTGTTTTCCTAATTTTTCTAATATTCCTGTCGGTGTACTAAGGTAGGGGTACCTTAGTACCCCAACTTGTGCACGGGCAGTAGCAGCTTCCCGCGGCAGGGCTTACCACGCGCTTGCCAAGGACCGCCCCAGACCCCTTCAAGCCATTCAAGAACAAAGTATTCAAGTTAAGAGACAAGACCCCGGCAAGAGGAGCTTGCCGGGAAGGCCGCACCAGGCTCAAGGACATCTTTTCAGCACGAGGCCCTGGCAAGAGGTGCTTGCCAGGAAGGCCAGAGGACAACACCGCAAAAGATATATCGCGGCGCATCGTGCGCCTCGGCAGGGCCCGGGAAGCGGCAAGCTTCCGGGCCCGGCAAGATAGCAGCCCCGGCAAGGTGCTTGCCGGGGGAAGCTCACACTGTGTGCCTGCGCTCCAGCTCATTCGGCCACGCGTCGCCCTGGGGCCCTTTCAGGGGCACGTGGCAGATGGCTGTGCAGCCTGAGGGACACGCTGGCGAGCCGCGGTGACGAAGCTACCGCCGTGGCGAACGGAGACGCATGGACAGACGCTTTTGGAGTCGACGGCGACGGGCATTAAATGCCCTTGTCCCCCACCGTCAAGGTTAGGTGAAGACCACTATTCATACACTGTTCATGCACTGTTACAACTACCACCAAATTTACATTTTTACCCTCCTCTACGTTGACACCTATCGGTGACCCCTTTGAGCTATAAAAGGAGGCCCATGCACAACGTAGAGGGGGTTCGATCCCAGAAACTTGCTCACTCCCTCACTCGGTGTAGCTGGTACTGTAGATCTTCAAGCTCCCGAGCTCCGAAAACTCAATACAACCAAAGCAGGAGTAGGGTTTTACGCGTCATCGCGGCCCGAACCTGGGTAAACTGCCCGCGTGTGCCCCTCGATCTGCTCTCCGTGCTCCCTCCGCTCCCTTACCGCAACGTAGAAGGGGCTCCGGTCCCATAGGTGCTCGTGGGAGGACAGTTTCCCCCGACATCTTTGGCGCGCCAGGTAGGGGGCGTTGAGGTTGTGCGAACCTGATCTGGCGCTCACGCGGGCGCATTCTTCATCAACCTCTCCAACTTCATCAACTACATCAACATGCCTCCGAAGAAGAAGGCTTCGGAGGTCGGAGGCCCGTCCGCGTCGATCCCACCACCACCAGAGCCGACGGTTGGTGGGGGAGGCGCCGGCGGAAGGGTGTACGCCGGTGGGGACACTCACGGCGCCACCAAGTCCAAGGACAAGACGGACGACCGGGCGAACTCCAAGGCCTCGGTGTCCGTACACGCACCACGTCCCTCTCAGGAGGTGCCGGACCAGCAGCGACGTGGTACCGGAGGTACCATACGCTTGCTGGGACGTGGCCAGGCCGGCGAATCACGAGACGCTCAAGGCCAGCGTCCTGGCACGAGCAAGGCGCGGTCGCCGGGACGGGAACATGCTCCTTCTAACGTGGTTAGAAGTCCGAGCGTGTCCCGCTCCTCGCACCGCTCGCCACCGTTTCCCTCCTCTCCAGCAGAAGCCCTGGCCAGGGCTCAGCTGCTCCTCGACTTCCTTCCAGCGGCGGACAAGGCCGAAGACTGGAGGGCGACGATCCAGAGCCTCATCACCTTCGCCAACAACGATGCGCCGCAGCAGCCGGCAACTTCACGGCCTCGGCAAGTCGACCAAGCGAAGGCCGATGGAGACAAGACCGCCGGGGGTGCAACTACTGTGCACTCCCCGCCGCGGAAGCAGAAAACGCCGCCCCGCCGGATCAACGTCGACGACGACTCCACGGCGTCGTCGGATCCGCGGGCTTGCCGCGATCAGCGCCAAGTCCTCGACGACAGGCGACAAGAGGACGCTCGCACCCGCATCGAGCGTCGATGAGAAGCCAGAAGACAGTCCGATAAGCGCGATGGGACCGCTGTCGACGCGCACACGCCCGGTGAACCAGGCGACTTGCCGTACGCGTCAGGTTGCCCTGCGTTCACCCGAGAGCTGCGGCAAGTCCAGTGGCCCAGCATGAAGAACTTCAAGCCCGACATACCCGAGAAGTACGACGGCAAGACACACCCCTCGGAGTTCCTCAGCATCTACACCATTGCGGTGCAGGCTGCCGGGGGACGCGACGAGAAGATCCTAGCCAACTACTTCCCGCTCGTGCTTAAGCCAAACGTCAGGTCTTGGCTTATGCACTTGCCGGAGAACTCCATCTCTTCATGGGCAGATTTGTGCCACCAGTTTGTCGGCGCCTTCACGGGCGGACACAAACCCCACGGCCAGGAGAGCGATCTCCACATCCTTGCCCAAAAGGAGGGAGAGTCCCTGCGCAAATACATCCAAAGGTTCAGCCGCGTTCAGCACAATATTCCCGATGTCCACCCTGCCGCGGTTATCAGCGCGTTCCACCAGAACGTGCGGAACCGCCGGATGAGGGAAGAGATGGCCATGACCAAGATCCGGGACGTCAGCGAGCTTTACGCTCTGGCTGACAAATGTGCACGTGCTGAAGAGTGGAGAAGACTCCCCGGAGAGGATACCGGCGCAGGAGGAAGTGACAGTGAGGATGCCGCCCCGGCAAGGAAGGGCCGGCGGCGGAACAACAGGAAAAAGAAGAGCAAGGAGGTACTGGTTGTCGAGCAGTCCGGCAAGGAGGCTCCCACCAAGAAGACACAGGCTGGTGGCTCCGGCAAGGAGCCCGCCCCTGTAGCGGCAGCCGACAAGCAGGACAGCTCCGACAAGCAGTACTGCAAGATCCACCGCACCAAGGGCCACGACCTCCAAAACTGCAAAAGGGTAGAGTACCTCGTAAAATAGCAGAAGGCTGAATACGAGCGTCGCGACAAGGAGAAGGCCCAAGGAGGCGGAGGAGAGCCCAGCAAGAAGCGGCCGTTCAATGGCCGGGGAGGACGCCGCGGCAAGGCCAAGCAACGGCAAGGAGACAGACCTCCCCGGGGCTGCGACAAGGATGAAGACGAGGACGATGATGAGGATATGGATGAAGGAGACAACAGCGAGCAGGAGTTCCAGAAGGCCACAGAAGTTCTGTGTGTCGATGGAGGTGCCTTTCTGCACACTTCCCACCGCCAACTCAAGCAATGGGTGCGGGAAGTGAATGCAGCTGAGCCACCCGTAGAGTCTCGCAGGCTCCTGAAATGGTCCGGCACGCCCATCATCTTTGACCTTGAGGATCACCCTGACCGCACAACCGCGGTCGGGTGCTTGCCGATGTTGGTTTCACCAACTATCCGCAACCTCAAGGTCACCAAGATGTTGGTTGACGGCGGGGCCGGCCTCAACTTGATCTCCTCCGCTGTGATCAAGAAACTGCAGATCCCCGACAGCAAGCTCGAAGAAACCGGGACGTTCCAAGGAATCAACCCGGGAAGGAGCAAGCCGAAGGGGAAGGTTACACTGCCAATGACCTTTGGTGGGGAGCTCAACTTCAGGACGGAGAGGATCACGTTCGACGTCGCCGATATCCCATTGCCATACAATGGGATACTTGGCCGTCCTGCGCTCGCCAAGTTTATGGCAGCTTCTCACTACGCATACAACATGCTCAAGATGCCAGGGCCGATAAGCGTCATCTCTGTCCCCGGCGACAAGAAAGATGCGCTTATTTGCGCCGACAAGATCTACCGGGATGCAGCAGCCGCGGCAGATAGCAAAACACTTGCCGCTGAAGCTCCCTGGGGGAAGACCAAGACCAAGTCCGGCAAGAGCTCTGGGACCCACTCCGGCAAACGCACCTCTTCGGAGTGCTGCGCTGCCGTCGAGGACGCACCATCGAGCTCCACCGGCAAGTGCAAGAAAGGAATGGCAGCTCCACTAGCAACCAAAAAGGTGGCCGCCAAGGAGGACGGCACTGGTGGTACCTTCACCATCAGTGCTACACTCGACCCCAAATAGGAAAGCGCGCTCGTTGCCTTCCTGCGGGCGAATGTGGACGTGTTTGCGTGGCAACCGTCTGACATCCCCGGCGTTCCCAGGAAGGTAATTGAGCACAAGCTTGTTGTTTGTCCTCATGCGCGGCCCGTCAAGCAGAAGGTCAGGAAGCAAGCCGTGCAGCGCCAAGAATTCATCGCCGAAGAGATAAAGAAGTTGGAAGCAGCATGACTGGTTAGAGGCGTACTCCATCCTACGTGGTTGGCCAATCCAGTTGTTGTGCGCAAGGCTAATGGGAAGTGGAGACTTTGTATAGACTTCACTGATGTGAATAAAGCTTGTCCAAAGGATCCTTTTCCCTTGCCGCGCATCGACCAGATTGTTGACTCCACGGCTGGATGTTAGTTGCTTTCATTTCTCGATGCATACTCAGGTTACCACCAGATATTCATGGACGAGGAAGATGAAGAGAAGACTGCATTCATTACTCCATGTGGCACATATTGCTTTATACGCATGCCCTTTGGACTGAAGAATGCAGGCTCAACATTTGCAAGGGTGGTACACACAGCTTTTGAGCCACAGATACACAGGAATGTAGAAGCCTACATGGATGATATAGTGGTCAAGAGCAAGAGCAAGGATACCCTTATCCAAGACTTAGAAGAAACCTTTGAGAATCTGCGCAAGATACAGCTCAAGTTGAACCCCGAGAAGTGCGTCTTCGGAGTCCCCTCCGGCAAGCTTCTCGGGTTCTTCGTGTCCTAGAGGGGGATTGAAGCCAATCCCGATAAGATTAAAGCCATCGAGCAGTTTGAAGCCCCGAAGCGCGTCAAGGACGTAAGGAGACTTGCTGGTTGTGTGGCTGCCCTCAGCAGGTTCATTTCGAAGTCTGCAGAACGCGCCCTGCCTTTCTTAAAATTTTTGAAAAAGGCGGGTCCTATGGAATGGACTCCGGAAGCGGAGGCTGCGCTGCAAGACTTGAAAGGATACCTATCCTCCACTCCAATACTTGTCGCACCTAAACCACAAGAGAAGTTGCTGCTGTACTTAGCGGCGACCAATCAAGTGGTTAGTGCTGCGCTAGTAGCGGAGAGAGAGGCAGATGAGGAACCCACATCCCCGGCAAGCGCATCCAGCGGCAAGCAGGGGGCTTCCCCGACAAGCTCTGGCCCTGACAAGGACAAGTCTGCGCAAGAGGAAGGAGAAGTGCGAAAGAAGATGGTGCAGCGCCCAGTTTATTTTGTAAGCTCCCTCTTACAGGGGGCTAGGTCAAGATACTCTGGGGTGCAGAAGTTGCTTTTCGGCCTCCTCATGGACTCAAGAAATGTGATGGCCTGGCTTATTAGGGATGATAGACTACTCATATCAATAAGGAATTCCTTCTTTTCCGGGAGCCCATTCGGAAAGAACTCCAAAGTTAAGCGTGCTTAGCTTGGAGTAGTTTCAGGATGGGTGACCGACCGGGAAGTTGCTCCCGGGTGCGCACGAGTGAGGACAAAGTGCGCAGAAAAGACTAGTATTGATATGTGAGGCCAGTCTAGATCCCGCCAGGAGTAACGACCACCGGCGGGTGTGTCCGGGGCGTTACAAGTTGGTATCAGAGCCGACCCTCGCGGTTACACGGATGTTTGCGGACAGTTTGCAGTCATGTTGTGCATGACGTTTGTGACCCGTCGTGGCACACGGCATGGCACATGTGCTGTCCTGAAAGCACAGACGGTTGTGCCAAGAGGGAACGTTCCTGTGGCCCGACGAGGACGTCGGTTCCTCTGAGTGAGGGTGTATGTGATGGCCTGGCTTATTAGGGATGATAGACTACTCATATCAATAAGGAATTCCTTCTTTTCCGGGAGCCCATTCGGAAAGAACTCCAAAGTTAAGCGTGCTCAGCTTGGAGTAGTTTCAGGATGGGTGACCGACCGGGAAGTTGCTCCCGGGTGCGCACGAGTGAGGACAAAGTGCGCAGAAAAGACTAGTATTGATATGTGAGGCCAGTCTAGATCCCGCCAGGAGTAACGACCACCGGCGGGTGTGTCCGGGGCGTTACAAGTAATGCCCAGGATGGGACTATACCTCCTACGTGTCGAGGCACGACTTAAAGGTATAAGCCCATCCTAGAATGATCTCAAGTTTGGTATCTTTGCACAACTCATGTAAAAGAGGGATTAAAATGCAAAAGAGATAGTTGGCTTACACTCGCCACTTCACACAATACATTACATAAGCAAAACATCATTCAAAAACATCACAACCCGACTACGGGTGAAGATCCAACAGAAAGATACCAAAACAACATAAAGCCACAGGTCAGGATCGAATCCTAGTAGAAACCACTACTGAACATCGAAACGTCACAAACACTCTCTTCATCGAGCTCCTGGTGAAGAACTTGAACCAGCTCCTGCTTCAAACTCGGCGGAACCTGCATCTGGTGTTGAAGTATCTGTGAGCCACGAGGACTCGGCAATCCCATAACCATGGGTAACAAGACTAGCAAAGCTTTGTGGGTAGGAAGAGGTAAAGTGGTGAGGCTGCAGCAGCGACTAAGCATAATATGGTGGCTAATTTACGAGTACCAGAATAAGATGAGAAGCTACGCAAACGGTCGCAAAAGAGGTGATCGCTAAAGATCCTAACTACATACGGTCAAACATAACCCCACCGTGTTCTCTTCTCAAAGTGAAAAGAGACAGTCACGGTTACTCACACAGTTGTGTGTTTTACTTCGGATCCTCTGTCAAGTTTTCTACAACCGGACATTAACAAATTCCAATCTGCCACATAACCGCGGGCACGGCTTTCGAATGACCATAACCCTGCAGGGGTGTTCCAACTTAGCCCATCACAAGCTCTCACGATTAGCTGAAGTGATAAATATAATATCATCACTCCTTATCTTAGGAAAAATCCGATCAGGCTCGGAATCCCTGTAGCACAAGTCATTTCGACAATGGTAAAACAAGTCCAGCAAGACCTCCCGGTGTGTCGACACCCTGATAGTAGCCGCGCGTATCTAAGTCTCAGGACACGACCGGATGGGTGATCCTACAGGTTATACCAGATACCTCGGGTTTCCCCAAGGCGGCCCCGCAGTCTCCCCGTTTGGGACCAACACCATCAGCACTGGCCCCCCCTGCTATGTAGAATTAAGAATCCTCGGGTAGCGCTAACTCCCTATGCAATTTAATTAATTAATTAAGTTGTTATTATGAGGCAAATAAAACCAATGTTGGGCCTTGCTGGAGGAGTTTTATTCAAAGTCGAACTGTCAAGGGGTCCCCATTACACCCATCGTGTTAGGAACGCAAAATCAAGGAACATAATGTCGGTTTATCGGCGCCTAAGGTGGCATGAGTGGAACAAAACACCGAGCAAAAGGCCAAGCCTTGCACCCATGCCCAGTATATAGGTGTGTTAATAAAATTAATAGATATTGTGATAAAACCAACAACAAGTTCCCTCCTGGAACGGACTTCATCTTTACCTGCAACTAACAACGCTATAAGAGGAACTGAGCAAGCGAGGCTGAGCAAGCGGGTAACATAGCCAAACAGTGGTTTTGCTAGGAAGGTGTCAAGGTTAGAGGTTTCATGGCAACAAGGAGAGGGCTGACATAAAAGATGGGTAGCGCGACATGTAACGATAGCATCGAGACAACTAAGCATGGCAATGGTAGTAAAGGTATCCAAGGGTATGATCATCTTGCCTGGGATTCCACAAGGGAGAAGAACGGATCCATGAAGAAGACGGAGCAACACAGTCGAGAGAAACCTCACAACTCCGGAACGAAACCGAAGCTAACAGAGAAGCAACCGGAAAGAAGAAAAAAACAACACAGTAAACACACAAGCATCAGCAAGGCATAAGATGCACATCCAAGTATGATGCATGTCCGGTTTAAATATGCATGGCAATGGCAAAGTGCACAAACAAATACTACAAGTTAAGTGGAGATCAATATGCAACGAGTTGCATATTGACGAAACACCACATTAATTATTTAATTGACTCTCGTTATTAACAAGACAAGATTAAAAGTTTTTAACATGGCAAGAGGTGAAGCATAAAGAAACTACACTATTAAGACATTTTAAATGAGGCCGGAAAACAACAACATATCCGGAAAATCCCCATGAGCATGTTTAGTAATTATAAGCAAACAACAATTAAACATTCTCATGTTGTTATCATGATGCGGATGACATGATTAAGTTTTATGCAATTATTAAGGTTGACAATTAACAAGATATGAAGCATTTGTCACCGTGGTGGAAAGAAAGGGTGCCACGGCAACGATTCGAAAATGATGCAACGGCATCATATCGGTACCGGTAACTCGGTGAGGGACCGATGCAAAAGAAAAGGTGGAGTGAACGAGTTGAACAAGATGATGGGGTGATCCCGTTGCCGGGTTCCCACGAGTCGGTGGCGAGGCAACCGAGGAACAAGACAAAGGTGGAACGGGCACGAAGCACACAAGGGAAGCATTTCATACAACACAAGCAAGCATCTCACGGGTCATCGACGGGGTTATACCTTCGAAACAATTGTTTTGGGACGGTTCGAGATCGTCGAGGGACGTAGAGGAAGTAGACGTTCACGTGTCCGACGAGGAAGAAGTCGTTCCGTAGAGGGAAGTAGTTGTTCTCGCAACTCGTAGGGGAAGTAGTGGTTCACGCCATCGTGTCGTGGTACTTGGCGCATTCCTCGTTTCCGGGCGACGGTTGACGTTCACGTTCCGTAGTGGTACTTGGTGCGTCTCCGAGACGGTAGTGGTTCACGTTTCCGTAGCCGTTCGGTCGTCGTGGTACTTGCGACGTCGGGGTACTTGGCGCTTCCGGCGACGGTAGTGGTAGTAGTGGTACTTGTCGAGTCGGTCGTCGTGTAGGCGTTCATGTAGTCGTTCGTCGGCGGTAGTTGTACACGTAGTAGTTGTTCGGGTCGTCGTGGACGTAGTGGAACTTGGTCTCGGCGCATCGAAGGGGTACTTGTCGCATCGTCTTGTGTCGTGTAGGCGTACACGGGGCGTTTTGTAGATGTACTCATATCCGTAGCCGTTCACGAACTCGTCTACCCGTAGATGTACACGTTCTCTGTCAAGTCAACAGCAAAAGCAACACACAACAGAAAACAACAACGACAGCACAGCGACGAGGCAGGGGTGCTGCACGGCGCTGGACGAAGGAGGCCGGAGGGTCGCGGGGGGCCGGCGCTGCTGCTGCGTCGGGGCCCGACCTTGGCGCGGCGGCGGCTGAAAGCCATGGCGCTGGAGGGCGCGGAGGCAGGCCGCGGCGCTGGAGAAGGGCAGCCAGGGAGGCAGCTTCCTGGCCGGCGTCGGGGAAGAGCGAGGGCTCTCGGGGAGCTGCTCTGCCGCGTCCTCGGCGAGGAGGCCAGGGAAGCGGGGCTCCTGGAGGCGAAGGTGAGGAGGGAGCCGCGGGCTCGGCGAGGCGGGACGAGGAGGGTTCGCGGGCGAGGCCCTGGCGCGCGCGTAGAGCTGAAACGGAGGGAGGAGCCGCGGAGGGAGGCCGCACACTGGAGAAGGTCGGGGCGCCTCTTGGCGCTGGAGCGCGCACTCGCGCTGGAGACGGCCCCGGTGGTCGATGGCGCTGGGGAAGACGAGGCAGGGGCGGCGCCCTGCCTTGGCGACGGGAGGCCACGGGCCAGGGAGGAAGGCCTGGCCGCGGCGCTGGATCCTGGCCGGCTTCTGGCCGCTGGGCGACGGGGAAAGGGCGGAGGAGGCCGGAGGGGCCACGGCAGGAGGAAGGGATGCGGCCTGGCGTCGGGGCAGGGGAGGAACCAGGCGCCGAGGGGCCTGCGCGGCGGGCGCAGGAGAGGCGCTGCTCCGGGCGCTGCGGGAGCTCGGCCTTGTTCGGGGCCGGGCGATGCAGAGGGGCGCCGAGAGGAGGGAGGCTTGGGGCGCGCTACGATGCGGGGAAGAGGCCAGAGAGCGAGAAGCTGCGGGACGAAGGGAGAGGGGGAGATCGGGTCGAAGGGAACGGGGGTGCGGGGCGCTCGGGTGCGAGAGAGAGCGGCTGGCGGCGCAGAGGGAGAGCGAGGGGGAGCGATGGGAATCGAGTGCGAGCGCCCTAGGGTTAGCGCTAGGGGGGCCTTGGGCCGGCTGGGGAAGGCTGGAAAGAGGAGTTGGGCCAAGGAGGGAGAGGGAGGTGGCCTGGAGGAGCTTTGCTGGCCTGGGCCTTAGGGAGAAGGAGGTGAGGGATGCCCCCTTTTATCTCTTAACAAAAATAAAAGAGAGAGCAAAAATAAAAAGAAGAGGCAGAGAACAGAAAATAAAAGATGGGACATTTTTGTAAGGCTTTACGGGTTATTACCAACCCAACAAAAATAGAACCAACAAAAAGGGAAGTGCAAACTAAATTAAATAGCTTGCAAATAAAAGGAGTTTAGAATTTTGGAGGAGCCTCGAAACAACGGAAAGAAAATACCGGCAAGATTTTGAAGGTGAAACTCGAAGTGAAAGACATGGGGAAATTATGCAAGTGTGTTATGGTGATTCCGGAGCAATGGAATAATTTTTAATATAGCTCCAATATTATTAGGAGGCTTTTATATGTTATAAAGAGAAGTCACCTTCCCTCGATTTAAATGGACCGAAGGTCCACACAATTTATTAGGTTGAGATGCAAAAAATTAAAATGACATGATGGCATGATGACATGATGCAATGCAAAAATAAAAACACAAGCACAAAAGGAACACCCGGGCAACCCGGAACATCTGGAATCTTCGGGAATCTTCTGGAATCTTCTGGGACGTCGGTCTCGGGCGTCACAACTCTCCCACACTAACAGAGGATCTCGACCCGAGATCCTAGAGATATCACCGGGTAAAAACGGAAGAGGAAGAGGTAAAACAAAGTTGCTTCTTTGACAGACGAGTGAAACCAAAGAACCTTGAGAGGTTGAACAAATTGAAAGAAAGAATGCAACGGAGATGAACGAAGATGAAACACTCCGTTAGAAAAGGAGGAACAAGGAACACAATGAGAACCTTGAAGGTTAGAAGACAAGAATTAAGAGCTTATGAACCAAAAGAATAAGGAACCTCAATGGTATAGCCAAGGAATAAGAATGACAGAATTTGGGCAGCACTCCGTCTGTAAATGGAAGGAATTGAACAAGAACTAGCCAAGTTGGGAAGATACTTGATGAAATGAACAACATATTGCCTCCGAAACAATTAAAAGAAAAGCACAAGATGTAAGAAAGATTCAGACAGCACTCCGGTTAAAAAGAGAGGCAAAACATGAAAGGATGACGGAACTAGAATGAAGAATACAACACTCCGGTTAAATGACAAGCAAGGGAGAATATGATCTTGATAAAAAGCGTGATGATGGTCAAAGAGAGCAACATCACAATGCCTCCGGAATGAAAGAATAGCATATAGATCAACGAAAGAAATGAACGGAGAAGAAAATGACAACTTCTCTCAAAATTGAATTTGAAGGAGCATCCTTACGAAGAAGGGTTGAACGGAGTTGTTGGAAAAATCAACAACGAAAACGAAATAAGCTTGATGTGGGCTTATGGAAAACATCTCAAGATTAAGAGGTGACAACCGGCCACTAACTTAAACAATTGATTTGATTGAGATCAACAAGGAGATGAAAACTTATTCCACCGGAATGAAAAATGAAGAACTTGGGTCATTTATAAGCACCACAATAACAACAATCCTTAGGGAAAGCTTTTAGGTGAAATATAACCCAAGATAACTCCAACGAATAATTAAAGGTTTGAAAAGATCTCCTGAACAAGGAAAATGATGGGTTTTAAATATCCCATTCTTGATACTCGTGAATCATGAAACATGAAGAAATTGACAAGAATGACATAACACCATCTGAAAAGATAAGGTAGAAAGGATTGCACTTCAAAATGCAAGAAGTAGAATTATTTGAGCTCGTCCAACAAGAATCTTGAAGAAGACTTCGAGGATGAATTAAATCATGATGATGAACCACCATGAAGAACTCCGGTAATGAAAACATGAGAAGTGAAAGATGAAAAGAATAAGATTTAAGTCCTGCGATGAATTAGATGGAGCTTTGAAATGATATAATTGAAATCACTTGGATCTCCGGAAAACAAGATGAAGAATTTAGAACCGAGAATATGATATGATGAACAAGCTCCAAACAAAAGAATTAAATCACCTTGAAGGAACAAGAATAAGAGTTATGTCATGCATCTCCTTCACCAATTTAAATTGATGACAACCAAAGGATTTGGCATACTACTTATTCTCGTTGCAAAGAATTAAAGAGAGATCTAGCACAAGCTTGGGTAAATCTTGAACGAAGCACCGGTAGGATTATTAAAAGAACAAATGAATTAAAAAGATAACAACGGAAGGATAATCTTGAATGAACCACCGTAAGAATATGGAGACGAAAGAAGAGACATCAATGAAGAATAGTTGGAGGTCAAAGTTGAAAACTGAGAACGAAGAAATCTTCTGAAATGATGGCCTTCGGAGGATCACAAAGGAAAAGAATTCATGAAGAATCTTGAGAGAACGGGCCAAGATTTAAGAGAAAGACTTCTCTGGTCTTCAAATGTTGAAAATGAAGACGAGAAAAGCTATAAGAATTGTTGAGCACTCCGGAAAGAAGAATTAAAAAGGTTGAATCAATGATGAACAAGAATTTGAAAGCGATCTTGGAGAAGGCATGTGACTGATGGAAATCATTCTTACGTCACACTTGAAAGGAATTTCAAAACCTCCGGGAATATGAGAAGAGTCAGGTAAGATCCTGGGAAAAGACCTGTGGGTTAGGCCCACTCAAAGAAATCACCGTTGGAAAAAAAAAAGATTGCTTAAGAGATATTGCACCGGTTGAATTAAAAAGGCTTGAATAAGGAGACAAAGCTCAAAATGGATTAAGAATGGAATTATGAATCTTCAGCACTCCGGATATGAATAGCAAGAGGAGAATGATTAATTGGTGCACCGGAATAAGAAAGCATTGTGAAATGAGGAAAAAGGATAAGATGAAACCGAAATCTTAAATTACATCCACCGGCAGAATATTGGAACAAAAGAATGATGAACTTGAAGCTGTTGAGCATCTTCACGATAAATCACCGGATAAGAACATTGAAGGAAGAATGAAGAAATATCACATGAATAAAATGGATATTTGATCGAGGACTCTGGCTCCAAAGAAAAGGGAGGGAGGGTGGGGAAAAGCAAAGATAACTTGGGATGAACAAAAAGGGCACCGGTTGGAAAAGAATTAACATGACCATCTCGATGATCAAGAAGGACTAGCACTCTCATAGAAATATGAGAACACCGATTAGGAAAGGTATGGAATCAACATTTGACATCGAAGCAACTCGAATACCAGAATCAAAACAAGAACAAAGGATAGATGTGTTGCAGCCTAATCTTCACAACATCATTCGAACAGAGGATTGAACGAATGAATTCCGCAGGTACATCAACATGTCGAGAAGCCACTTGAGAGAACAAAAGTAAATAAAAGGAACAAGGAACAGATAGAACAAATACGAGATAGAAGCTTCGTTCGACATCTTCGTGCTGAAAGCTCATGGAACGTGTTACAAAAGGGTTTTGCAATCCCCGGATCAGCATAGCCAAGGACCCTTTAAGATGCAACTCCCGATCAGAACAAGTCCATAAAACCACTTCACTCAATGTAGAACCCCAAACTTCATATCGAGCATCCGTTGGAAGAATGCCTAGAACTACTTGATGAACCCACCTATAGATTTCCGAAAGTTTCCAGTTATGCAATCAGGTGTTGGGGATACACGGGAAGCACCGCGCAATCAACTCTAAACCTACATCCAGGTGTATCCATCCTTCAACACATAACCAGTCTTTCTCGGAAACTGTTTACCTCGGACCTTCGAAAAGCATCCACTATAACAAGCTATGGCAATACTCTCGAACTACCTCCCCAGTACTTGGTGATGTCGGGGTTATCTTGCCACTGGCCGTATAGGAGAGATTTTTGATGTCGGCCGTCTTAAGTATTTAGTACTGCCGCGATATGCTTGTGTCAATGATACCCCGAAGCTCAACTCCTCGGTAACAGGAGGCATCGAGAACAATATCCTTGTCACAAGAACATCGAAACAATCCAGAATACTCGCGGGATCCTAAAAAAAAATTTGGTGCAATTTTTGAAAGTAGAAGAGGCAAGAGTAATCGTCAGGAGTCCTCACCAGAATGAAAGGGGATGAGAAGCAAAGAAATCCTACTCTCCGATATATATAGGACTCAAAATATTTTCAGTGTGTGCCTAGACTCAACCGTCAACGATTCGATCAAATCAGTGGGGGCTTCTAGGTCGGAGAAGGCTCTGAATACCAACTTGTAATGCCCAGGATGGGACTATACCTTTAAGTAGTGCCTCGACACGTAGGAGGTATAGTCCCATCCTGGGCATTACAAGAAAGCTGCGCCATTACTTCCAAGCACATGAGATAACAGTGGTCACTCGCTTTCCGTTGAAGAGGATATTGCAAAATCCAGAAGCAACAGGTAGGATCGTCGAGTGGGCACTGGAGCTGTCAAGCTTTGGTCTCAAGTTTGAGAGTACTTCAACCATACAGAGCAGAGATTTGGCAGAGTTCATAGCGGAATGGACCCCAACACCAGATGAAGAAGTCCCAGAGACAAGCATCCCCGTCCAAGAAGCAAGCAAGGAGTGGATAATGTACTTCGATGGTGCCTTCTCGCTGCAAGGCGCTGGCGCTGGCGTGTTCCTCATAGCGCCCACCGGAGAGCACCTCAAGTATGTTGTTCAAATGCACTTTCCCAAGGAGCAAGCGACAAACAATACTGCAGAGTATGAAGGTTTGCTTGCCGGTCTCAGAATTGCGGCCGAACTTGGGATCAAGAAGTTGATTGTGCGGGGAGACTCACAGTTGGTGGTCCGACAAGTGAACAAGAGTTACCAGAGCCCTCTGATGGAAGCTTATGTCGATGAAGTGAGAAAGCTTGAAGAACACTTTGAAGGCCTACAGATGGAGCACGTTCCAAGAGCTCAGAATGACATCGCAGATGGCCTTTCAAAGTGTGTTGCAATGAAGATACCTGTGGAACCAGGGGTCTTCGTGCTCAAGCTAACTCAGCCATCCGTTACACCATCAGTTGGGCAGTGCAAGAAAAGGAAGTTGGTCTCCGGCGACTACTTGCCGGCGGATCTTCCCGAAGCCGCCGCCAAAGTCCCCAAGATCAACAACCAAAATGCTGAGGAACAGTCTGCTCCTGCGGACCCAAGGGTCTGTACAGTTGAAGCAGGCGTTCCCGACGAGCCTTGCCCCGGCAGGCTTGCCGGGGAACCCTCAGCTCCGGCAGAACCGCAGGTTCTTGCCGTAGAAGCTGAGGTTCCCGCAGCAGCACTGATGCCTTTAGTCCTTGTTGTTGAGCCTCAGGCTCCAGCATGGGCGCAGCAAATCGTCCGTTTTCTTCAGACTGGAGAACTTCCCGAAGAACCAGAAGAGATAGAGAGGATAACCAGGCAGTCAAGTATGTACCAGTTCGTTGGCAACGAACTGTACAGAAGAAGACTCAATGGTGTCAGGTTGAAGTGCATTTCCCGGGAAGATGGACAGAAGCTGTTGGCAGAGATACACGGAGGCATATGTGGTCACCACATTGGCGCAAGAGCACTTGCCGGGAAGGCGTTCCGGCAAGGTTTCTTTTGGCCAGAAGCCCTCCAAGATGCAACTGCACAAGTAACCAAGTGTGAAGCATGCCAGTTCCATGCCAAGCAAATTCACCAGCCAGCTCAAGCTCTCCAGACGATCCCTTTGTCCTGGCCCTTCGCGGTCTGGGGGCTGGACATCCTCGGCCCCTTTCCCCGCGCCGTCTGGGGCTTTGAGTACTTGTACGTTGCAATCGACAAGTTCACAAAGTGGCCAGAGGTGGAACCAATGAGAAAGGTGACAGCACAGTCAGCAGTCAGGTTCTTCAGATCAATAGTTTGCTGTTTCGGGATCCCTAACAGGATCATCACCGACAACGGCACACAGTTCACAAGCCGCACCTTCATGCAGTACGTCCAAGACCTTGGCACCAAGGTCTGCTTTGCTTCTGTTGCTCACCCAAGGAGCAACGGTCAAGCGGAGAGGGCCAATGCTGAAGTGCTGCGCGGACTGAAGACAAGAACCTTTGACAGGCTGCACAAGTGTGGAAGAAACTGGATAGAGGAGTTGCCGGCGGCTCTTTGGTCAATCAGGAAGACACCAAATCGAGCCACCGGACAGACACCCTTTGCTCTTGTCTATGGAGCAGAGGCAGTTCTCCCCACGGAACTCGTATACGGATCTCCTCGAGTGCTCGCTTACGACGAGCTCGAGCAAGAGCAACTGCGACAAGATAATGCATTGCTCCTCGAGGAGGAACGTCTCCAGGCTGCTGTACGAGCTGCTCGATACCAGCAAGCCTTGCGTCGCTATCATAGCCGCAAGGTCAAGGCCAGGAGTCTTGAGGAAGGCGACCTTGTTCTTCGGCGCGTTCAGTCCGCCAAGAACTCCAACAAGTTGACGCCGAAGTGGGAAGGCCCTTATCGGGTGAGACAAGTCACAAGGCCTGGCGCTGTCCGCCTTGAGACCGAAGAAGGCATACCGGTGAGCAACTCCTGGAACATAGAGCATCTTCGCAAGTTTCACCCATAAGGCGCGGTTGCCGTGATCCGCTCCGGCAACCACCTTTTGTACAAGTCTTGCCGCTGTCGCATGTAAACCTTTGTACAAAGCCGGGCACAGACCCCGTGCATCAGTAAAAATTTTGTGCTTCGCACCATTTGTCATTTCGTGCTTTTCCTTGTACTTGCATGTATCATCTGACATTTCGTGCAGCACACACTCCCGGTAAGCAGTAACAAGCCGCAAGGCTCCGTACTTGTATTTCCTTCTCTTTTGTCTTTCTCTCTGAAACAAAAGGACCGTTCCTCGCGCACAAGTTTGCCGGGGGGGAGGAGATAGAAGTATGGACCAAGTGCTGTTCAAGAAAGAAAAGTCTTGCCGGGAAGTGAACAACCCAATGAAAGCTAAGTCACCAAAGTTTGAGCATTCAAATTTTTAAATTTTAGTTACCTTCCTTGAACAACCACACTTTGTATGGGAAACCTGTGCGCGGAGGAACCTACCCGTGGCTAGCCGCGCCCTTACTTTGTTTCGAGCACACTCAACGGCTTAAGTGAGCTGCGACAAGTGTCGCGCCCTTACTTCGTTTTCGAGTTCGCTCAGCAATCTAAGTGTGCTGCGACTAGCTGCGGCAAGGTTTCTTGCCGACAAGGCCTTTGCTAGCAGGCTGCTAAGAGTCCCGCACTCAGCGCTCGCGGCAAGGGCCCCTTGCCGGCAAGTTCCCCTAAAAGCGTAAGGTGAAAAGCATACAAAGTGAAGGACCAAAAGCAAGGGAGATAACACTGCATTGATTATCCAAAATAAGAGTATATATTACAAAGATAGCTTGCCGCTGTTCTAATCAACTACTGCCTGTGACTCAATCAGCAGCGGTGAGGGAAGCAAGAAGCCTAATCCCTACGGTCTCCGTCGACCCTCTGGATCTTGCCCACCTTGGCTACAATGTGGGCAACTTGGGCCTTCAATGCCTCCTTATCAGCTTCGGGCGGCAGGGTCCGGAGGACGTTGACAAGGTTGATCCCGGGGTTGCGGAAGACAATCTTCGACAGCACCTGCTCCATGGTGCCCATGCAGAGCCGGCGCACCTCGTCGGCCAGCTGCTCGGGGATCTTCTCCCGCAGCCGCGCAAGCGCCGGCGCCACTCCCCTGAAGAACAGACTCAGTTTGGCGCTGTGAGGGAGGTTCTCGTCGGGGGAGTACACGAGATGCTCCGCCCTCAACGCCATCATCTCCATGTCGATGTTGGCGGCGGAGGTGACGAGGTCCTCAGTCCATCGCTCCACCGTCTGCTGGAATTGGGTTTGCGAGACGGCGGTGCTTTCCAGCAGGGCCCTCTCAGCGCGGAGATCGTCCTTCAGCTTCGTCTCGCGGTCCCGGGCAGCATCAAGCGAGTCAGTAAGGGTGGAGACCTTCAGCTCTAAATCGGCGATGGAGTCCCTGGCGTCGGTGAGCTCTTTACCCTTCTCGGAGAGGCGGATTTGCAGTTCCGAGTTGGTGTGGGCGTCCTTCTCCCGCTCCACGTTGAGCGCGGTGACTCTGTCGTCGCTCGCCTTCAAGAACAGCTCCAGCTGCGCCACTCTGGCCTCCAGTTCCTTCTTGGCAGTCTCTGCGGCGGCAGCGGCGTCCCTCGCCTCCTGCAGGGCCCCGCCAATAGCCTGCTCCCGAGTGGTGAGGTCGTCCTCGTGGCTGTCGAGGTCGACCTTCCGCTGGTTGAGCGCCCCTTCCCGCCGAGACAGCTCTTCGGCGGCCAGACGCTGCTGCTCCTCGACCTCGGCCTTTTCGAGGATGAATGCTTGCTGCGCCCCGGCAAGCTCTTCGCGCTCCTCCGCCAAGTTTCGGAGGGCCGCCTGGTTGGCGGCACGGAGCTCCACGGCGCGCTTCTCCAGGTCAGCACCAGCCTTGGCAACCAGAGCCTCCCGAGACTCCAACTTCGCCTGCCTGGCCCGGTACAAGGCCAGGAGCCGGCGAAGGAGCCGCTCCTCTTCGGGCTCATCGCTGCTTCCGGGCGCATCAACCACCTTCAATCCGGCGGAGGCGAGGACTTCTCCGTCGAATGTCTCTCCCTCCGCGGGTGCCCTTGATGAGGACGCCCACAGGACTTGGATGAACACCCCGTTGGCGGCCTCCAGATAAACGTCCGACCCAGCGGCTGAGGCGGAAGGGTCGGCGGCCGGTGCAGCGTCCGGCGCTCCCGCGGCCTCCGGGCCAGCCATATGGTCGCCGGTCCCTTCCCCAGCCGCGGCGTCGGCAGTTGGGGCATTCTCCTCGGCAGCTGGCTCGTCGGCGCCGACCGTTCCTTCCGTGGCGGTGCCATCGCCGGTTTCGCCGCGCGCCTCCTCCTCGACGATGGTTTCTGTCTCCATCGGCTCCGGAGCGGGCGGGTCTGACAACAGAAGAAAAAGAAAAGAAAGATTGTCAAGCAAATATCCAAAAAGACGAATTCAAGAAGAAGAAGTTACAAGGTTTACCTTCGCGGACTTCTTCGACGACGGGGTCCCTCGCCGGGGAATTCTCCCTTGGCGGCGGAGTAGTAGCCCTTGTTGGCGGAGGGCCGCTTGCGCCCTCCCTTGGCGGGGTGCTCACCCTTGTCGGGCTGCTCGCCCTTGGCGGAGTACCCGCCCTTGGCGGAGCACTGTCCCTCGCCGGGGAGCTCATCCTTGGCGGGGAGGGTGGAGCAAGCGGCTCGTCGGGGGCGCCCTCCTGGTGCTCCTGCGGCTGCGGCTCCACTTCTGCACAAGACAACAAGACATCAGTACTGACAATAACCTCAAGCGCACCCATCAAGCAGGAAAGTGAACATCAGGACTTACGCTGGGGGCTGCGCTGGGGGCTGCTCACCGGAGCAGCGGACTGGTCCGGCAAGTTTGCCGCCGGCGCATCCTCCGTCGCTGCGGCAGGCTCGTCGTCCTCGATGTTGACCACAGGGATTTTGGCCCTCTTCGCCATCCTCTGGGTCAAGGTCCTGCGAAACAAGATCAAGATCAGAACCAAGCAAGAGAAATCAAGACAAAATCAAAGGAAATGAAAAATTGCAAGTACTTACTCTTCCTCCTCTTCGTCGGAGCTGAGAGCGGAGAAGTCAAATCTCGCCTCGTGTGCTCCAGCGCGAGGAGCTGGAGGAGAGGGCTCCCTCGGGCGCTTGGCGGGCTCCGGAGCTGCGGGCTGTGAAGACCCAGCACCGGTCGTCGCTGAGGACCGAGGAGCAGAATGTACCCCGGAGTCATTCCGGGAAGACCCCCCTCCGCTTGTCGCTCGGGCATGGGGCGCCTCCTTGACGACCTTACTCGTCGTGGTGGCGCGCGTCGCCCGGCGCTGCGGTCACTGTTGAGGCGCCGGCGGCCTCACCGTCTCGACGGCCTTGCGGAGACGCTTCTTCGGTTGCGGCGGAGGGCTTGGGCTTGGTGGTGGCAGAGAGTTCTCCGAGGACGAGGAGGCGTCGTCGTCAAGATTCAGGGATCCGCCGGAGTCTTCATCGGAATCACCGGACTCGGCCTCCTCCTCCTCCTCGGAAGGCCCGTTGGACTCAGTACCCTGCCCGGCAGCCTCGCCAATCCCGGCAGGCTCCCCGGTAGGCTCCCCGGCAAACTCCTCGGGCGTGATCTGCAGTAGCTTGAGGATTTCCTCCTCCTCGGCCTGGCTCACCGCGTCCGCCGCCTCCACTTCATCAACAGTATATCCAAACTCACCTGCCGCTGCTGCCGCGGCGGCCTGCTCCATCCTGGAGGCAATGTACGCCACATCCCGCGCGGTGGTCTCCCGGGTGAGCCCCTTCCTCTCATCGGCATTGCGTGGTTTTTCAACCAAGTTGTCGAAGAAGGCTTGCACGGTCTCCGCTGAAGGCTCCAGCCAAGTGGGGACGACCCCGTGGGAGTCGCACTCTGGCATTGCCGCGCGGATGGCACTGAGGGCAGTGTTGTTGCACAAAGGGACTATTCCGGTCGACGGTTTGAACCACTCCGGGTGCTTGGGGTCGTGTTTGAACAGTTCCCAGACCAGCCCCTTCAGCTCCAGGACGGTGAAGTTGTAGTTCAACCCGGGGCGCAGCCTCATACGGTCTGCCGCGTTGCCGAATTCCCAAGCAGGCCTCTTCCTTTCCTGCAGAGGGGCGATGCGGCGGCGGAGGAAATCAGCTCCAACTTCACCCACAGTCAGATTGGCAGCCCGGAGACGAAGAATCCTAGTTAGGGCGATCTGCAGCTTGTCGTCCTCCGGGGCCAAGTCACTCCAATCCTTGCCGCGCACTATGGCAGTCTGGCGCGGCAAGGTAAACTGCTCGGGCTCCTTTTCCAGAATCCAACACCAATCTGCCCTCCACTCCTCCCACTTGCCGCAGAGCTCTCCCTTCAAGTACGCCTCCTTCTTGTTCAGCCTGAAGATCCAAGAGATGCCGCCGGAGAGGGGGGATCCGGACTCTACTCTAGGCGTGAAGAAGTAGCGGAAAAGAGCTACATTTGGGTGGACCCCAACGTAGTTTTTGCACAGATGTGCGAAAGCAGCTAAGGTGAGGACGGCGTTGGGGGTGAAATCTAAGAGACGGAAGCCGTACGTATTCATCACATCGCAGAAGAACTCCGAGAACGGAGGGCAAAGACCGCAATAGAAGAATGCAGCAAAGAAGTAGTAACCTCCCGGGAACATGTCGACGGCCACGGCGGGGAGGACTTGGGTGCGGGGATGATCCTTCGTCTCCCTCGCCCAGAACAAGTAGTACTTGTCCCGCAGCTCCCTCGGGCCGAGCCTTCGCGGGAAGACCACCCTCTTTCTCCGCATGGCTGCCAGCCTCGCCGCCTGCTCGGACTTCTCCTTCTTCGCCTTGTCGCCCTTCGCCTTGTCGCTCTTCGCCTGGTCGCTCTTCGGGGCCATGGCAGGGGCGGCGAGGGAGGACGGCGGCACGGCGGGTGGGGAAGACGGTGGAGGAAGGGCAGAGGCAGGGAGCGGCGGGGGTTTCTGAGGACTCAAGGCACAATGAAGACGATGGGGGAAACTGCCCCTGCTTCCTCTGCTTTTAAGGGGGAAGTGGGGGACGTTCCGCATTTCCCATTAAAGAACAGGCCACGATCTCTCCCACGACGCCGCAATCGACGCGTGCCGTTAGGGAGGGATGCGGCGGATACGGAGAGGGATACGGCTCGCCGTGGGCCGCGTGTGCCCGTGCACTGTCTTGGGCCTGGCCCAACAGCGCTCGGCACCGTGTGTGGCCCAGGCCCGGGGGCTCCTGTCGGTGTACTAAGGTAGGGGTACATTAGTACCCCAACTTGTGCACGGGCAGTAGCAGCTTCCCGCGGCAGGGCTTACCACGCGCTTGACAAGGCCCGCCCCAGTCCCCTTCAAGCCATTCAAGAACAAAGTATTCAAGTTAAGAGACAAGACCCCGGCAAGAGGAGCTTGCCGGGAAGGCCGCACCAGGCTCAAGGACATCTTTTCAGCACGAGGCCCTAGCAAGAGGTGCTTGCCAGGAAGGCCAGAGGACAACACCGCAAAAGATATATCGCGGCGCATCGTGCGCCCCGGCAGGGCCCGGGAAGCGGCAAGCTTCCGGGCCCGGCAAGATAGCAGCCCCGGCAAGGTGCTTCCCGGGGGAAGCTCACACTGTGTGCCTGCGCTCCAGCTCATTCGGCCACGCGTCGCCCTGGGGCCCTTCTAGGGGCACGTGGCAGATGGCTGTGCAGCCTGAGGGACACGCTGGCGAGCCGCGGTGACGAAGCTACCACCATGGCGAACGGAGACGCATGGACAGACGCTTTTGGAGTCGACGGCGACGGGCATTAAATGCCCTTGTCCCCCACCATCAAGGTTAGGTGAAGACCACTGTTCATACACTGTTCATGCACTGTTACAACTACCACCAAATTTACATTTTTACCCTCCTCTACGTTGACACCTGTCGGTGACCCCTTTGAGCTATAAAAGGAGGCCCATGCACAACGTAGAGGGGGTTCGATACCAGAAACTTGCTCACTCCCTCGCTCGGTGTAGCTGGTACTGTAGATCTTCAAGCTCCCGAGCTCCGAAAACTCAATACAACCAAAGCAGGAGTAGGGTTTTAGGCGTCATCGCGGCCCGAACCTGGGTAAACTGCCCGCGTGTGCCCCTCAATCTGCTCTCCGTGCTCCCTCCGCTCCCTTACCGCAACGTAGAAGGGGCTCCGGTCCCATAGGTGCTCGTGGGAGGAAAGTTTCCCCCGACAATTCCAAAACTGACTAAAAATATTTTTGCGGATTTTTCGAAGTCCATTTACTTACCGTATCACGTACATCCTTTATTTCATGATTCTGGAGTGTTCTGGAAGGTTTCTTTTATGTGTTCCTACGTTGTCACGGTTTGGATAATATTTCTTTCAACATTAATAGGCATACCTTCGATATAATATTTGATTCTTTGACCATTGACCACCATCGGCTTTGTACCTTCGGCATTATTTATTTTGATGGCTCCAGAACGATAGTCTTCTTCGATAACATAAGGTCCTTCCCATTTAGAGGGAAGTTTTCCTACAATGAATCTAAAATGACAGTTGTACAATAAAACATATTCACCCACTTTGAATTCCCGCTTTTGGATTCTTTTATCATGCCATCTTTTTGAAGGAAATATGCCCTAGAGGCAATAATAAAGTTATTATTTATCTCCTTATATCATGATAAATGTTTATTATTCATGCTAGAATTGTATTAACCGAAAACTTAGTACATGTGTGAATACATAGACAAAACAGAGTGTCCCTAGTATGCCTCTACTAGACTAGCTCATTGATCAAAGATGGTTATGTTTCCTAGCCATAGACATGAGTTGTCATTTGATCAATGGGATCACATCATTAGGAGAATGATGTGATGGACAAGACCCATTCGTTAGCTTAACACTATGATCGTTTAGTTTTACTGCTATTGCTTTCTTCATGACTTATACATGTTCCTATGACGATGAGATTATGCAACTCCCGAATACCGGAGGAACACCTTGTGTGCTATCAAATGTCACAACGTAACTGGGTGATTATAAAGATTCTCTACAGGTGTCTCCGAAGGTGTTCGTGGTGTTGGCATAGATCTAGAATAGGATTTGTCACTTCGAGTGCCGGAGAGGTATCTCTGGGCCCTCTCGGTAATGCACATCATAATAAGCCTTGCAAGAAAATGACTAATGAGTTAGTCACGAGATGATGTATTATGGAACGAGTAAAGAGACTTCCCGGTAACGAGATTGAACTAGGTATAGAGATACCGACGATCGAATCTCGGGCAAGTAACATACCGATGACAAAAGGAACAACGTATGTTGTTATGCGGTTTGACCGATAAAGATCTTCGTAGAATATGTAGGAGCCAATATGAGCATCCAGGTTCTGCTATTGGTTATTGACTGGAGATGAGTCTCGGTCATGTCTACATAGTTCTCGAACCCGTAGGGTCCGCACGCTTAACGTTTGATGACGATCGGTATTATGAGTTTATGAGTTTTGATGTACCGAAGGTAGCTCGGAGTCCCGGATGAGATCACGGACATGACGAGGAGTCTCGGAATGTCCGAGGCGTAAAGATTGATATATTGGACGACTATATTCGGACACCAGAAGTGTTCCGTAAAGTTTCGGAATTAACCGGAGTACCGGGGGGGTTACCGGAACCCCGTGGGGAAGCTATGGGCCTTAATGGGCCGTAGGAAAAAGAGGGAAGGAGGGCCAGGGCTGGGTCGCGCCCCCCCCCCCCCACCCCTTGGTCCGAATTGGACAAGGAAGGAGGGGGGACGGCGCCCCTTTCCTTCTCCTTCTCCCTCTCCTTCCTTTCCCCCTTCTCCCTTTTGGTAGTTCCTACTAGGAATCCTATTCCTAGTAGGATTGCTCCTCCTTGGCGCGCCAATAGGGGCCGGCCGGCCTGCCCCTTCCTCCTTTATATACGGGGGCAGGAGGGCACCCAAAGACACACAAGTTGAATTGTTTTAGCCGTGTGCGGTGCCCCCCTCCAAAGAAACACATCTCGGTCATACTGTCGCAATGCTTAGGCGAAGCCCTGCGCCGGTAACTTCATCATATCCGTCACCACGCCGTCGTGCTGACAAAACTCTCCCATGAAGCTCAACTGGATCAAGAGCTCGTGGGACGTCATCAAGCTGAATGTGTGCTAAACGCGGAGGTGACGTACGTTTGGTGCTTGATCGGTTGGATCGCGAAGAAGTTCGACTACATCAACCGCGTCACTTGACGCTTCCGCTCCCGGTCTACGAGGGTACGTAGACACACTCTCCCTCTCGTTTCTATGCATCTGGTAGATAGTTCTTGCGTGATTGTCGGAAAATTTTAAAATACTACGTTCCCCAACAATGGCATCATGAGCCAGGTCTATGCGTGGATGATATGCACGTGTAGAACACAATGAGTTGTGGGCGATACTAGTCATACTGCTTACCAGTATGTCATACTTTGCTTCGGCGGTATTGTGAGATGAAGCGGCCCGGACCGACATTACGCCTACGCTTACGCGAGACTGGTTTCACCATTATGAGCACTCGTTGCTTAAAGGTGACTGGCGGGTGTCTGTCTCTCTCACTTTAGCTGAATCAAGTGTGGCTACGCCCAGTCCTTGTGAAGGTTAAAACAGCACATACTTGACGAAACATCGTTGTGGTTTTTGTATGCGTAGGTAAGAACGGTTCTTGCTAAGCCCGTAGCAGCTACGTAAAACTTGCAACAACAAAGTAGAGGACGTCTAACTTATTTTTGCAGGGCATGTTGTGATGTGATATGGTCAAGACATGATGAGATATACGGTTTTGTATGAGATGATCATGTTTTGTAAAGTTATCGGCAACTGGCAGGAGCCATATGGTTGTCGCTTTATTGTATGAAATGCAATCGCCATGTAATTGCTTTACTTTATCACTAAGCGGTAGCGATAGTCGTAGAAGTAATAGTTGGCGAGACGACAACGATACTACGATGGAGATCAAGGTGTCGCGCCGGTGACGAAGGTGATCATGAAGGTGCTTTGGAGATGGAGATCAAAAGCACAAGATGATGATGGCCATATCATGTCACATATTTTGATTGCATGTGATGTTTATCTTATTTTGCTTAGTACGGCGGTAGCATTATAAGATGATCCCTTACAAAATTTTAAGGTATAAGTGTTCTCCCTGAGTATACACCATTGCGAAAGTTCGTCGTGCCGAGACACCACGTGATGATCGGGTGTGATAAGCTCTATGTTCAAATACAATGGGTGTAAGCCAGTTTTGCACACGCAGAATACTCGGGTTAAACTTGACGAGCCTAGCATATGCAGATATGGCCTCGGAACACTTGAGACCGAAAGGTCGAGCGTGAATCATATAGTATATATGATCAACATAAGATGTTCACCATTGAAACTACTCCATCTCACGTGATGATCGGACATGGTTTAGTTGATTTGGATCACGTGATCATTTAGATAACCAGAGGGATGTCTATCTAAGTGGGAGTTCTCCAAGTAATATGATTAATTGAACTTTAATTTATCATGAACTTGGTCCTTGTAGTATTAGCATATCTGTGTTGTAGATCAATAGCTCGCGATATAGCTCCCCGTTTATTTTATATGTTCCTAGAGAAATATAAGTTGAAAGATGTTAGTAGCAATGATGCGGACTAGGTCCGTGATCTGAGGATTATCCTCATTGCTGCACAGAAGTATTATGCCCTTGATGCACCGCTAGGTGATGAACCTATTGCAGGAGCAGATGCGGACGTTATGAACGTTTGACAAGCTCGGTATGATGACTACTTGATAGTTTAGTGCGCCATGCTTTACGGCTTATAACCGGGACTTCAAAAACATTTTGATCGCCATGGAGCATATGATATGTTCCAAGAGTTGAAATTAGTATTTCATACTCATGCCCGTGTCAAGAGGTATAAGACCTCTAACAGTACATTGCCTACAAGATGGAGAAGAATAGCTCAACCAGTGAGCATGTGCTCAGATTGTCTGGGTACTACAGTTGCTTGAATCAAGTGGGAGTTAATCTTCCAGATAAGATAGTAATTGACAAAGTTCTCTAGACACTATCACCAAGTTAGTAGAACTTCATGATGAACTATAATATGAAAGGGATGACAAAATTAATTCCCGAGCTCTTCGCGATACTGAAATCGGCAAAGGTAGAAATCAAGAAAGAGCATCAAGTGTTGATGGTTAACAAAACCACTTGTTTCAAGTAAATGGTAAAGGGATAGAAGGGGAACTTCAAGAAGAATGACAAGCAAGTTGTCACTCCCGTGAAGAAACCCAAAGCTAAACTCAAGCCTGAAACTAAGTGCTTCTACTGCAAAGGAAATGGTCACTGGAAGTGGAACTGCCCTAGATACTTGGTGGATAAGAAGGATGGCAAAGTGAACAAAGGTATATTTGATATACAGATTATTGATGTGTACTTTACTAGTGTTCATAGCAACCCCTAGGTATTTGATATCAGTTCAATTGCTAAAATTAGTAACTCGAAACAAGAGTTGCAGAATGAACAGAGACTAGTTAAAGGTGAAGTGACAATGTGTGTTGGAAGTGGTTCCAAGATTGATATGATCATCATCGCACACTCCCTATACTTTCGGGATTAGTGTAGAACCTAAATAAATGTTATTTGGCATTTGCGTGAAACATGAATATGATTTGATCATGTTTGTTGCAATACGGTTATTCATTTAAAGTCATAGAATAATTGTTATTCTGTTTACATGAATAAAGCCTTCGATGGTCATACACCCAATGAAAATAGTTTGTTGGATCTTGATCGTAGTGATACACATATTCATAATATTGAAGCCAAAAGATGCAAGGTTAATAATGATAGTGCAACTTATTTGTGGCACTGCCGTTTAGGTCATATTGGTGTAAAGCGCATGAAGAAACTCCATAGTGATGGACTTTTGGAATCACTTGATTATGAATCACTTGGTGCTTGCGAACCATGCCCCATGGGCAAGATGACTAAAACTCCGTTCTCCGGAACAATGGAGCGAGCAACAGATTTGTTGGAAATCATACATACTGATGTATGTGGACCGATGGGTGTTGAAGCTCGTGGCGAGTATCGTTATTTTCTGACCTTCACTGATGATTTGAGCAGATATGGGTATATCTACTTGATGAAGCACAAGTCTGAAACATTTGAAAAGTTCAAAGAATTTCAGAGTGAAGTAGAGAATCGTCGTAACAAGAAAATAAAGTTTCTACGATCTGATAGTGGAGGTGAATATTTGAGTTACGAGTTTGGTCTTCATTTGAAACAATGTGGAATAGTTTTCACAACTCACGCCACCCGGAACACCACAACATAATGGTGTGTCTGAACGTCGTAACCGTACTTTATTAGATATGGTGCGATCTATGATGTCTCTTAGCGATTTACCACTATAGTTTTGGGTGATGCATTAAAGACAGCTGCATTCACGTTAAATAGGGCACCATCTAAATCCGTTGAGACGACGCCTTATGAACTGTGGTTTGGCAAGAAACCAAAGTTGTCGTTTCTTAAAGTTTGGGGCTGCGATGCTTATGTGAAAAAGCTTCAACCTGATAAGCTCGAACCCAAGTCGGAGAAATGTGTCTTCATAGGATACCCAAAGGAAACTGTTGGGTACACCTTCTATCACAGATCCGAAGGCAAGATATTCGTTGCTATGAATGGATCCTTTCTAGAGAAGGAGTTTCTCTCGGAAGAAGTGAGTGGGAGGAAAGTGGAACTTGATGAGGTAATTGTACCTTCTCCCGAATTGGATAGTAGTACATCACAGAAACTAGTTCTAGTGATTCCTACACCAATTAGTGAGGAAGCTAATGATGATGATCATGAAACTTCAGATCAAGTTACTGTTGAATCTCGTAGGTCAACCAGAGTATGTTCCGCACCAGAGTGGTATGGTAACCCTATTTTGGAAGTCATGTTACTAGACCATGATGAACCTACGAACTATGAGGAAGCGATGATGAGCCCAAATTCCGCAAAATGGCTTGAGGCCATGAAATCTGAGATGGGATCCATGTATGAGAACAAAGTGTGGACTTTGGTTGACTTGCGCGATGATCAGCAAGCCATTAAAAATAAATGGATCTTTAAGAGGAAGACTGACGCCGATGGTAATGTTACTGTCTACAAAGCTCGACTTGTTGCGAAAGGTTTTCGACAAGTTCAAGGTGTTGACTACGATGAGATTTTCTCACCCGTAGCGATGCTTAAGTCTGTCCGAATCATGTTAGCCATTGCCATATTTTATGAAATTTGGCAAATGGATAACGAAACTGCGTTCTTTAATGGATTTATTGAAGAAGAGTTGTATATGATGCAACCAGAAGGTTTTGTCAATCCTAAAGGTGCTAGCAAATTGTGCAAGCTCCAGCGATCCATCTATGGACTGGTGCAAGCATCTCGGAGTTGGAATATACGCTTTGATAAGTTTATCAAAGCATATAGTTTTATACGGACTTGCGGTGAAGCCTGTATATACAAGAAAGTGAGTGGGAGCACTACAGCCTTTCTGATAAGTATATGTGAATGACATATTGTCGATCGGAAATGATGTAGAATTTTCTAGAAAGCATGAAGGAGTGTTTGAAAGGAGTTTTTCAAAGAAAGACCTCGGTGAAGCTGCTTACATATTGGGCATCACGATCTATAGATAGATCAAGACGCTCGATAAGTTTTTTCAATGAGTACATACCTTGACAAGTTTTTGAAGTAGTTCAAAATGGATCAGTCAGAGAAGGAGTTCTTGCCTGAGTTGTAAGGCATGAAGTTGAGTAAGACTCAAAGCCCGATCTCGGCAAAAGATAGAGAAAGAATGAAAGTCATTCCCTATGCCTCGGCCATAGGTTCTATAAAGTATGCCATGTTGTGTACCAAACCTGTTGTGTACCTTACCATGAGTTTGGCAAGGAGGTACAAAAGTGATCCAGGAGTAGATCACTGGACATCGGTCAAAATTATCCTTAGTTACTGGATAACTAAGGAAATGGTTTCTCGATTATGGAGGTGATAAAGAGTTTGTCGTAAAGAGTTACACCGATGCAAGCTTTACACTAATCCAGATGACTCTAAGTATCAATTTGGATGCATATTAGAAGTGGGAGCAATTAGCTAGAGTAGCTCCATGCAGAGCATTGTAGACATAGAAATTTGCGAAATACATACAGATCTGAATGTGTCAGACCCATTGACTAAACTTCTCTCACAAGCAAAACATGATCACACCTTACTACTCTTGGGTGTTAATCACATAGCGATGTGAACTAGATTATTGACTCTAGTAAACCTTTTGGGTATTGGTCACATGGCGATGTGAACTATGGGTGTTATTCACATAACGATTTGAACTATCGGTGTTAAATCAAATGGAGATGTGAACTAGATTATTGACTCTAGTGCAAGTGGGAGACTGAAGGAAATATGCCCTAGAGGCAATAATAAAGTAATTATTTATTTCCTTATATCATGATAATTTTTTATTATTCATGCTAGAATTGTATTAACCGGAAACTTAGTACATGTGTGAATACATAGACAAAACAGAGTGTCCCTAGTATGCCTCTACTAGACTAGCTCATTGATCAAAGATGGTTATGTTTCCTAGCCATAGACATGAGTTGTCATTTGATCAACGGGATCACATCATTAGGAGAATGATGTGATGGACAAGACCCATCCGTTGGCTTAGCACTATGATCCTTTAGTTTTACTGCTATTGCTTTCTTCATGACTTATACATGTTCCTATGACTATGAGATTATGCAACTCCCGAATACCGGAGGAACACCTTGTGTGCTATCAAACGTAACAACATAACTGGGTGATTATAAAGATGCTCTATAGGTGTCTCCGAAGGTGTTCATGGTGTTGGCATAGATCAAGAATAGGATTTGTCACTCCGAGTGTCGGAGAGGTATATCTGGGCCCTTTCGGTAATGCACATCATAATAAGCCTTGCAAGAAAATGACTAATGAGTTAGTCACGATATGATGTATTACGGAACGAGTAAAGAGACTTGCCGGTAACGAGATTGAACTAGGTATAGAGATACCGACGATCGAATCTCGGGCAAGTAACATACCGATGACAAAAGGAACAACATATGTTGTTATGCGGTTTGACCGATAAAGATCTTCGTAGAATATGAAGGAGCCAATATGAGCATACAGGTTCCGCTATTGCTTATTGACCGGAGATGAGTCTCGGTCATGTCTACATAGTTCTCGAACTCGTAGGGTCCGCACGCTTAACGTTTGATGATGATCGGTATTATGAGTTTATGAGTTTTGATGTACCGAAGGTAGTTCGGAGTCCCGGATGAGATCACGGACATGACGTGGAGTCTCGGAATGTCCGAGACGTAAAGATTGATATATTGGACGACTATATTCGGACACCGGAAGTGTTCCGTAAAGTTTCGGAATTAACCGGAGTACCAGGGGGGTTATCGGAACCCCCTGGGGAAGCTATGGGCCTTAATGGGTCGTATGAGAAAGATGCGAGGAGGGCCAGGGCTGGGCCGTGCACCCCCCACCCCTTGGTCCGAATTGGACAAGGAAGGAGGGGGCCCGGTGCCCCTTTCCTTCTCCTTCTCCCTCTCCTTCCTTCCCCCCTTCTCCCTTTTGGTAGTTCCTACTAGGAATAGGATTGCAATCCTATTCCTAGTAGGATTGCTCCTCCTTGGCGCGCCAATAGGGGCCGGCCGGCCTCCCCCCTTGCTCCTTTATATACGGGGGCAGGAGGGCACCCAAAGACACACAAGTTGAATTGTTTTAGCCGTGTGCGGTGCCCCCCTCCACAGAAACACACCTCGGTCATACTGTCGCAGTGCTTAGGCGAAGCCCTGCGCCGGTAACTTCATCATATCCATCACCACGCCGTCGTGCTGACGAAACTCTCCCGTGAAGCTCAACTGGATCAAAAGCTCGTGGGACGTCATCAAGCTGAACATGTGTTGAACGCGGAGGTGTCGTACTTTCGGTGCTTGATCGGTTGGATCGCGAAGAAGTTCGACTACATCAACCACGTCACTTGACGCTTCCGCTCCCGGTCTACGAGGGTAAGTAGACACACTCTCCCTCTCGTTGCTATGCATCTAGTAGATAGATCTTCCGTGATCGTAGGAAAATTTTAAAATACTACGTTCCCCAACACTTTTAACTTTTTCTTTGAATAGTTTGGCATTTTCATAAGCTTGGGTTCTCCATTCATCTAGTGAGCTAATATCAAATAACCACTTTTCACCAGCAAGTTTGAAATCATAGTTGAGTTCTTTAATTGCCCAATATGCTTTATGTTCTAAATCAAGAGGCAAATGCCAAGCTTTTCCATAAACCATTTTATAAGGAGACATACCCATAGGATTTTTATACATTGTTTTGTAGGCCCAAAGTGCATCATCCAATTTCTTGGACCAATTCTTTCAAGACCTATTGACAGTTTTTGGCAATATTAGTTTTATTTATCTATTACTAAGTTCAACTTGACCACTAGATTGAGGATGATAGGGTGATGCAATTCTATGGTTAACATCATACTTGGCAAGCATTTTATGGAAAGCACCATGAATAAAGTGTGAACCACCACCAGTCATTAAGTATCTAGGGACAACAAATCTCAGGAAAATAACTTCCTTAAGCATTTTAATAGAGGTGTTGTGATCAACACCACTAGTTGGAATAGCTTCTACCCACTTAGTAACATAATCTACAGCAACCTAAATATGAGTATATCCATTAGAGGAAGGAAAAGGTCCCATGTAATCAAATCCCCAAACATCAAATGGTTCAACAATAATTCATAGGAATTTCTTGATGCTTACCGATATCACCTATTCTTTGGCATTCATCACAAGATAAGACAAACTTACGAGCATCCCTGGAGAGAGTAGGCCAATAAAAACTAGATTTTAAGACCTTGTGAGCACTTCTGTCTCCCGCATGATAGCCTCCATAAGCTTCAGAGTGACATTTCCATAGGATTTGTTCCTTTTCATGCTCAGGTACACAACATCTAATAATACCATATACTCCTTCTTTATAAAGATGTGGGTCATTTCGAAAGTAATGTTTTAAATCATATGAGATTTTTTTTTTCTTTTGTTCGTATGTGAAGCTAGGTGGTATGTATTTAGAAACAATATAATTAGCATAGTCGGCATACCAATGTGTGTTATTGGAAACATTTATTGCAGCTAATTGTTCATCAAGAAAACTAGCATCAATAGGTAGTGGGTCATCAAAAACATTCTCCGACATAGACAAGTTATCAGCTACGGGGTTCTCAGCCCCTTTCCTATCAGTGATATGCAAATCAAATTCTTGTAGCAAGAGAACCCACCTAATGAGTCTAGGTTTAGCATCTTTCTTTTCCATAAGATATTTTATTGCAGCATGATCACTGTGAACAATTACTTTTGAGTCCACAATATATGATCTAAATTTATCACAAGAAAACACAAATGCTATAAATTCTTTTTCAGTTGTAGCATAATTTCTTTGTGCACTATCTAGAGTTTTACTTGCATAATGAATGACATTCAGTTTCTTATCAACTCTTTGTCCTAGAACAGCACCAACAGCATAATCACTAGCATCACACATAATTTCAAAAGGCAAGTTCCAATCAGGTGGTTGAACAATAGGTGCAGAATTTAAGGCTTTCTTGAGTGTTTCAAAGGCTTCTACACAATCATCATCAAAAACAAAAGGAATATCCTTCTGCAAAAGATTTGTGGGAGGCCTAGAAATTTAAGTAAAGTCTTTGATAAATCTCCTACAGAAACCAGCATGACCAAGGAAACTAGGAATACCTTTGATATCTTTAGGACATGTCATTTTCTCAACTGCACCAACCTTAGCTTTGTCCACCTCAATACCATTTTCAGATATTTTATTGCCCAAAACAATACCTTCGTTAACCATAAAGTGGCACTTCTCCCGATTCAAGACAAGATTAGTTTTCTTACATCTCTGTAGAACTCGATCAAGATTGCTTAAACAATCATCAAAAGACTTCCCATAAACAGAAAAAGTCATCCATGAAAACCTCAATGATGTTTTCACAAAAATCAGATACTATAGCAGTCATACATCTTTGAAAGGTAGCAGGTGCATTGCATAAACTAAAAGGCATACGTCTATAAGCATAATTTCCAAAATGAAAAGTCAAAGTGGTCTTTTCTTGATCAGGTTGTGAAACAGGTATTTGTGAGAAACTAGAATATCCATCAAGGAAACAAAAGTGTGTGTGCTTAGATAATATTTCTAGCATTTTATCAATAAAAGGCAGAGGGTAATTATCTTTTCTATTTGCTTTGTTTAATTTTTCTAAAATCAATTACAATTCTATAGGTTGTAACAATTCTTTGTGGAATAAGTTCATTTTTATCATTAGGAACAACAGTAATACCTTCTTTCTTAGGAACACAATGAAGAGGACTTACCCATCTACTATCAGCTCTGGGATAGATTATACCTGCTTCCAAAAGTTTTAATATTTTCGTCCCTACCACTTCTTTCATCTTCGGACTCAGTCGATGTTGGTGATCAACAAGGAGTTTAGCATCAGGTTCCATATTAATCTTGTGCTGACATAGAGTTTGACTAATGCCCTTAAGATCATCAAGAGTATATCCAATAGCAGTCCAGTGCTTCCTTAGAATTTTCAATAATCTTTCTTCTTTATGTTCTGAAAGGTTAGGGCTAATAATAACAGGATATATCTTTTTCTCATCAAGATAAGCATATTTTAAAGTGTGAGGTAGTTGCTTTAATTCAAACACAGGATCACCTTTAGGTGGAGGAGGACCTCCTAGAGTTTCAATAGGTAAGTTGTGCTTAAGCAGAGGTTGTTGTTCAAATAAGATTGTATCTATTTCATTTCTCTCATGCATGCATAAATAATTTTCATGGTCTAGCAAATATTGTTGTAAAGGATCAGTGGGGGGTACAACAATAGAAGCAAGACCAACTATTTCATCCTTACAAGGCAATTCTTTTTTATGATGTTTTCTACTAAACTTAGAAAAATTAGACTCATGAGACTCATCACCGAAGCTAACACTAACAGTTTGTTGAGTACAGTCTATAGTAGCACTGTCGGTGCTCAAGAAAGGTCTACCAAAAATTATGGGACAAAAGTCATCTTGTGGGGAACCAAGGACTAGGAAATCAGTAGGATATTTTGTTTTCCCACACAAGGCTTCAACATCTCTAACAATCCCAAGTGGTGTGATGGTGTCTCTATTGGCAAGTTTAATAGTAACATCTATGTCTTCTATGTCATTCATAATTTCTTGGTACAAAGTAAAAGGAATAGCACTTACACTAGCACCTATATCACATAAACTATGATAGCAATGATCTCCTATTTTAACTGAGACAACAGGCATGCCAACAAAGGGTCTATGTTTATCTTTCCCATCGGGTTTGGCAATTCTAGCAGCTTCACCAAGGAAGTAAATAACATCCCCATCAATATTATCAACCAAGAGACCCTTAACCATAGAAACACTAGGTTCTACTTTGATTTTTCTCAGGGGGTTTAGGTACTTTAATATTACTTCTACGGACCACATTTGAAACCTTAGTGTGCTCCTTTATCTTAACGGGGAAAGGTGGTTTCTCAATGTAAGCAGTGGGAACTAATGGATCAACATTGTAAATGATAGTTTTTTAGCAACTACCGGTTCTTTGATTTCTTCTTTAATAGGGGGGTGATACTTAAACCACTTCTCTTTAGGGAGATCAACATGAGTAGCAAAAGATTAACAAAAAGAGGCTACTATCTCAGAGTCAAGTCCATACTTAGTGCTAAACTTTTGAAAAGCATCAGTATTCATAAAAGATTTAACAAAATCAAACTTAAGCTTAATACCTGACTCTTTACCTTCGTCAAGTTTCCAATCTTCAAAGTTGCGTTTAATTCTTTCTAAGAAATCCCACCTGAATTCAATAGTCTTCTTCATAAAAGAACCGGCACAAGAAGTATCAAGCATGGATCGATCATTATTAGAAAGCCGAGCATAGAAGTTCCGAATGATAATTTCTCTCGAGAGCTCACCATTGGGGCATGAATATAATATTGACTTAAGACTCCCCCAAGATACAGTGTTACTTTCTCCTTCACGAGGCCAAAAATTATATATATAATTCTGATCACGATGAACTAGATGCATAGGATATTTTTTTGATGAAATTCCAGTTTCAAACGGTTCCAGTTCCAAGATCCAATATCATCACATAGCCTATACCATGTCAATGATTTTCCCTTCAAAGGTAAAGAGAAAACCTTCTTCTTAGCTTCATCTCTAGGTAAACCTGCAAGCTTAAATTATCCACAAATTTCATCCACATATATCGAATGCATATCAGGATGTTCGGTTCCATCTCTTGCATAAGGATTAGCTAGCCGTTGTTCTATCATACCCGAGGGAATTTCATATTCAACATTTTCAGTAGGTGTAGTAGGTTGAGGGGCAACTAATTGTGCTTCCGCTCGAGGTGAAGATACCCCGAACAAACCCTTGAAAGGATTGTTATCCATAGTAACAAATGACAATAAATTTCAGTAGGTAGTAATATTTTTTCCTTACCAAGAGCGCTTCACTCCCCGGCAACGGCGCGAGAAAAGAGTCTTGATGACCCACAAGTATAGGCGATCAATCGTAGTCCTTTAGATAAGTAAGAGTGTTGAACCCAACGAGGAGCAGAAGGAAATGACAAGTGGTTTTCAACAAGGTAATGTCTGCAAGCACTAAAATTGTAAGTAACTGATAGTTTGGTAGCAAGATAATTTGTAACGAGCAAGTAACGGTAACAGAAAATAGTATGCAGCAAGGTAGCCCAATCCTTTTGTGTCAAAGGACGGGCCAAAATGGTTTCTTATAATAAGCAAAGTGTTCTTGAGGTCACACGGGAATTTCATCTAGTCACTTTCACCATATTGGCTTGATTTGTGTTCACTACTTTGATAATTTGATATGTGTGTGGATCGGTGCTCAGGTATTGTTCTTACTTAAACAAACCTCCTACTTATCATTAACCCCCTCGCAAGCATCCGCAACTACGAGAAAAGTATTAAGATAAAAAAAATCTAACCATAGCATTAAACATTTGGATCCAAATTGGTCCCTTACGAAGTAGCGCATAAACTAGGGTTTAAGCTTCTGTCACTCTAGCAACCCATCATCTAATAACTACTCCACAATGCATTCCCTTAGGCCCAAACATGGTGAAGTGTCATGTAGTCTGCGTTCACATGACACCACTAAGGGAATCACAACATACATATCATCAAAATATCAAACACATATCAAGTTCACATGATTACTTGCAACAAGATTTCTCATGTGACCTCAAGAACAAAAGTAACTACTCACAAGTTATAAACATGTTCATGATTAGAGGGGTATTGAATAGCATAATGGATCTGAACATATAATCTTCCACTAAATAAACCATATAGTAATCAACTACAAGATGTAATCAACACTACTAGTCACCCACAAGCACCATTCTAAGGTTCTGGTACGAAGATTGAACACAAGAGATGAACTAGGGTTTGAGAGGAGATGGTGTTGTTGAAGATGTTGATGGAGATTGCCCTCTCCGGGATGGGAGAGTTGTTGGTGATGATGATGACGATGATTTCCCCCTCCGGGAGGGAAGTTCCCCCGGCGGAATCGCTCCACCAGAGGGCGAAAGTGCTCCCGCCCAACTTCCGCCTCGAGACAATGGTGCTCCGTCTCGATAGTCCTTTCCTTAATTATTTTAGGTGCTCCGGGATGGGAGAGTTGTTGGTGATGGGAGAGTATGGGAGAGTTGTTGGTGATGATGATGACGATGATTTCCCTCTCCGGGAGGGAAGTTCCCCCGGCGGAATCGCTCCACCAGAGGGCGAAAGTGCTCCCGCCCAACTTCCGCCTCGAGACAACGGTGCTCCGTCTCGATAGTCCTTTCCTTAATTATTTTAGGTCAAAATGACTTATATACCAGAAGATGGGCATCGGAGGTGGGCTGAGGAGGGCAGAACCCACCAGGGCGTGCATGGGCTCCCTGGCGTGCCCAGGTGGGTTGTGCCCACCTTGTGGGCCCCCTCTAGTAGTTATTTGCTCCAATAATTCTTATATATTCCATAAAAATCCTCATGAAGTTTCAGCTCATTTGGAGTTGTGGAGGATAGGTGGTCTAACGTTTCTTTTTCAGGTCCAGATTCCAGCTACCGGTATTCTCCCTCTTGATATAAACCTTGCATATTATGAGAGAAAAGGCATTAGAATTACTCCAAAAGGCATTATTATGCATAAAACATTATAAATAACAGTAGGAAAACATTATGTAAAATGGATGTATCAGCACCTTATTTCGGAATTTTACTACCCACTTGGATTAAGACATGAGCCCCCAAATCATTGTTCATTCTGGTGGAGAGATTGCCTCAAGATGCTACCTACCTATGAAGAACACACAAGTTGCTTGGTTGAGAGTGGTCTAACTGTAGACCTCTGGCATGATTCTTGGGATGAAACACCCAAACATCAACTTGGCCTCATTTGTTTTCATTCTCTAAGAATCAACATTTCACAGCTCACTCTATTGGCTCCATGGAAGATATTTCTGAGCACTTCAATTTACCCCTCTCCGAGGAAGCCTATTCTCAGTTCCAGATGGTATTTGAAATGCTCCAACAATTCTTTATAAGTGATGCAGTAGACCAATGGCAATTTCCATCTGGTGCAACTAGATTTGAGATCTCTCAAGCCTATGCAACTCTGATAAACCATCATAAGGTCATCCTTGCCTTCAAAAGATTTTGGAAAACCTGCTGGCAACTCAAACACAAAAAATTCTTCTGGCTATTGCTTTATAATAGACAAAATTCCAGGGCAATGCTTCAAAGGAAAAGCTTTATCAATGTTGCACTTGTGTTTTATGTGGGATGCGGGTATTGGAAACTAGAGATCATCTATTCTTGCATTGTCCTTTTGTGAGAGCTTGCTGGACATATCAATGCCCTTCGTGGACACCCACATATCAAGGACAACATGAAATCAATAATATCCAGTCCATCTTGGGAGTGCCTTTTGCTCTAGAAATTATCATACTAGCTTCATGGGCAATTTGGATCACAAGCAACAACTACATATCCATAAGTATCAATCCAAACCTTTATTCCTGCAGGAAAGTGTTCAAGCAGGAGATGCACTGGCTATCCTACAGGTCCACAAGATTTTGCTGACTAGATTAATGCATTCAGATAACCATATTTAGTTACCCCACTTGTACTTTACTTTGTTTTTTTCTTGCTTTTTTGCTCTTTTTCCCTAGGGGTGCCTCGTTTTGCAGGTTTATCCCTACATGTATAGTTCTTTCTTTTGGTTTTTGTACAGAGTTTGTAACATTTTTTTTCCAAAAATCAATAAAAATACGCATTAGACTCCTACTGTTTCCCTAAAAACAAAAGGATCTATGGGTATGCAAACCCAACATTTCGAATTTCCAATAGTATAATATTGGGATAGTTTATCCTTTGCACAACATTTCGAATTTCCACAAGTTTTTAAAACCAACACAAATTCACATTGAACAATTACTAATGGAAAACATTTAAAATCACCCGCTTGATTTCTCCCTAGCGTAAACCTTCTCTCCCAAACGACACGGGCCATGTGGGGCCTGCCACCACTCTCATCCCAATCTTATCTCCTCCCTTCCACTCGTCCTGCCCCCGTCACTTTCCCCTTCCCCCATCTCTCCCGTTTACCACACAAGAGTGGTGCTTACTCTATGGAAACCATTGCTACATCAATTCTAGAGGAGCAGTGTGCATTCTTCACCATCAGCCACCCGTGGAGGATGGGGCGCTTGGCTGCAGACTAAGCAACCACTGGCCGCTCGCTTCAAGAAGTTCACCCATGTTGCAAGGGGCGTGGGCTGCCCTTGTAACAACAGCAAGGCCTGGTGCTGCGAGCGATGACATGGAGCGCAATGTTGTGCTACTTGTCGGAGTTGTGTAGTCGTCCTGTTGGGGGGAGCTGCAATGCAACACGACTGGTGCTGCACAACGCGGATCCGCTGCTCTCAGGCGATGGAGTTGCAATGCAACGCGCGGGTGCTGCGACCTGTGGAACACATCGGTGTCGGAGCTACAACGCAACACTTGATGTGATGCAACCCACGGAACTTGCCGGCGGCGGAGCTACAATGCAACACCCGAGGTGCTTCGACCTGAATCTCATCGGCCGCGGAGCTGCAATGCAACACCCGGCCATGGATCTCGCAGACAGCGGAGCTGCAATGCAGCACACTAAGCGTTGTGACTAACGGATATCGTTGGGCGACGAAGCTGCAATGGAACGCCTAAGGTGATGTGACCATGGATCTTGCCGACCGTGGAGCTGTGACCATGGATCTTGCCGATGATGGAGCTGCGATGCAATGCCTAGGGTTGTGCTGCATGGTGGACCGGTGGCTGCATGCTGGGGCGGCGATAGTTCTAGCAGCGACGCGGCGTTGTGTTTGCTGTGGCCAGAGGAGAACGAAGCAAGAGGAAAACAAGAATGGCGTCATGTTGACACATCCAACAGCCAGGAAAGAAGTATCCGACGGCTCATGACCCGGCTAAATTCTCTAGAAAATCAACCTATTGATTCGTAGGAGCGGCCATTGTGGAAAAAATTCGTGCTTTGACCCTTTTGTTGAGGTTTTGCCAGATCTGACCCCAGTCTGATTTTTTTTTAAATCCGACCCTTGTTCCTACCGCCAGGGGCTCGACGGTAAGATTGCATAGCCTACCGCTATATCCTCCGGTGGTAGGAAACTAATCCACATCAGCAGCGCAAACGACCGCCGCCCCCTCCGTCCACCCCTACCGCCACCGTCCATGTCGGCAAGATGTATAACTTTAGCACCATGGACACTAGCGGTAGGGTGCGAGCAGTTATACGGGCCGACACCCCCGCCCCAGCCCCATTACCCCCATCCCCTCTCCTCCCAGCCGCCAAGAACAGAGTTCTTGCTCTCCTCTCGCCCCTCTCTACTCCTCCCCTTCGAACAAAGAAAAGTAAGCTCCTCCGATCCCTCCAATTACTTTTAGTCAAATAGCTTCTTATTTGTCGCATTATTTGATTCAAATCACTCCCCTTTTTGAACTATATTTAATTTTTTTGTAGCCTAGGAATGATTTAGGTTGATTCTAGAAGTTCTATTGTGTTAGATATGAACTCTAGTGACTAGTTGGCATGGTAGTGTGGAGATTAACCCTAGTTCCTATATTTTTCAAGGATTTTTTTTGATATGATGCATGTTGGTGGAATTTATTTAGATGTGATGATGCATGTTGATATGATATGATGCATGATGTATAGTGGATGGTATTTGAGGAAATATGCTTAAGATGAACCCTCGTTCATGTTTTTGTTTTTCAAAAAAATATGATATGATGCATTTTGGATGTTGTTGGACAAATATGATATGATGTGATGCATTTGAACCCTAGCTGATGTTCATGTTAATATATTTATATATTTTCATCTTGGTGATTGCATCTTGATATATTTATATATTTTTTAACCACATGATGAACCCTAGTTCATGTTCATGTTAAAAATAAATCTTCATATTCTTATTGAAAGATTGAACTCATATTTCCTAGGTTTAGGTTTTCTTGGAGTTGATGAACCTTTATGATGCATCTATATGTTCCCTAGTTCATGTTAAATATTTTTTGATATGCTTATGTTAATGCAATTTTTAGGAGGCCACCTCTTTGCGATGACATTGGCATGAAGTATACCAAGCTTGACCCTGTGTTCGATAAGGGTCATCATGCCCGTTTTATTAAGAATGGAGTGGTAGTTACCTATCTTAAACCAAACCTTTCGAATTGATGAAAACAAATACTAATTATTTGGTTCTTTAATTTGACAGATGCTCCTGCCACCAAGGACGAGGGCGCACGACACGACCATTAAGATGGAGTACGACGAGCAGTATGCACTGTTCTACAGGAGAGCCCAACTGTTGGGTTTCGTCCCCCAGTTCAAGCATAAGCCACGGACACTCGTCCACTCAGCGCTCACGGCTTTGATCGACCGGTGGCGGCCAGAGACGCACAGCTACCATCTTTTATATGGGAGATGACGGTGACTGCTACTTCTCGAGCTTGCGTTGTATTCCCTCGAAGAGGAAATGGAGATGCAGCACAGTAGCGTAAGTATTTCCCTCAGTTTTTGAGAACCAAGGTATCAATCCAGTAGGAGACCACGCGCGAGTCCCTCGCACCTGCACAAACAAATAAGAACTTTGCAGCCAACGCGATAAGGGGTTGTCAATCCATTTACGGTCACTTACAAAAATGAGATCTGATAGAGATGATAGTTTATATTTTTGGTATTTTAAGTTTATAATAACAGAAAATAAAAGTGATAAAAGTAAAGTAGATGTAGATTAATATGTTGAGAATAGACCCGGGGGGCATAGTGTTCTCTAGTGGCTTCTCTCATGATAGCGATATTCTACGGCGGGTAAACAAATTACTGTCGAGCAATTGATAGATAAGCGAATAATTATGAGACTATGTAGGCATGATCATTGTATATAGGCATCAGGTCCGAGACAAGTAGACCGACTCTTGCCTGCATCTACTACTATTACTCCACACATCGACCGCTATCCAGCATGCATCTAGTGTATTGAGTTCATAAGAACAGAGTAACACCTTAAGCAAGATGACATGATGTAGAGGGATAAACTCAAGCAATATGATATAAACCCCATCTTTTTATCCTCGATGGCAACAATACAATACGTGCCTTGCTGCCCCTACTGTCACTTGGAAAGGACACCACATGATTGAACCCAAATCCAAGCACTTCTCCCATTGCAAGAACTATAGATCTAGTAGGCCAAACCAAACCAATAATTCGAAGAGACTTGCAAGGATATTATGAGCACACATAAAAAGTTCAGAGAAGAACCAAATATCTTTCATAGATAACCTTGATCATAAACTCATAATTCATCGGATCTCGACAAACACACCGCAAAAAGAGATTACAACAAATAGATCTCCTCGAAGACCGAGGATAAATTTGTATTGAGATCCAGAGAGAGAGAGGAAGCCATCTAGATACTAGCTATGGACCCGAAGGTCTGTGGTAAACTACTCAGAACTCATGGTGAGGGCGATGATGATGATGATGATGAACTCCGTGATGGATCCCCCTCTGGTGGAGCTCCAGAACAGGCTCCAAGATGGGATCTTCACGGGAACAGAAGGTACGACGGTGGAATTAGGGTTTTCTCTCTGTTCACGGAGGTTCTGGGGTACGTAGACTTACATAGGAAGAAGGAGGGCACCGGGGGATGCTCGAGGGGGCCACGAGGCAGGGGGCGCGCCCTGGGAAGGGGGGCGCGCCTCCCACCCTCGTGGGCCACCTCTTGATCCCCTGACGTGGTTCTCAAGCTCCGCGTGCGTGATTTTCTCCAAAAATATCTCTCGCGAAGGTTTCATTCCGTTTGGACTCCGTTTGATATTCTTTTTCTGCAAAACCCTGAAACAGGCAAAAACAACAATCTGGACTAGGCCTTTGGGTTAGTAGGTTAGTCCCAAAAATGATATAAAAGTGAATGATAAAGCCCATTAAACATCCAAGACTTCATAAATAATAGCATGGAACAATCAAAAATTATAGATATGTTGGAGACGTATCAAGCATCCCCAAGCTTAATTCCTGCTCGTCCTCGAGTAGGTAAATGATAAAGAAAGAATTTTTTATGTGGAATGATAACCAATATAGTTTTTCAATGTAATTCTCTTAATTGTGGCATGAATGTTCAGATCTAAAAGATTCAAGATAAAAGTCTATATTGACATAAGAAATAATAATACTTCAAGCATACTAACAAAGCAATCATGTCTTCTCAAAATACTATGGCTAAAGAAAGTTATCCCTACAAATTCATATAGTCTGGCTATGCTCCCTCTTCATCACACAAAATATCCATATCATGCACAACCCCAATTTCAGCAAAGCACTTGTTTTCATACTCTATCTTTTCAAACCTTTCAACTTTCATGCAATACATGAGCGTGAGCCATGGACATAGCACTATGGGTGGAATAGAGGTGGTTGTGGAGAAGAAAAAGAGGAGGGAGATAGTCTCACATCAACTAGGCGTATCAACGGGCTATGGATATGCCCATCAATAGATAATAATGTGAGTGAGTAGGGATTGCCATGCAACGGATGCACTAGAGCTAAATATGAATGAAATCTCAACAAAAGAAACTAGTGGGTGTGCATCCAACTTGCTTGCTCACGAAGACCTAGGGCATTTGAGGAAGCCCATCATTGGAATATACAAGTCAAGTTCTATAATGAAAATTCCCACTAGTATATGAAAGTGACTAAACATGAGACTCTCTACAATGAAGAACATGGTGCTACTTTGAAGCACAAGTGTGGAAAAGGAGATAGTAGCAATTGTCCCTTTTCTTTTCTTTTTTTGTCTTCTTTTTTTCTTTTTTTTTGGGCCTTTTTTTGGCCTTTCTTTTTTTTTCTTTTTTTTTGCGGAGGGGCTTTATAGATTTAGCCTTTCCTCCCATGGGACAATGCTCTAATAATGATGATCATCACACTTTCATTACAACTCGATATTACAACTCGATACTACAACAACAAAGTATGACTCTATATGAATGCATCCGGCGGTGTACCGGTATGTGCAATGAAACAAGAGTGACATGTATAAAAATTATGCATGGTGGCCTTGTCACAAATACGATGTCAACTACATGATCATGCAATGGCAATATGACAATATGATGTGTGTCATATGAACGGAACGGTGGAAAGTTGCATGGCAATATATCTCGGAATGGCTATGGAAATGCCATGATAGGTAGGTATGGTGGCTGTTTTGAGGAATAATATGGTGGCTGTTTTGAGGAAGGATATATAGTGGGTTTATGGTACCGGCGAAAGTTGCGCGGTACAAGAGAGGCTAGAAATGGTGGAAGGGTGAGAGTGCGTATAATCCATGGACTCAACATTAGTCATAAGAACTCATATACTTATTGCAAAAATCTACAAGTCATCAAAACAAAGCAATCAACGCATGCTCCTAGGGGGGAGGTTGGTGGGAGTTAACCATCGCGCGCCCCCGACCTCCACACAAAGGTTGGCACTCTACAAATACCTTATGCTCTAACTTCATCACATAGCGGTTCACCATGCGTGCATGCTACGGGAATCACTAACCTTAACACAAGTATTTCTCAATTTCATAATAACTCCACTAGCATGACTCTAATATCACTATCCTCATATCTCAAAACAATTATCAAGCATCCAACATCTCATCATATTCAATGCACTTAGTGTGAATTTTTTTACTACATTGACATTGGATTCTATCATGTGAAGACTAGTTTCTTAGCCTAAACACATTACCATGCTGTTTTAAGAGACTCTCAAAAGGATATAAGTGAAGCATGAGAGTTCAACAATTTCTACAAAATATTACCACCACCGTGCTATAAAAGATGTAAGTGAAGCACTAGAGCAAAAACTATTCAACTCAAAAGATATAAGTGAAGCACATAGAGTGTTCTAACAATTTCTAGGCCATATTTAACTCTCTCAAATAGGTGTGTCCAGAAAGGATGATTGTGACAAACTAATAAGCAAAGACTCAAATTATACAAGACGCTCCAAGCAAAACACATAACATGTTGCGAATAAAAATATAGCTCCAAGTATAGTTACCGATGGATGAAGACGAAAGAGGGGATGCCTTGGGGCATCCACAAGCTTATGCTTTTGGTTATCTTGAATTTACTTGGGGTGCCATGGGCATTTCCAAGCTTAGGCCTTTGCTACTCCTTGTTTCATAATCCATCAAAGAAATACTCAAAACTTGAAAACTTCACAACACAAAACTTAGACAAAAATTCTCGTGAGCTCCGTTGGTATAAGAAAGCAAACCACTACTCAAAGGTGTAGCAATGAATTAATTCTTTGTTCATATTGGTGTTAAACCTACTGTATTCCAACTTCTCTATGGTTCAAATCCTCCAATACTACTCATAGATGCATCGGAATAAGCAAACAATACATGAAAAACAGAATCTGTCAAAAACAGAACAGTCTGTAGTAATCTACAGGTTTCGCCTACTTCTGGAACTCCAAAAAATTCAAACTAAATTGGTAAATTTGCGGAATTTTTCTTCCAATAATCTGCAAAAATAATCAACTAAAAAGAACGCTCCAGTATAATCTGAAGACTACTTTAGCGAGCGTTAACGATTCTGTTTTTCACAGCAAGATACATAAACTTCACACAAGTCTTCCCAAAGGTTCTACTTGGCACAAACACTAAACAAAACATGAAACTACATCTAATCAGAGGCTAGATGCAATATTTATTCCCTAACAGCAACAAAAACAAAAAATATAAAATTGGGTTGCCTCCCAACAAGATCTTGCTTTATAGCCATTAAGATCGGCTTGAGATTTCAATGATGCTCACATGAAAGATAAGAATTGAAGCACAAGGAGAGCATCATAAAACATGTGAAAAACACATCTACATACTTCCTATGCATAGGCATTTTATAAGCAAACAAATTATCACAACAAGCAAGATCTAACGTATGCAAGGAAGAAGAAAGAAACAAGATCAATCTCAACATGAAGAGAGGTAGTTTAGTAACATGAAGATTTCTACGACCATATCTTCCTCTCTCATAATAATTGCATGTAGGATCATAAGCAAATTCAACAATATAGCTATCACATAATTCTCAACACGATCCACATGCATGTGAAGTTGACACTCTTCCAAAATAGTGGGATCAAAAGTTGACACTCTTTCAAATCCACTTTCAATATTATGGCAAATATTATTATCAATCTCATATTCATCATGGGGGTTAAATAAATTTTCAAGATCATAAGAAGAGTCACCCCAATCATGATCATTGTAACAAGTAGTAGACGTAGCAAAACTAGCATCCCCAGGCTTAGGGTTTTGCATATTATTAGCACAATTGACATCAATAGAATTTATAGTAACATCATTGCAATCATGCTTTTTATTTAAGGAGCTAACATTAATCACCTTTTCTTTTAACAATTCCTCACAATTTTCAGATTCATAAATTTCAAGCAAAACCCCATAAAGATAATCTAGTGCACGCAGCTCACTAGCAATAGGTTCAACATAATTGGATCTCTTAAAGAGATTAGCAAGTGGATGAGGATCCATACTTTAGCAAGCAAAGATGCAAGCTAATTGAGGGCACATAGCACACAAGAAAACAAGAGGCAAGCGAACGGTAAACACACGACAGAAGAAGGGCGAATAAAATGGCAAGGGTGAAGTGGGGGAGAGGAAAACGAGAGGCAAATAAATGTAATGCGAGGGATAAGGGTTTGTGATAGGTACTTGGTATATGACTTTTGTGTAAGCCTCCCTGGCAACGGCGCCATAAATTCTTCTTGCTACTTCTCGAGCTTGCGTTGTATTCCCTCGAAGAGTAAAGGGAGATGCAACACAGTAGCGTAAGTATTTCCCTCAGTTTTTGAGAACCAAGGTATCAATCCAGTAGGAGACCACGCGCGAGTCCCTCGCACCTGCACAAACAAATAAGAACTTCGCAACCAATGCGATAAGGGGTTGTCAATCCCTTTACGATCACTTACGAAAGTGAGATCTGATAGAGATGATAGTTTATATTTTTGGTATTTTTAGTTTATAAGAACAACAAATAAAAGCGATAAAACTAAAGTAGATGTAGATTGATATGTTGAGAATAGACCCGGGGGCCATAGTGTTCTCTAGTGGCTTCTCCCCTGATAGCGATATTCTACGGCGGGTAAACAAATTATTGTCGAGCAATTGATAGAAAGGCGAATAATTATGAGACTATCTAGGCATGATCATTGTATATAGGCATCACGTCCGAGACAAGTAGACCGACTCCTGCCTGCATCTACTACTATTACTCCACACACCGACCGCTATCCAGCATGCATCTAGTGTATTGAGTTCATAAGAACAGAGTAACGCCTTAAGCAAGATGACATGATGTAGAGGGATAAACTCAAGCAATATGATATAAACCCTGTCGTTTTATCCTCGATGGCAACAATACAATACGTGCCTTGCTGCCCCTACTATCACTTGGAAAGGACACCGCAAGATTGAACCCAGAGCCAAGCACTTCTCCCATTGAAAGAACTATAGATCTAGTAGGCCAAACCAAACCAATAATTCGAAGAGACTTGCAAGGGTATTATGAGTACACATAAAAAGTTCAGAGAAGAACCAAATATATTTCATAGATAACCTTGATCATAAACTCACAATTCATCGGATCTCGACAAACACACCGCAAAAAGAGATTACATCGAATAGATCTCCTCAAAGACCGATGAGAACTTTGTATTGAGATCCAGAGAGAGAGAGAGGAAGCCATCTAGATACTAGCTATGGATCCGAAGGTCTGTGGTAAACTACTCACAACTCATGGTGAGGGCGATGATGATGATGAAGAAGAAGAACTCCGTGATGGATCCCCGTCCGTTGGAGCTCCGGAACATGCTCCAAGATGGGATCTTCACGGGAACAGAAGGTACAACGGTGGAATTAGGGTTTTCTCTCTGTTCACGGAGGTTCTAGGGTACGTAGACTTATATAGGAAGAAGGAGGGCACCGGGGACGCTCGAGGGGGCCACGAGGCAGGGGGCATGCCCTGGGAAGGGGGCGCGCACCCCACCCTCGTGGGCCACCTCTTGATCCCCTAACGTGGTTCTCAAGCTCGGCGTGCGTGGTTTTCTCCAAAAATATCTCTCGCGAAGGTTTCATTCCATTTGGACTCTGTTTGATATTCTTTTTCTGCAAAACCATGAAACAGGCAAAAAACAGCAATCTGGACTGGGCCTTTGGGATAGTAGGTTAGTCCCAACAATGATATAAAAGTGAATGATAAAGCCCATTAAACATCCAAGACTTCATAAATAATAGCATGGGACAATAAAAAATTATAGATACGTTGGAGACGTATCAGTGGCCCTTTAGGATTGGGGGATGATTACAGGCGTACCGCTCGAGGGTCATGCTCTCACAGGACGAGTGGAGAGGAAGAACTGGCAGGATAGAGTTATCGCCCTCATCGGCGACTGCCCCCGGCTAAGAGTAACCGGACTTCCGGCGTACCGCTGCCCTGGCTCCTGAAGTACCAGAGCAAGTGCCCGGAAGGTGCCGAACCCCAGGTGGTGGAGCAGTACGCCAGGGCCTACCTGTGGTATCTTCTCACAGAGGTAGTCTTTCCAGACTGCTTTGGGGACACGGCCCTATGGATGTATCTCGACTTCCTAAAGAACTGGGATGCGGGGTACAGCTGGGGGGCCGCCAGCCTCGCCTACCTATACCGTTCGGTAAGTGCATATCAGATAGTTCAAATGTCATGAACATATGTTGCTTTAGATTATGTCATCTTATCGTCTATACTTATTTTGTAGCTTGATGACGCAACCAAGAGGGCGGAAGATACGCCCGGTATGTGTGGATGTGTATGGGGCCTCTCCATTTGGATGTTAAAGCGAATCCCGGTGGGGCGTCCAGAGAAGCTTCGCTCGCATCCATGGACTAACTATGGCGAAGATGATGAAGATGATCGATACCCGATCGTCGCATACGCTTGGGACATGGTGGGTGTCTACATGGGCGAATCCAAGGCCTTGTACAAGGTCTTCAGCAACGAGCTTGATGCTCTGACGCCTTTCCAGGTATAAGAACAAGATTTTGAATGTTTTTGACGACACTTTCAACCGAGCTACCATTGTTTGGTGCTAGGTTAATTGGCAGCCGTATGATAATGACCGAGACTGGGGATTCGAGCTGAATGCGATGTGCAGGCAACACAGGCTTCTCTAGAGGTGCATCGTGCCCATGATTTGTGTCTATGCCGTCGAGTACCACTTGCCACAGCGTGTTACTACGCAATTTGGTAAGGCGCAACGTACACTACTAGGCGGCATCGTCACCGGTATCGATGGCCACAACCTACACTTGTGAGTACCACCACCCATTCTCATCGATACCAACTTTTGTTCTAATGTTTTACATTCTTTCTAATGGTGTTTTACATTCTTTCTTATGCCTTGCGGGATGAGCAGGCAAAACAGACAGTCTATCACTGATTGGGGAGAGCAACATGCCACATACGTGAATGAATGGAATGAGTGGAAAACTCGCAAAGATGTGGAGAGGCAAGTGATGGACCGGAATGAGTACAAGGATCACCTGTCGTGGTACGATGATGACATCAATCATCGTCTGCGCTCGAGGCCCCAGTGGACGACAACAGATGCGGAAGAACTGTACGATGATGCCTCCGATAATGAAGCCTACAATGACAACATCAGAGAGCTAAAAGGCGGATTTAGGGAGTATGGATCCCTCATGAACAGAGTGGTAAGTTGTTTTGAACCGACGGTTGGATGAAATCTACTTCGGTGAGTGTGACTCATTTATGGTTTTCCAGTCTTCGGAGTTAAACAAAAGCATTTCTGAAGCCTCCGATGCGCTAAGTTCTATCCTCGGGACTCGAGATAGTGAGAACGAGTTGAGGGGAACGGTGAAGATAACATCGAGCCTCCTACAATTACATTATTTCTTAAGTTTATTTTCATTTTCTTATGTTCATGTTTCATTATTATTGCAGAAGTTCATCAACAAAGGTCGCAAGCTTGTGGGCCTACTTGGGTGCGCTACCTCCTATGTTGATGCTTTTGCTCATGAGGCCCCGATGCGTAGCCTCGCTTCATGGAGCCAGGCCGCCTCATCAGCTAGAGTGGTTCAAGAGGACGAGGACGAGGATGAGGACGAAGAAGAGGATGAGGAGGGAGCAAAAGAAGAACATGGTGAAGAAGAGGACGAGTAGGGAGCAGAAGAAGAGGAAGAGAGCGATGAAGAGGAGGAGTACGATGACGATGACGGACCTTCACCAACTCCGATAACTCAGCGGGAGAAGAGGAATGTGCCGAAGAAGGATTGGGCAAGTCCATCCCCGTTTGAGAGACTGCGTTCTACTCAGCGCAAGAAGAAGGCGGTTGAGAACCGTTCAAAGAACAACGAGGACCGTACCTCGAAGAGGGGAAGAAGGAAGTGAAGTTGCTGCCATTGAACTAGTTAAACATTTTATGTTGGGTCCGTGAACCATTTTCTCGTGAAACTATTTCGTTTTTGTTGAACTTGCTATGTAAAACTTGGTGAACCATTTCTGGATGTGTCTATGTTTCTTAGTTGAACCATTTGCTCGTGAGCTATTATTCATATGGAGTTGTGATACATATGCTTGTTGTTTTTTAGTCTATGAAATTGTCATGGCAAAAATATTGAAGACAAAATCAAATATGTGTGCACAAAATGCACTGTGATGAGACCCTACCGCCAGGCAGATTGGCGGTAGGTTTGCACAGCCTACCGCTGTGGCCTCCGGCGGTAGGGTGCCCCACCCCACGGCCGAAAGTTCTGTGATCAGAAGGGGGATTTATTTTACGGTAGGGTTGCACACCCTACCGCCAGGCACTCCAACAGTAGGTCTGCATAGCGTACCGCCTAGGGTGTCGGCCAGGTCAGCCTATGGCTGTTGGCGTGACGGCGGCTGCCGTTAAGCTATCGCCAAAGGTCTTGGCGGTAGGATGTGCAAGCCTACCGTCGGCGTCTCCGACGATAAGAAAAAGGTCAGATATAAAAAAATGAACCAGGGTCAGATTTTAAAAATATTTGCTAAAAGGGTCAAAACACGAAATTTTGCCGCCATTATTAATCCGTTGGAGACTTGGAGTAGAGCAGTGCCGTTTGTGTGCATCGTTGCTTCACATGCACGCGAACGCTACGGGCACTCGGCCGCGCCGTTCAAAGGCTGCCGGCTCTGCGCTGCAGTACTGCCTCATCTCATCTCTTCCCCGTTCAAAGGCTGCCTCATCTCTGCGCGCATTTCCCCTTCCATCCCATAGCAAAAAGTTTTCCGCGAAAGACGGTTGGTCCAACGCCTCGTCCTCCGCTTTGTCCATTCCTCCATTACCGTCGCGACGCGACCGCATTCAAACTCGTGCGAACAACCCAATCCCATCCACCCTCCCTACCACAGCTCCTAAAACCCTAGCCTGCCACCACCCCGTCCCCTACCAAGCTTCCCTGCCCACTACCGCTTCCCTCCGTCGCTCCCCGCCACCGTTCGAAGCCGAGCGCCGAGATGGCTTCCGCCTCGCCGTCGTGGGTCATCCTGGGCAGCGTGCCGCGGGTGTCGGCCGCCGACGCTGACCTCCCTCCGGGCGCCGACCTCTCCCTCGCGCTGCCGGCGGCCCCGCGCGTCGCGCTCCTCACCATCCCCCCGCGCATCTTCCCGGGCCGCACCACCTCCAGAAGCTTCCCGTCCGTCCTCGCCGTCGACGCCTCCGGCCTCCTCCTCCTCCACGCCGACCAAGGCCCCGCCAAGGGCCGCACCATCATCGACCTCCCCAGCCGCCAGGAGTTCTTATGGCTCCCAACCGTCGCGGGCTACTTCCTCCTCGACGCCAAATCCGCCTCCGCACTCCCGCTCCCCAACCCCCAGTACATCATGCACCCGGGCCACCTCGGCCTCATCACCTCCCCCGCCGACCCCGGCCACTACATGGTCGCTGAGCTCCAGATGATCCTCGGCGGCGACCGTGCCGACCTCCTCTGCTTCTCCTCCGAAGCCGGGGAATGGGTCAGCAAGGACGTCCGCTACCCGCTTCCGTCCCGCCCCTTGAGCCCCAACGGCGTGGTCTCGCACTCCGGGAGGCTCTGGTGGGTCGACCTCTCCTGGTGCCTCCTCACGTGCGACCCCTTCGCCGACGCGCCGGTGCTGAGGGTCGTCCCGCTTCCGGAGGGCAAGGCGCTCAAGTCCAAGGAAGCTTGGGGACTGCTCGACAAGTACCGCTGCGTGGCTGTCAGCGGCGGCAAGCTGCGGTTCGTCGACATGTACAGGAACCGTAACAGCGGCGGCTCTGCTCAGATCGGCGTCTGGACGCTCGCTGATCCGGACTCCACGGAGTGGACACTGGAGCATGAGGCCACCTTTACAGAGATCTGGGACGACGCAAGCTACAAGGCGATTGGTCTGCCTAGGAAGATCCCCGTGCTTGCGCTCATCCACCCTACGAACCCCGACGTGGTCTACTTCTTTCTGGACGAGCACCTGCTCGGCGTGGACGTGCGTGCTCGCAAGGTTGTGGAGTGTGAGGTCTACGAGCTGGTTGAGCCACCTCGGGAACACGTCGCCACCCGTTTTGTTCACGCTTGGCAGCTGCCACAAGCTCTGTGCTCAGGTAATTCTGCCGTCTACGCTCTCTGATTGTACATTCTTGTTAGTAATTCGACATGTTGTGCTTCTGTGTAACATTGTGAGAGATCAGGGTGTTTGATGCATGATGTATGATGTTGTGTCTGATTTTCTAACATCTCAGTTTTTTGTCGGAGAGAACATATGCAAACGTCCAACTTCCAGGATAAGTTAGTTTACCTTGCTTTTGTTAATGCTGCAGGGAGGGCTTATGTTTGATAAGTGTAATGGGCTTCTCAGATTGGGGCTTTTAGAGTAAAGCACTTCGAGTTTCAATGTGTTAATGGTCTTGTGTGGAGGGGTTTTATGATTCACCAGAGTCACCACTTGCTGAACAATGGCTAATGCTAATTAAAAATGCCAATTTTGCCTTAGCATATGTCCAACATTTTAAGCTTCATTATCTTAGGCACTGGACATATAGGTATATATGCTTGCTCTGGGCTTCCATTTGAAGTAGTACTTCCTCCGTTCACAAATATGTATACGATGTTCTAACTTTTTTTTGAATTTGATGTATATAGACATGTTTTAACGTGTTCACTCATTTCAGTTCATATGCATCCCGTATTGAAATATCCAAAACATCTTATATTTGTGTAAGATCGTAAACTGCTACACATATTTTTTTTTTCTGTCATGTGCCTGCTAAGAGGTGCAAGTGATGTTTACACAGCTTTACTACATGCCATAGTATATTTTTTCTCAAAAAATGCAAGACAGTGTAATCAACACTATAGCCTCATATACACTACAGTATGCCATGGACAGAATTGTTGAGTCTTATACTCCAGCTAGTACTGCTAGAATCAACGGCTGCTATTGCCCAAGGATTCCAAATTTATAATGTTTTTTTATTCCTTCGTCATAACATGCCTCTTATAGGAGTACATTGATTTTTTTGCTAAGCTTAATTACCTGGTGTTAGATGGTTAATTTAGACACATCCATTGAACTAACTTAGATACCAGTACAGCTGTACTTATTTAAACATTCCAATAATTTTATTCCGCCAAGCACTATGCAAAGGCAATACATCTGATATTGCATCCATGGGTTTATTGTGGTTCCTAGAGAGTTGGGTAAGGTTCAGCTTCAAGACTGAAGCAATTCTGTGTTTGACTTTTTGAATAGGATCGTTCTCTGTTACTTGTTTGTAGTACTAGGCATTATAGTGAACCCCCCTGCTATTTTTGTTTCTGCTTTCTAGACTTGCAATGGGCTGAGAAAGTATGCATACATAGTGAATCAGCTGTTAGACATAGTACTGCATTTCATTTTGGGGGGGGGG
>LR738711.1:243015687-243049683 GCA_902687465.1 Secale cereale
GGGGGGGGGTTCCGTCGGCTTGCCTTCGGATTCTTCTCCAGTCTCACCGTCTGCGTCGCTACCGCTGTGACTGCGGGGGGATGTTGAGTATAATGTTTATTAGGAAAGAAGAGATAGACTAGGATTTGTTCTGACTTGTCTTGTACTCCAAGTAGATCATTGTACTCCTATATATATGCCCACAAGGCTCAAGCAATACATCAACTATTCCACCAAACCTCTCTCTCCCTTCTAACATCTTGTTACTTATCTAGTGATTGGAGAGATCAGATATGTAATCTGTATGATTTATTGATGTGTGATATCCTTTGTCTAACATCTCAGTTGTGGGAGACAGCATATGCAAATGCTCAACATCCAGGCTGTATATGTACGCTTAGCTTGTTATTAGTAATGCTGCAGGGAGGGCTTATGTTTAATAAGTGTAAGTGGCTTCTTAAAAGTGGGGCTTACAGAGTAAAGCACTTCTATTTCAATGTCTAAATGGTCTTGAGTGGATGAGATGTATGACTTACCATTTACTGAAGCACGGCTAATGCTAAGTAAAAATTCTGCCAATTTGGCCCTAGCGTATGTCCAAGACTTCAATGTACTTTTTTTTTAGAACCTCAATGTACATTTTAGGCTTGACTCTCTTAGGCACTGGATAGGTCCATATGCTTGCTCGGTGTTTTCATTTAAGTAACAAGATCGTTAAATTTTCCGAAGAAACTCTCTGTTATTACTTCACTATATACATGCACATTTCTGACAGAAATTGTCTCCATGATCCCATACGAAAGTGTTTGATTTTTGAATATAGCATCGTTCTCTGTTACTTGCATGTAGTACTAGAAATTATAATGACACTGTGCTAGTTTTTTGTTTGCAAGACTTGCAATGGGCTGAGAAAGTATACATATATGGCGAATCAGCTGTTAGATTTCAGTACTGCATTTCTTCTCGGAACGTTGATTTAGTATAATTTTATACTAAAGCAGTATCGAGTACTACATTTATGTTTCGAAGGACTCTGCTGTGCTTCACTCCCATAGATATGCAAATTTCTTACTGAATTTTGTTTGAATTGTCACTGGATTCCATGATTAAGAGTGTGGCTTCCTCAAATCCATTATGTTTCCCACTTTGTTTTTAGTACTCCCTCCGTCACACAATATAGTGTGCATATTTTTTTTTAAGTCAATGCTTGAATACTTGATCCATCGTTTAAGTTCTGTTTATTTGGCTAATGTCAGAAAACCATGGAAGCGTTACATGATCAAATGAACTGAAGCATGTATGCCTTGCCTAACATAACTCTGTCTCTTGAAGTTTCTGCAGAGGAGACTGAAGATGGCGTGAATGAAGAGCTGCAGCAACTCCATCTGTAAGACGACACTGAGGAATGATAACCAGAGTAAACTTCTTAACAGGTTAGGTCCATTGAGTTGTACATTTCCATCGACCAAATCTGGTGCCTTCAGCACTACTCATGTAGCCTGGAGTACTAAAACTTGCTTTATAATTTTCTGTTGGTTGGTCGCAGGTAGAGGGAGTAATACATATCAAGTTATCAGGTGGTAATGGCGTCTTTGGGACAGCACTCGACTCAACGAAATCGGCAACATGGCCAAAACGTTTTGTTTATTTTTCTTGTCACACTGTTTAAGTTCAGATCATCAGATGTGGTAGTGCTGGTTTTCTAGTTTAGCGCAATGTTTGAATACTTGATCCACCGTCTTGGCTCAAAACTGAAGTGATTATCTGTGGTAGTAAGAAAGTGAGCCCTTGTTATGCTTCTATCTCTTGTTATCTTTGTCAATCCATGCTCCTCCATGATTTTGAAAATTATGCAACGAGAGTGCTTGAACCTGTTGGTTCTGCTCCTCCTTTTGATGCCGATCTCCAAAACGCTACTCCTCAGTCCGGGTTCATTAAGCCCCCTCACATTTTGACTCAAAATTTAACCATATATTTACGTAATAAAATATGAGTTATATGTATAAGAATGGTATCATTGAAAACTTCATTTGAATACGAATCCAACAATTTATTTTTTATGACATACCACTTATGTTTTGTGAATCAAATCTTTGGTCGAAATGATGCGCAAATCAAATTTATGATCAAAACTTAACGCAAAACACACGGGGGTCTAATAAACACGGATGTAGGTAGTACTAGTCTTTTGCTGAATTGACCAAGTCTTGGTCATCATTCGTTCTCTTGGTCGGCTAGGGGCCGGACTCGGCCACATCTATCTGCTCCAGCATGGTCACGTGATCTCCGTTGATGGTGCTGCTTCCATAGATGATGATTCACTTGCAAAGGCAATGTGGCGCTAGGCGGAGTGTAATATGGACGTCTCAATGGATACTTCTCCCGTCAGATCCTCTCTTTCTTTTTCTGATAATCGTATTTCATCTAGTCTTAGCAATATTGGCATCTCTATGGGAAAGAAAGATGATGATGTTAGTGTTGCAGTGGATGCGCTCAAACATATGGAGATCGGTCATTTAAAAGTTTGTCCTAAATGTATGAGCTACTATTGTATCCCTATGCTAATGAGGAGGAAGCGAAGGCCGCATATGATGGTCCACTACTTTCTCATCTCGTTGGCGCAGTAACCGAGGTTGGGTTTGAGGACGCAAGACCGGGGTCCATGTTTTATGACTATATGTCATCTTTACGGAAATCAAGATCCAAGTCCTCCAAAAAGAAACAAAATCATCGAAAAGGGCGAAGCGGCTGAGTTTTCCCAAGAGAGGCATGTTTTGGAATAGTAGATGTCTTTCAGACTTGGCTAAACATAAACACATTAGTGATTGTGTGCCTGAACTTAGGTTGGATTTTGTGGCGATTTTCATTCTCGGTCACCTGTCGGATGGTTACTACACATGGCATTGTTTACCACGACATGGAAGTCCTGGAGGAACCTTACTTTGGATATAGAACACATGGACTTGTTAGCTTTTTTGACTCGTGAATTTCATATCAAATTCCACCTTCGGAAAAGAGAGGAGAATTTCACATGAATCTTGGTCGCAGTCTACGGGGCTGCACAAGATGAGAATAATTCCACCTTCCTTTAGGCTAGTGACAAAGTGCATACTCCTAGTGGCCATCATCGCCCCAACACGGAGTACGGTGGAAGCAGGATGTCACACCGAGTCATCAACGATGAAGTGCAGCGCGCCAAAACGCACGTGCTGCCCAGGCCCAAGCCCACTGTCAATCGCTGGAGGGGATCCCGCCTGGATGGCTACTCCGAACACGTGCTTTCCCTATGGTAGGTACCAACTATTACTGGGATTTTTTGGCAACTATCTTTGTTTGGATTTTTTTTGAAGGTCAAGCACACGTTGATGATCTAGGCCAGAATTTCACACAATGGAGGTTTTACCCAGGTTTGCCCCCACTGCTCTAGGGGTAAGCCCCTACTCTTGATGGATGTTCTCTCTGGTATAGATAAAGTGATTACACTGTGTGATCATGTCGATCTCAATGGAACTATTGAGCTTGCAGGAATCTTGCTAAGACTCGCCATCAAAAGTCTGTCTAGAATTTACCCTAGCTTTGCCTTATATAGGGGTGACGAAGCAGGAAATACCATGGCTAATGGAAATATATCCTAGAGGCAATAACAGAATGGTTATTATTATATTTCCTTAATCGTGATAAAGGTTTATTATTCATGCTGGCATTGTATTGACCGAAAACCTAAATACATGTGTGAATACATAAAAAAATACAGTGTCCCTAGTAAGCCTCTACTAGACTAGCTCGTTAATCAAAGATGGTTAAGGCTTCATAACAATGGACATGAGTCATCATTTGATAACGGGATCACATCATTATGAGAATGATGTGATGGACAAGACCCATCCGTTATCTTAGTATTTGATTGTTCAGTTTATTGCTACTGCTTTCATGTATGTCAAATACACATTCCTTTGACAATGAGATCATGAAACTCCCGGATACTGGAGGAATGCCTTGTGTGCTATCAAACGTCCAACGTAATTGGGTGATTATAAAGATGCTCTACAGGTATCTCCGAAGGTGTCTTGTTGGGTTGGCGTGAATCGAGATTAGGATTTGTCACTCCGAGTATCGGAGGGGTATCTCTGGGCCCTCTCGGTAATACACATCATAATAAGCCTTGCAAGAAAATGACTAATGAGTTAGTCACGAGATGATGTATTATGGAACGAGTAAAGAGACTTGCCGGTAACGAGATTGAACTAGGTACAGAGATACCGACGATCGAATCTCGGGCAAGTAACATACCGACGGACAAATGGAATTGTGTATATGTTGTCATAACGGTTCGACCGATAAAGATCTTCGTAGAATACATAGGAGCCAATATGGGCATCCAGGTTCCGCTATTGGTTATTTACAGGAGAGGTGTCTCGGTCATCTATACATAGTTCTCGAACCCGTAGGGTCCACACGCTTAACGTTCGTTGACGATATAGTGTTATATGAGTTATGTGATTTGGTGACGGAATGTTGTTTGAAGTCCCGGATGAGATCACGAACATGACGATGAGTCTCGAAATGGTCGAGAGGTAAATATTGATATATAGGACGGCGGTATTCGGACACCGGAAGTGTTCCGGAGGGTATCAGGTACTCATCAGGTCACCGATAGGTGTTTTGGGTATCCCCGGCAATCCTGTGGGCCATATGGGCCTTGTGAAGGAACACACCAGACCACAAGGGGCTGATGCACCCTATAGAGCCATAGGAGGAGGAGAAGGAAAGGGGGGAAGGGAAAGGAAAGTGTGGATTAGGATTCCCACTTCCTTCCCTCACTCCCTCTTTCCTTCCCCTTCATGCATACATGGAAGGGGGGCGCAGGGCAAGACAGGGCCCCTAGGGGGCGGCGACCAACCCTAGGGCACGCCCTGGCTGCCTCCCCTCCCCTCCCACCTATATCTATGTGGGGAGGGGGTGCCTCACAAGGAGACACAACATTGTCTTAGCCGTGTGCGGCGCCCCCGTCCACCGTTTACTCCGCCAGTCATATTTTCGTAGTGCTTAGGCGAAGCCGTGTGGAGATCAGTTCACCATCACCGTCACCACGCCGCCGTGCTTCCGGAACTCATCTACTACTTTGCCCATCTTGCTGGATCAAGAAGGCGAGGACGTCATCGAGCTGAAAGTGTGCTGAACGCGGAGGTGCAGTACATTCGGTGCTTGATCGGTTGGATCGCAAAGAAGTTCGACTACATCAACCGCGTTACTAAATGCTTCCGCTTACGATCTACGAGGGTACGTAGACACACTTGATACGTCTCCAACGTAACTATAATTTTTGATTGTTCCATGCTGTTATATTATCATTCTTGGATGTTTTACAATCATTTTATAGTCATTTTATATCACTTTTTGGTACTAACCTATTGACATAGTGCCAAGTGTCAGTTGCTGTTTTCAGCATGTTTTTTTACATCGCAGGAAATCAATATCAAACGGAGTCCAAACACCGCGAAACATTTTGAAGATTTTTTATGGGACAAAAGACACCAAATGGGCTGAAGCTGCACCTGGGGGTGCCCCGAGGGGGGCACAACCCACCGGGGCGTGCCAGGCCCCCCTGGCGCGCCCAGGTGGTTTGTGCCTGCCTCGGTGGCCTCCCGCACCGCCTCTTTACCCTATAAATTCACAAATATTCCGAAACCGTTCGGGGTGTACCTAGATCACAAGTTCCGCAGCCGCAAGGCTCTGTAGTCCACGAGATCCAATCTATAGCTTTTTCGGGCACTCCGCCGGAGGGGGAAATCATCACCGGTGGCCATCTTCATCATCCCGGCGGCCACCATGATGAGGAGGGAGTAGTCCACCCTCGGGGCTGAGGGTATGTACCAGTAGATATGTGTTGTCTCTCTCTCTCTCTCTCTCTCTCTCTCTCTCTCTCTCTCTCTCTCTCTCTCTCTCTCTCTCTCTCGTGTTCTTGATGGCACGATCTTGATGTATCGGGGACTTTGGTAATATAGTTGGATCGTACGGTGTTTTCCCCTCTCCATCTTGTGATGAATTGAGTTTTCCCTTTGAGATTTCTTTGGACTAAATACTTTTATGGATTTGAGAACATTTGATATATGTCTTGCAATTGAATACTCATGGTGACAATGGGGTATCGTATTGATCCACTTGATATATGTTTTGGCACTCAACTTGCGGATTCCCGAAGTGACATTGGGGTAATCTATGCATAGGGGTTGATGCACGTTCTTGTCTTTGTTTCTCCGGTAGAAATCTTGGGGCACTCTTTGAGTATTATGAATCTGAATTTGTTTGGGTGTTATCTTAGTACGAACTCTTGATAGATCGATTGGAAAGGATAACTTTATGTTGTTTTAGTACGAACTCTTGATAGATTGAACGGAAACGATAACTTTGAGGTGGTTTCGTTGAGGGATGGTTATATGATCCAATTATATTAGTATTGCTGGGAGATTGCACTAGCGAAATTACGGACCCTAGGCCTTGTTTTCCATCATTGCAATACCGTTTGAGCTCCATTTTATCACTTGCTACCTTGCTATTGTTTATTGTTCGCACTACAAAAACTCATATCTACCATCCATATTACACTTGTATCACCATCTCCTCGCCGAACTAGTGCACCTATACAATTTTCCATTGTATTGGGTGTGTTGGGGACACAAGAGACTTTTTATTATTTGGTTGCAGGGTTGTTTGAGGGAGACCATCTTCATCCTACACCTCCTACGGATTGATAAACCTTAGGCCATCCACTTGAGGGAAAATTGCTACTGTCCCAAAAAACTCTACGCTTGGAGGCCCAACACGTGTCTACAAGAATAAAGTTGTGTAGTACACATCAAGCTCTTTTCTGGTGCTATTGCCGGGGAGGTGAGTGCTTGAAGGTATATCTTTAGATCTTGCAATCGAATCTTTTAGTTTCTTGTTTTATCACTAGTTTGGTTTTGTAAAAGAAAACTATAAAAAATGGAATTGAGGTAGCATCATATTATTGCTCATCTTTATAATATCTTTCTTGAAAATGATGGATCAGAAAATTGTGCTCAACTGTTAGAAGAAGAAGTCAATCAAATGTTTGGCACAAAATATTTGAATGATGAGCATGATTGCAATGTTGTTAGTATGAATTTTTTGAATATCCATGATGCTAATGATATGCAAAGCTACAAGATTGGGGATGCTATGTTTGATGAAGATGATATTTTTAGTCCCCCAAGTTTTGATGAGAAAATATATTATGATGATATCATGCCTCCTATTTATGATGATTATATTGATAAAAGTGGATTTGGAGAGGTCATGACTTTATTTAGTGATGAATCCACTACTTTGGAAGATGTTTCAATTGACTATGATAACAAAGTTACTATCTATGATGATTATGGTGATGACATGTATGCTATATTAAATAATGATAACCATGAAACTTGTCATCATGACTTTAGTTTTCAATCTCATGATAGTTATTTTGTTGAGTTTGCTCCCACCACTATTCATGAGAGTAAATTTGCTTATGTGGAGAGTAGCAAAATTTCTATGCTTTTGCATCATGAAAAGAATGATTTATGTGACAGATATATTGTTGAATTCATTCATGATGCTACTGAAAATTATTATGGGAGAGGAACTTATGCTTTTTCATATCACAATAATACCAAGTTTCCTCTCTATGTGTTGAAAGTTTTGAAGTTTTGCTTGTTTTTCCTTCCTATGCTAGTTGATTCTTGTTCCCATAAATTGTTTGCTCACAAAATCCCTATACATAGAAGTGGGTTAGACTTAAATGTGCTAGTCATATTCTTCATGATGCTCTCTTTGTGTTTCAATTCTTACCTTTTATGGGAGCATCATTGGATCATCATGCCTAGCTAAAAGGCATTAAAGAAAAGCGCTTGTTGGGAGACAACCCAATATTTATACCTACTATTTTTGTGTGTTCACATGATTATGCTACAGTAGTAATCATGTTTTATAGCTTTTGTTTCAATAAAGTGCCAAGCAAAGCCTTAGGATCTTGTTGGGTGATAGTAGATTTGATCTTGCTGAAAAATAGAAACTTTTGCGCTCAGGAGAAAAATTCTCATTTTTTTACAAAAGAGTGATTTTAACTTGATTCTTTTTGAAGAAGATTAATATAAAAATTATGCACATGTTCATAGTTTTTTCAAGATTTTTAGAGCTGTATAAGTATGGTGAATGCTCAGATCATTACAGACTGTTCTGTTTTTGACAGATTCTGTTTTCAATGCATAGTTTGCTTGTTTACTAGTTTCTATGGCTTATATTGATCAATATAAATTTTAGAAATGATATGCTACAGTAAGAATTGTGTGAGAACAATTATGAATCTTGTATTTGACAGTACCAAAAGTGAAGGATTTGTTTTATCATACTAACCCATCTCATGAAGTTTTGTTAAGTTTTGTGTGATTGAAGATTTCAAGTTATGGGCGAGATATCGATATGGGGAGAACAAGGAGTGAAAAGACCCTAAGCTTGGGGATGCCCAAGGCACCCCAAGGTAATATTCAAGGAATATCCAAGCAACTAAGCTTGGGGATGCCCCGGAAGGCATCTCCTCTTTCGTCTCCAACATTATCGGTAACCTCACTTGAAGCTATATTTTTATTCATCACATGATATGATTTTTGCTTGGAGCGTAATTTTAGTTTGTTGGAATTTCCTTGCTGGTATTTAGAATAATTTTTTGTATCTTTTATTTCAATAAAAGTGTCAAGGATAGCCTTTGCTTATTTTGCAAGTCTATATGCTGCTGTTTGAAAACAGAAAGTTTTCTATCATTGTCTGAATTCTATGGATATTCAGAACGTGATAAATCCTTGAAATTTTTACAAAGTTACCATGGATAAGTTCACTATAACGTGGTGACTTTTCAGAATGTTTAGTGCTAGGGAAGTATGAGAACAATTCCATGTATTGTTTTGACAGATTGTTGTTATGTTTGCATTGTTTGCATATGTTTGCGTGTTTAATGATTCTATTTGAGAATAGGAGTATTAAATATGCAGAGGCATTTAGTATGCAATGTTGAATAATAATTTTAGTGATTTGCTATAGTAGAGGATGATAAGGTTTTGCATTGGTTTATACTAACTTATCTCACGAGTTCTTGTTGAGTTTTGTGTGGATGAAGCTTTTGAGATTTAGGGAAACCGTCATATGAGAAGAATTAAGTAGACACAAAAGCTCAAGCTTGGGGATGCCCAAGGCACCCCAAGATAATATTTCAAGAAGTCTCAAGCATCTAAGCTTGGGGATGCCCCAATAGGCATCCCACCTTTCTTCATCAACAATTATCGGTTAGTATCGGTTGATCCTAAGTTTTTGCTTCTTCACATGAGATGTGCTATTCTTGAAATGTCATTTTATTTTGTTTGCTTACTGTTTTAATAAAATACTTAGATCTGGAAGTTTTTAAATAAAATAGAGCCCCCAAATAGTTGTCAAAGAGGAAAGATAAGCGGTATTCACATCCTTTCAACCAAGCTCTTTTCTGGCACCGTTGCTCTAGTGCCTCACTTATATCTTTTTGAGCACGGTGTGCTTTAGTATTTTTAAGAAATTCTCTCTTGCATCACTTAAATTATTTTGAGATAAATAAATTATGCTCATGATCTTCACTTATATTTGCTTGATATTATCAAAAGAAACACATGAAAATTAGTCCCAAAGTGATAGATATCAAAGGAGAATATAATAAAAACTTTCATGAAGATCATTGGGCAAAATAAACTTGATTCCTTGTAATAGTTTTGAGACATGATGATGTGATATGTGAGTCATGTTGATGAGTAATTGTGCTTTAGTAACATATTGGTGTTAAGGTTTGTGATTGCGACGCCCATATAATTAGGCAACAATAATCCCCTGCTAATGATGCCATGTCATCGCTTTTACTGTTGCTAAATCCCGCTTAGATTCAATCTGGTTCAAATTCAAATTCAAATACTAAGTGAAATACAAAAGTTCACAAACATGAAAACTGAAATGTTGATCATGTGACAAATATTCACTTCTTAATATTGGTGGCGAACCAACTTTTATATAGTGGCTTAGTGCCCTAAAATAAAGGAAAACAGGGGCAGTAAACCCCCTTGGGCCGTTCGGCCCAACTTGGCCATCACGCCACCTGGACGGCCCACCCCCGCCCCTAGCCTATAATCCCCCCACCACCCAAACCCTAACTACCCACTCTTCCCCCGATCCCCATGATCTCCCCCACTCCCTTGCTTCCCCCTCTGCACCCCTCCGATGTGGATCGGGCACGACCCCGCCTCCCACCGTCGACCCTGTCGCCAAACCTCGACGGCGCCTGGCACTGCCCCGCCGACGTCGTCGCCCGCCTCTCCGCGCGGCGCCTGCCCCCGCCCTCGACCCGAATCGGGGGCTTGACCCCGCGATGCCTCGAGCCCCGACGCCACGTCGTTCCCGCTCGCCGGAGCCGCGTCGCCGCCGTCGTCCCCATCTCCTCCCCGAGACGCGACGTCGCGCCTCGCCGCCCCGTACCCCGGCCACGCATGTGAGGCCTCCGCCTCTCCTCGTCTCCCTGCCCTCCTCCTTGTCACGCTCCCCGACCGCAACCGTTGCCCTCGCTCGTTGCCGCTGGATCCTGCGCCGCCCGCAGCTCGTGCCCGTCGCCGTGTGAGGCCACCCCGGGCCGTGCCCTTGTCGCGCCCACCATGACCGAGCCTTCGCCTCCCCGCACATCGCCGCACGCTCGCCATTTCCACTGCCGTAGCCGCCGCGTTCGGCCACGCCCCACGCTGTTAGCGTGCGCGCTCTGGCCACGCCCGCACCCCCCTGTCCGCCCGCACCCGCTCGCGCCTGGTCGCGCCGCCCCCTGTTGCTCACCGCCCCGGCCGAGCCCCGGCACTGCCGTACGCCTCACTCCCCTTCGCCGGCGCCGCGCTGCGCCAACGCCGCCGCGCGCTCTGGCGCCCATGCGGCTGCGCCCCGCTGCCCTTCCCGCCCCGCGGCCCCCGCGGCCCGCCGTCGGCGCCCCGGCGGCCTCGTCCCGCCGTGCGGGCGAGCGCTCGCTCGGGCGCCCACGCCCAGGCACCCGTGCCCGCCCCGTTAATCGCCCGCTCCAGTGGCCTAATGGGCCACAGAGCAGTGGGGCCCATTCCCCTTAAAAAAACAAAAAAGAAAAGAAAAAGAAATGTTTTTTAAAAAAATATATAAATTTAATTAATTAATTAGTTAATTAAGTAAATAGTTAATTAATGAACAATTAACGGTGCTTAATTAGCCTAATGAACTAGGTTAGTTTATTTAAATCTGTTAGTTAAGCTGTACCTATGACAGACGAGTCCCACCCGCCAGTTTGACTAAGTCAACTGACCGCTGACATCACCCTGACATCATGCTGACATCATCACATACTATTCTGGATAATGTTGATTTAAATTAATTAAATAAATTCCAGAAAATGTTTAAAACTTTAGAACATCATATAAATCTGTAACTCGGATGAAAATGTTTTATATATGAAAATCGCTCAGAACGACGAGACGAATCCGAATACGCGGTCCGTTCGTTCGCCACACGTCCCTAGCATAGTGAACCTGTAACTTTCCCCCTTCGATTCATCTGTCCGAAAACACAAAACACGCGGGAGACTTTCCCGGATATTACCCCCTTCGCCAGTATCGTGTACCATCGCGTTAGAGCACCCTAGCGCTGCGTGTTGACACGTCGTGTTTCTCTATACATCTGTATGCTTTGTATTTATTGATTCTTCCCCCTCTTCTCTCCGATAGACCGCGAGACTGATGCTGCCTTGGTGATCGGCTGCATCGACGACGACCCCTCCTTCTTGCCAGAGCAACCAGGCAAGCCAACCCCCTTTGATCATTCCGATATCGCCCATTCTCTTCTCTCTTATGCTTGCATTAGAACTGCTACTATTTTTTGTATGATCCTATTATGATGCATAGCCTGTTGTTGATACTGCTTTCATACCTTACATGTTTATACTAAACTGCTTAGTATAGGCTGGTTAGAGATCCACCAGTGACCCCCTACCTTGTCCCGACTGCCCCGCTGGATTATCAGAAGACCCAACCAATGGGATCGAAGACCAGGCCTCGGCACCGCACATCACTTTCCCCTTAGTTGCTCGACAATACTGGGCTACTATCGAGTGCCGAGGGTGACACCTCAACAGCACTTCTGATGTTAACCTTGTAGGTTAGTTCATCGGTTATGGTCATCGAGGGTGATTCCTCTTTCTCCACTCCCGATAATGACACTGTCGTGCAACTCCTCAAGAGTGGACCTCTAGGGTGACTCCTCTTTCGTTCACCTTGACGATAAACATCAGGTGGAATTCCATCGAGGGTGATTTCCTCAGGTATCCCTTTGGTGTTAGACACACAGTTACTATGAATTTACAAGTGTTACTTGGAAAGGCGGGTCGACCCTGAGGGGTACCCGCGAGTGATGTGGAGACGGGTTGACCTGGAGGGTTCCCGAGAGTTGAATATGAGGCGTGGTCGGGCATTCTTAGCCCTTGCCGCAAGTCCTCGAGACGGGGCGACGGGGTCACATCTTTCGTGAGTCTCTGCTCGTTACCGCGTTCCCAAGACACTAAACGGTTTGGATATTTGATCCAAGGGGCCTCTGGCCTGATAGCGCTAACCATCACGTGGGCATAGTATGGGCGTTCGGCGTCGTATGCATCAGTCGAAGCTTAACTGACGTCATTGCGACTGAGCGGCGCACGCTGGGTTGGACTGCGTAAGCACCTTCCTTTTTAAGGAGGTAGCCCAGGTCTGCTCACCGGCCGGCCACGCAACGTGCAGGAGTTCCCGGGGCGATTGGCCCATGACCACTTGGGGCATAGGGTTTAGTCCGGCGTGCATGACCTCTCTATTAAGCCTAGGTTGGGTTGCGATGTATTGTTTGGCCGAGGGCGGGCATGACCTGATGGTGTGTCCAGTCGGAGTTAAGCAAGCGTGATGGGTAAGTTGGTGCACCCCTGCAGGGAAGAAAACATCTATCGATAGCCTGTCCTACGATAACGGACACTTGGAGTTGTATCCCGATCGATACAACTAGAACTGGATACTGAGACATGAATGGATATGTGGCTCCGGGATTGCTTCCTCGCAGGGAGTCGAGGAAGGATCTCTGGGCGTTATTGCTACAACATGCTTGATAATTATAATATGTTATTCTGTACTCTCTTGTACTGCTGCAAGATTGGTGGTTTCCAGAAGATGCTAGTATTCGATAGGACTAGCTTTTCCCCATCTTATTCTGGCATTCTGCAGCTTAGTCCACAGATACCATCCCTTTTCATTGATACCGATGCATATGTAGTGTAGATCCTTGCTTGCGAGTACTTTGGATGAGTACTCACGGTTGTTTTGCTCCCCCTTTTCCCCCTTCTTTCTTCTTGCTGGTTGATGCAACCAGATAGTGGAGTCCAGGAGCCAGATGCCACATTTGACGACTGCTGCTACCCCGAAGGAGGCTACTACTACGTGAAGACCGCCGACGACCAGGAGTAGTTAGGAGGTCCCACGCAGGAGGCCTTGCCTTTTCGTTATTGTTTTGTGCTAGCCTTCTTAAGGCAAACTTGTTTAACTTATGTCTGTACTCAGATATTGTTGCTTCCGCTGACTCTTGTGTATTCGAGCTTATGTATTCGAGCCTTCGAGGCCCCTGGCTTGTAATATAAAGCTTGTATTATTTTATTTGTGTCTAGAGTTGTGTTGTGATATCTTCTAGTGAGTCCCTGATCTTGGTCGTACACATTTGCGTGCATGATTAGTGTACGGTCAAAACTCATATCTAACATCCATATTACACTTGTATCACCATCTCTTTGCCAAACTAGTGCACCTATACAATTTGCCATTGTATTGGGTGTGTTGGGGACATAAGAGACTTTTTATTATTTGGTTGCAGGGTTGAGGGAGATCATCTTCATCCTACACCTCCTACGGATTGATAAATCTTCGGTCATCCACTTGAGGGAAAATTGCTACTGTCCTGCAAAACTCTGCAATTTGAGGCCCAACACGTGTCTACAAGAATAAAGTTGTGTAGTAGACATCAACACTCTCCCCCTCGTTGATATGCATCTTCATAGATAGATCATTGTGTGTGCGTAGATTTTTTTTGTTTTCCATGCAACGTTTCCCAACGGTGGTATCAGAGCCAGGTCTATACGTAGATGTTTTACACGAGTAGAACACAAAGAGTTATGGGCAGTGATCTTCATACTGCTTACCACCAAAGCGGCCCGAACCAACCTTACATGTCCATGTACATGAGACCGGTTCCACCGACAGACATGCAACTTGTTTTGCATACAGGTGGATGGCGGATGTAAGTTTCTCCTACTTTAGTTGAAATGAAATTGACTACGGCCGGTCCTTGTTGAAGGTTAAACAACAAACTTGATAAATCACCTTGGACGTTTTGTGCCGTAGGTAAGAATGGTTCTTGCTAGAAGCCCGTAGCAGCCACGTGAAACTTGCAACAACAACGTAGATGACGTCTAACTTGTTTTTGCAGGGCATGTTGTGATGTGATATGGTCAAGACGTGATGAGTTATACATTATTGTATGAGATGATGTTCTTGTAATGCCCAGGATGGGACTATACCTCCTACGTGTCGAGGCACGACTTAAAGGTATAAGCCCATCCTAGAATGATCTCAAGTTTGGTATCTTTGCACGACTCATGTAAAAGAGGGATTAAATTGCAAAAGGAGATAGTTGGCTTACACTCGCCACTTCACACAATACATTACATAAGCAATACATCATTCAAAACATCACAACCCGACTACGGGCGAAGATCCAAAGAAAGATACCAAAACAACAACACACGACAAGTCTTGCGCCAAACCGGTAACGTTACACGCCCAAACAACAAAGTAGGCCTACGGGACGTCACAGACACGTGAGGGAGCTCCGGAACGCGAAACGGACAACGGGAAGGAACGCGTGGAACCGGATGCAACCGACAACACAAATGCAATGCGATGCACATGTCTACATGATATGAATGAATGCCACACACGCACACAAAAAACGACGAAAACCCGAAAGACAAAGAACCCGAAATGGAATAGATGAAGCCGGAGATATATTATATGCCCAAAAGGGAAAGTATTACATCCAGGGCATTACAAATTCTCCTCTACTACAAAAAGATCTCGTCCCGAGATCTAGGACTGGAAAAAGGAAGGGTACTCGGAACGAAGATGATCTTCTCGTTCCTAGGTAGCCTCTCGGTCGGTGTGATGTGACCACTTGACTTTCAGGAATTTGATGGACTTGTTGCGGGTCTTGCGTTTGGTTTCTTCGAGAATGGCAACTGGGTGCTCTCGGTAGGACAGGTCTTGTTGAAGATCAATCTCTTCAAACAGAATCATGCGCTCAGGTGCCTTGAAGCATTTGCGAAGTTGAGACACATGGAAGACATCATGAACATTGGCGAAGTTGGGAGGGAGCTCAAGTTGATAGGCTAGGTCGCCTCTCTTGCCAAGAATCTTGAAAGGCCCGACGTATCTAGGAGCAAGCTTTCCTTTGATATCGAATCTTTGGGTGCCTTTCATCGGAGAAACTCAGAGATAGACATGATCACCGATGTTGAAAGCCAAATCACGATGCTTGCCGTCATAGTAGCTCTTCTGGCGCGACTGAGCGGCCTTGAGACTGAAACTGCTTCTTCGACTGGTTGCTCGGGTTGGGTGGGTGGGAGAAACCACGACCACTAGAGTTCTTGTTGTTGGAGTTGTTGGAGTTGTTGGAGTTGTTGTAGGGAGCTCGAATCACTAGAGGAGGAGGAAGCCAAAATTTCTGATGCTTCGAGACCAACTGAGACGATGAGAAAGAGTGAACAGCATCTCGAATTCTCTTCTTAGAAGCCTCCATCTTAAGCTGAGCTGCTTCTTGTTTCAAAGCCATGTTATAAAACTTGTCGAATTCATCCGGCTCAAACAAAGTGAGAGCAAGCTGAAGTTCATCTTTGAGACCTCCACGGAACTGGTAGATTTTGCTCTTGGCATCAGGAATGTCTTGCTTAGCATAGCGGGCGAGGTTTTGGAACTTGACATTATACTGATAGACTGTCATGGAGCCCTGCTTCAGGTTGCGGAATTGCTCACGCAAACCCTCGATGACACTTGTAGGAATGTGGTGAGAGCGAAAGTCTTTGCAGAAATTCTCCCAAGAGATCACTTGACCTGGCCTGGAGTCTTTGTACTGCTGCCACCAGTCAGCTGCTTGATCTTTGAGTTGGAAGGCTGCAAACTTCACATAATCATCTTCCTTCACGTTACTGCACTCAAAATGCTTCTTAATGTCGGTTAACCAATCTTCAGCATCAAGAGGGTCGACACAGTAACTGAAAGCTTTTGGATTATTGGCCAAGAACTGATTGAGAGTAGCATGGTGCTGCTGGTTGAAGAAGTTGCCTTGATTCCCTGGAACACCCTGATTAGCTTGATTAGCTTGCATCTGCTGCATCATCTGCATCAACAACTGGGTGTTTTGAGCTGTAGTCTGCATAATCGCTCTCCAAGCCTCAGGCGGAGGAGGAGGGGAAGGAGGACGATCTGGGACCTCTTCACCCTCTGGGTTAGCGTTGGGAACCTTTTTCGGAGCCATCCTGTAAGAGATGACCACGAATCAGCAATTGATTGACAAAAGGTATAAGCTGAATCAATGGAATGAATTGCAACAAGTCTTCACAATAATCATTCGAACAATATGAACGAATGAAATCGTTCGAACAAGAGGAACGAATGAAATTCTCAGTTACATGATAACATCAATCTTCACGAGAAGCCACATAGGGGACAAAAGGGAAAATAAGAGAAACAACAAGGTATAGACGGGAACAAACACAAGAGAGGAGTTTCGTTCTAACATCTTTGTGCTGAAAGCATATGAACGTGTTACGAAAAGGTTTTGCAATCCCCGGATCAGCATAGCCAAGGACCCTTTAAGATGCAACTCCTGATAGTAACATCGGTCATAAACCACTTCACTCAATGTAGAACCCCGAACTCACGAACCTGCATTCGTTGGAAGAATGCCTACGATCTATTGGATAAACCCACCTATAGATTTCCGAAAGATTCCAGTTATGCAATCAGGTGTTGGGGATACACGGGAAGCATCGCGCAATCAACTCTAAACCTACATCCAGGTGTATCCATCCTTCAACACATAACCAGTCTTTCTCGGAAACTGTGTACCTCGGACCTTCGAAAAGCATCCACTATAACAAGCTATGGCAATACTCCCGAACTACCTCCCCAGTACTGGGTGATGTCGGGGTTATCTTGCCACTGGCCGTATAGGAGAGATTTTCGATGTCGGCCGTCTTAAGTATTTAGTACTGCCGTGATATGCTTGTGACGACAATACCCCGAAGCTCAACTCCCCGGGACACTGCCACAACCCCTAATGTCAGGAGGCATCGAGAACAATATCCTCGTCACAAGAACATCGAAACAATCCCAGAATACTCGCGGGATTCCTAAAAAAAAATTTTGTGCAATTTTTGAAGATAGGAGAGACAAGAATAGTCGTCAGGAGTCCTCACCAGAGAGAAAGGAGATGAGAAGCAAAGAAATCCTACTCTCCGATATAATATAGGACTCAAAATGTTTTCAGTGTGTGCCTAGACTCGACCGTCAACGATTCGATCAACGATTCGATCAAACAGTGGGGGCTCCTAGGTCGGAGAAGGCTCTGAATACCAACTTGTAATGCCCAGGATGGGACTATACCTCCTACGTGTCGAGGCACGACTTAAAGGTATAAGCCCATCCTAGAATGATCTCAAGTTTGGTATCTTTGCACGACACATGTAAAAGAGGGATTAAATTGCAAAAGGAGATAGTTGGCTTACACTCGCCACTTCACACAATACATTACATAAGCAATACATCATTCAAAACATCACAACCCGACTACGGGCGAAGATCCAAAGAAAGATACCAAAACAACAACACACGACAAGTCTCGCGCCAAACCGGTAACGTTACACGCCCAAACAACAAAGTAGGCCTACGGGACGTCACGGACACGTGAGGGAGCTCCGGAACGCGAAACGGACAACGGGAAGGAACGCGTGGAACCGGATGCAACCGACAACACAAATGCAATGCGATGCACATGTCTACATGATATGAATGAATGCCACACACGCACACAACAAACGGCGAAAACCCGAAAGACAAAGAACCCGAAATGGAATAGATGAAGCCGGAGATATATTATATGCCCAAAAGGGAAAGTATTACATCCGGGGCATTACAGTTCTGTAAATTATCGGCAACCGGCAGGAGCCTTATGGTTGTCTCTTTATTGTATGAAATGCAAGCGCCATGTAATTGCTTTACTTTATCGATATGAGTTAGCAATACTCGTAGAAGAAATAGTTGGCGAGACGGCCATGACGCTATGATGGAGATCAAGGTGTCGAGCCGGCGACGATGGTGATCATGACAATGCTTTGAATATGGAGATCAAAAGCACAAAATGATGATGGCCATATCATGCCACATATTTTGATTGCACGCGATGTTTATCTTTTATGCATCTTATTTTGCTTAGTACAGTGGTACCATTATAAGATGATCCCTTCATTAAATTTCAAGATAATAGTGCTCTCCCCGAGTATGCACCGTTGCTACAGTTTGTCGTTTCGAGACACCATGTGATGATCGGGTGTGATAGACTCTACGTTCACATACAACGGGTGTAAGACCGTTTTACACACGCGAAATACTTGGTAAACTTGACGAGCCTAGCATGTACAAACATGGCCTTGGAACACTGGAGACCGAAAGGTCAAACATGAGTCATATAGTAGATATGATGAACATAGAGATGCTCACCATTGATGACTACTCCATCTCACGTGAAGACCGGACATTGTTTAGTTGATTTGGATCATGTATCGCTTAGATCACATGAGGGATGTTGATTTAAGTGGGAGTTCTTTAGTAATTTGATTAATTGAAATTAAATTTATCATGAACTTAGTCAATGTGTCTTTGCATATTATGTTGTAGATCAATAGCTCGCGATGTAGGTCCCCTGTTTTTGACATGGTCCTAGAGAAAACTAAGTTGAAAGATGATGGTAGAAATAATGCGGACTGGTTTTGTGATCTGAGGATTATCCTCATTGCTGCACAGAAGAATTATGTCCTTGATGCACCACTAGGTGATAGACCTATTGCAGAAGTAGATGCAGACGTTATGAACGTTTTGCAAGGCTGATATGATGGCTACTTAATAGTTTAGTAAATCATACTTTATGGCTTAGAACCGGGACTTCAAAAAAGTTTTGAATGCCACGGAGCATATGAGATGTTTCAAGAGCTGAAATTGGTGTTTCAGACTCATGCCCATGTTAAGAGGTATGAGACCTCTGACAAGTACTTTGCCTACAAGATGGAGGCAAATAGCTCAGCTAGTGAGCATGTGCTCAGAATGTCTGAGTACTACAATCACTTGAATCAAGTGGGAGTTAATCTTCCAAATAAGATAGTGATTGATAGAGTTCTCTAGTCACCATCACCAAGCTAATACAACTTCGTGACAAACTATAATATGCAAGGGATGGCAAAAACGATTCCCGAGCTCTTCACGATGCTAAAATTGGCGAAGGTAGAAATCAGGAAAGAGCATCAAGTGTTGATGGTTAACAAGACCACTAGTTTCAAGAAAAAGGGCAAGGGAAAGAAAAGGAACTTCAAAAAGAATGAAAAGCAAGTTGTCACTCCCGAGAAGGAGCCCAAAGCTAGACCCAAGCCTGAAACTGAGTGCTTATATTGCAAAGGAAATGGTCACTGGAAGCGGAACTACCCCAAATATTTGGCAGATAAGAAGGATGGAAAAGTGAACAAAGGTATATTTGATATACATGTTATTTATGTGTACCTTACTAGTGCTTGTAGTAGCCCTTGGGTATTTGGTACCCGTTCGGTTGCTAAGATTAGTAATTCGAAATAGGAGTTGCAGAATAAACGAAGACTAGTTGAGGGTGAGGTAACGATGTGTGTTGGAAGTGGTTCCAAGATTGATATGATCATCATCGCACACTCCCTATACTTTTGGGATTAGTGTTGAACCTAAATAAATGTTATTTGGTATTTGCGTTGAGCACGAACAAGATAGGATCGTGTTTATTGCAATATTGTTATTCTTTTAAGTCACAGAAAATTGTTATTCTGTTTACATGAATAAAACCTTCTATGGTCATACACCCAATGTTAGTGGTTTATTGAATCTCGATAGTAGTGATACACATATTCATAATATTGATGTTGATGTCTACTACGCAACCTTCTTCTTGTAGACGTTGTTGGGCCTCCAAGTGCAGAGGTTTGTAGGACAGTAGCAAATTTCCCTCAAGTGGATGACCTAAGTTTATCAATCCGTGGGAGGCGTAGGATGAAGATGGTCTCACTCAAACAACCCTACAACCAAATAACAAAGGGTCTCTTGTGTCCCCAACACACCCAATACAATGGTAAATTGTATAGATGCACTAGTTCGGCGAAGAGATGGCGATACAAGTGCAATATGGATGGTAGATATAGGTTTTTGTAATATGAAAATATAAAAACAGCAAGGTAACTAATGATAAAAGTGAGCACAAACGGTATTGCAATGCTTTGTAACAAGGCCTAGAGTTCATACTTTCACTAGTGCAATTTCTCTCAACAATAATAACATAACTGGATCATATAACAATCCCTCAACATGCAACAAAGAGTCACTAGAAAGTCACTAATAGTGGAGAACAAACGAAGAGATTATTGTAGGGTACGAAACCACCTCAAAGTTATTCTTTCTGATCGATCTATTCAAGAGTCCGTAGTAAAATAACGTGAAGCTATTCTTTCCTTCGATCTATCATAGAGTTCATACTAGAATAACACCTTAAGACACACATCAACCAAAACCCTAATGTCACCTAGATACTCCATTGTCACCTCAAGTATCCGTGGGCATGATTATACGATATGCATCACACAATCTCAGATTCATCTATTCAACCAAGACAAAGAACTTCAAAGAGTGCCCCAAAGTTTCTACCGGAGAGTCAAGACGAAAACGTGTACCAACCCCTATGCATAAGTTCACAAGGTCACTGAACCCACAAGTTGATCACCAAAACATACACCAAGTAGATCACGTGAATATCCCATTGTCACCACAGATAAGCACATGCAAGACATACATCAAGTGTTCTCAAATCCTTAAAGACTCAATCCGATAAGATAACTTCAAAGGGAAAACTCAATCCATTACAAGAGAGTAGAGGGGGAGAAGCATCATAAGATCCAACTATAATAGCAAAGCTCGCGATACATCAAGATCGTGCCATCTCAAGAACACGAGAGAGAGTGAGATCAAACACATAGCTACTGGTATATACCCTCAGGCCCGAGGGTGAACTACTCCCTCCTCGTCATGAAGAGCGTCGGGATGATGAAGATGGCCACCGGTGTGACGACCGAAGACCGACGTCCCAGAAGATTCCAGAAGATTCCAGATGTTCCGGGTTCTCTCGTGTGTTTCATTTGTGCTTGTGTTATTTATTTTTTGCATTGCATCATGTCATCATGCCATCATGTCATTAATCTTTGCATCTCAACTTAAATAAATCGTGTGGACCTTCGGTCCATTTAAATCGAGGGAAGTGTGACTTCTCTTTATAACATATCCTCCTAATATTATGGAGCTATTATAAATAAATATTCCATTGCTTCGGAATCACCAACACACACTTGCATATCTTCCCTATTTTGTTGGAACCATTTTTGTTGGTTGGTAATATTCCATAAAGCCTTACAAAAATGTTCCATCATTTATTTTCTTCTTCATGGCCTCTTTTCTTATTAATTTTGATCCCTCTCTATTTTTATTTATGCTAAAGAGATAAAAGAAGAAGAGCAGCCGCAGCCTGGCCTGCTCCCAACTCAGGCCTTCTAGGCCCATCCCTCCCAGCCGGCCCAAACTTCCCCTCCAGGCCTAAGGCCCACTCCAGCGCAGCTAACCCTAGCCCGACTCCTCGCGCCTCCCTCTTATCCCCCTCGCGCCGCCAGCTTCTCCCCTCGATCCCTCACCCTCGTTCTCTCTCCCACCGACCGCCGCACCCCATCGTCCCTCACCCCGCACTGTTTCCCTCGATCCTCCTCGCCAGGCCGCCGCGCAGGCCCTTCTCCGTGCGCCTCCTTCCCCTCCGATCTCCTCCGCGCCAAGGCCGCCGTGCACTGCGCCCCTCCTCTCCGACGACGCAGGGCGCCGCGCCGTCCTTCTTCCCTGCTCGACGCCCGCGCCTGGCGCGCCTCCCCTAGGGCCCTCCGAGCGCCTCTTCTCCAGCCCAGGCCTCGGTGTCGCCCCGAGCGCTGCCCCGCGAGCCGCCCCGCAGCGCCAGCCTCCTCTGCGCGCCTCGCCTCCAGCGGAAGCCGGCCGGCCGGATCCCGCGTCCCCGCCGCAGTCTGCTACCTCCGTGGCCTCCCCGAGCTCTGTCTGCATCCTCGCCATCGCCGCCACCTCTGGCGCGAGCTGCCGCCGGCCCTTCTCGACATCGTCTCGCGCCGGCCACCGGCTCCCGTGCGGCCCGACCTCGCCCCTGCAGCCTCCTCCTCTGGGCCTCTGCTTCGGCCACCGGCGTGCCAAGAACTGCTGCTGCTGTGCTTCTTTCTTCGGCCTCGTGTCTTGTTTTTGTCCAGCAAATACCCATGGAGCAGCAAGTACGTCTACGCATGAGTCACGCCAAGTACATCTACGTATGCACCCGAACATCTACAGGAAACAAGTACATCTACCGACGCCAAGTACCCCTTCGGATACGCCAAGTTCGACTACATCAAGTTCCTCTCCGATGCCCAAGTTCGACTACACATGGCGATGCGTCAAGCTCCACTACACCAACATGAGTACCACGACGCCCGAAGCCATCGGAACCGTCAAGTACATCTACGAAAGGAAGTTCGACTACTTCCACTACCGTCGCTGACGAACCGTGTGCCGCTACCGTCGCCCCGAAGACGTCCGATGCCGCGACAAGTACCTCTTCGGAAACGTGAACGACTACCGTAACGAGAACGCCTACTTCCTCTACGAATCGCGAGAACGGCTACATAACGAGTACCTCTACGTGAACGCCTACTTCCCTCTATGAACGTGTACCACGACCCGTGTACCACTACTTCTACTACGACCTCGAACCGCCCCGAAACGAGTGTTTTGAAGGTATAACCCCGAGACGATGACCCGTGGAATGCTTGATGTGTTGTATGAGATGTTACCCTTGTGTGCATCGTGCCCGTTTCGTCTTTTGTCGTGCTCCTCGGTTGCCTCGTCACTGACCCGTGGGAACCCGTTGACGGGATCACCCCATCTTTCATCTTGTTCCGCTCGCTCGCTCTCCGTCATATTTTGCACCGGTCTCTCAACGAGTTACCGGAACCGAGATGTTGCGTTGCATCATTTTCGGATCATTGCCATGGCACCCTTTTCCTTCCACCACGGTGACATATACTCCTTATCATCTTCATGTCTCTTCAAGTTAACTTTTACTAAAAATTGCATAAACCTGATCATGTCATCCGCATCATGTTAACAACATTAAAATGGGTGAATTGTTGTTGCCTAATATTGCTAAACATGCATATGGGGATTTTCCCGGAATTGATGTTGGTATTTCCGGCCTCATTTAAGCTTGCCTAAATAGGTAGCTTGCTCTTGCTTCACCTCTTGCCATGTTAACAAACATTTAATCTTGTCTTGTAAATAAACGAGAGTCAATTAAATAATTAAAATGTGGTGTTTCATCAATATGCAACTCGTTGCATACTGAGCTCCACTTAACTTGTAGTTTTGTTTGTGCACATTGCCATGCCATGCATATTTGAACCGGACATGCATCATACTTGGATGTGCATCGAATGTCATGTTTATGCTTGTGTGTTTACCGTGTTGTTTGCTTCTTTCCGGTTGCTTCTATTGTTAGCTTCGGTTTCGTTCCGGAGTTGTGAGGATTCGCTCGACTATGTTGCTCCGTCTACTTCATGGACTTGTTCTTCTTCCTTGCGGAATCCCAGGCAAGATGATCATACCCTTGGATACATTTACTACCATTGCCGTGCTTAGTGTCTCGATGCTATCGTTACATGTCGCGCTACCCATCTTTTGTGTCAGTCTCTCCTTGTTGCCATGAAACCCCTAACATTTGAAACCTTCCTAGCAAAACCACTGTTTGGCTATGTTACCCACTTGCTCAGCCCCTCTTATAGCGTTGTTAGTTGCAGGTGAAGATGAAGATCGTTCCAGGTGGGAACTTGATGTTGGAATATCACAATATCTATTATTATTATTATTATTATTATTATTATTATTATTATTATTATTATTATTATTATTATTATTATTATTATTATTAACACACCTATATACTGGGCATGGGTGGAAGGCTTGGCCTTTTGCTCGGTGTTTTGTTCCACTCATGCCACCTTAGGCGCCGATAAACCGGCATTATGTTCCTTGATTTTGCGTTCCTTACACGATGGGTGGATGGGGACCCCTTGACAGTTCGACTTTGAATAAAACTCCTCCAGCAAGGCCCAACACTGGTTTTAATTTGCTCATAATAACAACTTAATTAACTAATTAAATTGCATAGGGAGTTAGCGCTACCCGAGGATTCTTTCTACATAGCAGGGGGGCCAGTGCTGATGGTGTTGGTCCCAAACGGGGAGTATGCGGGGCCACCACGGGGAAACTCGAGGTTTGGTTTTACTCATATAATCGCCCATCCGGTCGTGGCCTGAGACGAGATACGCGCGGCTACTATCAGGGTGTCGACACACCGGGAGGTCTTGCTGGACTTGTTTTACCATTGTCGAAATGTCTTGTGCACCGGGAAGCCGAGCCTGATCGGATTTTCCCTAAGATAAGGGGTGATGATATTATATTTATCACTTCAGCTAATCGTGAGAGCTTGTGATGGGCTAAGTTGGGACACCCCTGCAGGGTTATAATCTTTCGAAAGCCGTGCCCGTGGTTATGTGGCAGATTGGAATTTGTTAATGTCCGGTTGTAGAAAACTTGACAGAGGATCCGAAGTAAAACACACAACTGTGTGAGTAACCGTGACTGTCTCTTTTCACTTTGAGAAGAGAACACGGTGGGGTTATGTTTGACTCGTATGTAGTTTAGGATCTTTAGCGATCACTACTTTTGCGACCGTTTGCATAGATGCTCATCTTATTCTGGTACTCGTAAGTTAGCTACCATATTATGCTTAGCCGCTGCTGCAACCTCACCACTTTACCTCTTCCTACCCTCAAAGCTTTGCTAGTCTTGATACCCATGGTTATGGAATTGTTGAGTCCTCGTGGCTCACAGATACTACAACACCAGATGCAGGTTCAGCCGAGAATGATGCAGGAGCTGGTTCAAGTACTTCTGGGAGTTCGATGAAGAGAGTCGCCGTATGCTTGTGACGTTTTCGACGATCAGTAGTGGTTTCTACTAGGGACGATTGGACCTGTGGCCTTATGTTGTTTTTGTTATCTTTCTTTTGGATCTTCGCCCGTAGTCGGGTTGTGATGTTTTGAATGATGTCTTGCTTATGTAATGTATTGTGTGAAGTGGCGAGTGTAAGCCAACTATTCTTTTGCATTTTAATCCCTCTTTTACATGAGTCGTGCAAAGATACCAAACTTGAGATCATTCTAGAATGGGCTTATACCTTTAAGTCGTGCCTCGACACGTAGGAGGTATAGTCCCATCCTGGGCATTACAAGTTGGTAATCAGAGCCTTCTCCGACCTAGAAGCCCCCACTAATTGATCGAATCGTTGACGGTTGAGTCTAGGCACACACTTGAAATTGTTTTGAGTCCTATATATATATATCGGAGAGTAGGATTTCTTTGCTCCTCATCCCTTTTTCACTCTGGTGAGGACTCCTGACGATTACTCTTGTCTCTTCTACTCTAAAAAATTCACCAATTTTTTTTTAGGATCACGCGAGTATTGTTTGGATTGTTTCGATGTCTTTGTGACGAGAACATTGTTCTTGATGCCTCCTGTCATTAGGGGTTGTGGCAGTGTCCCGGGGAGTTGAGCTCCGAGGTGTTATCGTCACAAATATATCGCGGCAGTTCTAGAATACTTAAGACGGCCGACATCGAAAACTCTCCTATGCGGTTAGTGGCAAGATAACCCCGACATCACCCAGTACTGGGGAGGTAGTTCGGGAGTATTGCCATAGCTTGTATAGTAGATGCGTTTCGAAGGTCCGAGGTAAACGGTTTCCGGAGTTAACTGGTTATGTGTTGAAGGATGGATACAGCTGGATGTAGGATTAGAGTTGAGTGCGCGATGCTTCCCCTGTATCCCCAACACCTGATTGCATAACTGGAAACTTTCGGAAATTAATAGGTGGGTTCATCTAGTAGCTCGTAGGCATTCTTCCAACGAGTGCATGATATGAAGTTCGGGGTTTTACATTGAGTTAAGTGGTTTTATGGGCGTTGTTCCGATCGGGAGTTGCATCTTAAAGGGTCCTTGGCTATGCTGATCCGGGGATTGAAAAACCCTTTTGTAACACGTTCCATGAGCTTTCAGCATGAATATGTTGAACGAAGCTTCTATCTTGTATTTGTTCTATCTGCTCCTTGTTGCTTTTATTTATCTTTTGTTCTCCCAAGTGGCTTCTCGACAAGCTGATGTACCTGCGGAATTCATTCGTTCAATTCTCTGTTCGGATGATATTGTGAAGATTCTGTTGCAACATATCTATCCGTTGTTTTGTTTTGATTCTGGTATTCGAGTTGCTTCGATGTCAAGTGTTGATTCCATACTTTTCCTAATCGGTGTTCTCATATTTCTATGGGAGTGCTAATTCTTCTTGACCATTGAGATCTTCATGTTAATCCTTTTCAACCGGTGTGCCTTCTCTTCAAGTTATTCCATACGGACGCCGTTGAGAAATTTGACGATTTGTCTGTTTCAATCATCTCAAGTTGTCCTTGTTTTCCCCACCCTCCCTCCCTTCTTCTTCTCGGAGCCAGAAATTCTTAAATGAAATATCCATTTCATTAATGTGATGTTTCTTCATTCGTTTCGTTCAATTTCATTATCCGGTGATTCTCAGGAAGATGCTCAGGAAACTCCAAGTTCATCATTCTTTTGTTCTCAAATTCTGCTGGTGGATGTAATTCAAGATTTCGGTGTTGATCTTATCCTTTTCCTCATTTCATAATGCTTTCTTATTCCGGTGCTCCAATTAATCATTCTCCTCTTGCTATTCATATCCGGAGTGCTGAAGATATCTCGGAAGATTCGTGTTTCCATTCTTAATCTGTTCAAACTATTTTGAGATTGTTATCTCATTCAAGCCATTTAATTCAACCGGTGCAATATCTCTTAAGCAATCTTTTTCAACGGTGATTTCTTTAGTGGGCCCTAACCCACTGGTCTCTTCCCAGTATCTTACCTGACTCTTCTATTTTCTTTTCCGGAGTTATTCTCAAATTGTTTTCAAAGTGTGACGTAAGTATGAATCCCATCAGTCACAGTCCTTCTCCAGGACCGCTTTCAAATTCTTTTTCATCATTGGTTCAACCTTTTAATTCTTCATTACGGAGTGCCTATACAGAGTGCCTATACAATTCACGGTGGTGTATCTCATCGTCTTCTCAGATTTTGAAGACCTGGAGAAGTGTTTCTCTTAAATCTTGGCCCGTTCTCTTGAAGATTCGTGGTTCTAGCTTCATGCCATCCTCATTATTGTTCCGATTGTGAGGAATTCTTTTTATACCCATCCGAAGTGTTTCATAAATTCTTTTCTTTGTGTTCCTCTGAAGGCCATCATTTCAGAATATTTCTTCGTTCCCAGTTTTCAACTTGTCCTCCAAATATTCTTCATTGATGTCTCTTCGTTCGTCTCCATATTTTTACGGTGGTTCTTTCAAGATTACCCTTCCGTTGTTATCGTTTTAATTCATTTGTTCTTTTCACAATCCTACAGGTGGTTCGTTGAAGATTTACCCAAGCTTGTGCGAGATCTCTCTTAATCCTTTCCAACGGAATAAGTAGGATGCCAAATCCTTTGGTTGTCATCAATTTAAATTGGTGAAGGATACTCATAACATAATTCTTATTCTTGTTCCTTCCAAGTGGATTAATTCCTTTGTTTAGAGTTTATTCATGAGGAATAAATTCTAGGCTTCTAGTTGTTCATCTTGTTTTCCGGAGTTCCAAGTTATTTCAATTATCATTTCAAAGCTGCATCTAATTCATTGCATGCCTTGAATCTTATTCTTTTCATCTTTCACTTCTCATGCTTTCATTACAGGAGTTCTCATGGTGGTTCATCATGTTTTAATTCATGCTCGTAGTCTTCATCAAGATTCTTGTTGGAGCTCAAGCATTCTTCATCATGCACTCCAATTGCAATCTTTTCTACCTTATCTTTTCAGATGGTGTTATGTCATTCTTGACAATTCCTTCATGAATTATGATTCACGAGTTATCAAGAATGAGATATTTAATCCAGTCAATTTCTTCGTTGGAGTAATATTGGGTTATAATTCACCTAAATCTTTCCCTAAGGATTGTTGCTATTATGGTGCTTATAAATGACCCAAGTTCTTCATTTATCATTCCGGTGAAATAAGTTTTTCATCTCCTTGTTGATCTCAATCCAATCAAATGTTTTCGTCAGTGGCTGGTTGTCACCTCATAATTTTGAGATGTTTTCCATAAGCCCACAACGAGCTTATTCTTTTCGTTATTGATTCTTCCAACAACTCCGTTCAACCCTTCTTCGTAAGGATGCTCTTTCAAATTCAATTTTGAGAGAAGTTGTCATATTTTCTCCGTTCATTTCTTCATTGATCTATATTCTATTCTTTCATTCCGGAGGCTTTGTGATATTGCTCTCTTTGACCATCATCTCGTTTTTATCAAGATCATAATCTCCCTTGATTGTCTATTTAACAGGAGTGTCGTGACCTCCATTCTAGTTCCCTCATCTTATCAACTTTGCCTCTCTTTTCAACCGGAGTGCTGCCTGAAATCTTCCTTAACCTTGTGCCATTCTTTTAATTGTTCCGGAGCCTGTGTGTTATTGTTTTCATCAAGTATCATCCCAACTTGGCAAGTTCATGCTCAATTCCTTCCATTTTTCAGGCGGAGTGCTGTCCAAATTCCGTCATTCTTATTCATTGGCTATACCGTTGCAGTTTCATATTCTTTTGGTTCGTAAGCACTTGTTTCATGTCTTTCAACCTACAAGGTTCTTATAATGCTCCTTGTTCCTCTTTTCAAACGGAGTGTTTTCATCTTCGTTCATCTCCGTTGCATTCTTTCTTTCAAGATTGTTCAACCTCTCAAGGTTCGTGGTTTCACTCGTCTGTCAAAGAAGCAACTTTGTTTTACCTATTCCTCTTCCGTTTTTATCCGGTGCTATCTCTAGGATCTCGGGTCGAGATCCTCTGTAGTGTGGGAGAGTTGTGACGCCCGAAGACCGATGTCCCAGAAGATTCCAGAAGATTCCAGATGTTCCGGGTTCTCCTGTGTGTTTCATTTGTGCTTGTGTTATTTATTTTTTGCATTGCATCATGTCATCATGCCATCATGTCATTAATCTTTGCGTCTCAACTTAAATAAATCGTGTGGACCTTCGGTCCATTTAAATCGAGGGAAGTGCGACTTATCTTTATAACACATCCTCCTAATATTATGGAGCTATTATAAATAAATATTCCATTGCTTCAGAATCACCAACACACACTTGCATATCTTCCCTATTTTGTTGGAACCATTTTTGTTGGGTTGGTAATATTCCATAAAGCCTTACAAAAATGTTCCATCATTTATTTTCTTCTTCATGGCCTCTTTTCTTATTAATTTTGATCCCTCTCTATTTTTATTTCTGCTAAAGAGATAAAAGAAGAAGAGCAGCCGCAGCCTGGCCTGCTCCCAACTCAGGCCTTCTAGGCCCATCCCTCCCAGCCGGCCCAAACTTCCCCTCCAGGCCTAAGGCCCACTCCAGCGCAGCTAACCCTAGCCCGACTCCTCGCGCCTCCCTCTCATCCCCCTCGCGCCGCCAGCTTCTCCCCTCGATCCCTCACCCTCGTTCGCTCTCCCACCGACCGCCGCACCCCATCGTCCCTCACCCCGCACCGTTTCCCTCGATCCTCCTTGCCAGGCCGCCGCGCAGGCCCTTCTCCGCGTGCCTCCATCCCCTCCAGTCTCCTCCGCGCCAAGGCCGCAGTGCACCGCGCCCCTCCTCTCCGACGACGCAGGGCGCCGCGCCGTCCTTCTTCCCTGCTCGACGCCCGCACCTGGCGCGCCTCCCCCAGGGCCCTCCGAGCGCCTCTTCTCCAGCCCAGGCCTCGGCGTCGCCCCGAGTGCTGCCCCACGAGCCGCCCCGTAGCGCCAGCCTCCTCCGCGCGCCTCGCCTCCAGCGGCAGCCGGCCGGCCGGATCCCGCGTCCCCGCCGCGGCCTGCTACCTCCGTGGCCTCCTCGAGCTCTGTCTGCATCCTCGCCATCGCCGCCACCTCTGGCGCGAGCTGCCGCTAGCCCTTCTCGAAATCGTCTCGCGCCGGCCACCGGCTACCGTGCGGCCCGACCTCGCCCCTGCAGCCTCCTCCTCTGGGCCTCTGCTCCGGCCACCGGCGTGCCAAGAACTGCTGCTGCTGTGCTTCTTCCTTCGGCCTCGTGTCTTGTTTTTGTCCAGCAAATACCCATGGAGCAGCAAGTACGTCTACGCATGAGTCACGCCAAGTACATCTACGTATGCACCCGAACATCTACAGGAAACGAGTACATCTACCAACGCCAAGTACCCCTTCGGATACGCCAAGTTCGACTACGTCAAGTTCCTCTCCGATGCCCAAGTTCGACTACACATGGCGATGCGTCAAGTTCCACTACACCAACATGAGTACCACGACGCCCGGAGCCATCGGAACCGTCAAGTACATCTACGAAACGAAGTTCGACTACTTCCACTACCGTCGCCGACGAACCGTGTGCCACTACCGTTGCCCCGAAGACGTCCGATGCCGCGACAAGTACCTCTTCGAAAACGTGAATGACTACCGTAACGAGAACGCCTACTTCCTCTACGAATCGCGAGAACGGCTACATAACGAGTACCTCTACGTGAACGCCTACTTCCCTCTACGAACGTGTACCACGACCCGTGTACCGCTACTTCCACTACGACCTCGAACCTCCCCGAAACGAGTGTTTCGAAGGTATAACCCCGAGACGATGACCCGTGGAATGCTTGATGTGTTGTACGAGATGTTACCCATGTGTGCATCGTGCCCGTTTCGTCTTTTGTCGTGCTCCTCGGTTGCCTCGTCGCCGACCCGTGGGAACCCGGTGACGGGATCACCCCATGTTTCATCTTGTTCCGCTCGCTCGCTCTCCGTCATCTTTTGCACCGGTCTCTCAACGAGTTACCAGAACCGAGATGTTGCGTTGCATCATTTTCTGATCGTTGCCGTGGCACCCTTTTCCTTCCACCACGGTGACATATACTCCTTATCATCTTCATGTCTCTTCAAGTTAACTTTTACATAAAATTGCATAAACTTGATCATGTCATCCGCATCATGTTAAAAACATTAAAATGGGTGAATTGTTGTTGCTTAATATTGCTAAACATGCATATGGGGATTTTCCCGGAATTGATGTTGGTATTTCCGGACTCATTTAAGCTTGCCTAAATAGGTAGCTTGCTCTTGCTTCACCTCTTGCCATGTTAACAAACATTTAATCTTGTCTTGTAAATAAACGAGAGTCAATTAAATAATTAAAATGTGGTGTTTCGTCAATATGCAACTCGTTGCATATTGAGCTCCACTTAACTTGTAGTTTTGTTTGTGCACATTGCCATGCCATGCATATTTGAACCGGACATGCATCATACTTGGATGTGCATCGAATGCCATGTTTATGCTTGTGTGTTTACCGTGTTATTTGCCTCTTTCCGGTTGCTTCTCTTGTTAGCTTCGGTTTCGTTCCGGAGTTGTGAGGATTCGCTCGACTATGTTGCTCCGTCTACTTCATGGACTTGTTCTTCTTCCTTGCGGAATCCCAGGCAAGATGATCATACCCTTGGATACCTTTACTACCATTGCCGTGCTTAGTGTCTCGATGCTATCGTTACATGTCGCGCTACCCATCTTTTGTGTCAGCCTCTCCTTGTTGCCATGAAACCCCTAAATTTTGAAACCTTCCTAGCTAAACCACTGTTTGGCTATGTTACCGCTTGCTCAGCCCCTCTTATAGCGTTGTTAGTTGCAGGTGAAGATGAAGATCGTTCCAGGTGGGAACTTGATGTTGGAATATCACAATACCTATTATTATTATTATTATTATTATTATTATTATTATTATTATTATTATTATTATTATTATTATTATTATTAACACCTATATACTGGGCATGGGTGGAAGGCTTGGCCTTTTGCTCGGTGTTTTGTTCCACTCATGCCACCTTAGGCGCCGATAAACCGGCATTATGTTCCTTGATTTTGCGTTCCTTACACAATGGGTGGATGGGGACCCCTTGACAGTTCGACTTTGAATAAAACTCCTCCAGCAAGGCCCAATATTGGTTTTAATTTGCTCATAATAACAACTTAATTAACTAATTAAATTGCATAGGGAGTTAGCGCTACCTGAGGATTCTTTCTACATAGCAAGGGGGCCAGTGCTGATGGTGTTGGTCCCAAACGGGGAGTATGCGGGGCCACCACGGGGAAACTCGAGGTTTGGTTTTACTCGTATAATCGCCCATCCGGTCGTGGCCTGAGACGAGATACGCGCGGCTACTATCAGGGTGTCGACACACCGGGAGGTCTTGCTGGACTTGTTTTACCATTGTCGAAATGTCTTGTGCACCGGGAAGCCGAGCCTGATCGGATTTTCCCTAAGATAAGGGGTGATGATATTATATTTATCACTTCAGCTAATCGTGAGAGCTTGTGATGGGGTAAGTTGGGACTACCCTGCAGGGTTATAATCTTTCGAAAGCCGTGCCCGCGGTTATGTGGCAGATTGGTATTTGTTAATGTCCGGTTGTAGAAAACTTGACAGAGGATCCAAAGTAAATCACACAACTGTGTGAGTAACCGTGACTGTCTCTTTTCACTTTGAGAAGAGAACACGGTGGGGTTATGTTTGACTCGTATGTAGTTTAGGATCTTTAGCGATCACTACTTTTGCGACCGTTTGCGTAGATGCTCATCTTATTCTGGTACTCGTAAGTTAGCCACCATATTATGCTTAGCCGCTGCTACAACCTCACCACTTTACCTCTTCCTACCCTCAAAGCTTTGCTAGTCTTGATACCCATGGTTATGGGATTGCTGAGTCCTCGTGGCTCACAGATACTACAACACCAGATGCAGGTTCAGCCGAGAATGATGCAGGATCTAGTTCAAGTACTTCTGGGAGTTCGATGAAGAGAGTGGCCGTATGCTTGTGACGTTTTCGACGATCAGTAGTGGTTTCTACTAGGGGCGATTCGGACCTGTGGCTTTATGTTGTTTTTGGTATCTTTCTTTTGGATCTTCTCCCGTAGTCGGGTTGTGATGTTTTTAATGATGTCTTGGTTATGTAATGTATTGTGTGAAGTGGCGAGTGTAAGCCAACTATTCTTTTGCATTTTAATCCCTCTTTTACATGAGTCGTGCAAAGATACCAAACCTGAGATCATTCCAGAATGGGCTTATACCTTTAAGTCGTGCCTCGACACGTAGGAGGTATAGTCCCATCCTGGGCATTACAACCGGAGAGGGATTCCCCCCTTCGCCAGGGTGCCGGAACGGGTCTAGATTGGTTTCCGGTGGCTACAGAGGCTTGCGGCGACGGAACTCCCGATCTAGGTTTCTTTTCGGGGGTTTCTGTATTTATAGGAATTTTTGGCATCGGTCTCACGTCAGGTGGGG
>LR738711.1:243049773-243097028 GCA_902687465.1 Secale cereale
CGAGTCGTCCACGAGATTGGGGCACGCGCCTAGGGGGTAGGGCGCGCCCTCCACCCTTGTGGACGGCTCGGGACTCTTGTGGCCCAACTCTTTTATTCTGGGGGCTTATTTTGGTCCATAAAAATCATAAAAAATTGGCACGTAAATTGGACTCCGTTTGGTATTCCTTTTCTGTAAAACTCAAAAAGAAGGAAAAAATAGAAACTGGCACTGGGCTCTAGGTTAATAGGTTAGTCCCAAAAACCATATAAAATAGCATATAAATGCATATAAAACATCCAAGATGGATAATATAATAGCATGGAACAATCAAAAATTATAGATACGTTGGAGACCTATCATATTACAAAAGATAAAAAGTTGATAATGATAGTGCAACATACTTGTGGCACTATCGTTTAGGTCATATTGGTGTAAAGCGCGTGAAAAAACTACATGCTGATGGACTTTTGGAATCACTTGATTATGAATCATTCAATACTTGCGAACCATGCCTCATGGGCAAGATGACTAAAACTCCGTTCTCCGGAACAATTGAGCGAGCTAATGACTTATTGAAAATAATACATACCGATGTATGCGGTCCGATCAGTGTTGAAGCACGCGACGGGTATCATTATTTTCTCACCTTCATAGATGATTTGCATAGATATGGGTATATCTACTTGATGAAGCACAAGTCTGAAACATTTGAAAAGATCAAAGAATTTTAGAGTGAAGTAGAGAATCATCGTAACAAGAAAATAAAGTTTCTACGATCCCATCGCGGAGGCGAAAATTTGAGTTACGAGTTTGGTCTTCATTTGTAACAATGTGGAATAGTTTCACAACTCACGCCACCTGGAACACCACAGCGTAATGGTGTGTCCGAACGTCGTAACCGTACTCTATTGGATATGGTACGTTCTATGATGTCTCTTACCGATTTTCCTTTATCATTTTGGGATTATGCATTAGAGACAGCTGTATTCACATTAAATAGGGCACCGTCTAAATCTGTTGAGATGACACCGTATGAACTTTGGTTTGGCAAGAAACCAAAGCTATCATTTCTTAAAGTTTGGGATTGCGACACTTATGTCAAAAGGCTTCAGCCTGATAAGCTCGAACCCAAATCGGAGAAGTGCATCTTCATTGGATACCCATAAGAAGCTGTTGGGTACAACTTCTACCACATATTTGAAGGGAAGGTCTTTGTTGCTAAGAATGGATCCTTTCTAGAGAAGGAGTTTCTCTCGAAAGAAGTGAGTGGGAGGAAAGTAGAACTTGACGAGGTAATTGTACCTTCGCTCGAATTGGAAAGTAGATCATCAGAGAAAACCGTTCACATGATGCCTACACCACACTAGTGCAGAACCGGGCTATAGCACCGATTCGGAGGGACCTTTAGTGTCGGTTCTGTAACCGACACTAAAGGGTGGGGACTAAAGCCCCCCCCCCCCTTTAGTACCGGTTCAACACGAACCGGCACTAAAGGGCCACCACGTGGCAGGAGCCAGCGCCGGGGGCGGGGATCCCTTTAGTACCGGTTGGTAACACCAACCGGTACTAAATGACTTCGGTGGTTTTGGGTTCATGATTTCTTTTTCCTTTAATTTTGTGTTTTCCATTTAATTCTTTTTCGTTTGCTAGTATTTTAAGATGCTACATATTGTACACGTTATGCATATATATAAATAGAATTTCTCGAGAACGGATAACATATATATATATATATATCATCGAATGTCTCACAAAACCACACCATTATTCACACACACATATATATATATATATATATATATATATATATATACAATTTCTCCTACATGTTTCCTTAGGAGCCAGTGGCATTTGCCTTGGTGCCTTCGGAGTACGATGACAATTGGGGAGTGGTGCATGGGGGCGGTAGCGGGTAATGGTATTCTCCGTCAGGCTTTATGACCTAGTCGAGCAAAAATCCCGCTATTTCCTCCTGAATTCCTCGTATCCGATCCTCCGGTAGGAGCTTATCCCGCATCTCATTGAACTTCAAAAGAAGGAGATGAATATGCATGTGTTAGTTGTGTGATAGATATCGACAATGCTGTAAAAATTGTGAGTAGTGTTCTGGCAAACATACCCATAGCTGTCTTTCAGATTTGGTCCTTTCGGACGCCATCATGAGAATGTTCTTGCAAATGTAGTATGCACATAGATTAGTCCCCGCCGCCTGCTTCCGGGCCTTTACGAGAATGGAATTTAGTCAGATAATAAATAATCAAGCATGATAATTAATTGTACTGAAACAAGAATCAAAGATATACCTAGCTACTACTACTTAATTACTTACCTTAGGTCGAAACCAATACAGCTTTTGTCGCCATTTGCCCGGAGTCACTTTGATGAACTTTTCCCAAGCCCTACCCGTCGGCAAAGAAAATGAATAAAGGGGTTATTAAATGGTTGACACGAGGAAATGATGAACTAAATAGGCCAAGATATAGTTAATAATGATTGAAATTACCTGTCGACTATCCCCTTCATGATGGTGTAGTCACTTTGTTTTCTCCATAATGACTGTTCCTTCTTCAACTTTAATGACTAACAAGATCCAGTGGTAACTACATGCGCACACGTTTGCATGTCTTAATTAAGCGGGTATGTGCATAACACTCATCAACTACCCTAAACCCTATACAATTAATTATTAACATCTAGCTAGCTAGCTAAGCAAAAACAAAATTTATAGTATACAAGACAGTGTCACTCACAAGAAGTTGTAAGGAAGTAGTATATCTTCATTGGTATTGAGGCGCATCAAGAACTCTAGCATGTTGTCCTCTACATCTTTTTTACAATATTTCAAAGTCCATGTGTGTTCATTAATGGTATTTGGGTCAATGAACCCAATGCTATAGCGTCCAATTTTTTTCATTTCATACATCTTCATCCTGCATAATACCACAAAAAAGAATATAGTGAGGATAATTACAGGTAATGATCAATCAATGAGCACTACAGCTAGCAATTGAGACTTCAATTACAGAAAGAAATCACTTATAGACAATAGCAACTGACGAGAGATTTGTCGAGTGCGTCTTGATTGAATAATTGAAACAGTTCTGAATACTCAATGGACATAGTGTTCCCATGGAAGTAATGCTCTGCCTTGACATTCACCATGAGGGACTCTCAATTGGAACTCTTGGTAATTTTCATGTACCAGTCATGCAGTTCATACATTTTCGTAGGGAGGTTCTTGACCTCATCAGGCTTGACCAAATGTTTGCCGCGGACATATTTCTGTTTTAGTTCCTCCACTATAAAATTATCCATGGGCTCGAGCCCTAGGAGTTGTTCTACAATGCATCCGATCTCTCTAGCCTGCCTTCTATGATCATCGGTTATTAGCACATCATCATCAGCGCTGGTACTCACATGTGGGGGGATCTTCGATGGTACAACAAGAGGGGGGGGGGTCGATTGCGCCGCCTGTTCTCCCAGCTGGGGAATGGTTTTCCCGCATTTTTTGCCAGCTGCTTGGCTCGAGCTCGAGCTCGACTCCTTCTGTAGTCCTGCTTGATGTGCCTTCTTGATTTGGCGCTCATAGTCTGAGTCAACAGGCTTGGGAGCTGGTTTTCTTGCCATATGAATAAAGTGGTCAACGACTTTCGCAGGCACTTTCTCCTTTGGCGGCGGTGGCGGTTTCGGTCCAAAATGGGCGTCCACGGGCCTTCACTATGGCTGTGGTTTCCTCGTCGTTCTTGTCGTAAGGCCTCTGAGGAAGAGGAGTGAGGCTTGGACCATATTGAACTCGTTTGCCTCCGCCTGTTTCTCCTGTACTACCTCGACTTGTTGCGGCGGCTCTCTTCCGCGACTACTGAGTCGGCGAAGACGGCTGACATGGCTAAGTCGGAGGAGGAGGAGTGGCCTGACGCTGTGCCGTACTTGGAGGAGCGGGAGTCTGCTGATGCGGTTGCAGACTTCGAGGAGGAGTCGGCTGACATTGTGCTGGACTTAGAGGAGGACTCGGCTGACACTGTGCCGGACTTGGAGGAGAAGTCGGCTGACGTGTGATGGCTTCTCGCCCCTTGTTGGTTACCCCAAGTGGAAGGTTGAGATGTAGCGTAGCGGCAAATTTCCCTTGGCAAAGATACCAAGGATCGAATCCCGTGAGACTCCGAGGGTCGACAAGTACGTGTCAACGGCGCCAGAAACTTAGCGGTTGACGGGACCTGCACACAGATACAGATAACTTTGCTCCCAACGAGTACAGAGAGGTTGTCAATCCCTCCGGCCTAGTTGTTTACAAAGGATCAAACACAAGAGATAATAATGATAGCTATGACTGCAACTAGGAAATAAAAACCGGAAGTAAATAGAAGGTGTGATCAGCGGTGGTAATATGGACCGGGGTCCCATGATGTTCACTAGTGATGTCTCTCTCCCAAAAGACGATAAACAACAAAGCGAGGTAAACAAATTACAGCTGGGCAATTGACAAGATTATGTGCGCAAACCAATGCTAACTATGCTGCAAAGAAAGGTAGAGGCTCAAAAGCATGGGCGGTACGCCAAGGCAAGTAGACCGAAATCCATCTGCATCTACTACTAATCATCCACCTTGAGATATCTATCCAGAACATCTCGCTGGTATTAAGTTGCGAATCCCACCCAAAGTGTAAACTCAAAGCAACAGACAACTGCATTAAAAGAACTTTGCGTAAAGTAAACAATCCTTGCACCCGCAAGTACAAGCACCGTTGTTTTCTCCCTTGTGGCAACAACACATCCCCTAGACTCATGTTTCTGTCACTCAAGCTAGTCATCAGGGGGCATGAACCCACAATCAAGCATAACGCTCACTCTTGGAGTTACTACCTACTACTTGGCCAAAGCAATAAACAGCAACGGAGAACATGCAAGAATTACTCAAGAACAAAGATATAAAAGAGGTGAATCAAATATATTACTCAAACACAATCTGAACATAGTCTCATAATCCATCAGATCCCAGCAAACTCAGCAAAGCAACAGCAGAAAGATTACATATGTGCCTCGATCATGTAGGGCAGCTCACGAGGTCTAAACCATGAAGAGCAAAGAGGGGAGGAGAACATCACATAGCTACTAATCATGGACCCATGGTCCAAGGTGGACTACTCACGACTCATCCAGGAAGCGTCCATGGTGGTGGAGAAGCTCCCGGTGGTGGTTCTCCCCTCTGGCAGGGTGCCGGGAAGAGTTCTCCTGATGCTCCCGATCTTGGAAGCGCTGCGGCGGCGGAACAGAGGCGAGATCGCGAAAAAGGGTTCTGTCCTCGAGGGTTTTGGGACGAGAGGGATATATAGGCGAAGGGGGGCAGCCAGAGGCGGAGCAGGGGCCCCAGGCGCCCCCCTGGCGCGGCCAGGGGTGGGGCCGCGCCAGGTGTGTGATGCCCGAAGACCGACGTCCCAGAAGATTCCAGAAGATTCCAGATGTTCCGGGTTCTTCCGTGTGATTCTTTTGTGCTTGTGTTTTTATTTTTTGCATTGCATCATGTCATCATGCCATCATGTCATTAATTTTTGCATCTCAACTTAAATAAATTGTGTGGACCTTCGGTCCCTTTAAATCGAGGGAAGTGTGACTTCTCTTTATAACATATCCTCCAAATATTATGGATCTATTATAAATAAATATTCCATTCTTTGGAATTAACCGCAACACACTTGCATATTTTTTCCCCATGCCCCTTTTGATTCAAGTTTCCCGCCTACCTTGCCAACTTTTCCCTTTCCCTTTTATCGAGGCTCCTCCTAAAATCTAGACTCCGTTCCAACTCCTTTATTGCAAGCTAAATATTTTGGGTTGCACTTCCCTATTTTGTTGGCACTATTTTTGTTGGGTTGATTTTATTCCTTAAAGCCTTACAAAAATGTTCCATCATTTATTTTCCGTTCTTGACCTTTTTCTTAGTATTTTGAACTCTCTCTATTTTATTTCTGCTAAAGAAATAATAAGAAGAGCAGCCAGGCCATCTGGGCCTGCGGCCTCCCCTCCCAGCCGGCCCAACTTCTCCTTCTGGCCCAGGCCGCCAGCCTCATTAGGCCCTTCTCCACCTTGGCCCAAGGCCCTCTCCCTCGCCCGAACCCTAGCTAGCGACCGCCCGCACCATCTCCCCTCGCTCTCCCTCCCCGCCGCCAGCACCGCCTTCCCTCTCGCTCGACCCCCTCTCTGGCCCGTGCCCCATCTTCCCTTCGCCCGCCGCACTCCTCGCAGCCTCCATCCCCCTCGCCGGCTCGCCTCTTCAAGCGCCGCCCGCCATCGGCTCTAGGACCCCGCGAGCCGCCTCCACTTCTCGATCCCTGCGCGTCTCCCTCTCCCTCGCGCCCTCACCTTCTCCGCGTGGCTCCGCACCGAGGCCTCGTCCCGCCTCTGCTCCGAGCAGATGGACGAGAGGCCCCGTCCTCAAGCCGTCCTCCGCGCTAGCACCGCGCCATGGCCCTTCCCTCCGGCCTCCGCCGTCGCCAGGCCTCTCCAGCGCCGAGCTGGCCGCCCCAAGCCCGGCGAACTGCTGCCGTCGTCTCCCTCCAGCGCCGAGCCTGCGCCCTCCCTTCTCCAGCTGCGCAGCGCCAAGGTGCTGCTCCGGCCTCCCCGTCCTCAAGCCGCGGCCGTGCCTTGTTCCGCGGCCAGGGGAGCTGCCGCCGTCCGCCGCAAGGTATCGCCCCTGCTGCCTCCAAGCCCGACGCGCCTCCACCTCCAGCGCACCAACCTCCGTGCGCCTCCTCCGTGGCTCTGCTCCGACCACGGGCGCCGCCTAGCCCTGCTGCTGCTGTGCATCTTCAGCCCGGCCCCATGAGGCTCTTCCTCCGGTGTCGTTTCTCCTCGGTGAGAAACCAGGTCGCCGAGCCCTGCTTCGCTTTGTGCTGCTGTTGTTTCGCCAAGACCCGGAAGCATCGAGTTCGATCACCTTCGTGTGTACCATTACATCAACGTTTGTACTACTACGTGGTTTGGCCAAGTACCACGATGACCATCGCTTGCCAAGTTCGACTACCGTCGCAAAACGAGACCGGCAAGTCCGGAGACCCCAAGTACCACGACTATCGGATGTGCCAAGTACCTCTTCTCGCGACACGAACATCTACGGAATGTGTACCTCTACGAACGTGAACAACTACCGTCGCCGAGACCCTCAAGTACCTCTACGAACGGAACGACTACTCCTTTTGGCAACGTGAACGGCTACTTCCTCTACGAAACGTGTACCTCTACAGAACGTCTACTTCCACTACGTCCCTCGACGACTCGAACCGCTTCGAGAACGAACGCTTCGAAGGTATAACCCCCGAGACGATGCCCGTGGATGAATGCATGTGTTGTATGAAATGTTTTTCTTGTGTGCTCCGTGCCCGTTTCGCCTTTTGTCATGCTCCTCGGTTGCCTCTTCGCCGACCCGTGGGAACCCGATGATGGGATCACCCCACCTTTCATCTTGTTTCGCTCGCTCACGCTCTCGGTCATCTTTTGCACCGGTCTCTCAACGAGTTACCGGAACTGAGATGTTGCGTTGCATCATTTTCGGATCGTTGCCGTGGCACCCTTTCTTTCCACCACGGTGACAAGTGCTTCATATCTCTTCATGTTCTCCTTTAATAAAAATTGCATAAGCTTGATCATGTCATCCGCATCATGTTAACAACATTTAAAAATGTGTGAATTGTTGTTGCTTTAAGAATTGCTCAACTTGCTCATGGGGATTTTCCGGAATTGTTGTTGTTATTTCCGGCCTCATTTAAAATGCCTAAATAGTGTAGTTTTATTATGCTTCACCTCTTGCCATGTTAACAAATATTTAATCTTGCCTTGTAAATTAACGAGAGTCAATTAAATAATTAAAATGTGGTGTTTCGTCAATATGCAACTCGATGCATATTGAGCTCCACTTAACTTGTAGTACTTGTTTGAGCACTTTGCCATGACATGCATATTTAAACCGGACATGCATCATACTTGGATGTGCATCGTATGCCATGTTTATGCTTGTGTGTTTACCGTGTTGTTTGCTTTTTTCCGGTTGCTTCTCTTGTTAGCTTCGGTTTCGTTCCGGAGTTGTGAGGCTTCTTCTTCGTCTTCTTCCGGACCCATTCTTCTCCCTTGCGGAATCCCATGCAAGATGATCATACCCTTGGATACCTTTACTATCATTGCCATGCTTAGATTGTCTCGATGCTATCGTTACATGTCGCGCTACCCATCTTTTATTGTCAGCCCTCTCCTTATTGCCATGAAACCTCTAACCTTGAAACCTTCCTAGCAAAACCACTGTTTGGCTATGTTACCTGCTTGCTCAGCCCCTCTTATAGCGTTGCTAGTTGCAGGGGAAGATGAAGATCGTTCCAGGTGGGAACTTGTTGTTGGAATATCACAATATCTATTATTATTATTAACACACCTATATACTGGGCATGGGTGGAAGGCTTGGCCTTTTGCTCGGTGTTTTGTTCCACTCATGCCACCTTAGGCGCCGATAAACCGGCATTATGTTCCTTGATTTTGCGTTCCTTACACGATGGGTGGATGGGGACCCCTTGACAGTTCGTCTTTCAATAAAACTCCTCCAGCAAGGCCCAACTTTGGTTTTAATTTGCTCATAATAACAACTTAATTAATTAATTAATTGCATAGGGGGTCATGTCCCCGGGTTCTTAATTCTACATAACAGGGGGGGCCAGTGCTGATGGTGTTGGTCCCAAATAGAGTCGTGTGCGGCGCCCCCCCTTGGAAACTTGGGGTTTTGGCCGCTGTACGCTGTGCTCATCCGGTCGTGGCCTGAGACGAGATACGCGTGGCTACTATCAGGGTGTTGGCACATCGGGAGGTCTTGCTGGACTAGTTTTACCATTGTCGAAATGTCTTGTGCACCGGGATGCCGAGCCTGGTCGGATTCCCTAAGATAAGGGGTGATGATATTATATTTATCACTTCAGCTAATCGTGAGAGCTTGTGATGGGCTAAGTTGGGACACCCCCGCAGGGTTATGATCTTTCGAAAGCCGTGCCTGCGGTTATGTGGCAGATTGGAATTTGTTAATGTCCGGTTGTAGAAAACTTGACAGAGGATCCGAAGTAAAACACACAACTGTGTGAGTAACCGTGACTGTCTCTTTTCACTATGAGAAGAGAACACGGTGGGGTTATGTTTGATTCGTATGTAGTTCAGGATCTTTAGCGATCACTACTTTTGCGACTGTTTGCGTAGATGCTCATCTTATTCTGGTACTCGTAAGTTAGCTACCATATTATGCTTAGCCGCTGCTGCAACCTCACCACTTTACCTCTTCCTACCCTCAAAGCTTTGCTAGTCTTGATACCCATGGTTATGGAATTGTTGAGTCCTCGTGGCTCACAGATACTACAACACCAGATGCAGGTTCAGCCGAGAATGATGCAGGAGCTGGTTCAAGTACTTCTGGGAGTTCGATGAAGAGAGTGGCCGTATGCTTGTGACGTTTTCGACGATCAGTAGTGGTTTCTACTAGGGACGATTGGACCTGTGGCCTTATGTTGTTTTTGTTATCTTTCTTTTGGATCTTCGCCCGTAGTCGGGTTGTGATGTTTTGAATGATGTCTTGCTTATGTAATGTATTGTGTGAAGTGGCGAGTGTAAGCCAACTATTCTTTTGCATTTTAATCCCTCTTTTACATGAGTCGTGCAAAGATACCAAACTTGAGATCATTCTAGAATGGGCTTATACCTTTAAGTCGTGCCTCGACACGTAGGAGGTATAGTCCCATCCTGGGCATTACAAGTTGGTAATCAGAGCCTTCTCCGACCTAGAAGCCCCCACTAATTGATCGAATCGTTGACGGTTGAGTCTAGGCACACACTTGAAATTGTTTTGAGTCCTATATATATATCGGAGAGTAGGATTTCTTTGCTCCTCATCCCTTTTTCACTCTGGTGAGGACTCCTGACGATTACTCTTGTCTCTTCTACTCTAAAAAATTCACCAATTTTTTTTTAGGATCACGCGAGTATTGTTTGGATTGTTTCGATGTCTTTGTGATGAGAACATTGTTCTTGATGCCTCCTGTCATTAGGGGTTGTGGCAGTGTCCCGGGGAGTTGAGCTCCGAGGTGTTATCGTCACAAATATATCGCGGCAGTTCTAGAATACTTAAGACGGCCGACATCGAAAACTCTCCTATGCGGTTAGTGGCAAGATAACCCCGACATCACCCAGTATTGGGGAGGTAGTTCGGGAGTATTGCCATAGCTTGTATAGTAGATGCGTTTCGAAGGTCCGAGGTAAACGGTTTCCGGAGTTAACTGGTTATGTGTTGAAGGATGGATACAGCTGGATGTAGGATTAGAGTTGAGTGCGCGATGCTTCCCCTGTATCCCCAACACCTGATTGCATAACTGGAAACTTTCGGAAATTAATAGGTGGGTTCATCTAGTAGCTCGTAGGCATTCTTCCAACGAGTGCATGATATGAAGTTCGGGGTTGTACATTGAGTTAAGTGGTTTTATGGGCGTTGTTCCGATCGGGAGTTGCATCTTAAAGGGTCCTTGGCTATGCTGATCCGGGGATTGAAAAACCCTTTTGTAACACGTTCCATGAGCTTTCAGCATGAATATGTTGAACGAAGCTTCTATCTTGTATTTGTTCTATCTGCTCCTTGTTGTTTTTTATTTATCTTTTGTTCTCCCAAGTGGCTTCTCGTCAAGTTGATGTACCTACGGAATTCATTCGTTCAATTCTCTGTTCGAATGATATTGTGAAGATTATGTTGCAACATATCTATCCTTTGTTTCGTTTTGATTCTGGTATTCGAGTTGCTTCGATGTCAAATGTTGATTCCATATCTTTCATAATCGGTGCTCTCATATTTCTATGGGAGTGCTAATCCTTCTTGATCGTCAAGATTGTCATGTTAATCCTTTTCAACCGGTGTCCTTTTTGTTCGTCTCAAGTTGTCTTTGTTTTCCCCACCCTCCCACCCTTTTTCTTATGGAGCCAGCAATTCTCAAATGAAATATCCATTTTATTCATGTGATATTTCTTCATTCTTTTCCTTCAATGTTCTTATCCGGTGCTTTATGGTGAAGATGCTCAAGAGTTTCAAGTTCATCATTCTTTTGATCTCAAATTCTGCGGGTGGATGTAATTCAAGATTTTGGTGTTGATCTTATCCTTTTCCTCATTTCACAATGCTTTCTTATTCTGGTGCACCAATTAATCATTCTCCTCTTGCTATTCATATCCGGAGTGCTGAAGATTCATAATTCCATTCTTAATCCGGTCAAATTATTTTTGAGGATTATCATCTTATTCAAGCCATTTAATTCAACCGGTGTAATATATCAAGTAACCATTCCAACGGTGATTTCTTTGAGTGGTCCCTAACCCACAGGTCTTTTCCCAGGATCTTACCTGACTCTTCTTTTTCCGAAAAATTCTTTTCAAAGTGTGACGTAAGTATGAATCCCATCAGTCACAGTCCTTCTTCACGATCGCTTTCAAATTCCTTTTCATCCTTGGTTCAACATTTTAATTCTTCATTCTGGAGTGCCGATACAATTCACGGTGGTGTATCTCATCGTCTTCTCAGATTTTGAAGACCCGAAGACGAGTTCCTCTTGAATCCTTATCCGTTCTTCCAAGATTCGTGGTTCTAGCTTCATACAATCCTCATTATTGTTCCGATTGTGAGGAATTCTTTTATACCCTTCCGAAGCTTTTCATGAATTCTTTTCTTTGTGATCCTCCGAAGGCCATCATTTCAGAAGATTTCTTCGTTCTCAGTTTTCAACTTTGCCCTCCAAATATTCTTCATTGATGTCTCTTCATTCGTCTCCATATTCTTACGGTGGTTCATTCAAGTTTACTCTTCCTTGTTTTCGTATTAATTCACTCGTTCTTTTCATAATTCTACCGGTGGTTCGTGGAAGACTTATCCAAGCTTGTGCGAGATCTCTCTTAATCCTTTCCAACGAGAATAAGTAGTATGACAAATCCTTTGGTTGTCATCAATTTAAATTGGTGAAGGAGATGCATGACATAATTCTTATTCTTATTCCTTCAAGGTGATTTAAATTCTCTTGTCTGGAGCTTGTTCATCATATCATATTCTCGCTTCTAAGTTGTTCATCTTGTTTTCCGGAGTTCCAAGTTATTTCTATTACATCATTTCAAACCTCAATCTAATTCATCGCAGGCCTTGAATCTTATTCTTTTCATCTTTCGCATCTCATGCTTTCATTACCGGAGTTCTTCAGGGTGGTTCATCATGATTTATTTCATCCTCGAAGTGTTCATCAAAATTCTTGTGCGAGGAGCTCAAGCATTCTTCATCATGCTTTCCAATTGCAATCCTTTCTACCTTATCTTTTGAGATGGTGTTATGTCATTCTTGACAAGTCCTTCATGAATTATGATTCACGAGTTATCAGGAATGAGATATTTAAAACCATCATTTTCCTTGTTCAGGAGATCTTTTCAATCCTTCAATTTATTCGTTGGAGTAATCTTGGGTTGTATTTCACCTAAAAGCTTTCCCTAAGGATTGTTGCTAATTATGGTGCTTATAAATGACCCAGTTTTCTCCTTGTTGATCTCAATCCAATCAAATGTTTTCGTCAGTGGCTGGTTGTCACCTCTTAATTTTGAGATGTTTTCCATAAGCCCACAACAGGAGCTTACTCGTTTCGTTGTTGATTTTCCATCAACAACATTCAACCCTTCTTTGTAAGGAGGTTTTCCTAATTCATTCGTGGGAGAAGTTGTCGTTTTATCCTCCGTTCTTTTCTTCCAACGATCTAGCATCTATTCTTTTGTTCCGGAGGTATTGTAATATTGATATCTTCGTCCCATCATCTCTTTTTGGCAAGAGCATATCCTTTCATTGGCTTATCCATTTAACCGGAGTGTTGTATTCTTCATTCAAGTTCCGTCATCTTATCTAGTTTTTCTCCTCTTTTTAACCGGAGTGATGTCTGAATCTTTCTTAACCTTGTGCCATTCTTTTAATTGTTTCGGAGGCAGTGTGTTGTTGATTTCATCAAGTATCATCTCATCTTCTCAAGTTCTTGTTCAATTCCTACCATTTTTCAGACGGAGTGCTGTCCAAATTATTTCGTTCTTATTCCTTCTCAATCTTGGCTAACCGGAGTCGTTTTGAAATTCTTTCGTCATCCGTGAGCTCTTGTTTCATGTCTTTTAACCTACAAGGTTCTCATTATGCTCCTTGTTACTCTTTTCTAACGGAGTGTTTTCATCTTCGTTCATCTCCACTGTATTCTTTCTTTCAGGATCGTTCAACCTCTCAGGTTCTTGGTTTTCACTCGTTTGTCAAAGAAGCAACTTTGTTTTACCTCTTCTTCTTCCGTTTTTACCCGGTGCCATCTCTAGGATCTCGGGTCGAGATCCTCTGTTAGTGTGGGAGAGTTGTGACGCCCGAAGACCGATGTCCCAGAAGATTCCAGATGTTCCGGGTTCTTCCGTGTGATTCTTTTGTGCTTGTGTTTTTATTTTTTGCATTGCATCATGTCATCATGCCATCATGTCATTAATTTTTGCATCTCAACTTAAATAAATTGTGTGGACCTTCGGTCCATTTAAATCGAGGGAAGTGTGACTTCTCTTTATAACATATCCTCCAAATATTATGGAGCTATTATAAATAAATATTCCATTCTTTGGAATTAACCGCAACACACTTGCATATTTTTTCCCCATGCCCCTTTTGCTTCAAGTTTCCCGCCTACCTTGCCAACTTTTCCCTTTCCCTTTTATCGAGGCTCCTCCTAAAATCTAGACTCCGTTCCAACTCCTTTATTGCAAGCTAAATATTTTGGGTTGCACTTCCCTATTTTGTTGGAACTATTTTTGTTGGGTTGATTTTATTCCTTAAAGCCTTACAAAAATGTTCCATCATTTATTTTCTGTTCTTGACCTTTTTCTTAGTATTTTGAACTCTCTCTATTTTATTTCTGCTAAAGAAATAATAAGAAGAGCAGCCAGGCCATCTGGGCCTGCGGCCTCCCCTCCCAGCCGGCCCAACTTCTCCTTCTGGCCCAGGCCGCCAGCCTCATTAGGCCCTTCTCCACCTTGGCCCAAGGCCCTCTCCCTCGCCCGAACCCTAGCTAGCGACCGCCCGCACCATCTCCCCTCGCTCTCCCTCCCCGCCGCCAGCATCGCCTTCCCTCTCGCTCGACCCCCTCTCTGGCCCGAGCCCCATCTTCCCTTCGCTTGCCGCACTCCTCGCAGCCTCCATCCCCCTCGCCGGCTCGCCTCTTCAAGCAACGCCCGCCATCGGCTCTAGGACCCCACAAGCCGCCTCCACTTCTCGATCCCTGCGCGTCTCCCTCTCCCTCGCGCCCTCACCTTCTCCTCGTGGCTCCGCGCCAAGGCCTCATCCCGCCTCTGCTCCGAGCAGATGGACGAGAGGCCCCGCCCTCAAGCCGTCCTCCGCGCTAGCACCGCGCCATGGCCCTTCCCTCCGGCCTCCGCCGTCGCGAGGCCTCTCCAGCGCCGAGCTGGCCGCCCCAAGCCCGGCGAGCTGCTGCCATCGTCTCCCTCCAGCGCCGAGCCTGCGCCCTCCCTTCTCCAGCGCCGCAACACCAAGGTGCTGCTCCGGCCTCCCCATCCTCAAGCCGCGGTCGTGCCTTGTTCCGCGGCCAGGGGAGCTGCCGTCATCCGCCGCAAGGTCTCGCCCCTGCTGCCTCCAAGCCCGACGCGCCTCCACCTCCAGCGCACCAACCTCCGTGCGCCTCCTCCGTGGCTCTGCTCCGGCCACCAGCGCCGCCTAGCCCTGCTGCTGCTGTGCATCTTCAGCCCGGCCCCATGAGACTCTTCCTCCGGTGTCGTTTCTCCTCGGTGAGAAACCAGGTCGCCGAGCCCTGCTTCGCTTTGTGCTGCTGTTGTTTCGCCAAGACCCGGAAGCATCAAGTTCGATCACCTTCGTGTGTACGACTACATCAACGTTTGTACTACTACGTGGTTTGGCCAAGTACCACGACGACCATCGCTTGCCAAGTTCGACTACCGTCGCAAAACGAGACCGCCAAGTCCGGAGACCCCAAGTACCACGACTATCGGATGCGCCAAGTACCTCTTCTCGCGACACGAACATCTACGGAATGTGTACCTCTACGAACGTGAACAACTACCGTCGCCGAGACCCTCAAGTACCTCTACGAACGGAACGACTACTCCTTTTGGCAACGTGAACGGCTACTTCCTCTATGAAACGTGTACCTCTACAGAACGTCTACTTCCACTACGTCCCTCGACGACTCGAACCGCTTCGAGGACGAACGCTTCGAAGGTATAACCCCCGAGACGATGCCCGTGGATGAATGCATGTGTTGTATGAAATGGTTTTCTTGTGTGCTCCGTGCCCGTTTCACCTTTTGTCATGCTCCTCGGTTGCCTCTCGCCGACCCATGGGAACCCGGTGACGGGATCACCCCACCTTTCATCTTGTTTCGCTTGCTCACGCTCTCTGTCATCTTTTGCACCGGTCTCTCAACGAGTTACCGGAACCGAGATGTTGCGTTGCATCATTTTCGGATCGTTGATGTGGCACCCTTTCTTTCCACCACGGTGACAAGTGCTTCATATCTCTTCATGTTCTCCTTTAATAAAAATTGCATAAGCTTGATCATGTCATCCGCATCATGTTAACAACATTTAAAAATGTGTGAATTGTTGTTGCTTTAAGAATTGCTCAACTTGCTCATGGGGATTTTCCGGAATTGTTGTTGTTATTTCCGGCCTCATTTAAAATGCCTAAATAGTGTAGTTTTATTATGCTTCACCTCTTGCCATGTTAACAAACATTTAATCTTGCCTTGTAAATTAACGAGAGTCAATTAAATAATTAAAATGTGGTGTTTCGTCAATATGCAACTCGATGCATATTGAGCTCCACTTAACTTGTAGTACTTGTTTGAGCACTTTGCCATGACATGCATATTTAAACCGGACATGCATCATAATTGGATGTGCATCGTATGCCATGTTTATGCTTGTGTGTTTACTGTGTTGTTTGCTTCTTTCCGGTTGCTTCTCTTGTTAGCTTCGGTTTCGTTCCGGAGTTGTGAGGCTTCTTCTTCGTCTTCTTCCGGACCCGTTCTTCTCCTTTGCGGAATCCCATGCAAGATGATCATACCCTTGGATACCTTTACTATCATTGCCATGCTTAGATTGTCTCGATGCTATCGTTACATGTCGCGCTACCCATCTTTTATTGTCAGCCCTCTCCTTGTTGCCATGAAACCTCTAACCTTGAAACCTTCCTAGCAAAACCACTGTTTGGCTATGTTACCCGCTTGCTCATCCCCTCTTATAGCGTTGCTAGTTGCAGGTGAAGATGAAGATCGTTCCAGGTGGGAACTTGTTGTTGGAATATCACAATATCTATTATTATTATTAACACACCTATATACTGGGAATGGGTGGAAGGCTTGGCCTTTTGCTCGGTGTTTTGTTCCACTCATGCCACCTTAGGCGCCGATAAACCGGCATTATGTTCCTTGATTTTGCGTTCCTTACACGATGGGTGGATGTGGACCCCTTGACAGTTCGTCTTTGAATAAAACTCCTCCAGCAAGGCCCAACTTTGGTTTTAATTTGCTCATAATAACAACTTAATTAATTAATTAATTGCATAGGGGGTCATGTCCCCGGGTTCTTAATTCTACATAACAGGGGGGGCCAGTGCTGATGGTGTTGGTCCCAAATAGAGTCGTGTGCGGCGCCCCCCCTTGGAAACTTGGGGTTTTGGCCGCTGTACGCTGTGCTCATCCGGTCGTGGCCTGAGACGAGATACGCGCGGCTACTATCAGGGTGTCGGCACGCCGGGAGGTCTTGCTGGACTAGTTTTAACATTGTCGAAATGTCTTGTGCACCGGGATGCCGAGCCTGATCGAATTCCCTAAGATAAGGGGTGATGATATTATATTTATCACTTCAGCTAATCGTGAGAGCTTGTGATGGGCTAAGTTGGGACACCCCTGCAGGGTTATGATCTTGCGAAAGCCGTGCCCGCGGTTATGTGGCAGATTGGAATTTGTTAATGTCCGGTTGTAGAAAACTTGACAGAGGATCCGAAGTAAAACACACAACTGTGTGAGTAACCGTGACTGTCTCTTTTCACTTTGAGAAGAGAACACGGTGGGGTTATGTTTGATTCGTATGTAGTTCAGGATCTTTAGCGAATACTACTTTTGCGACCATTTGCGTAGATGCTCATCTTACTCTTGTACTCATAAGTTAGCCACCATATTATGCTTAGCCGCTGCTGCAACCTCACCACTACCCTCTTCCTACCCACAAGCTTTGTTAGTCTTGATACCCGTGGTTATGAGATTGCTGAGTCCTCGTGGCTCACAGATACTACAACACCAGATGCAGGTTCAGCCGAGAATGATGCAAGAGCTGGTTCAAGTACTTCCGGGAGTTCCATGAAGAGAGTGGCCGTATGCTTGTGATGTTTCGACGATCAGTAGTGGTTTCTACTAGGGGCGATTCAGACCTGTGGCTTTATGTTTTTGGTATCTTTCTTTTGGATCTTCGCCCGTAGTCGGGTTGTGATGTTTTGAATGATGTTTTGCTTATGTAATGTATTGTGTGAAGTGGCGAGTGTAAGCCAACTATCTCCTTTTGCAATTTCATCCCTCTTTTACATGAGTTGTGCAAAGATACCAAACTTGAGATCATTCCAGAATGGGCTTATACCTTTAAGTCGTGCCTCGACACGTAGGAGGTATAGTCCCATCCTGGGCATTACAAGGTGGCCGCCTGGGCCTCCCCTGGCTCCCCTCTGGCCCATCTTTGGTTCTTCGCGAAGCTTCCTGTACGCTGATTTTTCCTGGAATTTTTGGAGCACTTTTTATATGGGGGAAACCTGAAATAGAAAAACAGCATAAAACAGGAACTGGCACTGTGGTGCACTGAGCTAATAGGTTAGTCCAAATATGATCAAAAGTGTATGTAAGTGCATCAATATCATAGCAATATCACACAAAAGAAGCATGGAGCAAGCAGAAATTATAGATACGTTTTGGACGTATCAACGTGGTGGCGGACTTGGAGGAGCGAGAGTCTGCTGACGCGGTGGCGGACTTCGAGGAGTCGACTGACGTGGTGTCGGTGGCCTTTGAAAGATGATGCAATCCTTTCTCCATAGGATGATACGATGTATGGCCTCTCCCAGTGTGTGCTCATCGTCACCTCCAGGAATGTCAAGCTCTAGCCCCGAATATTGTTCCACCACCTCATCAACCTGGACACGAGCATAGCCGACTGGAATCGGGTTGCAATGGAAGCTTGCTTCGGGGGGATTTGTATAAGCAATGCCGTCCGCCACCTTCATGGATATGTTCTTCATTTTGAATTGTAGCTCACAGTTAGTGTTCTCGGTGATGTCATCCACATGGTATCTATCCAGCAGTGCGTCGCCTGGGGCGGAACCCACGCTACTTCTCGGCATGGATGGGATGATGATATCCAAAGCTGGATCATCTGCTAGCTGCTGCCGCTGTTGAGACCCCATTTCCTGGCTAAGTGAGTTGATTTGCTGCTTCTACTGCTGCAATTTGAGCGCCAACTCCGTGTGCGCTGATTCTAGACCTTTAAGGCATTCTGATTCCTTCTTCCTCTGCTCCTCCTCCAGGTTCTTCCTTCTCACACGGCTTCTGTAGTCGGCCCTCCAGTCCGAAAAGCCATCATACCACGGAATAATACCCTTGCCTCGTGTTCTTCCCGGGTGTTCAGGATTTCCCAGGGCGCGCGTAAGCTCATCGTTCTCTCTGTTGGGCGTGAATACCCCATTCTGAGCTTGTTCTATTGCATCAATTATCTTATTTTCGACTCCTTTAAGACATGCCTTCTTCGAAACCTTGCCTGTCTTCGGGTCCAACGCCCCCATTCGCATAGAACCAGGTCCTGCACCTGGGGGGCAGCTCAGTGTAACTGGAGTGACCCCTGCATTTATCATCTCTTTCTTAGAGAGATCCCACTTAGGCATTGCCACCGCGTAGCCACCTGGCCCCAGCCTATGGAACTGCTACTTTCTTGCGGCATTGGCCTTGTTTTTTTCGACCGTTCCTTAGATAATTCTGATTCCTTGAATTTCACGAAAGCGGGTCAGTGTTCTCTTTGCTTCTCCAGTGTTCCCTTGAATTTTTGAGTCTTCTTTCCTCCTTTGACGTAGTTGGCCCATACAGTTTTCTTATGGTTGTTGAATGCAATTGCCATCTTCCTAAGAGTAGTGTCCTTGACTTTATTCTTGTCATCCTCTGTGAAATGATCTGGTAGGGTGAAATGTTCCATGAGTTTTTCCCAATGCAATTCCCGGCTCAGCTTCTTCCCCCATTGTTGTACCATCGTATTCAGGGAACCCATGGCCAGGATAGCTGTCGTCGTCCTCTCCTTCTTCATTGTCTTCCATCATAACCCCTCTTTCTCCGTGCTTGGTCCAAACATTATAGTGGGGCATGAAACCATTCGTACATCCAGCACATGGACAAGGCATAAAACCATCTGCCCACTGGTTTGCCTCAGCCGCATTCAGAAAAGTATGCATGCCATTAATGAAATCGGGAGAGCATCAGTCATTGTACATCTATTGCCGGCTCATCTTCATTACACAACACTGAAAATACCAAATTAATACAAGTTCATACATAAAGTTTATACAACACTTAAATGCAACATACAAATAACTCTCTAGCTAAAGCATTTAAATGCAACAACAAATGCGATCAAGATCGCAACTAAGGTAACAATTGATCCAATAGCATAATGATACCAAGCCTCATTATCAATGGCATATTTTCTTATCTTTCTAATCTTCAAGCGCATTTTCTCCATCTCGATCTTGTGATCATCGACGACATCGACAACATGCAACTCCAATTCCATCTTCTCCCCCTCAATCATTTTAATTTTTTCTTTCAAATACTCATTTTCTCTTTCAACTAAATTTAACCTCTCGATGGATATCAAAACCATGGCACTATGTATAACAAACAACGTACGGGTAAGATAATTATACCAGTAACTATATATCTAAATCACACAAACATGATTTTTTTTATAAAAAAGATAAGAACAAGAGGCTCACCACAAGATGGTGCCGGCGACAGGACGGTGCGGATGACCGATGGTGGTTAGGACGAAGACGGGAAGGCACTAAGTAAACCACACCTACAATTGCAAACTAAGTGTTATTTTGAGCTCAAATTGCATATAAATCAAATAAACTACCACATATAATTCCTCCCAAATTACTAAAACCCACAATTTAATGAATATATAAAGCATTGCAAGAGCTGATCTAGCAATGAGAGATGAAAGGACAAAGTTGCTTACCTTTGTGATCACTTGGATGGATGGGGTGCCTTCAAATCTTCACAAATTTTGGCAAAAATGGAGTGTGAGCTCGAGGGTAGTGGGGAAGAACAGAGAGGAGAGGGGAAAGTGGAAAACAGAGCGAGCTCGGGTGGACGAAGGGTTTATGTAGGATGACCTTTAGTATCGGTTTGTGGCAAGAACCGGTACTAAAGGTGCTGGAAGGGCCCCGGTCTGACAACATCCTGACACACTCTCTTTAGTACCGGTCCATGGCTCGAACCAGTGCTAAAAGTTCGGCACAAACTCGTACTAATGAGAGCGGCCCGCCTAGCCGTTGGAACCGGCACTAATGGTCACATTATTGCCGGCTCATATCAAAACCGGGACTAATGAGCTGAACATTTGACCCTTTTTCTACTAGTGCCAACTAGAGAAGAAACTAATGACAAGGATCATGAAACTTCAGATCAAGTTAATACCGAACCTCGAAGGTCGACCAGAACACGTACCGCACCAGAGTGGTACGATAACCCTGTCTTGGAAGTCATGTTGTTAGACAACAGTGAACCTTCAAACCATGAAGAAGCTATGATGAGCCTAGATTCTGATAAATGGCTTGAGGCCATGAAATCTGAGATAGGATCCATGTATGAGAACAAAGTATGGACTTTGGTGGACTTGCCCGATGATCAGCAAGCCATTAGGAATAAATAGATCTTCAGGAGGAAGATGGACGTTGATGGTAATGTTACTATCTACAAAGCTCGACCTGTCGCAAAAGGTTTTCGACAAGTTAAAGGAGTTGACTACAATGAGACTTTCTCACCCTTAGCGATGCTTAAGTCTGTCCGAATCATGTTAGCAATTGCCGGATTTTATGAAATCTGGCAAATGGATGTCAAAGCTGCATTCCTTAATGGATTTCTGAAAGAAGAGTTGTATATGATGCAACCATAAGGCTTTTTTGATCCTAAAGGTGCTAACTGATACGTCTCCTACGTATCTACTTTTCCAAATCCTTTTGCCCTTGTTTTGGACTCTAACTTGCATGATTTAAATGGAAATAACCCGGACTGACGCTGTTTTCAGCAAAATTGCCATGGTGTTGTTTTTGTGCAGAAACAAAAAGTTCTCGGAATGACCTGAAAATCCACGGAGAATTATTTTGGAAAATATAAAAAATACCTGCAAGAAGATCTAGACCAGGGGGCCCACACCCTGTCCACGAGGGTGGGGGCGCGCCCCCTACCTCGTGGCCCTCCTGGTGCTCCACCGACGTATCCCCAGATCCTATATATTCACTTTCGGGGAGAAAAAAATCAGAGAGGAAGAATTATCGCGTTTCACGATACGGAGCCGCTGCCAAGCCCTAATCTCTCTCGGGCGGGCTGATCTGGAGTCCGTTCGGGGCTCCGAAGAGTGGAGATCGCCGCCATCGTCATCATCAACCTTCCTCCATCACCAATTCCATGATGCTCACCGTCGTGTGTGAGTAATTCCATCGTAGGTTTGCTGGAAGGTGATGGGTTGGATGGGATCTATCATGTAATCGAGTTAGTTTTGTTAGGGTTTGATCCCTAGTATCCACTATGTTCTGAGATTGATGTTGCTATGACTTTACTATGCTTAATGCTTGTCACTAGGGCCCGAGTGCCATGATTTCAGATCTGAACCTATTATGTTTTCATGAATATATGTGTGGTCTTGATCCTATCTTGCAAGTCTATAGTCGCCTACTATGTGTCATGATCCGGCAACCCCGACCACTCCCGATGATGACCTTAGTTTGAGGAGTTCATGTATTCGCTGTGTGTTAATGCTTTGGTCCGGTACTCTATTAAAAGGAGGCCTAAATATCCCTTAGTTTCCAATAGGACCCCGCTGCCACGGGAGGGTAGGACAAAAGATGTCATGCAAGTTCTTTTCCATAAGCACGTATGACTATATTCGGAATACATGCCTATATTGCATTGATGAACTGGAGCTAGTTCTGTGTCACCCTAGGTTATAACTTTTACATGATGAATTGCATCCGACATAATTTCCCATCACCCATCCAATGCCTACGAGCTTTTCCCATATTGCTTGTTACTTATTTACTTTTCCGCTGCTACTATCACAAAAACTACAAAAATACTACCGTTACTTTTATTGCCCCTACCGCCACTATCATATTACTTTGCTACTAAACTATCTTGCCACAGATACTAAGTTTCCAGGTGTGGTTGAATTGACAACTCAGCTGCTAATACTTAAGAGTATTCTTTGGCTCCCCTTGTGTCGAATCAATAAATTTGGGTTGAATACTTTACCCTCGGAAACTGTTGCGACCCCCTACACTTGTGGGTTATCAAGACTATTTTCTGGCACCGTTGCCGTTGAGCATAGCCCTACTCTTTAAGTCACTTGGGATTTATATCTGTTGATCACTATGAAGAACTTGAAGGACTCAAAAACCAAGATCTTACCCTCAACTACGAGGGGAGGTAAGGAACTGCCATCTAGCTCTACACTTGATTCTCCTTCTGTTATGGGTAAATTTGCGACACCTACTCCTGTTATTGAATCTGATATGTCGTATGTTCTTGATGATGCCACTTCTGCTATGTATGATGAAAATACTTCTATGCTTGGTAATACTGTGCCACTAGGTGAATTTCTAGATGAACAAATTGCTAAGATTAGGGAGAATGCAAATATTGAAACTGATGATATTTATGAAAGTGATGATGAAGCTTCTCCCAATAGATATGAATTGGTTGTTGTTCCTAAGGGTTATGTTATGGATGAAGAAACTGCTAGAGACTTTCTTGATTGCAATGATAGATATGATCTTAAGAAATTATTAGCTAAGCTGAAAGAAAAGTCTTTGAATGCTAGAATGAAACATGACCCTGCTTTTGCTACTTCACATATCTGTGTTACTGATAAGGATTATGATTTCTCTATTGATCCTGAGTTAATTACTTTGGTTGAATCTGATCCTTTCCATGGCTATGAATCTGAAACTGTTGTGGCACATCTTACTATGTTGAATGATATAGCCACCCTGTTTACCTACGATGAAAAGATTCGTTATTACTACATCCTTAAGTTATTTCCGTTCTCATTAAAGGATAATGCTTAGACTTGGTTTAATTCTCTTGATCCTGGTTGTGTGTGTAGTCCCCAGGATATGATGTATTACTTCTCTGCTAAATATTTCCCCGCTCATAAGAAATAAGCTGCCTTATGGGAAATATATAACTTTGTGCAAATTGAAGAAGAGAGTCTCCCACAAGCTTGGGGGAGGCTTCTCCAATTACTTTATGCTTTGCCTGATCATCCTCTTGAGATGAATGATATACTTGATGTCTTTTATAATGGACTAACCGATGCTTCCAAGTACCACCTGGATAGTTGTGCTGGTTGTGTTTTCAGGGAAAGAACAGTTGATCAAGCTGAATTACTATTGAATAATATGCTGGCCAATGAAAATAATTGGACACTTCCTGAACTAGCCCCTAAACCAACTCCGAAGAAGAGAGGTGTTCTATTTCTCAGTCCTGAAGATATGCAAGAGGCAAAGAAATCCATGAAAGAAAAAGGTATTAAAGCTGAAGATGTTAAGAATTTACCACCTATTGAAGAAATACATGGTCTTGATAACCCGACACAGGTAGTAAAGGTAAATTCTCTTTATAGATTTGATGAAGGTGATATTCCTAGTTATAAGTCTGCTAGTCAATGCTTAGATGAGTTTGTCAATTTTATTGTGAAACAAAAAAAATTCAATGCTTATGTCGGCAGACAATTGCAACACAATGCTTATATGATTGAACGCTTGAGTGATTATCTGTCTAGAGTTAAAGGTGAACTGAAACTTATTAGTATACATGCTTCCATGGTCACCACTCAAGTAAAACAAGTACTTAAGGCTCAGAATGATTTGATCAATGAATTAAATAGTAAGAATAATGACTATGCTGTTAGAGTTGCTACTAGAGGTGGTAAAATAACTCAAGAACCTATGTATCCTGAAGGCCACCCTAAGAGAATTGAGCAAGATTCTTAGGGACATAATTTAGATGCACCTAGTTCTTCTAAGAAGAAGAAAAAGAAAAATGATAGAACTTTGCATGCTTCTAGTGAACTTGTAGCTGACACACCTGAGAATCCCAATGATATATCTGTTTCTGATGCTGAGACACAATCTGGTAATGAACATGAACCTAGTGATAATATAAATGATGACGTTCATGATGATGCTCAACCTAGCAATGATAATGATGTAGAGATTGAACCTGCTGTTGATCTTGATAACCCACAATCAAAGAATCAACGTTATGATAAGAGAGACTTTGTTGCTAGGAAGCACGGTAGGGAAAGAGAACCATGGGTTCAGAAACCCATGCCTTTTCCTCCGATACCATCCAAGAAAAAGGATGATGAGGATTTTTAGCGCTTTGCTGAAATGATTAGACCTACCTTTTTGGGTATGCGTTTGACTGTTGTGCTTAAAACAAATCCTTATGCTAAGTATATGAAACATATTATCACCAATAAAAGAAAGATACCTGAAGTAGAAATTTCCACCATGCTTGCCAATTACACTTTTAAAGGTGGAATACCTAAGAAACTAGGAGATCCAGGAGTACCTACTATACCATGCTCCATTAAGAGAAACTATGTTAAAACTGCTTTATGTGATCTTGGAGCCGATGTTAGTGTTATGCCTCTCTCTTTATATCGTAGACTTGACTTGAGTAAGTTGACACCTACTGAAATATCCTTGCAAATGGCTGATAAATCAACTGCTATACATGTCGATATTTGTGAGGATGTGCCTGTTGTAGTTGCAAATGTTACCATTCTAACGGACTTTGTTATACTCAATATTCCCGAGGACGATAGTATGTCTATTACCCTTGGTAGATCCTTTTTGAATACTGCAGGGGCTGTTATTGATTGCAACAAAGGCAATGTCACTTTTCATGTCAATGGTAATGAGCATACGGTACACTTTCCGAGGAAACAACCTTAGTTCCACAGTATCAATTATATTGAAAAAAATCAACTATTACTATTGGAGGTTTTGAATTTCCTCTTCCTAGTGTCAAGAAGACATATGATATTCTTATTGTTGGGGACATACATATCCCCATTGAGGTAACCTAGTGCTATTCGAAAATTCTCCGGTTTCATGTTATTCGGAAAGAGTTTATTAACAAGACCTGATCAACCTTGTTAATGGATTCCTTTTGATAATCATGAGAAAGGTGAATCTAGGTAGCACCACCTTCTGTACCCTCCTTTTACTTTCTGTTAATTACGATAAATAAAGCAAAAATAGTATTTTCTGTCTGTTTCCAGACTTATCCATGCAATAAAAAATACCCCGAAAATAAAAGTTCTCCAAATGCCCTGAAAATTAAATATGATTTTTATGGAATATTTGAGAAAATATGGCACAGAACACACAGCGGGGAGAGCCAGCACCTGGCCAAGAGGGTCCAAGGCGCGCCCCCCTCACAGGGCGTGCCCCTTGCCTCGTGGGCCCCACGTGGCCCCCTCCACTTATTCCTGCACCCACACTCTTCTTCTTCCTCCCAAAAAAATCACTAACCAGCTCAAACACGAGTTCTAGCTCATCTCGCTGCCATTTTCGATCTCATTGCGAAAAGCACCATTCACCAAATTGTTTGGGGAGATTGTTCCTTGGTATGTGACTCCTCCATTGGTCCAATTAGTTTTTGTTCTAGTGCTTTATTTATTGTAAATTTTTGCTGCTGTGGTGACCTTGTTCTTGAGCTTGAATGTCAAATTGTCTTGGTCCCAAGTAGTTCTAATGCATGATATAGTCTCTAGGCACTAGTAGGAGTTGTTGCTACCAATCTTGTTGAGTTTGGTTAACTTTTATTTTGAGTTACTAAAAAAATTAGAAATTTTCAGAAGGGAACAATGATGAAGAGATTGTTGAGGGGCTCCTCCAGTAAAATCTCAGAGGAGAAAAAGAGAGAAGAGAATAAGAAGCCCAAATATAATCTTCCTCGCATGGCGGAAGTTCGACCACGCGAATGGCCTTGTAATGATTTCATGATGTCCGTCGGGATTTACGAATACTTTTATTGGTTGGCAAATAATGCAGGCCTCACCGACTTCCTCCACGACCAGCGTGAACAGTATCTCTTACTCACTAATATTTTCACGCAAAGTTTTAATTTTCATGCTAAGAAAACACCACATACAGTGGAGTTTCGTTGATATGATGAGATTAAGGAGATGTCACTCTTAGAATTTTGTGAAGTATGTGAGATATCCTTTGGAGGTAGACTTGATGAACCACGTCATGAAGCCGTTGAAGGGTTTATCGACATGATAGTGGTAGGGGAAACTAGACAAGTCTAAGGGGCAAGAATCACTAGTATACACTTCCCTGTTCTGCGCTACTTTGCTTTATTTGCTAGTAGATGTTTAATTTGTCGCGGGAACAGTGGGAATCTTAGTGCCCTTGATATTGTCATTTTACGCCATGCTTTGTTTCAAGACACAACTTTTAGCTTGGGTGCCATCGTTGCTAAACGACTGAGTCTGAACCACTCAAAGGGGCCCATCTTTGGAGGCATCTTTGCTTCTCGCCTTGCTGAACATTTTAGAATACCTATTGCTATTAGGCATCATGAGAAGGAAGAAAAACTGCTTGCCCCTGTTTATCTAGACTACAAGAGCATGGTAGCACATGATTTTATTGTTAAAGACAAGGATAGGTTGCTTAATTATAAATTAAGGTTTGATGAAAAATATTGTGAGATTGCTACCTTGCCTGCACCATCTCTGTTTGATCTGTCTACAGGCATATATCTCGTTACATCAGATGCCTTCTACAAGTACCAAGGCCAGGCACAAGCTTCAGAGCCTGAGCCAGAGCCCCCACTCGATCCTTACCGTCGGTCTGTTTATGGGTGGGATCTGGATGAGCTTGCCAACCAGTGGCACCCAGAGGACACATCTTAGTACACTGGAGGGAGTAGCTTCGATCCGTGGCCATAGACCAACTTAGGCCAAAAGCCTAAGCTTGGGAGAGTACGTGTTTCTCATCGACTTTACATTCATGTTCACACACTTATTCTAGTTGTCAGTGCTCACACTCTTTCACTTTACCATCCATGCTTAGTTTCAATTTCTTTTTCTTAGTCTTTTTCTCGTGTGCTAGAAAAACCTTAAGAAAAACAAAAATATATATTAGTTGTAGCTTCTAGCTAGTTTACTTTTCCTGCTTGTAGTAGCAATTAAAAGAAAACCCAAAAAGATTTCCCGTTCTTCTTTTGTTTGTTGGGAGCTTTCCCGTGTAAATAGTTTCTTTTCTTTTCTTTGGGGGTCAAGAGTAGAAGACCATGATTAAAATGCTTAGTGGCTCTCATATGCTTTACTGTTGATTTAACCTTGAGCCATATTACCTTGCCTTCTCTCTTGTATTTAAATGCTCACAGATTCCAGCTTAGTCCAATGCACGTGCACTATTATTATTATCCACACCGTTTGGTCGTGCGAGTGAAAGGCAATAAGGATGATATATGATGAACTAATTGAGATGAGAAAAGCTGGTATGAACTCGACCTCTCTTGTTTTTGTAAATATGATAGTTCATCGTTCCTGATTCAGCTTGTTATGAATGAAACATGCTTCCAATGACAATTAGAGATCATAGCTGCTTATGCCATGCTTAATTAGCTGAGAGTTTATAATGGTCTATCTTGCGTGCCAACATGATGTTAAAATGGTTGTGATGTAGTATGATGGGGTGGTATCCTCCTTTGAACGATTCAAGTGGTCTGACTTGGCACATGTTCACGCATGTAGTTGTAACAAAATCAACATAGCCTCCACGATATTTATGTTCATGGTGATTTATATCCTACTCATGCTTGCATTCATTGTTGATTAATTTTAATGCATGTTCATGACCGTTGTTGCTCTCTAGCTGGTCGCTTCCCAGTCTCTTTCTAGCCTTCATCTGTACTAAGCGGGAATACTGCTTGTGCATCCACTTCCATAAACCCCAAAGTTATCCCACATGAGTCCACCATACCTTCCTATATGCGGTATTTATCTGCCGTTCCAAGTAAATTTGTATGTGCCAAACTCTAAACCTTCAAATGAAATACTGTTTTGTATGCTCGAACAGCTCATTATCAACTAGGGCTGTCTATATCTTCCATGCTAGGTGGGTTATTCTCACGATGAGTGGACTCCGCTCATCATTCATGAGAAAATGGCTGGTAACCGGGATGCCTAGTCCCATGCTCAAAATCATAATAATTAAACAAAACTCCCCCAGGGTTGTTGCTGGTTTGGACGGTACCCGTTGTTTCGGGCTAGCCGTGAAGTGTGCTTGTTGGTGGTTGGGGGAGTATAAACTTTACCATTCTGTTTGGGAACCGCCTATAATGTGCGTAGCATGGGAGATATCGAGATTCTTGGTTGTTATGTTGACAATGAAAGTATACCGCTCAAAATGTCATTCATCTCTATTTAAACATCGAGCTCTGGCACCTCTACAAATCCCTGCTTCCCTCTGCGAAGGGCCTATCTATTTACTTTTATGCGGTCATCATCCTCTTATCAAAGAGCACCAGTAGGAGAGCACCTCTGTCATTTGCAAGTATTACTATTAATTTGCATTGAGTATGATCATGACTGGATCTATTTTTACCATGAATTACAATGTCTAGTCAGTCCTTAATCTTTAAAGGTGCTCTGCATTTATGTTTTGCGGTCTCAGAAAGGGCTAGCGAGATACCATCTTGTTATATCATATCATGATTGTTTTGAGAAAGTGTTGTCATCCGAGGTTTATTATTATTGCTCACTAGTTGATTATGCCATTGATGTGAGTAGACTTGAGACCTGAAAGTTATTGTGAATGTGGTTAGTTCATGATCATTGCTAAAAACCTGAATGTTGGCTTACATATTTACAACAACAAGAGAAAATAGAGTTTGTCAAAGTTTTTCTTTATCACTTTCAGTTTATCAACTGAATTGCTTGAGGACAAGCAAATGTTTAAGCTTGGGGGAGTTGATATGTCTCCAATGTATCTACTTTTCCAAACACTTTTGCCCTTGTTTTGGACTCTAACTTGCATGATTTGAATGGAACTAACCCGGACTGACGTTGTTTTCAGCAGAATTGCCATGGTGTTGTTTTTGTGTAGAAACAAAAAGTTCTCGGAATGACCTGGAAATCCATGGAGAATTATTTTTGAAAATATAAAAAATACCTGCAAGAAGATCCAGACCAGGGGGCCCACACCCTGTCCACGAGGGTGGGGGGTGCGCCCCCCTAGGGCGCGCCCCCTGCCTCGTGGGCCCCCTGGTGCTCCACCGACGTATCCCTAGATCCCATATATTCACTTTCGGGGAGGAAAAAATCAGAGAGGAAGAATTATCGTGTTTTACGATACGGAGCCGCAGCCAAGCCCTAATCTCTCTCGGGAGGGCTGATCTGGATTCCGTTCGGGGCTCCGGAGAGTGGAGATCGTTGCCATCGTCATCATCAACCTTCCTCCATCACCAATTCCATGATGCTCACCGCCGTGTGTGAGTAATTCCATCGTCTGTTTGCTGGACAGTGATGGGTTGGATGGGATCTATCATGTAATCGAGTTAGTTTTGTTAGGGTTTGATCCCTAGTATCCATTATGTTCTGAGATTGATGTTGCTATGACTTTGCTATGCTTAATGCTTGTCACTAGGGCCCGAGTGCCATGATTTCAGATCTGAACCTATTATGTTTTCATGAATATATGTGTGTTCTTGATCCTATCTTGCAAGTCTATAGTCACCTACTATGTGTCATGATCCAGCAACCCCGAAGTGACAATAATCGGGACCACTCCCAGTGATGACCTTAGTTTGAGGAGTTCATGCATTCCCTATGTGTTAATGCTTTGGTCCGGCACTCTATTAAAAGGAGGCTTTAATATCCCTTAGTTTCCAATAGGACCCCGCTGCCACGGGAGGGTAGGACAAAACATATCATGCAAGTTCTTTTCCATAAGCACATATGACTATATTCGGAATACATGCCTACATTGCATTGATGAACTGGAGCTAGTTCTGTGTCACCCTAGGTTATAACTTTTACATGATGAATTGCATCCGACATAATTTCCCATCACCGATCCAATGCCTACGAGCTTTTCCCATATTGCTTGTTGTAATGCCCGGATAATTAAGCTACAGTAATCATCCTCTAATGATGCCATGTCACCACTGTTACTGTGGCTAATCCTCACTTGATCCAAATCCTAGTTCGAACTCAAATTCGAATTAAAGCTCCAAATTTAAATTTGTCAAACATGCAAAAATAAATTGTTCAAAGTGTGTAAAATATTCCATAACTAAATATGGGGTGAACCAACATTTTTTTAAGTGGTTTAATGTCCTAAAGTACAATAAAAACAACATCAATAACAATTAAATAATTTCCTTTTATAATTTTAAAATATTAAACTATTTTGTTTGGGGTTGAAACTTTTTGTGGCCAAGGGCTAGTTTACAACACTAAGTTAAAAGATTGGTTTTACATTTTATTAAACAAAAATAAAATGAAACTTAAATAGAAAACTATAAACATAAGCGAAAATGTGAAAGGAAAGGCCCCCTTGTTCCCCTGGGCCATTAGGCCCGTTTGGCAAAGCCAGCCCAACACCCCTTCATCCCCTACCTCCCTGTTCACACAACCCCGTGGACGCAGAGCGTCCATCCACGGCGCCGATGGCCACGGGGCGGCCATCTGGCGGCTCCCCGGCGACCTACAAGTACGCCCGCGGCCTCTCCAAACCCTAGAGGTCCTCGTTTCCCCTTCCCTCACCGCGTTTCCCTCTCCCACGTGCACCCGCCCGAAGCTCCGCGCCATGACAGCCGTCGTCGCCGTGGCCACCGTCGTTCCCGACGGCTGCGACCACGCTAGAAGATGTGCCCGCCTCCCTTACTTCTTCTGCAACCACCGGATCGAGCTGTAGCGCTCCGCATCGTCGCCATCGAACCGTCTCCATCTACACGGCTGCCGATACTTCACCGTCGATCCGCGTCCACCCTGGCCCCGTACGAGCTCACCACCGACCCTCCCCTAGTGAGCATCGTCGATCCCCTCTCATTTTCCCCTTAGAACCATCGCCGCTTGCGTCGTCTCCCTCGTGCACGACGAGCTCGTGGTCGCCTCGCCTCTGTCTCGCACGGCCGCGCGCCCGCGTGTGCCACATCGCAACTGCCCGCGCCCCCCTCGTCCCTCCGTTGCTTCCGCCGTATCCCGCGACCAGCCGGTGCCCGCTGTAGTACGACACCCCGCGAGTCGCGCTCCCCAACCCACGCCGTCCGTACGGGGCCCCGTCGTGCTCAGCTCACCAGGCCGGGCTCCCGCCCTGCTGCTCGAGCTGCTGCCGCAGCCGGCGCCCGCGGCCACGACCGCTGCCGCACGCGCGCACGCGCCGGGCGCGCCCTGTCCCGTGCCCGCGCATCTCCCGGTCCGCCGCCATGCGCCACCACGGCTCCGCCTGCCAGCCACCGCTCGCTAACGGCCGCTCGTCGCCGCCGCGCGAGCCTCTCCTGGCTGCTGCGCACCGACCCGCTCCCATGCCGGCGTCCTCTCCCCAGCCGCGCCTGCCTGGCCGTGGCTGCGCCCAGGGCCCCTTCCCCTGTCGTGTGGCTGGCCTGGCACCGCCGCTCGTCGGCGCTGGGCGCCACTCCGGCCAAGCCGAGGACCCGGCCTCGCATCTGGCGGCCTCGCTTGCGGGCGCTGGTGCGGGCGCTAGCGCCACGCCCGCCCCGTTAACACGCCCCGCCCCGCTGTCCTGGCCCACTGCCAGTGGGCCCCCACACCCTGGCTAAATATATAAATAAATAATTAATTAATTAACCTAATTAAGTAGGATAAATTAGTCTAATCATTGGATTAGTTGAAACTTTATTTATTTAACTAATGTGTCCATGACACGTGGGCCCCACTGCCCTTTTGACCAGTCAACAGTCAAAGTTGACTGTTGACCTTGCTGACATCAGCATGGCATCATGCTGACACAATAAGCCCTTTTTCGATTTAATAATAATTTTAGAATATTGCTAAAACTTTTAAAAGTCATATAAAATAATCTGTAACTCGGATGAAAATGTTTTATATATGAAAATCGCTCAGAACAATGAGACGAATCCGAATACGCGGTCCGTTCATCCGCCACACATCCCTAGCATAGTGAACCTGTAACTTTCCCCCTCCGATTCATCTGACCGAAAACACAAAACGTCGGGGATACTTTCTCGAGTGTTATCCCCCTTCGCCGGTATCGTGTATCACCGCGTTAGAACACCCTAGCACTGCGTGTTAACTTGATGTGCTTCTTTATTGCATCTGTATGCTTTGTATTTATTGTTTCTTCCCCCTCTTCTCTCCGGTAGACCCCGAGACCGATGATGCCCCGGTGATCGACTACGGTGTTGACGCCCCCTCCTTCTTGCCAGAGCAACCAGGCAAGCCAACCCCCTTTGATCATTCCGATATCGCCCATTCTCTTCTCTCTTATGCTTGCATTAGAACTGCTACTGCTTTTCTATATGATCCTATTCTGATGCATAGCCTGTTGTTGTTATGCTTTCATACCTTACATGTTTATACTAAACTGCTTAGAATAGGCTGGTTAGAGATCCACCAGTGACCCCCTACCTTGTCCCGACTGCCCCGCTGGATTATTAGAAGACCCGATCAACGGGATCGAAGACCAGGACCCGGCACCGCACATCACTTTCCCCTTAGTTGCTCGACACTACTGGGTTACTATCGAGTGCCGAGGGTGAGACCTCATCAGCACTTCTGATGTTAACCTTGTAGGTTAATTCATCGGTTGTGGTCATCGAGGGTGATTCCTCTTTCTCCACTCCCGATAACGACACTGTCATGCAACTCCTCAAGAGTGGACCTCGAGGGTGACTCCTCTTTCGTTCACCTTGACGATAAACATCAGGTGGAATTCCATCGAGGGTGATTTCCTTAGGTTTTCCTTTGGTGTCAGACACACAGTTACTATGGTTACTATGACTTACACTGAACCTGGTTACTAAAGACGGGTCGACCCTGAGGGGTACCCGCGCGAGCTTAATTGCGAGTGATGTGTAGTCGGGTTGACCTGGAAGGTGCCCGCGAGTTAAATACGAGGCGTGGCCGGGCACTCGCCCTTGCCGCAAGTTCTCGAGACGGGGCGATGGGGTCACATTATCGTGAGTCTCTGCTCGTTACCGCGTGTTCCCAAGACACTAAACGGTTTGGATATTTGATCCGAGGGTCCTCTGGCCTGATAGCACTAACCATCACGTGGGCATAGTATGGGCGTTCTGCGTCGTATGCATCAGCCGAAGCTTAACTGACGTCATTGCGACTGAGCGGCGCGCGCCGGGTTGGACTGGTTAGGCTCGTACCTTTTTAAAGGTGGTTGCTAGGTCTGCTCACCGGCCGCATACGCAACGTGCAGGAGTTCCCGGGGCGATTGGCCCATGACCCCTGGGGGCATAGGGTTTAGTCCGGCGTGCATGACATCTCTATTAAGTCTAGGTCGGGTTGCGGCGTATTGTTTGGCCGAGGGCGGGCATGACCTGATGGTGTGTCCGGCCGGAGTTAAGCAAGCGTGTTGGGTAAGTTGGTGCACCCCTGCAGGGAAGAAAACATCTATTGATAGCCTATCCTACGGTAACGGACACTTGGAGTTGTATCCCGATCGCTACAACTAGAACTGGATGCTGAGGCATTGTTTGGATATGTTGCTTCGGGAGTCGAGAAAGGATCCCGGAGCATTGGAACAACAACATAAATATGACTTATGATATACTACTCTACTCCCCCTATTGCTGCAAGACGGTGGTTTGCAGAAGATGCTAGTCTTCGATAGGGCTAGCTTCTCCCCCTCTTATTCTGGCATTCTGCAGCTTAGTCCACAAATACTACCCTTTTCATTGATACTGATGCATATGTAGTGTACATCCTTGCTTGCGAGTACTTTGGATGAGTACTCACGGTTGCTTTGCTCCCCCTTTTCCCCCTTCTTTCTTTTTGCTGGTTGATGCAACCAGATGGTGGAGTCTAGGTGCCAGATGCCACACTTGACGACTGCGACTACCCCGACGGAGCCTACTACTACGTGGAGACAACTGACGACCAGGAGTAGTTAGGAGGTCCCAGGCAGGAGGCCTTGCCTTTTCGATCGTTGATGTTGTGTGCTAGCCTTCTTAAGGAAAACTTGTTTAACTTATGTCTGTACTCAGATATTGTTGCTTCCGCTGACTCTTGTGTTTTCGAGCTTATGTATTCGAGCCCTCGAGGCCCCTAGCTTGTAACATAAAGCTTGTATTAATTTAAATTTGTGTCTAGAGTTGTGTTGTGATAACTTCCAGTGAGTCCTTGATCTTGGTCGTACACATTTGCGTGCATGATTAGTGTACGGTCAAATCGGGGGCGTCACAAGTTGGTATCAGAGCCGACTGCCTGTAGGAACCCCCTTTCCAACTCCTTGGCCGAAGTTGAGTCTAGTCTTTGAAAAACTGTTTTACTAACATGGCTGTGCGGCTTACGGGGCCACGTCGCCATCGGGTGGTATTATGATCTTTTATTCCTCATCCTTACTCTGGGATTCTGATCTCTCTTCTATTCGGGTTAAATGAATTTACTAACTACATTAGGTTCTCGTAACGACTTTCCCCGGAGAGCCCCTTCATTTCCAGATGGTTGCTCGCTTCATCAGAAGACTTCGAAGATACTCTCCGATCTACTCCCGAGAACTTGTGTTCATTTCTTTTGCAATCCTTAATACCGTTGAATCCTTATGAATAACTGCATACCCTCGCCATTCATACATTCATCCCTAGTTGTTCTTGTTATTACAAGATACCCGAAAGTATTCTTCGACTTTCGAGAATCCTTTTTCCTCCTGCCTTGTAGCTCCTTTTCCGCACGAATACATGTATGAGTAATTCCTCACACTTACTGGGAATTCGTTCATCCTCAGTTGTTCATGCGTTTCACAAAGGTCTTCGAAACACTATTCACTCTTCTAAAATCCTCAGCAACCTTTTGCTTTGGAAAGTTTTACGTGCTTGCATTATGGTTAATTCCATATGTATGGCAATATTCATTAAAATCCTTTGTGATTGACTTTATGATCTTATTGATTCAATAGGTTGCAAATACTCGCAATCATCAGTCAAACTAGAATTCGTTCTTCCAGCTCAGACGTCTTTCCGAATACGAGCTGGTTCTCGACCAACAAAATTGTTATCAATTGCACCCCTAAGTCATTTCAAATTCCCATCGTTAATCAGAGCGTTTGCTTCTGATCCCTTGATTTGGAAATCATAATTCCTTTTGCATTCGAGTTTTGAAATAGTCAGTTGTTTATATAAACATATATCCTTGCATCCTTTCTTCTTTTTGGTTGGTTACTGATGCTCACATCAGATCCCTTGTAGACCACAAGATCCTTTGTTGGATTTTATCCGGCAGCGTCCTTCATACTCAAACACCTTGTGAGTTCTCCCATGATATATAATGCCTTGGGTAAAATAAATCATCTGCTTTCTCAATCATGCTCTGCTTTCGAGCTTGTATAATTTGCTCCTAAAGTTTGCATAGTATGAGTCTAAGATGCCCCGATGGGTTGAACTTATGCCTTCCTTAAGCCGCGCGAACCCGAAAGTTTTCCAAGGTTCATACTTCTCTGGTAATTCACCAGGCAAGTCTTCGCAATCCATTCATTTTTAATGTAGCAGTGAGTGAAAACTTATGCATTGAAGAAGTGGGAGTCAACCTTGAACTTCTGTTCATGCCCATGGACACGATGTAGATCTTATCATTAAAGCTTCTCTTAAATTAATTACCCCCTTGATATAAGTTCATCTTATATCTGGGATCTGGCATTTTGTAATCGTGGTTCCGACCATGCTCTCCTTTAAATACCATTTCTCGGACAAGTTAAACCACTTGTCCTCTGCAGGTCAATGCACCTGTCCAACCTCTATTATGATCTACCTTCGAGTATTACCCCGTGGTATCTCGATATTACTTCTTATGAGTTCTTCAAGTATTACTTCTCACCGATTCCAATTTTCCGCGGGTTCTGAGTTGTTAGACGCTCAAGGACACCGATAAATGAATCAATTCCGCACTCTGATTCAATAACTATAAGTAATCTTCATTGCTTATGAGTTTATTAATTCTTCAAGTCATATCTAGCCTGATCGGCTATCTCATTATCATGCATCTTTTTAACTGTGCTACATGGTCCTTTTTCCCGGAGCACAATTTCGGCAATGAGCTAAGCTTACGCCCAGCTTGATTTCACGTTTGTATTGTACTAGTGGTTTCAATAACCTTTCGCTCCATCATTCATTTGACTTGATGTCATCACCGATCGATTACATCCTAATGAAATATCTTGATAAATGTGTCGTGATCACTGTCAACCCTTTGGCTTCTTCAGAGATGTCAATTGAACTCATGGCTAGAAATGCCATCCCTGCCCCTCGATGATGTGTTATATCATCGACAACCTCCTTGTATTCCTGCCAACACAGACTTGGTTATGTTTTGCTCATACCTTGTTTTCTTGCTATTACTGAAGTTATTCCCCGTGTATTCCTGAGGCCTTCAATGCCAACCTTTCCTTGACACACCATAATATCACTACCTCGAGGCACGATTGTGGCATCCCGAATATCAAAGGGACCATTGGAAGCACCACACTAAATGTTTCTTGATCTATTATCCAAACAATGGTGTATGGGTAATATCAGGATTCTTCCCTCGCCCTTTATCGAAATACTTTGATCCTGCTGGCCTATCCTGTATATCGTGCTCTATTTTTTTACTTGGGAAGTTTATACTCCCAATTATCATGTGTAAACACATTTTCCTTTTCATTGGTTTGTTTGACCTTCTCATGATTTACATAACATAAGCAAGAATAATTCACTGCTTATGTAAACACCTCGGCGTACAACTCGGTCAGTAAGACCCTGTTACTTTTGTTGATAACATTCCGGTAACCACCGATGGACGAGAACTTTGCCTATTGGTCCGCCTCGTTCAACGAGCAGGAGAATGGTTCTCTTCGTCCCTCGCCCTTGGTACCGATATTGTTGCCGGCATAACTGACATGCTATCTTCTGACATGCCTTGCTTACATGATTGTGCAAGGCGTCATCGCCCTTCCTTTGGTTAACCCACATGGTGGGCCCATAACCCACAATTCCACAGGATCGAAACCTGACTATCATGTACACCCATGTTCCCAAGGTTATTCCTCACGCTTGGCTTCGTAGGTTGATCACGAGCCACCTCCCTAGAGATGTTCTATTCTGGTTTCAGCCGCAATATTTATTCTGTTGGCCTGAACCCCTTTTTCACACTCTGTTCAAGTATCAATCGTTTGTCCATTCGCTTGAAACTTTAAATTGTACCTTCGTACTTGCTCTCGATGTTTTATTAAGTTTCAAATCGAGAGATACTTCTGCCTCATTCCCTGATTTGTTCACCAGATAATTAACCCTATAAGGGTCAGTTCTCCCGAAGTACCATTACTTCCCCACTTAAATCTCGGGACGAGATTTCTTGTAGTGGAGGAGATTTGTAACGCCCGGATAATTAAGCTACAGTAATCCTCCTCTAATGATGCCATGTCACCACTGTTACTGTGGCTAATCCTCACTTGATCCAAATCTTAGTTCGAACTCAAATTCGAATTAAAGCTCCAAATTCAAATTTCTCAAACATGCAAAAATAAATTGTTCAAAGTGTGTAAAATATTCCATAACTAAATATGGGGTGAACCAACATTTTTTAAGTGGTTTAATGTCCTAAAGTACAATAAAAACAACATCAATAACAATTAAATAATTTCCTTTTATAACTTTAAAATATTAAACTATTTTGTTTGGGGTTGAAACTTTTTGTGGCCAAGGGCTAGTTTACAACACTAAGTTAAAAGATTGGTTTTACATTTTATTAAACAAAAATAAAATGAAAATTAAATAGAAAACTATAAACATAAGCTAAAATGTGAAAGGAAAGGCCCCCTTGTTCCCCTGGGCCATTAGGCCCGTTTGGCAAAGCCAGCCCAACACCCCTTCATCCCCTACCTCCCTGTTCACGCAACCCCGTGGACGCAGAGCGTCCGTCCACGGCGCCGATGGCCACGGGGCGGCCATCTGGCGGCTCCCCGGCGACCTACAAGTACGCCCGCGGCCTCTCCAAACCCTAGAGGTCCTCGTTCCCCCTTCCCTCGCGCCGTTTCCCTCTCCCACGTGCACCCGCCCGAAGCTCCGCGCCATGACAGCCGTCGTCGCCGTGGCCACCTTCGTTCCCGACGGCTGCGACCTCGCTAGAAGATGTGCCCGCCTCCCTTACTTCTTCTGCAACCACCGGATCAAGCTGTAACGCTCCGCATCGTCGCCATCGAACCGTCTCCATCTACACGGCTGCCGATACTTCACCGTCGATCCGCGTCCACCCCGGCCCCGTACGAGCTCACCACCGACCCTTCCCTAGTGAGCATCGTCGATCCCCTCTCCTTTTCCCCTTAGAACCATCGCCGCTTGCGTCGTCTCCCTCGCGCACGACGAGCTCGTGGTCGCCTCGCCTCTGTCTCGCACGGCCGCGCGCCCGCGTGTGCCACATCGCAACTGCCCGCGCCCCCCTCGTCCCTCCGTTGCTTCCGCCGTATCCCGCGACCAGCCGGCGCCCGCTGTAGTACGACACCCCGCGAGTCGCGCTCCCCAACCCACGCCGTCCGTACGGGGCCCCGTCGTGCTCGGATCACCAGGCCGGGCTCCCGCCCTGCTGCTCGAGCTGCTGCCGCAGCCGGCGCCCACGGCCACGACCGCTGCCGCACGCGCACATGCGCCGGGCGCGCCCTGTCCCGTGCCCGCGCATCTCCCGGTCCGCCGCCATGCGCCACCACGGCTCCGCCCGCCAGCCACCGCTCGCTAACGGCCGCTCGTCGCCGCCGCGTGAGCCTCTCCTGGCTGCTGCGCGCCGACCCGCTCCCATGCCGGCGTCCTCTCCCCAGCCGCGCCTGCCTGGCCATGGCTGCGCCCAGGGCCCCTTCCCCTGTCGCGTGGCTGGCCTGGCTCCGCCGCTCGTCGGCGCTGGGCGCCACTCCGGCCAAGCCGAGGCCCCTGCCTCGCATCTGGCGGCCTCGCTTGCGGGCGCTGGTGCGGGCGCTAGCGCCACGCCCGCCCCGTTAACACGCCCCGCCCCGCTGTCCTGGCCCACTGCCAGCGGGCCCCCACACCCTGGCTAATATATATATATATATAATTAGTTAATCAATTAATTAACCTAATTAAGTAGGATAAATTAGTCTAATCATTGGATTAGTTGAAACTTTATTTATTTAACTAATGTGTCCATGACACGTGGGCCCCACTGCCCTTTTGACCAGTCAACAGTCAAAGTTGACTGTTGACCTTGCTGACATCAGCATGGCATCATGCTGACACAATAAGCCCTTTTTTGATTTAATAATAATTTTAGAATATTGCTAAAACTTTGAAAATCATATAAAATAATCTGTAACTCGGATGAAAATGTTTTATATATGAAAATCGCTCAGAACGATGAGACGAATCCGAATACGCGGTCCGTTCATCCGCCACACATCCCTAGCATAGTGAACCTGCAAATTTCCCCCTCCGATTCATCTGACCGAAAACACGAAACGTCGGGGATACTTTCCTGAGTGTTATCCCCCTTCGCCGGTACCGTGTATCACCGCGTTAGAACACCCTAGCACTGCGTATTAACTTGATGTGTTTCTTTATTGCATCTGTATGCTTTGTATTTATTGTTTCTTCCCCCTCTTCTCTCTGGTAGACCCCGAGACCGATGATGCCCCGGTGATCGACTACGGTGTTGACGCCCCCTCCTTCTTGCCAGAGCAACCAGGCAAGCCAAGCCCCTTTGATCATTCCGATATCGCCCATTCTTTTCTCTCTTATGCTTGCATTAGAACTGCTACTGCTTTTCTGTATGATCCTATTCTGATGCATAGCCTGTTGTTGTTACTGCTTTCATACCTTACATGTTTATACTAAACTGCTTAGTATAGGCTGGTTAGAGATCCACCAGTGACCCCCTACCTTGTCCCGACTGCCCCGCTGGATTATTAGAAGACCCGATCAACGGGATCGAAGACCAGGACCCGGCACCGCACATCACTTTCCCCTTAGTTGCTCGACACTACTAGGTTACTATCGAGTGCCGAGGGTGAGACCTCATCAGCACTTCTGATGTTAACCTTGTAGGTTAGTTCATCGGTTGTGGTCATCGAGGGTGATTCCTCTTTCTCCACTCCCGATAACGACACTGTCATGCAACTCCTCAAGAGTGGACCTCGAGGGTGACTCCTCTTTCGTTCACCTTGACGATAAACATCAGGTGGAATTCCATCGAGGGTGATTTCCTCAGGTTTTCCTTTGGTGTCAGACACACAGTTACTATGGTTACTATGACTTACACTGAACCTGGTTACTAAAGACGGGTCGACCCTGAGGGGTACCCGCGCGAGCTTAATTGCGAGTGATGTGTAGTCGGGTTGACCTGGAAGGTGCCCGCGAGTTAAATACGAGGCGTGGTCGGGCACTCGCCCTTGCCGCAAGTTCTCGAGACGGGGCGATGGGGTCACATTATCGTGAGTCTCTGCTCGTTACCGCGCGTTCCCAAGACACTAAACGGTTTGGATATTTGATCCGATAGGCCTCTGGCTTGATAGCACTAACCATCACGTGGGCATAGTATGGGCGTTCTGCGTCGTATGCATCAGCCGAAGCTTAACTGACGTCATTGCGACTGAGCGGCGCGCGCCGGGTTGGACTGGTTAGTCTCGTACCTTTTTAAAGGTGGTTGCTAGGTCTGCTCACCGGCCGCGTACGCAATGTGCAGGAGTTCCCGGGGCGATTGGCCCATGACCCCTGGGGGCATAGGGTTTAGTCCGGCGTGCATGACCTCTCTATTAAGTCTAGGTCGGGTTGCGGCGTATTGTTTCGCCGAGGGCGGGCATGACCTGATGGTGTGTCCGTCCGGAGTTAAGCAAGCGTGTTGGGTAAGTTGGTGCACCCCTGCAGGGAAGAAAACATCTATCGATAGCCTGTCCTACGGTAACGGACACTTGGAGTTGTATCCCGATCGCTACAACTAGAACTGGATGCTGAGGCATTGTTTGGATATGTTGCTTCGGGAGTCGAGAAAGGATCCCGGAGCGTTGGAACAACAACATAAATATGACTTATGATATACTACTCTACTCCCCCTGTTGCTGCAAGACGGTGATTTCCAGAAGATGCTAGTGTTCGATAGGGCTAGCTTCTCCCCCTCTTATTCTGGCATTCTGCAGCTTAGTCCACAAATACTACCCTTTTCATTGATACTGATGCATATGTAGTGTAGATCCTTGCTTGCGAGTACTTTGGATGAGTACTCACGGTTGCTTTGCTCCCCCTTTTCCCCCTTCTTTCTTCTTGCTGGTTGATGCAACCAGATGGTGGAGTCCAGGTGCCAGATGCCACACTTGACGACTGCGACTACCCCGACGGAGCCTACTACTACGTGGAGACAACTGACGACCAGGAGTAGTTAGGAGGTCCCAGGCAGGAGGCCTTGCCTTTTCGATCGTTGATGTTTTGTGCTAGCCTTCTTAAGGAAAACTTGTTTAACTTACGTCTGTACTCAGATATTGTTGCTTCCGCTGACTCTTGTGTTTTCGAGCTTATGTATTCGAGCCCTCGAGGCCCCTGGCTTGTAACATAAAGCTTGTATTAATTTAAATTTGTGTCTAGAGTTGTGTTGTGATAACTTCCAGTGAGTCCTTGATCTTGGTCGTACACATTTGCGTGCATGATTAGTGTACGGTCAAATCGGGGGCGTCACACTTGTTACTTATTTACTTTTCCGCTGCTACTATCACAAAAACTACAAAAATACTACCGTTACTTTTATTGCCGCTACCGCCACTATCATATTACTTTGCTACAAAACTATCTTGCTGCAGATACTAAGTTTCCAGGTGTGGTTGAATTGACAACTCAGCTGCTAATACTTAAGAGTATTCTTTGGCTCCCCTTGTGTCGAATCAATAGATTTGGGTTGAATACTTTACCCTCGAAAACTGTTGTGATCCCCTACACTTGTGGGTTATCACTAACAAACTGTGCAAGCTTCAGCGATCCATGTATGGACTGGTGCAAGCATCTCGGAGTTGGAATATACGCTTTGATGATGTGATCAAAGCATATGGTTTTATACTGACTTACGGTGAAGTCTATATTTACAAGAAAGTGAGTGGGAGCACTACAATTTCTGATAAGTATATGTGAATGACATATTGTTGATCGAAAATGATGTAGAATTTCTGGAAAGCATAAAGGATTGTTTAAAGGAGTTTTTCAATAAAAGACCTCGGTGAAGCTGCTTATATATTGGGCATCAAGATCTATAGGGGTAGATCAAGATGCTTAATAGGACTTTCACAAAACACATTCCTTGATAAAGTTTTGAAGAAGTTCAAAATGGATCAACCAAAGAAAGAGTTCCTGCGTGAGTTGTAAGGTATGAATTTGAGTAAGACTCAAAGCCCGACCACAGCAGAAAAATAGAGAGAGAAATGGAAGTCATTCTGTATGCCTCAGCCATAGGTTCTATTCAGTAGGCCATGATGTGTACCAGACCAGATATATGCCTTGCCACGTGTTTGGCAAGGGGGTACAAGAGTAATCCAGGAGTGGATCACTAGACAGTGGTCAAAATTATCCTTAGAGGAATAAGGAAATGTTTCTCGATTATGGAGGTGATAAAAAGTTCGTCGTAAAGGGTTACGCCGATGCAAGCTTTGACACTAATCCAGATGACTCTGAGTATCAATCTGGATGTGTATTCAACGTAGCAGCAATTAGCTAGAGTAGCTCTATGCAGAGCATTGTAGACATAGAAATTTGCAAAGTACACATGGTTCTGAATGTTGCAGACCCGTTGACTAAAACCTCTCTCACAAGTAAAACATGATCATACCTTAGAGTGTTAATCACATAATGATGTGAACTAGATTATTGACTCTAGTAAACTCTTTGGGTGTTAATCACATGTCGATGTGAACTATGGGTGTTAATCACATAGCGATGTGAACTACATTATTGACTCTAGTAAACTCTTTGGGTGTTCATCACATGGCTATGTAAACTAGATTATTGACTCTAGTGCAAGTGGGAAACTGATGGAAATATGCCCTAGAGGCAATAATAAAATGGTTATTATTATATTTCCATAATCATGATAAAGGTTTATTATTCATGCTAGAATTGTAATGACCGGAAACCTAAATACATTTGTGAGTACATAAACAAATACAGTGTCCCTAGTAAGCCTCTACTAGACTAGCTCGTTAACCAAAGATGGTTAAGGTTTCATAACCATGGACATGAGTTGTCATTTGATAACAGGATCACATCATTCTGAGAATGATGTGCTGGACAAGACCCAACCATTAGCTTAGCATTTGATCGTTCAGTTTATTGCTACTGCTTTCATGTATGTCAAATACATATTCCTTTGACTATGATATCATGCAACTCCCGGATACCGGAGGAATGCCCTGTGTGCTATCAAACGTCACAACATAACTGGGTGATTATAAAGATGCTCTACAGGTATCTCCGAATGTGTCTTGTTGGGTTGGTGTGAATCGAGATTAGGATTTATCACTCCGAGTATCGGAGAGGTATCGCTGTGCCCTCTCGGTAATTAACATCATAATAATCCTTGCAAGCAAATGACTAACTAGTTAGTCACAGGATGATGTATTACGGAACGAGTAAAGAGACTTCCCGGTAACGAGATTGAACTAGATATAGAGATACCGACGATCGAATCTCGGGCAAGTAACATACCGACGGACAAAGGGAATTTTGTATGTCGTCATAACGGTTCAACCGATAAAGATCTTCGTAGAATATGTAGGATCCAATATGGGCATCCAGGTTCCACTATTGGTTATTAACCGGAGAGGTGTCTCGGTCAGATCTACATAGTTCTCGAACCCGTAGGGTCGCACGCTTAACATTTATTGACGATATAGTGTTATATGAGTTATGTGATTTGGTGACCGAATGTTGTCTGGAGTCCCGAATGAGATCATGAACATGATGAGGAGTCTTGAAATGGTCGAGAGGTAAATATCAATATATAGGACGGTGGTATTCGGACACCGGAAGTGTTCCGGAGGGTATCAAGCACTTATCGGGTACCGAAAGGTGTTTCGGGTACCCCCGGCAATCCTATGGGCCATATGGGCCTTGTGAAGGAGCACCAGACCACAGGGGGTTGGTGCGCCCTATAGGGCCATAGGAAGAGGAGAAGGAAAGGGGAAGGGAAAGGAAAGGAAAGTGTGGATTAGGATTCTCACTTCCTTCCCTCACCCCCTCTTTCCTTCCCCTTCATGCATACATGGAAAGGGGGCGTAGGGCAAGATAGGGCCCCTAGGTGGCGGCGGCCAACCATCGGGCACGCCATGACTACCTCCCCTCCCCTCCCACCTATATATATGTGGGGAGGGGGCGCCTCACAAGGAGACACAACATTGTCTTAGCCGTGTGTGGCGCCCCCCGTCCACCGTTTACTCCCCTCATCATATTTTCGTAGTGCTTATGGGAAGCCCCGCAGAGATCACTTCACCATCACCATCACCACGCCGCCGTGCTGCCGGAACTCATCTACTACTTCGCCCATCTTGCTGGATCAAGAAGGCGAGGACGTCATCGAGCTCAACATGTGCTGAACATGGAGGTGACGTACATTCGGTGCTTGATTGATTGTATTGCGAAGAAGTTCGAGTACATCAACCGCGTTACTAAACGCTTCCACTTACGGTCTACGAGGGTACGTAGACACACTCTCCCCCTCGTTGCTATGCATCTTCATAGATGATAGATCATTGTGTGTGCATAGATTTTTTTTGTTTTCCATGCAACGTTTCCCAACAATGGCCACATGTCCACGTCCTAATAACGATGCAATAAAGAAGGGCGTTACAAGGGTGGTATCATGATATAATTATATATTATGGCGTTGTTGGTAACACCAACCTTCAATGATCCATGTCTCGTTTAGTTGATGAATACCATGGTGGGGATCAACCAAATGGCCTTGGTAATGCTAACCTACAGTGGCGTAGCCAGCTCGGTAAGTCAGGGTGGTCCAACAATTGAACTTTTCATGTAAATATATTTGTATTTTCGAAAAATAATTTTCTTCACCCTATATATAGGCTATGGAAAAAATCCAGGGTGGTCCATGGACCACCCTGTCCACGCCCTAGCTACGCCACTTCTAACCTATCCAAGTGATTTTCTTGATGAAGACTCGACAGCTTGGGCCTATTGGGCCGTATCCTTGTCATTGGCCAACTCCGAGGGATCTCACCGTTAGATACTGCAAAGGAACCCCCAAGATACTTTAAAGGAAACTCATTTTTTTGCCCCAAATGTTACAAGAAAGAAAATTAGAAACATCCTCCTCAACATGAACAAAAAGAAGATCAAATTTGTTAAAATTGATCTTCATGCCAGATAACTAATCAAAGCAAGCCAACAAATATTTAACATTTCTAGCAGTCTCAGCAAATGTTCAAGAAATGGGATGGTGCCATCAGCAATCAGGAATAATGTGCGTAAGAAGTCTTTTAATAATGCCAATTTTGACAGCTTTAGCAAATATCTTCGAAAATACATCCACAACCAAATTGAAGAGAATAGGAGAAGGAGGATCTCCTTGTATTAAATATTTACCCCAACAAAATATGGGCCATTAACATCATTAAGTCTCACACAAAGAATCTTTGTTGCAAAATACTGAAAACCTAACTAATCCACTTATTACCAAAACCTCTAGTTCACCATGTCATAGGCCTCCTGATAGTCGAGCTTAAGGACAATGTCAGCCCTCCCAGTACTATGCCACTCATGTATGCCCTCATGAGACCATAGTTTCCTAAATGTACCCCCTACTAACAAAAGCAGTTTGACAAGGAAAAAAGGATATCCCTGGTGATAGAAATTCTATTATTCAAGATTGTACTAAAAATCTTAACGGAGAAGTTGCTCAAACTTATAAGTCTATTTTTTCATTGGCTTAGCATTATTCTCCATATGAGTTAAAGTGATACTAGAAAAGTTAAGCCTATAAAGGTCAAGCGTGTCATTCTCAAAATCTCTAATTGGGGCCATAAAGTCTCTTTAGATAAGCTCACTAAAAGTTTGATTAAAGAGAAAGGATGACCCATCTGACCCTAGGGCCCCACTGGAATAGGATCCCATGATAGCCTCCCTAATTTCCTTCTTGGAGAAAGGTTTTGGAAATTCATCATTTCCTCATGAGTGAATTTTTCACCAACAAACCAAAAATGGTCACCTAGGTGAATACTGGGCTTAGGTTTAATCCCAAAAATATTTTTGAAGTTGATAGCTACATAAAGCATAGCTCATGTAGTACAAACATGCCCTCTTCACCGACTAGGACATATAAACGATTCTTCATCCTCCTTTCGTTAGCAACAAAACAAAAATAACCAATGTTCCTATAACCGTATTTTACCTTCATATCCCTAGATCTGTGTGAGATGGTAGTTTCTTCTATTTCCCAAATCCCACATAACTCCTCTTTAATTTCCTTCATGCTTTGAAAATCCCTATCAGAAAGAACTTTTTTCTCAAAGAACACATATATAATATCAAATTACAGAAGGAAGTACTTCTTCTTATTTTTAAGGGGAGCTTCTATATTAATACTACACCCTTGACCTTTTTTTGCAAAAGTTTTAGCTTAAATTTGCAAACATCGATGAGCGAGTTGTGTGTGTGTGGCGCGGGGGGGGGGGGGGGGGG
>LR738711.1:243097066-243196422 GCA_902687465.1 Secale cereale
AATTTTATGCACTGAAGGGCACAAAATCAGGGTGCCCTTGAAGTATGCTTACTAACTTCCCAAGTATCCAGAAGGAGGGGCATGGTCACTCTCCACCCTAGGGAAAGAGACGAGGGTAGAGAGTGGGAAATGACTCTCCCAATCAATGGAGGAGAATGCCCTATCAATGGTAGAAAATATAAGGTTATTTGATTGTTATTCCAGGTAAAAGCCATATCAATAATATTAATCTCCATAGATTATTATTCAAAAAACCATCCATTTAAAAAAAATGTCCAACTATTATTAACTACACAATTAGATTTATCTTTTGCCACTCTGACTAGGTTAAAATCCCCACCCAAAAGGACATGATAGCTAAAAAACTCCACAATTTTATGCATCTCATTTATAAATTCCAATTTAAACTCTGCACAAGCAGAACCATAAACCATCATCATATGCGAACAAAAGCCATATAGTTTATTCTTAACAGTAATTATTAATGAGTAGTTCTATTAGTACAACCAGCTATCTCAAACACGTCAGCAGTCATACCAATAAGTATACCAACAACATCACTAGCAACACACAAAAACCGACAAGAGAAATTTAAATTACAAGATATAGAATTCAAAAGCCATGAGAAATGATCTCGCTTTTAGTTTCTTGAAATCCTATAGAATCGCTTTTATATTAGCAATGATGTCCACAAGGCACTGGGTTTTTCCAATTTGGCCAAGACCATGAATGTTCAGAAGACACCTACCATAAGATTTTAAAGGGGTGTCAGATACGACAAGGTCTAAATCTCATAACATTATCTAACATGGTTATAGGATCAACAATGCCCCTTGAGCTATAACTAGTAGAAACGCCGGCAAGTCGAGCACAAACTTCAGGATCAGAGCATAAATCAAAATTAGTTGATTTAGGCAAAGAAATCTCAGTGTTTTGAGAAGCAAAGTCAACACAATTGATGTTTTAAAGGTCAATTATACTTATAATGGTATTGTTTTTTTCAGCATCAGTATCCCCAATCCTAAGGCGAACAATAGGAGCATGTTTATTTTTAAATTTTAAGTAACCTCCTAATTCTTCTTCATCTTTTAAGCTAGAACATTAGACATAATGTTCTACCTCCCATGATTTCTACTATTGGGATTTTGTACCACCATATGCTCCCCTTTCTCCTGCTCGGTAGCAAATTTCCCTTTGGTCAACTTCTGGTCAGTACAATTCCAATTGGTTATTTTCTCAATAGCAGGTTACGAAGCAAAATCAATAGACATCTCATGATCAGAATAAGATCCATTTTCATCAGTTTCAGAACTAGGATCTTCCAAATTTCTCAAGTTTTCATTACATAAACTTTATGAACAAACACATGTGTAGCATATACAATAGTGGAGTGGAATGAACCTGAAAACCAGTTCCATCCAACTCCGAAGCAACCTCATGATCAACATACACACCCCTGCCAGCCACCACATAGTCTTCCATTTGATCTTCAATAACCTGGGAAATCTCAGGAACGAAACTAACCACAACAACTGGGCACAATCTTGAAAACAACAACTTCATCAAATTGGGAGAGTTGAAAAGTCACTGCTTGATCAGACATAAGACCATGCTGAGTACGAGAAGTCTCACTAGTTTTTCCAATTTTGTTACGAGTGTCGAGCTCATCAATATGATCTTCATCTCATTAAGCAAGTCCTTATCCACTAAATCCTCCACGAGATCAGTATTGTTATCGATCTCTTAATCCTTTGGGCCAAAATCATCATTGTGATCATCACTTTCAACTTGAGTAAACCATTCCACGGTAAAATAAGTAGATATAACTTACATCTTGATGGTTCTATGACAAAGATACTATTTATGTTCGCCTCCCCTCACCTTCTTCCTATCTATTTGTGCCGAACAGGGTTCGTCAGTTACACAAAGTGACAATCCTCATTTCCTCTTTTGGAAACAACTTGATGGTAGACGAAAAATAGAACTAGCGGTAGTGGTTTGTTAGGAAAATGCAAAAAATTGCATGTGGTATATTTAAACATGGAAGCTTTCTATTGGCATTTATATAATACCGATTGACCAAATTGAACATGGGAACTTTGCAATGATGAATATAGTGATTCGAATATCCACATATGTCATCCGCAAAATAAGAAAAGAATATCCACATATGTCTTGTGTTATTTTTAAATTTTGGACAATTTTCTTCAACCGAATTTGTTTTTCCCTCGCATTGTTCCAGTCGACGCTACTCAACACGCCTCCACCTACAGGACATGCCCTTTTCATCGAACCATGGTTCAGCCGAACCTACACTCGACACGGCTAATTTCTAGACATTATTCATGAGGATCCATGCATGGTTAATTAAAAAATGCAATTGACATGCATGTCTATTCATGAGGATCCATGTATAATTGATTAAAAAATGCAATTGGCATGCATGTCACAGAAATGCTAGACTTACAGTAATCTCACTACGGACGCAAGTTACGGGACTGCATGGCTGAACCTCATTGATTTTCTTTCCATAAAGTTAGCTGTGGGACCCAAATTGTGATGAATCCTATGTCTCCAGCTCATCTCCGTAAGCACTTTCCGTAGAAGCTGCCCGTAGCTGTAGCAAAGTTCCACGTAGTAGTATGTTAAATCGTAGGGCGTAGACCATAGATTCGGCTGAACCATGGTCTTTTTTGAATGTTGTGAACCATGGTCCTGAATCACGTCTCTCTATTTTCATTTTCACCCTGTGTAGCATGGGATGCCTGGCACGGTGCAGCGTGCAGGCGCTCCCGTTTCCATGATCCGATTGCGACCTGCTCTTCTCCCTCCGTATCACTTCTGGTTGCAACCGCCAAGATGGCAAACGATACTGGCAGTCAAAGCGCCTGTGTCAAAACAAAACAGCAGCCTCGTCCTTCTTTGCTTTAGGCTGCTGCAGCCTTGCTGCTGCCATGCCGTGCGTGTCACCCATCGGTGCTCTCTGGCCTCTGCCCCCACCCATGCCGTGCAGGCGTGCACCATCGCGCTGCGTCTACTAGTAGTAGTTCACAGCTTGCTTCGCTTTCCTCCCACAAAACCCTCGTCCCCGTTGCCACGGCCACCATTCGCCAGTTCACAGGCGCAAGCCGAGAGAGCGTGCCGAGATGGCATCCGCGGCCACCATTGCTTGCCTGCTTCTCTTTGCTCCCCTACTCACCGCCGACTCGACCACCATTCAGCAGTCCAACGGCAGCGCACTCGCGGCCGCGGCCGCAAACCACCAGATCGTGCGAGCCGAGATGGCACCCGCGTCGCCGTCGTGGGTCATCCTGGGCCGCGTGCCGCGGGTGGCGGCCGCCGACGCCGACCTCCCTCTGGGCGCCGACCTCTCCCTCGCGCTGCCGCCACCCCCGCGCGTCGCGCTCCTCACCATCCCCCCGCGCATCTTCGCGGACCGCACCACCTCCGACAACTTCCCGTCCGTCCTCGCCGCCGACCCCTCCGGCCTCCTCCTCCTCCACGCCAACCAGGGCCGCGCCACGGGTAGAACCGAAATCGGAACCCCCGACGTTCCGGGGTTCCGCTGGTTCACGTTCGTCCCGGGCTACTTCGTCCTCGACGCTACCACCGCCTCGGCTCTCCCGCTCCCGAAACCTGAGCTCATCATGAACCGGGGTCACCTCGGCCTCATCTCCTCCCCGGGGGGCGGTGGCCACTACATGGTCGCTGAGCTCCAGCAGATCCTCGGCCATGGCCAGGCCATCCTCCTACGCTTCTCGTCGGAAGCCGGGAAATGGGTCACCAACTTCATCGGCTACCCGCTTCCAGCCCGGCAGTTCGCCCCCAACGGCGTGGTCTCGCACGCCGGGAGGCTCTGGTGGGTGGACCTGTCCTGGTGCCTCCTCACATGCGACCCATTCGCGGACGAGCCGGTGCTGACAGTCGTCCCGCTCCCGGAGGGCAAGCAGCTCAAGTCCAGGGAAGCTTGGGGTCAGATTGACAAGTACCGATGCGTACGTGTCAGCGGTGGGGAGCTGCGGTTCGTGGACATGTACTCCAGGACCGACGCTGCACAGATCAGCGTCTGGACGCTCGCCGATCCGGACACCACGGAGTGGAAGCTGGAGTACGAGGCCACGTTTAAGGAGATCTGGGACGACGCGAGCTACAAGGCGACTGGTCTGCCCAGGAAGGTCCCCGTGCTTGCGCTCATCCACCCCACCAACCCGGACGTGGTCTACTTCTTCCTCGACGAGCATCTGCTCGGTGTCGACGTGCGTGCTCGCAAGGTTGTGGAGTGTGAGGTCTACGAGCTGGTGGCGCCGCCTATCGAACACGTCGCCACCCGTTTCATTCACGCTTGGCAGCTGCCACGGGCTGTCAGCTCAGGTAACTCCACCGTCTATACCTTTTTTTGATTGTAGATTCTTGTCACTTGTTTGGCGATTGGAAATGGTGATTTTCTGTCTAACATTGCGAGTGACAGAGGTGTATTTGTGTCTGATGTCCGATTGTCTAACATCTCAGTTGTGGGAGTCTGGAGAGAAGATATGCAAATGTTGGACTTTCAGGCTGTCTTAGCTTAACTTGTTTTTAGTGATGTTGCAGGGAGGCCTTATGTTTGATAAATATAAGGGGCTTCTTAGAATTGGGGCTTTTAGAGTAACGCACTCTTACTTATTTCAAGGTGTAGATGATCTTATAGAGTAAAACACTTTTAGAGTACCACTTATCCCTGCAGGGCTAATGCTAATTAAATATTCTGCCAGTTTTGGTTAGCATATGTGCAATACTCCAATATACTATATTTTAGGCTTTATTATCTTATAGGTACTGGATAGGTATATATGCTTGCAGTGGGTTTCTATTTACAATAATAAGATTGTTAACTGCTACATATATATGTGAAAAAATTCCAACTGACCTATGTTAGGGGAGCTACTGTTTTTATTTGTAAATTGTCACTAGACTCCATTATTAAGAGTGTGGCTTCTTCAAATGCATTACCTTTCTCTTTTTGCTCGTCATACTAGACTAGGTATCAGAATATTTTGTTTCGTAATGTTATTATCAGAATGCTTGTACGTGCCAGCTCTGTCTCTGTTTATTTGGTTCAGATGCCATTGCTGGAATAAAAGGTACTCCCTTCGTCCCAAAATATATGAGCGTTTCTTACACTAGTGCAGTGTCAAAAATGCTCTTATATTATGGGATGGAGGGAGTATATAGTCATAATGAGCATAATGATGCAGCTATTAGACATAGGAACAACATAGTTGATGTATTTGTCTAATGTCAAAAATCCGTAGAAGCATTAGATGATCAAATGAGCTGAAGCATGTATGGCTTGCCTAACATAATATGCTCTACCATTCGAAGGTTCTGCAAAGAAGACTGAGGGTGTCATGAATGACGAGCTGTGAGGCGAGAATGAGGAATGAGAAGCAGGGTTAACTTCTTAACAGGTTAGGTCGATTAAGTTTTGTATGTTCGTTGACCAAATTTAGTGTTTTTGTCACTAAATACTCACACAAACTGGCACACTAAAACTTTCTTTGTAATTTTCTTTTCCTTGGTCGCAGGTGGGGGAAGTAGTACATAAAGCTATCAGGTGGTATGCACTTGACTCAGCGAAATGGGCAACATCACTGTCTTGTCACTGCTTAAGTTCAGATGTTATCACTGCTACTCTTTATCATTCAGCTATATGCTTGATCCACCGTCTGGACAGAGAACTGAAGGTATTATCATTGGTAGCAAGGCAGTTGGTTGTTGTTATGTTTCTATCTTGCTAATTTTGCCAATCCATTCTCCTGCGTGGTTCAGAAAAAAAGAAGCGATTTCCAGTGAGTACTTGATTTGAGGCTGTGCTCCGTCCTTTCATGCTGGCCTCCAAAGTTTTATCGGTCTTCTTTTGAAAATAAATTAACAGAGTCCCTCGCAAAAAAAAAAAAAAAAGTTAACCGAGTCTTTCGCCCATCACTTCGTTTTCTTATAGATTTTGGACAATCGGGTTAGCTGCTGTGCACGCAAAACTAACAACACGACGCCAAAAAAACACGACGGACTGTGGACCAATCCTTTATAGTATCTTCACCCGTGCCTTCGACACGTCCTTTTTTCTTTCGTCGGCGTCGAAAATTCGGCACATCCGCGTCCATAGAGGCCCAATTTTCACCGGCTCGGGTCGATTTTGGCGCCGGTGGACCCAGGCGGAACCCGGCGCGCTGGGGCGCCGAGGGGAGGGGGAGATTTTGGGAGCAGTGGGTTCGCCGGGTCAGCGACTCACCGACTTCGTCGTCCTCATCGCCTCGGTTTCCGCGGGAATCAATGCCAAGGCTGCCGCGCCGGTCAGCCTTTCATTGATGCCTCACGGGCGGCGCAGAGAAGGCGTTGCGACGCGCGTCCCACCCGCTTCAGCCACGCGGCACCCGGCGGGCAGCTTCTCATCGCCCAACTTCGGCTATAAAAGCCAACCTCCCTGCCGGTGGACGCCACACAGCTCTCCACCTCTCGCCCCCTCTCACCATCATAGTCGGCCTCCCACTCTTCTGTCGCCTCCGAGCAATGCCCGAGCGTTACTCAGGCGATGCCGAGGCAGCGAATGGCTTCGGCCGACGCCATCTGCGCAAGGATGAGACGCGCCTCCTCTACAAGGCTGACTACCCGGCGCCCTCGGACATGCGGGTGCCGGGATCGTGGAGGCTAAGCGTCGGCGGCGTCCCGGTGCCCCCCGTGCCCACCGAGGCTGAACGGCGCGCCGAGATAGTGTGCATTCGCTCGTCGCTATCGGAGGCACAGCGAACGAGTCGAGGTACGCCTCCGACAGCCACAATTTGTGGATGACGTACTTCGAGCGCCGACACGCCGACCTAGTCACCTCCGAAAACGGAGTCGTCCCCCGCGACCGCCTCAACTCCGACGGGCGGCACGTTTGGTGGGGTGTGCCCGTCCGCACCCTCGAAGCCGTCCTCGACCACATCGAGGCCGGCAACACGCCGCGCCTCGAGTACTCGGCGCCCACGTCCTTCTCTCGCCGTCACGGTAGCTCTTGGACGCCGCGAAGAATGGAGGTGGCGCCTTCATCATCATCGGGCTCCAGTTCGCTTTCCTCCGGGTCGCCCGCGCTCCGCTCCGTCAAGCCGGAGCCGCAGGACACGCCGCTTGGGCGCCGCACCCGCATCGGCGCCCTCGTTATCAACGAGCGCGGCCGCCCCTCCCCTCGTTCCCTCCGCCTCGTCCAGCTGAAGACCGAGCCGGGGTTGCTCCTCGTGAAGAAGGGGCACGTGGAGATGGCCGCCGCCGACGAGACCGCCCTCAAGTGGGCGAAGGCTGTTGGGAAACGTAGCATGCAATTTCAAAAAAATTCCTACGCTCAGGCAAGATCTATTTAGGAGATGCATAGCAACGAGATGGGGAGAGTGTGTCTACGTACCCTCGAAGACTGAAGCCGGAAGCGTTTGACAATGCGGTTGATGTAGTCGAACTTCTTCTAGCTCCGACCGATCAAGCACTGAACGTATGATACCTCCGAGTTCTGCACACGTTCAGCTCGATGACGTCCCTCGTCCACTTGATCCAGCAAGATGTCGAGGAAGTAGATGCGTTCCGTCAGGACGACGACATGGTGATGGTGATGGTGAAGTGATCCGCGCAGGGCTTCGCCTAAGCACCGCGAGAATATGACCGGGGGTGTAATATGTGGAGGGGGCGCCACACACAGCTAACAATTGATGTTTTGTGCTCTAGGCGCCCCCTCCCCACATATATATAGGTTGGAGGGGAGGAGAGGCAGCCACGGGGCGCCCCAAGTTGGATCTGAATCCTACTTGGGGTTTCCCCAAGTGGCGCACCCCCCATTCCTTTTTCCACTGGAGAAGAAAGGAAGGAGGAAGATAGAAAGGAAGGGGGGCAAGACCCCCTTTGTTCCTTCTCCAATTCGGCCACATGCCAAGGGGGGCGCGCCACCCCTTGTGGGCTGGTGTGCTCCCCTTTTATGGCGCATATGGCCCGTATACCTCCCCCGGGGGTTCCAGTAACCCGCCCGATATATATATATATATATATATATATATATATATATATATATATATATATATATATATATATATATACCTCTCAACCATTTCGAGACTCCTCGTCATGTCCGTGATCTCATACGGGACTCCGAACAACATTCGGTCACCAAATCACATAACTCATATAATACAATATCGTCATCGAACGTTAAACGTGCGGACCCTACGGGTTCGAGAACTATGTAGACATGACCGAGACACTTCTCCTGTCAACAACCAATAGCGAAACCTGCATGCTCATATTGAATCCTACATATTCTACGAAGATCTTTATCGGTCGAACCGTTATGACAACATACGTTATTCCCTTTGTCCTTCGGTATGTTACTTGCCCGAGATTCGATCGTCGGTATCTTCATACCTAATTCAATCTCGTTACCGGCAAGTCTCTTTACTCGTTCCGTAATACATCATCCCGAGACTAACTCATTAGTCATTTGCTTGCAAGGCTTATTATGATGTGTATCACCGAGAGGGCCCAGAGATACCTCTCCGATACTTAGAGTGACAAATCCTAATCTTGATCTATGCCAACTGAACAAACACCTTCGGAGATACCTGTAGAGCATCTTTATAATCACCCAGTTACGTTGTGACGTTTGATAGCACACAAGGCATTCCTCCTGTATCCGGGAGTTATAGAATCGCATAGTCGAAGGAATTTGTATTTGACATGAAGATATCAATAGTAATAAAACTGAATGATCATTATGCTAAGCTAATTGGTGGGTCTTAATGATGTGATCCCGTTATTGATACGTCTCCATCGTATCTACTTTTCCAAACTCTAATGCCCTTATTTTTGGCCTCTAATTTGCATGATTTGAATGAAACTAACCCAGACTGACGCTGTTTTCAGCAGAATCTCCTTGGTGTTATTTTTGTGCAGAAATAAAAGTTCTCGGAATAACCTGAAACTTCACGGAGAATATTTTCAGAATATATAAAAATATTGACGAAAAGAATCACCAGAGGGGGCCCACACCCTGGCCAAAAGGGTGGGGGCGCCCCCTGATACGTCCATTTTGCATCATGCTTTTATGTTGATATTTATTGCACTATGGGCTGTTATTACATTATGTCACGATACTTATGCCTTTTCTCTCTTATTTTGCAAGGTTTACACGAAGAGGGAGAATGCCGGCAGCTGGAATTCTGGGCTGGAAAAGGAGCAAACATTGGAGACCTATTCTGCACAACTCAAAAAGCCCTGAAACTCCACGAAACTCCGTTTCGGAAAATATAAAAAATATCTGGCAAAAGAAGTACAGGAGGGGGGCCAACCACCGTCGACGAGGGTGGGAGGCGCGCCCCCTGCCTCGTGGGCCACCTGGCAGCCCCCCGATGCCCATCTTCTGCTATATGAGGTGTTTTGACCTGGAAAAATCATAAGAAGGCTTTCGGGCTGAAGCGCCACCGTGTCGAGGCGAAACCTTGGCAGAACCAATCTAGGGCTCCGGCGGAGCTGTTCTATCGGGGATACTTCCCTCCGGGAGGGAGAAATCATTGCCATCGTCATTACCAACAACTCTCCCATCTTGGGGAGGGTTATCTTCATCAACATCTTCACCAGCACCATCTCCTCTCAAACCCTAGTTCGTCTCTTGTATCCAATCTTTGTATCAAAACCTGAGATTGGTACCTGTAGGTTGGCAGTAGTGTTGATTACTACTTGTAGTTGATGCTAATTGGTTTACTTGGTGGAAGATCATATGTTCAAATCCATTATGCATATTAATACCCCTCTGATTATGAACATGAATATGCTTTGTGAGTAGTTACGTTTGTTCCTGAGGACATGGGAGAAGTCTTGCTATAAGTAGTCATGTGAATTTGGTATTCGTTTGATATTTTGATAAGATGTATGTTGTCTTTCCTCTAGTGGTGTCATGTGAACGTCGACTACATGACGCTTCACCATTGTTTGGGACTAGAGGAAGGCATTGGGAAGTAATAAGTAGATGATGGGTTGCTAGAGTGACAGAAACTTAAACCATAGTTTATGCGTTGCTTCATAAGGGGCTGATTTGGATCCATATGTTTCATGCTATGGTTAGGTTTACCTTAATAATTCTTTTGTAGTTGCGGATGCTTGCAATAGAGGTTAATCATAAGTGGGATTCTTGTCCAAGTAAGGGCAGCACACAAGCACCGGTCCAACCACATACCAAATTATCAAAGTAACGAACGCGAATCATATGAGCGTGATGCAAACTAGCTTGACGATAATTCCCATGTGTCCTCGGGAGCGTTTTCCTCCATATAAGAGTTTTTCCAGGCTTGTACTTTGCTACCAAAAGGATTGGGCCATCTTGCTGCACCTTATTTACTTTTACGATTTGTCACTTGTTACCAATTACCTTATCACAAAACTATCTATTACCGATAATTTCAGTGCTTGGAGAAAATACCTTACTGAAAATTGCCTATCATTTCCTTCTGCTCCTCGTTGGGTTCGACACTCTTACTTATCGAAAGGACTACGATAGATCCCCTACACTTGTGGGTCATCAAGACTCTTTTCTGGCGCCGTTGCTGGGGAGTGAAGCACCTTTGGTAAGTGGAATTTGGAAAGGAAAAATTTATATATTGTGCTGAAATTTACTATCACTTGTTACTATGGAACTCAATCCTTTGAGGGGCTTGTTCGGCGTATCTTCACGCCGACCAGTAGAGAAAAGATTTTCTCCTCAACCTACTGAACCTACTGAAAATGTTTGATTTGAAATTCCTTCGGGTATGATAGAGAAACGGCTAGCTAATCCCTTTACAGGAGATGGAACCTTGCATCCCGATTTGCACCTAATCTATGTGGATGAAGTTTTTGGATTATTTAAACTTGCAGGTATGCCCGAGGATGTGATAAAGAAGAAGGTCTTCCCTTTATCTTTGAAGGGAGAGGCATTGACATGGTTTAGGCTATGCGATGATATTGGATCATGGAACTACAACCAATTGAAGTTGGAATTTCATCAGAAGTTCTATCCTATGCATCAGGTTCATCGTGATCGTAATTATATATATATAATTTTTGGCCTCGCGAAGGAGAAAGTATCTCTCAAGCTTGGGTGAGGCTTAAGTCAATGTTATATTCATGCCCCAATAATGAGCTCTCAAGAGAAATGATTATTCAAATTTTTTATGCTCGGCTTTCTCTCAACAATCGCTCCATGCTCGATACTTCTTGTACTGGTTTTTTTATGATGAAGACTATTGAATTCAAACGGGATTTGTTGGAAAGAATTAAACGCAACTCTGAAGATTGGGATCTCGACGAAGGTAAGGAGTCAGGTATAACACCTAAGTTTGATTGTGTTAAATCTTTTATGGATACCGATGTTTTCCGTGAATTTAGCACTAAATAGGGACTTGACTCTGTGATAGTAGCTTCTTTATGTGAATCATTTGCTACTCATGTTGATCTCCCTAAGGAAAAGTGGATTAAATTTCATCCTCCCATTGAAGTAAAAGTAGATGAAGCTGTTAAAGTTGAAGAAAAGACTATCACTTATAATGTTGATCCTATCGTTCCCACTGCTTATATTGAGAAACCACCCTTCCCTGTTAGAATAAAGGATCATGCTAAAGCTTCAACTGTGGTTCGTAAGAGTAATACTAGAACACCTACACCCTTTGAGCAAATTAAAGTTGAACCTAGTGTTGCTATGGTTAAGGATCTCTTGGTCGATAATATAGATGGGCATGTTATTTACCTCCACGAGGAAGCTGCTAGAATTGCCAGACCCGATACGAGGAATAAACATAGACCTGTTATAGGCATGCCTGTTATTTCCGTTAAAATAGGAGATCATTTCTATCATGGTTTATGTGACGTAGGTGCTAGTGCGAGTGTAATACCCATTTCCTTATATGAAGAAATTATGCACGATATTGCACCTGCTGAGCTAGAAGGTATTGATGTTACTATTAAGCTTGCCAACAGAGACACTATTGCACCAGTTGGGATTGTTAAAGATGTTGAAGTCTTGTGTGGGAAAGTTAAATACCATGCTGATTTTCTTGTTCTTGGTTCCCCACAAGATGATTTTTGCCCCCATTATCACTACACCACAGCACTACATCCCTGACAGCTAGGTTGGTCGCGAAAAGGGCTTCCACCAATAGACTGTCGGTCGGGAAAGACTACTGCCGACCAACAACGTCTGTTGGGGAAAGTCCAGACGGGAAAAGCCTTTCCCGACGGACATGTTTTTCCCGACCGACAACTTGTCAGCAATGGGGTATCTTTCCCGACCAACATTCTGTTGGGCCTGCGATGGGCCTTTCCCGACCGACAGTCTATAGGGCATGCAATAAGCCTTTCCCGACCAACTGTCCGATGGGGTTTGTATTCCTGACCAACAATCTATTGGGCATGCCATGTTTTTTCCCAACCAACTGTCCGACGGGGTTTGTTTTGCCGTCCGACTGTCCAAAGGGGTTTGTTTTCCCGTCCAACTAATTGTTAGAGAGGGTTTGTTTTGCCAACCAACATCCAATAGCCCTCCCATAGCATACATTTGCGTTACCAACAGAATATCAACCAGGTTATTTCATAACAATAACATGCATCTCCTCCAACAATAATAAACCATGACCAGACAATAAATACATCAATTAACTAATATTACATATAAATAGTTCATTCATTATTAACATACTGACAATCCAAATTTCCCATCAACTAATGTAACTAATTAAAAAGAAAACATATGGTTCATTGTCTTAAACACAATGCGGGTTTACAAAATGATAGGTAAAATGCATCTCCAATGATTCAATCACCATTAAACAAAATATCCTGAACCGTCAGCCTCATGGTTCCTCATCCCATTGCATGTATTTCCTGCAATCCTGGAAAATGAAAAGAAATTGCGATTACATTTGTTCATGTGTACTATGGCACCATAAAACTAAACTTGTATAAAGCATAGCATTGGCAAAAACTATTACGTCACAAGGCAAGCTAGTACCCAAACATCTACTCAAGAAGGCACTCCATTCAAGTATAGGTAACCACTAGAAGTAGGCGCATGCCACGCCGCTTTCCGTTGTGGACCCACTTTTTTCTCTCCTATTCCTAGCGTTGGATGACTCCATGCACATATGCATGCTGCTTGTTCTTATGGCCACGGTGCCCATATATAAGGCACTCATGACAAAACTCCAAGAACATGATATATTACTTTATTCGAATAGAATTCATGAAAGTCTGTTTATTGAATGATGGACTTTAGTGTGCTCAGTGGAAAGTTTCTTTACAACAGAAAAATGAATAAATTTACACCTGATCCGAGTCAGATACATTATGATTCGCTGGGAGAGCTTACCTTACCTGATCATCACCAATTTCCCATAACAAATGAGCTATGTAAACATAAGTGTAAACATTAGTAAACAAACCAAATTGGGATATGGTGAGATAAGTGTAAACATTATTCTTTCTCTGCCACAACAAACATTATTCAATGAAGCTAGAACAAGGATGAAAATCCCGAGATGCAATTAGAATACGTTTTCTGCTTGACTAGTACAATACTTCCAGTTTACCTAAGAGGTATGATGAATAAATTTCTCAATACTTACAATGCGATGATAAAAGCTAATTGCAATGTTTGAAAGGAAATTCTAGTGACAGAGTAATATCAAAACCTGAAAGTACCAAGTAATGTACCCATGCGATTTGACAAATATAAGTTGCCCTTTCATATTGGCCTTTAGAAAGGACCAACGCTACCAGATGTGGCATACAAATGACTCTAAAAATAAAAGCATTTTCCCAGATACTATGCTACTCCCTTATCCAGGTTGCACGTAAGCAACTATGTAACTAGCAAAGACAAACGAGAATTCAGATGAGATATATTGCCACATTGGCATGAGAGAAAGTAATCATTGAATGCAACTAAATTTTAGAAAAAGAAGTTATTAAGCAGAGATAATGGAGATTAGATATTACATAGATGAATATTCCTTGCAGCTTGCTTGGATTTTCAACAAACACCTTGTACGCATAGGTAAGAGAGAATCTGCACAAACAAAGATTAGAGATTTGGATTAAATCAAAAGGGAGGAGTAGGACAGAGAAAAAGTGGACAAATCAGTAGGAAAGTAGGAACCATAGCACACCTAGGCCTAAAAAACAGGGCCCGACCTCACCGAGGGATGGAGCTTCTCGTGGTCGCAGAGCAGCGGAGGTGCCTAGTTGAATAAGGTACGTGGCCAAAAACATTTCACGGCTAGCAGAAAACATGTGAAGTATGAATATAACACAATGATACCTATGAAACGAGCAGGCTGCGAGGTAGGCGGCAGACTTTATTTACCATGGAGACTTCTATAGGTCAGACCTCTAATAGTGGCCGACCAAAAACTTGTAAGCTCTGTGCACAATAAAAAGACCAGGAACTAGGAACCATTTATGAAGTGCTGCATGTATTTCTAACCCCTTGCATGTTATTCGGAGACAAGCGGGCAACAAGATAGTCATTCACATATCAAGTATCATATCGATTCTGGAAGAAAATGGTGCCTGGGTGTATTTCGGTTCATGCTAGCTGCACACATAACTAATATTGAATTTAAATACTTTTGTATACTAAAGACCTATACAAGAATAATATAGAAGATTGAATACCTAATTCCAAATGTACATATGCAGCGCGTTATATCAGATTCAGCAAGTACTAACATCTAAGATATTTAAAATACAGAGTGTTGTACCTAGGTGCATCCGTCCAACCTTTGTCCATTCTAGCTGCACATAATTAATAGTGAATTTAAATGCTTCACACACTGTCCACAAAAAACAAGAAAATTCAAACTCTGAAGAAAACAACACTGAACTAAAATATACAAGTTCAACATAACTTGCTGCTCATCAAGGAAAATCAAGAGATTATGCAAGGAATATATGTTTGTAGATGTCAGGTTCGGTACCTTTACCATGACAACCAGGAACTAAAGCTGCCATGCTCAATTGGTATCTTAATTTATGTGTGAAGGCAAAAGCTGAAACTGAACCAGAATCTCAAGTGTTTGTTTGCCTTAGAATGTATCATTGCCACACACATAATTATTGTTCTTGTAAATGATCTCAACTTCTCACAGGACATCATTAGCATTTTCATATATTGCATAGACTAGCCTCTCCAGGATCCCACTTTTCAAAGCCAGAACAACACTAAAGAGTCTAAAATATGGTGACAAACCAAGGTTCAGAGCAATAAATAGGTTACCAAAATCAGTCTAAATGTGTAATTTCCCCCAAAATGCCATCATTGTTAAGATTTATAGCTAAGTTCTATGTTCCAAGTTTCAGCACTATGCGAGTTACTTATGACAATCCACTAAGCAAATTTATTTTGACAATTAAGGTCAACCAAATTGAGCACTATACAGAAGGTGTGCTCATGCATAACAACTACAATGTTTTCTTCTCAAAGCACATAGTTCTTATAAATTAGCTTTGAACATTCACACATAACATAAGCATCCACATGTGAAAGGAAAAAAACAATTCTTACAAAGAGAAATCTTTCTTGCTCGGGAAAACACCGGAGGTGCTAAAGACCTGGCATTAGAAGGACTAAAACCAACCCACTATCCTAGTTGGATCTGGGAAGAGACATCTTGGAGCATTACCTTCTTGCTGGCGGTACCTCCAGGAAATAGATGAACTTGGGCCCGTATGAAAAGGGCAGCCGCCGGTAGGGTTTGGCCGGCGACGGTAAGACTATCTGTGCGTGAAGGGCAGTGCGGTGAGCGACGGTGAAGGGAAGAGCGAATGGACAGGAGGAGAGAATACCTGCAGATGGAGGGGGTGGCGAAGAAAGCTCCAGCCGGTGGAGGCGGCGGCAATATCCAGTAGGGTTCCACCGGTGGCGTGGACAGGCCGGTGGGCGAGAGAGAGGGTGCGGCAGCCTCGCCGGCTGGGGAGCACGTGTCCGGCCACAGGGAGCGGCGTGTGCGGTGGAGAGAGAGCCCGAGCGTGTGCGGCGGCGGATGTGGAAACAGTGCGCCAGATCTGAGGGATTTGGGAGGAGAAGGGGAAAAGAGGATATGTGAATTTTTGTGGGCTGGGCTCATTTGGGCGCCAACTATTTCACGTTCCCGCGTGCGTGACGGATCGGCCCAATTAGCCACCAACAGTTGGTCGGGAAAAATTACCGACCGATAGTTGGATGGAAATCCTCAAATTCCCCACCGACCATCAGACGTGAAATATACAAGCATTGCCAACCGACTGTTGGACGCTACAATTGTGTATTCCCGACCAACTGTTCGATACGAGCTTTCCCAACCGACTATCTGATAGTATAAGTTACTTTTCTCAACACACACCGGTAGGGAATTCTGGTGCGTGGTGTAGTTGGTAGACCCTTCTTGAATACTGTTATGCTAAGATAGACTGCGAAAAAGATATTGTTACTGTCGGATTAGGGGATATGTCTCATGATTTTAACTTTGCTAAATTTCATAGACAACCCCATGATAAAGAATTGCCTAGTAAGGATGAAATTATTGGTCTTGCTTCTATTGTTGTACCTCCTAACGATCCCTTAGAACAATATCTGCTAGACCATGAAAATGATATGTATATGAACGAGAGAAGTGAAATAGATGAAATATTTTTTAAAACAGGGACCCTTATTGAAACACAACTTTCCTGTTGAAAGCACAAGTGCTCCTTGGGTGATTTTAGTAATTAATGTCAACATATCTCTTGTTGGACTAATGTTTTCATCTAGTATATTTCAGACAAGTTCAATGAATGGAGTGGCATGGACTAGACGATGTGGAACCCCTTCAAGATGATAAGGACATAGGATTGGCTCAAGCTCAAATCTCAAGACTCTACATTTTCTATTTTAGTGATCCAAGATCACATTGAGTCCATGGGAAAGCCAATACTATTAAAAGGGGATGAGGTGTTGCTTAATGGCTTGCTTGCTCAAAGTGCTTAGTGATATGCTCCCAAACCCTCAACCACTTTCTCACATCCACATATGTCCCAAACCAAAAGTCAAACTCGGCCCCACCGAAATATTCTATCTGGTGCCACCGGGTTCATTTGACATAGCCACTGCCAGAAACCCTAATCACTTCGGTCTCACCGATAGGGATCTCGGTCTCACCGAGATGGGAATGTAAACTCTCTGTTTCCTATTTGTAACATTACGATCCAACCAAGATGTGAGAATCAGTCTCACCGAGTTTGGTAAATTGTGTGTAACGATTAGATTTTGTGTGGAGGCTATATATACCCCTCCAACCACTCTTCATTTGTGGAGAGAGCCATCAGAACATACCTACACTTGCATCATAGATGTTCTGAGAAAGAACCACCTACTCAAGTGTTGAGATCAATATATTCCATTCCTACCATATGAATCTTGTTCTCTAACCTTCCCCAAGTTGCTTTCCACTCAAATATTTCCTCCACCATATCCAAATCGGTGAGGAGTTGTTTGAGTGTTGGGGAGACTATCATTTGAAGCATTTGAGCAAGGAGTTCATCATCAACACACCGTCTATTACCTTTTGGAGAGTGGTGTCTCCTAGATTGGTTAGTGTCACTTGGGAGTCTCCGACAAGATTGTGGAGTTAAACCAAGGAGTTTGTACGGGCAAGGAGATCGCCTACTTCGTGAAGATGTACCCTAGTGAGGCAATGTAATGCCCAATATGAGACTATACCTCCCACGTGTCGAGGCACGACTTAAAGGCATAATCTCATACTAGAATGATCTCAAGTATGGTATCTTTGCACAACTCATGTAAAAGAGGGGATGAAAATGTAAAAGAGTAGTTGGCTTACACTCGCCACATCACACAATGAAATACATTAACATACATCATCCGAATAACATCAGAGTCCGACTATGGACGAAGATCCAAATGAAAGATACCATAAATAAGCAACACAAGGTCCCGATCATCCTAGTAACAGCCCTACTGATCCTCTGGGTAAGACACGTAGTATCACCCACGTTCTTCATCGAACTCCCAATACAACTCTGAACCACCAGCTGTGTAGTTCTCAACGGTACCTACATCTGGTGTTGTGTACAATCTGTGAGCCACGGAGGACTCAGCAATCCCGTTCCCGGGTAGCAATACTATCAAAGCCTTAGGTGAGGGAAAAGGCTTAAAACAAGGTTGCAGCAGCACTAGCACTAGCTTACGTGTTTAGAGCGAGAAGAGAAAGTGCCAACGATTGACAAAGTGATCACGAAGTGATCCTAACTAAGCACGTCAATCATAACCCCACCGTGTTCACTTCCCGAACTCATTCGGAAAGCGACTGTCACGGTTACTCACGCTGGTAGTGTATTATGAACATGGTGTCAAGTTATCTACAACCAGATATTAACAAATTCCCATCCGCCACATAACCGCGGGCACGGCTTTCGAAAGATCAAACCCTGCAGGGGTGTCCCAACTTAGCCCATCACAAGCTCATGATCTGCGAAGTCGCAACTCCAAGGTGGGAAGACCCCAGTATTCTCGGAATCCCGTGCTCAAGATATTCCGACAAAGGTAAAACTAATCCAGCAAGACCTCCCAGCGTGTCGACACCCTAATAGTAGCCGCGCGTATCTAGTCTCAGGCCACGACCGGACGAGCACAGCGTACGGTGACCAAACCCAAGTTGCCAAGGGGGGGTACCACAAACGACTCTGGGATGGACCAACACTCATCAGGAGCACTGGCCCGGGGGTTGTTAATTAAGTCCTCAGGGTAGCTAGTGCCTATGCAAGTTTTAGTTACTATGCAAATGTAACACCAAAGTTGGGCCTTGCTGGAAAAGCTTTAGCGCTAAGCGGGTTATCGAGGGGGGCCCATAAACCCCAACCGTGTTAGAGATGCAAAATCAAGGAACATAACACCGGTTTAAACGGTTCCTAGGGTGGCATGAGTGGAACAAAACACCAAGAAAAGGCTTAGCCTTCCACCCATTGCCAAATATATATATGATTTAGTTTAACAGATTATATATTGTGATATCCCAACAATAACTTCATCATGAAGCAAGAATCTTCAAATTTTCACCTGCAACTAACAACGCTATAAGAGGGGCTGAGCGATGCTTACTTAGCCAATCAATGGTTTGCTAGGTGGGTGGTTAGAGAGTTTCATGGCAACAGTAGGAGGCTGACAAACAGACATAGGCATCGAGGCAATACGCTAAAGAGCGAGACATCTAGCATATGCAAAGATAGTAGTGATATCTGGGTAAGGTCATCTTGCCCGTTGATTCCACGGAGGGATCGTAACCTTGCTCCTCACACACAACCTCGGTAGAAACATCGTCCTCCGTATCTTCACCGGGCTCTAACCAAACACAACAATGCAACAACGGAACAAAATCAATCAACATGCAGTGCTCAACCACATGATGCATGAACATGATGAACAAGGACAAGAGTAGATATGATGCATGGCCTAGGGTCACAAGAGTGCAACAAGATCACATCCAACAAGATCACTCACATGAAAGAAACAAGCATAAGAACAACTAACAAGTTCATGTAGTTCGTTCCAACAAGCATCCAACAAGTATTAAGGAGTTGGTTAACATGGCAAGGGTGCAACTAACATTACAGCAACATGATAGCACATTTAAATGGGCTGGAAATAAATAACAACAAAATCCAGAAACTCCCATATTAATATATTTGCATTTGGGACATAACTGAAAAACGTTTGTGATAAATTTGTCAAACATGCTAAACAACAGCTCCAAAATATTCTACACATTTTTCTACCCCAAATGCATATAAAGTTTGTTAAATTTGGAGTTGTAGATATTTAGTTATGATTTTTACAAGTTTAAGCATATTTAAAACACGTTTAAATTCAAACAGCATTTTAAATGTTTTTAAACATGGCAACAAATAGCATATTCATAATCTACATAAAATTCTAAGCACTTTTCATATATAACTCGTATTCATCAGAAACATATTTAAGCAGATATTAAATAAACAAGAAAAACAGAAAAAGAAAAAGAAAACACAAAACAGATAAAAAAATAGATCAGTCGCAAGGGCCAGATTGACCCAGGCTCAGCTAGCCACGGCCACTGACAAGAGGGCGCGGCCTCGCTGAGCTGGCGCCAGTGTGTGCGCGCGGGGGCTAGAGAAGCAGCTGTGTGGCTGACATGTGGGACCTACCTGTCAGCCACAGAAGAAAAACAAAAAGGGGGCGAAACCACTGCCCCGCGAGGAATCGAACACGCGACCTGCAGCTAACAGACGGAGAGACGAACCACTGCGCTATCGAACAAAACTTGACAGATAACAGGTTCAAAAACTGAAGAAGTATCTGCAGAAGCAGAGCACAGGGGATACGCTGGACTCGTCGGAGCTGCTCGTCGGAGCTGCTCCGGCGACCAAACGAGGCGGCGGAGGTGTGCGGGATGCTCCTGGAGGAGTTCCGCACCCATTCTAGGCACTGGCCGCACCTAATGAGCACTACAGCGCCGGCGACGAGCAACGACAGAACGACGGCGACGGAGCAACGGCGAGGCGATGCAGAGGCCTAGGCGGAGCAGCGACATCACATGCGGCACCTACACGATGCACTGAAGTGAACGGACAGCAAAGCATGGCCTAGAGGGGTCGGAACACTCGCCGACGACGAGGTCCGACGGCGATGCGCTCGGGTGCTCGATGAATTAGGACCTAGAGGGCGCGCAGGAAGGGGAAAACGGCATGGAGAGAAAGAGGAGCTCACCCACGAGCACGGAGAAGTGCTCGGCTGGCCCAGTCGTGGACGGAGTCGGGTCTCGAACAGCTACGACCACCGGAGATGAAGAAGAGGAAGAAGTCATCGGCGTGGAGGCGATCGGGTCCGCCTGGATGAAGTAGTTGAAGGAGTCGACGTCGTGGAAGCAGAAGGACACCATTGGTGAGGCTGAGGTCGACGAGGGGCTAGCCGGCGACGAGGTGGCGCTCTCAGATGCGTGCGGGTATCGACTGGGGCGGCGGATCTGGTGGAGCTCGGCTCTCTAGGCGGCGAGACGAGGAAGGGGAAACCTAGAGAGAAGGAGAGGACACGCTGCGGGTTTAAATGGGTGGCTCGGCTCATGAGACCTCGACGCCCGTGAGTTCACGGCACGACGGTGAGCGCGTTCTGCTCTGCTTTTCGCTGACGGAGGAAGACGGCGACTCGGGGTGAGAGACAGACAGGTGGGGCCAGGCACGAAGGGAGAGACAGCGCGACTGCTACGGCCTGCTGGCTGGGCTTGCGGGTGGAGCTGGGCCTGCGCTGCTGTGGGGGAAAAGAGATGGGCCTGGGGAAGAGAGAAGGAGGAGGAGGAGGCCCAGGTTCACTGTTGTTTCTTTCTTTTTCTTTATTTCTTCAGACTGAAAGAAAAAGAAAAACACAGGCTAAAAGAAAATGATTTAGGGGAAAAGAAAAATATCCCCATGCTCAGGGATTTATGCCCTATTTAATAAAATTGACTTGGACATTTTTAGAGGCAGAAAAACAAAACGAGTTTGAATATGGTTCAAACTCTTAGTATTTTAAAACCCAACCAAATCATTTTCAAATAGGGTGATATTTGGTGGAGAGGTTGTAGACATGGGGCAAAGTTTTTAGGAAAAGAAAGAACAATGAAAGGGCTTGGTTAGGTGGCTTGCACAATAGAGTAAAGAATGGACAGAAAAGAAAAGAAAGAAGAAGAAGAAGAAGAAAGAGGAAGAAGGGGGGGGGGGGTTAGGGTTTAGCTAGGCTTAGCTAGAACCCACACACACAACATCACAAGGCCTCACACACATTCAACAAGAAAGTAAACTATGATGCCATGATGATGAAGCAATGCAAGGATGCAAAATAATAAATGATATGGCAATGCAAAAATAAAATGACAAGAACCCCCAAGGATAATGACAAGGATCAAATTGAGAAAGCTTTATTGCCATTATTGGAAAGTATTACATCTGGGGCATTACAAACTCTCCTACACTACAAAAAGATCTCGTCCCGAGATCTAGGACTGGAAGAAGGAAGGATACTCGGAACGAAGGTGATCTTCTCGTTCCCACGTAGCATCTCGATCGGTATGGTGTGACCACGTAACTTTCAAGAACTTAATTGACTTGTTGCGGGTTTTGCGCTCATTTTCCTCAAGAATAGAAACAGGGTGCTCACGATAAGGCAAGTCTTGTTGAAGATCAATCTCCTCGAACGGAATGGTGCGTTCAGGTGTCTTGAAGCACTTGCGGAGTTGAGACACGTGAAACACATCATGAACATTTGCAAAGTTGGAGGGAAGCTCGAGTTGGTAGGCTAGATCGCCTCTTTTGCCAAGAATCTTGAAAGGGCCCATGTATCTCGGAGCAAGCTTTCCTTTGATACCGAATCTTTGGGCTCCTTTCATAGGAGAAACACGGAGATAGACATGATCTCCAATGTCGAAAGCCAAATCACGATGCTTGCCGTCATAGTAACTCTTTTGACGCGATTGAGCGGCTTTGAGATTCTCACATATGACTTGGCACATTTCTTCGGCTTTTGAGATCAAATCATTGCCAAGAAGTTGACGTTCACCAGTCTCGGACCAGTTGAGCGGGGTACGACACTTTCTGCCATAGAGGATTTCGAAAGGAGCTTTGCCGGCACTTGCTTGGAAGCTGTTGTTGTAAGAGAATTCGGAAAATGGGAGAGAATATTCCCACTTCACACCGAAAGAGATGACACAAGCTCTCAGCATGTCTTCAAGGATCTGGTTCACTCTTTCGACTTGACCACTAGTCTGAGGGTGAAACACAGTGCTGAAGCGAATCTTAGTGCCCATTGCTGACTAAAAGTAGTCCCAGAACTTGGATGTGAAAAAACTTCCACGGTCTGAGGAGATGACTTGAGGAATGCCATGCAACGAAACAATTCTCGAAGTGTACAGCTCTGCCAGCTGAGCTGCGTTGATGGATTCTTTGACGGGAAGGAAGTGAGCTACTTTAGTTAGCTTGTCAATCACTACAAAGATAGCATCATTCCCCTTCTTGGACTTAGCAAACCCAGGGACGAAATCCATTTCAATGTGATCGAATTTCCACTCGGGAATAGGTAGAGGTTGAAGGAGACCGGCTGGACGTTGATGCTCTGCCTTCACTCTTCTGCAGACATCACGTTCATTCACGAATTGGGCAATCTCCCTTTTCATTCGAGTCCATCAATATGATTGCTTGAGGTCTTGGTACATTTTAGAACTTCCGGGATGAATCGAGAGGAGGGAGTCATGTTCTTCGTTCATTATGAGCTTCCTGAGATCGCCCTTGGGAACCACAATTCTTTCCTCAAAGAACAAGGTGTCTTTCTCATCAACGCGATAGCACTTGTACTTGGGAGTACCCTTAGCAATACCATGTTTCACTTTCTGCACCATAGCATCACTTTGTTGGGCCTCACGGATTTGATCTTCCAAGGTAGGAGCGACTTGAAGGTTTGCAAGAAAGCCTTGCGGAACAACTTGGAGGTTGAGCTTCCTAAATGACTCACAAAGTTCAGGCTGGAACAGTTTGAGAAGGAGACTGATGCAATATGCATTTCTGCTCAAGGCATCTGCAATGACATTGGCCTTGCTAGGTGTGTACTCAATGCTTGGATCATACTCTTGGATCATCTCAACCGAACGAGTCTGGCGAAGGTTCAGGTTTTGTTGTGTGAAGATGTACTTGAACCTCTTGTGATCGGTGAAGATGTCTACTTTTGTGCCCAACAGAAGGTGTCTCCATGTGATCAAGGCATGTACAACTGCTGCTAGCTCGAGATAATGTGTGGGGTAATTCCTCTCATTTGGTTTCAATTGACGAGAAGTGTATGCCACAATCTTCTTGTCTTGCATGAGAACACCACCAAGTCCTTGCAAAGAAGCATCACAAAAGACTTCATAGGGCTTGGACTCATCCGGAGGAGTAAGAACCGGAGCAGAAATGAGCTTCTCTTTGAGTGTTTTGATTGCCACATCTTAATCAGGAGTCCATGAGTACTTGACATTCTTCTGCAACAGGTTGGAAAGAGGCTTGGCAATCTTGGAGAAGTTCTCAACGAACCTTCTACAATAGCTAGTGAGACCAAGGAAGCTTCAGAGTTGCTTGACATTCTGCGGGGGTTCCCAGTTGACAATAGCTTCAACTTTCTCGGGGTTCACAGAAATACCCTCGGCAGAGATGATATGGCCAAGATATAAGACTTTATCCAGCCAGAATTCACATTTGGAGAACTTCGCATAGAACTTGTGTTCACGGAGCCTGTCCAGGACCAAACGGAGGTGCTTGGCATGGTCTTCTTCATTTTTGGGGAATACCAAGATGTCATCCAGATAGACAAGAACAAATTCATTGGTGTAGGGGTTGAATATGAAGTGCATCATCCTCGAGAAAGTGGGTGGAGCATTTGCGAGGCCAAAAGACATGATCGTGTATTCATAAGAGCCAAAACTTGTTCTGAATGCGGTCTTGGGAATATCTTCTTCACGGATACGGATCTGGTGGTAACCCATCCGGAGATCGAGCTTTGAGAAAACCTTTGCTCCTTTGAGCTGCTCGAACAATTCATTGATGTTGGGGAGCGGATACTTGTTCTTTGTTGTCTTCTTGTTCAATGGCCGGTAATCAACGCAAAGGCGTTCCGTGCCATCCTTCTTCTTGACAAATAGAACACCACAGCCCCAAGGAGAAGTACTAGGCCTGATTAGACCCATACGCTCTTGCTCATCGAGTTGTTTCTTCAGCTCCTTCAACTCATGAGGGGAAAGCTTGTACGGACACCGACATGCTGGCTCGGTCCGGGCTCGAGTTCAATGACGAATTCAACTTGACGATGCGGAGGCATGCCTGGAAGCTCTTTAGGGAAAACATCTTCATACTCATTGACCACCGGAATCTGAGAGATGGCATTAATCTCGCCCTTGTCATTGAGAGAGAATAGCCTGATTGTGTTATCTCGAGAGGCGAAGATAATCACGTCTTCGTCAGGATTAGTAAGCTTGACTTCCTTATTTGCACAATCAATGTTTGCATCATGCTTGGAAAGCCAATCCATCCCAAAAATAAGATCAATGTCGGAGTTGCCGAGAATAACCGGAGAAACCAGAAAACTGTAATCACCCATAAGAATAGATACATCCGGAACAAAGTTGTTGGAGTTCATTAGCAAACCCGGAGAAAGCACAGACATCGGACTAGGCAAAGCTTGCAGTGGCATATCATGTGACAATGCAAAAGGTCTTGACATGAAAGAATGTGATGCACCTGAATTAGACAAGACTTTTGCAGGAATAGAGTTAACTGGAAGGTTACCAAGTATCACATCTGAAGAATTCTCTGCTTGAGCTGCATTCCTCAGATTCACTCTTGCTGTCTTGGGATTGTGCTTGACAATAGCAGTGCTGACAGGTGGAGGAGGCGGAAGGCGCCTTGGGTTGGGACACTTGTTAGCATAGTGACTCTTCTGGCCACACTTGTTGCAAGTCACTTCTGAGAGAGGAGGGTGATAAGGACCACTTGATCTTGAAGCTTGAAACTGAGGCTTGGACTGATTGCTTGGGTTGGGTGGGTGGGAGAAACCACGGCCACCTGAGTGCTTGTTGTTGTTTGGAGCACGGAGCACTGGAGGAGGCTGTAGCCAGAACTTCTGCTGCTTGGCAACCACTTGGGAAGAAGAGGAGGAGTGAACAACATCTCTGATCCTCTTTTTGGAAGCTTCAATCTTGAGCTGGGCTTCCTCTTGCTTAAGAGCCATATTGTAGAATTGGTCAAATTCATCCGGCTCGAACAAGGTGAGAGCTAGTTGGAGTTCATCCTTCAAACCACCACGGAACTGATAAATCTTGCTCTTGGCATCTGGGATGTCTTGCTTGGCATAACGAGCGAGATTCTGGAACTTGACATTGTATTGATAGACAGACATGGTGCCTTGCTTCAGGTTGCGGAATTGCTCATGCATGCCTTCAATGACACTAGTTGGAATGTGGTGAGAGCAGAAATCTTTGCAGAAGTCAGTCCACGAGATCTCACGACCACCTCTGGAATCTTTGTACTATTGCCACCAATCAGCAGCTTGGTCTTTGAGTTGGAAGGTAGCAAACTTGACATAATCCTCAGGTCTCACATTACTGCATTCAATGTGCTTTTTGATGTCTGTTATCCAGTCTTCAACATCTAGCGAATCCACACAGTAACTGAAAGACTTCGGTTGGTTTGCCAAGAATTGGTTGAGGGTTGCAAAGTGAGGTTGATTGAACAGATTGCCTTGGCCTTGGTTCCCATGACCACCTTGATTTTCTTGGTTGGCTTGAAAGTTCTTCATCATTTGCATAAGCATCTGAGTGTTCTGGTTGGTCGCTTGCATAATTGCTCTCCAGGCCTCAGACGGAGGAGGAGGGGAAGGAGGACGTTCAGGAACACGCTCTTCTTCACCCTCTGGCTTAGCATTGGGAACCTTCTTAGGAGCCATCCTGAATGAGATGACAACTATTAGCCATTGATTGAAAATACATAAGCTGAATCAACGGCTAGAATTGCAACATAAGTCTTCACAAGAACATTCGAACAAATGAACGAATGTAATCCACAGTTTAATGGTACAACAATCTTCTCGAGAAGCCACTTGGGAGAACGAAAGGTAAATAATAAAAAATAAAATAAAAAAACAACAAGGAGCAGATAGAACAAATACAAGATAGAAGCTTCGTACCACATGTTCGTGCTGAAAGCTCATGGAACGTGTTACAAAAGGGTTTTGCAATCCCCGGATCAGCATAGCCAAGGACCCTTTAAGATGCAACTCCCGATTGGAACAACGCCCATAAAACCACTTCACTCAATGTTGAACCCCGAACTCCATATCATGCACTCGTTGGAAGAATGCCTACGAGCTACTAGAAGAATCCACCTATTAATTTCTGAAGGTTTCCAGTTATGCAAACGGGTGTTGGGGATACAGGGGAAGCACCGCGCACTCAACTCTAATCCTACATCCAGCTATATCCATCCTTCAATACATAACCAGTCATTTTCGGAAACCGTTTACCTCGAACCTTCGAAACGCATCTGCTATACAAGCTGTGGCAATACTCCCGAACTACCTCCCCAGTACTGGGTGATGTCGGGGTTATCTCACCACTAACCGCATAGAAGAGTTTTCGATGTCGGCCGTCTTAAGTATTCTAGAATCGCTACGATATATTTGGGATGACAACACCTCGGAGCTCAACTCCCCGGGACACTGCCACAACCCCTAAATTACAGGAGGCATCGAGAACAATGTTCTGCTCACAAAGATATCAGAACAATCCAAACAATACTCACGTGATCCTACAAAAAAAAATTAGTGATTTTTTTTAGATTAGAAGAGATAGAACATCGTTAGGAGTCCTCACTAGAGTGATAAAGGGATGAGGAGTAAAAATAAATCCTACTCTCCGATATATATATATAGAACATCGTCAGGAGTCCTCACCAGAGTGATAAAGGGATGGAAAAGCTTTAACACTAAGCGGGTTATCGAGGGGGGCCCATAAACCCCAACCGTGTTATGGACGCAAAATCAAGGAACATAACACCGGTTTAAACGGTTCCTAGGGTGGCATGAGTGGAACAAAACACCAAGCAAAGGCTTAGCCTTCCACCCATTGCTAAATATATAGATGATTTAGTTTAACAGATTATATATTGTGATATCCCAACAATAACTTCATCATGAAGCAAGAATCTTCAAATCTTCACTTGCAACTAACAATGCTATAAGAGGGGCTGAGCGATGCTTACGTAGCCAATCAATGGTTTGCTAGGTGGGTGGTTAGAGAGTTTCATGGCAACAATAGGAGGCTGACAAACAGACATAGGCATCGAGGCAATACGCTAAAGAGCGAGACATCTAGCATAGGCAAAGATAGTAGTGATATCTGGGTAAGGTCATCTTGCCTGTTGATTTCATGGAGGGATCGTAACCTTGCTCCTCACACTCAACCTCGGTAGAAACCTCGTACTCTGTATCTTCACCGGGCTCTAACCAAGCACAACAATGCAACAACGAAACAAAATCAATCAACATGCAGTGCTCAACCACATGATGCATGAACATGATGAACAAGGACAAGAGTAGATATGATGCATGGCCTAGGGTCACAAGAGTGCAACAACAACACATCCAACAAGATCACTCACATGAAAGAAACAAGCATAAGAAGAACTAACAAGTTCATGTAGCTTGTTCCAACAAGCATCCAACAAGTTTTAAGGAGTTGGTTAACATGGCAAGGGTGCAACAAACATTACAGCAACATGCTAGCACATTTAAATGGGCTGGAAATAAATAACAACAAAATCCAGAAACTCCCATATTAATATATTTTCATTTGGGACATAACTGAAAAACTTCTGTGATAAAGTTGTCAAACATGCTAAACAACAACACCAAAATATTCTACACATTTTTCAACCCCAAATGCATATAAATTTTGTTCAATTTGGAGTTGTAGATATTTAGTTATGATTTTTACAAGTTTAAGCATATTTAAAACAAGTTTAAATTCAAACAAAATTTTAAATGTTTTTAAATATGGCAACAAATAGCATATTCATAATCTACATAAAATTCTAAGCACTTTTCATATATAACTCATATTCATCAGAAACATATTTAAGAAGATATTAAATAAACAAGAAAAACAGAAAAAGAAAAAGAAAACACAAAACAGAAAAAAAACAGATCAGGCGCAAGGGCGAGATTGACCTAGGCTCAGCTAGCCACGGCCACTGACAAGAGGGCCCGGCCTCGCTGAGCTGGCGCCAGCGTGTGCGCGCGGGGGCTGGAGAAGCAGCTATGTGGCTGACATGTGGGACCTACCTGTCAGCAACACAAGAAAAACAAAAAGGGGGCAAAACCACTGCCCCGCGAGGAATCGAACACGCGACCTGCAGCTAACTGACGGAGAGACGAACCACTGCGCTATCGAACGAAACTTGACAGATAACAGGTTCTAAAACTGAAGAAGTATCTGCAGAAGAAGAGCACAGGGGATACGCTGGGCTCGTCGGAGCTACTCATCGGAGCTGCTCCGGCGACCAAACAAGGCGGCAGAGGTGTGCGGGATGCTCTTGGAGGAGTTCCGCACCCACTCGAGGCACTTGGCGCACCTAATGAGCACTACACGCCAGCGACGAGCAACGACAGAACGGCGGCGACGGAGCAACGACGAGGCGGTGCAGAGGCCTAGGTGGAGCATCGACAGCACTTGCGGCACCTACATGATGCAATGAAGCGAACGGACAGCAAAGCATGGCCTAGAGGGGTCGGAACACTCGTCCGCGACGAGGTCCGACGGCGATGCGCTCGGGCGCTCGATGAGCTAGGACCTAGAGGGCGTGCAGGAAGGGGAAAAGGCATGGAGAGAAAGAGGAGCTCACTACGAGCACGAAGAAGTGCTCGGCTGGCCCAGTCGTGGACGGAGTCGGGTCTCGAACTGCTACGACCACCGGAGATGAAGAAGAGGAAGAAGTCGTCGGCGTGGAGGCGAACGGGTCCGCGTGGATGAAGTAGTCGAAGGAGTCGACCTCGTGGAAGCAGAAGGACACCGTTGGCGAGGCTGAGGTCGGCAAGGGGCTCGCCGGCGACGAGGTGGCGCTCTCAGATGCGTGCGGGTATCGACTGTGGCGGCGAATCTGGTGGAGCTCGGCTCTCTAGGCGACGAGAGGAGGAAGGGGAAACCTAGAGAGAAGGAGAGGACACGTTGCGGGTTTAAATGGGTGGCTCGGCTCATGAGACCTCGACGTCCGTGAGTTCACGGCACGACGGTGAGCACGCTTGCTCTGCTTTTTGCTGACAAAGGAAGACGGCGACTCGGGGTGAGAGACAGACAGGTGGGTCCAGGCGCGAAGGGAGAGACGGCGCGACTGCTGCGGCCTGCTGGCTGGGCCTGCGGGTGGAGCTGGGCCTGCGCTGCTGTGGGGGAAAAGAGATGGGCGTGGGGGAGAGAGAAGGAGGAGGAGGAGGCCCAGGTTCATTGCTGTTTCTTTATTTTTCTTTATTTCTTTATACAGAAAGAAAAAGAAAAACACATGCTAGAAGAAAATGAGTTAGGGGAAAAGAAAAATATCCCCATGATCAGTGATTTATGCCCTATTTAATAAAATTGACTTGGACATTTTTAGAGGCAGAAAAATAAAAGGAGTTTGAATATGGTTCAAACTCTTAGTATTTTAAAACCCAACCAAATCATTTTAAAACAGGGTGATATTTGGTGGAGAGGTTGTAGACATGGGGCAAAGTTTTTTGGAAAATAAAGAACAATGAAAGGGCTTGGTTAGGTGGCTTGCACAATAGAGTAAAGAATGGACATAAAAGAAAAGAAAGAAGAAGAAGATGAAGAAAGAGGAAGAAGGGGGGGTTTAGGGTTTAGCTAGGCTTAGCTAGAACCCACACACACAACATCACAAGGCCTCACACACATTCAACAAGAGTATACTATGATGCCATGATGCCATGATGATGAAGCAATGCAAGGATGGAAAATAATAAATGATATGGCAATGCAAAAATAAAATGACAAGAACCCCCAAGGATAATGACAAGGATCGAATTGAGAAAGCTTTATTGCCATTATTGGAAAGTATTACATCTGGGGCATTACAGGCAAGTCCTTCGTGGGCGATGGCCACGGTGGGATAGACAAGGTTGCTTCTTCGTGGACCATTCGTGGGTGGAGCCCTCCGTGGACTCGCACAGCAGTTACCCTTCGTGGGTAGAAATCTCCATTAACGTGGATGCATGCTACTTCTCGAGCTTGCGTTGTATTCCCTCGAAGAGGAAAGGGTGATGCAGCACAGTAGCGTAAGTATTTCCCTCAGTTTCTGAGAACCAAGGTATCAGTCCAGTAGGAGACCACGCGTGAGTCCCTCGCACCTGCACAAACAAATAAGAACTTCGCAGCCAATGCGATAAGGGGTTGTCAATCCCTTTACGGTCACTTACGAAAGTGAGATATGATAGAGATGATAGTTTGATATTTTTGGTATTTTTTGATATAAGAATAGAAAGTAAAAGCGGAAAGTAAAGTAGATTGTAGATTGATATGTTGAGAATAGACCCGGGGCCATAGTTTTCTCTAGTGGCTTCTCTCATGATAGCGGTATTTGATACGTCCATGATGATCTAGATCTGTCAAAAAACAGCAGCTCGGAACGAAAACAGAGGATTTTTGCGTGATACAGAGGTCAAAACCTTCGGGAGTATATATAATTAGTTTTTACCGACAAAAAGGAGTAACCCACAAGAAAACAGAGTCCGAGGGACACACGGGGTGCCCACGAGGCAGGGGGTGCGCCCTAGGAAGGGGGGCGCGCCCTCCACCCTCGTGGACGCCTCGTGTCCCCTCCGGACTGCTTCTTATTTTTCTATTTTTCTAGATATTCCAAAACGGAGAAAAATTGCCTTGAAAACTGTTTTGGAGTCGGTTTACTTACCGTATCACATACCTCTTCCTTTTCGGAGGCTGAATCGTCCTGGAAAGTGTCCCTATGTATTCCTCCAGGGTTACGGTTTCAATAATATTGGTTACAACATTTATAGGATTACCTGAGATACAATGTTTTATTCTTTGACCGTTCACCACCTTCGGATTTGTCCCTTCGAAATTGGTGATTTTTATGGCACCGGAACGATAGACCTCCTCGATAACGTAAGGTCCTTCCCACTTGGAGAGAAGTTTTCCTGCAAAAAATCTTAAACGAGAGTTGAATAGCAAAACATAATCACCTACGTTAAACTCACGCTTTTGTATCCTTTTGTCATGCCATCTTTTAACTTTTTCTTTAAACAGTTTGGCATTCTCATAGGCCTGGGTTCTCCACTCATCAAGGCAGCTAATGTCAAATAACCTCTTTTCACCGGCAAGTTTGAAATCATAATTGAGCTCTTTAATAGCCCAATATGCCTTATGTTCTAGCTCAAGAGGTAAGTGACAAGCTTTTCCATATACCATCTTATATGGAGGCATGCCCATAGGATTTTTGTATGCAGTTCTATAGGCCCATAATGCATTGTCAAGTTTCTTGTACCAATTCTTCCTAGACCTATTAACTGTCTTTTGCAAGATGAGTTTCAACTCCCTATTACTTAGATCTACTTGACCACTAGTCTGTGGGTGATAGGGGGATGCAATTCTATGGTTGACATCATATTTAGCAAGCATCTTACGGAAAGCACCATGAATAAAGTGTGAACCACCATCAGTCATTAGATATCTAGGGACTCCAAACCTCCGAAAAATAACTTCTTTAAGCATCTTAATAGAGGTGTTGTGATCAGCACTACTAGTAGGAATAGCTTCTACCCACTTAGTAACGTAATCAACATCAACTAAGATATGTGTGTACCCATTAGAGGCAGGAAATTGTCCCATATAATCAAAGCCCCAAACTTCAAATGGTTCAATAACAAGTGAATAATTCATAGGCATTTCTTGACGTCTACTAATATTACCAATTCTTTGACATTCATCACAAGATAAGACAAACTTAAGGGCATCCTTGAAGAGAGTAGGCCAATAAAAACCGGATTGCAATACCTTGTGTGCAGTTCTATCTCCCGCATGGTGTCCTCCATAAGCTTCGGAGTGGCACTTGCGTAGGATCTGTTCCTGTTCATGCTCAGGTACATAACGTCTAATAATACCATCTACTCCTTATTTATAAAGATGTGGATCATCCCAGAAGTAATGTCTCAAATCATAGAAGAACTTTTTCTTTTGCTGGTATGTGAAACTAGGAGGTATAAACTTAGCAACAATATAATTAGCATAATCAACATACCATGGAGCAGTACGAGAAGTATTTATGAGAGCTAGTTGTTCATCATGAAAGCTATCATCAATAGGTTGTGGGTCATCAAGTATATTCCCTAAACTAGACAAGTTATCTGCTACGGGGTTCTCAACTCCCTTTCTATCGATAATATGCAAGTCAAATTCTTGTAGCAAGAGAACCCATCTAATAAGTCTAGGTTTAGCATCTTTTATTTCCATAAGGTATTTGATAGCAGCATGATCAGTGTGAATAGTTACTTTAGAATCAATGATATAGGGTCTAAACTTATCACAAGCAAATACAAGTGCTAAAAATTCTTTCTCAGTAGTGGCATAATTTCTTTGGGCACTATCTAGAGTTTTACTAGCATACTGGATAACATTCAATTTCTTATCATCTCTTTGCCCTAGGACAACACCTACAGCATAATCACTAGCATCGCATATAATCTCAAAGGGTAAATTCCAGTCAGGAGGCTGGACAATAGGTGTAGAGATCAATGCTTTCTTAAGTATTTCAAATGCTTCTAGACAATCATCATCAAAGACAAAAGGAATATCTTTTTGTAAGAGATTAGTCAGCGGCCTCGAGATTTTGGAGAAGTCCTTTATGAACCTCCTATAAAACCCGACATGACCAAGGAAACTTCGTATACCTTTGATGTATTTAGGGCATGGCATATTTTCAATAGCATCAACTTTAGCTTTGTCAACTTCAATACCTCTTTCAGAAATTTTATGTCCCAAGACGATGCCTTCATTAACCATAAAGTGGCACTTCTCCCAATTCAAGACAAGGTTAGTGTCTTCACATCTCTACAAAACTGGATCAAGGTTGCTTAAGCAATCATCAAAAGAAGTTCCGTAAACGGAGAAATCATCCATGAAAACCTCAACAATCTTTTCACAAAAATCATAGAATATAGCCATCATGCATCTTTGAAAGGTAGCAGGTGCATTACACAAACCAAAAGGCATACGTCTATAAGCAAAGGTACCGAAAGGACAAGTAAAAGTGGTCTTTTCTTGATCCCCTTTTGACAAAGGTATTTGAGAAAAGCCAGAATAACCATCTAGAAAGCAAAAACGAGTATGTTTGGATAACCTTTCTAGCATTTAATCAATAAATGGAAAGGGGTAATGATCTTTCTTAGTAGCTTTATTTAACTTACGGAAATCAATTACCATCCTATCGCCTGTAACTATTCTTTGCAGGATCAATTCATCTTTATCATTAGGAACGACAGTCATACCTCCCTTCTTAGGGACACAATGGACATGACTTACCCACTGGCTATCAGCAACTGGATAGATAATACTTGCCTCTAGGAGCTATAGTATCTCCTTTCTTACCACTTCTTTCATCTTAGGATTTAACCGTCGCTGATGATCAATAACTGGTTTAGCATTTTCTTCCAATTTGTCTTGTGTTGGCATATAGTGGGACTAATGCCCTTAAGATCATCCAGAGTATATCCAATAGAAGCTCGGTGCTTCTTCAGAGTTTTCAATAGTTTTTCTTCTTCCTGCTCTGAAAGGTTAGCACTAATAATAACATGATATATCTTCTTTTCATCAAGATAAACATACTTAAGATTATCAGGTAAAGTTTTAAGTCCAAACACGGGATCACCCTTGGGATTTCAACAGGCAAGTTGTTTTTCAATACGGGTCCCTGTGTAAGGATTATTTCATCTATGTCCCTTCTCTCATTCATATGCATATCATTTTCATGGTCTAGTAAGTATTGTTTTAAAGGGTCATTAGGTGGCACGACAATAGAGGCAAGACTAATAATTTCATCCTTACTGGGTGGTGCCTTTTCAAGGGGTTGTGTATGGAATTTAGCAAAGTTAAAATCATGAGACATACCCCCTAATCCAACAGTAACAATATCTTTCACGCAGTCTATCTTGGCATTAACAATATTCAAGAAGGGTCTACCAAATAAAATGGGACATAATTCATCTTGTGGGAAACTAAGAACAAGAAAATCAGAAGTGTATTTAACCTTCCCGCACAAGACTTCAATATCTCTAACAATCCCAACCGGTGAAAATAGTGTCTATTAGCAAGCTTAATAGTAACATCAATCCCTTCTAACTCATCAGGTGCAATATCATGCATAATTTCATTATACAGATCAAGAGGGATAATTCTCGCACTAGCACCTACGTCGCATAAACCATGATAGCAATGATCTCCTATCTTAACAGAGATAACATGCAAGCCTACAACAGGTTTATGTTTATTCCTAGCGTTGGGTTTGGCTATTCTAGCAGACTCTTCTTGGAGGTAAATAACATGTCCATCTAAATCTTCTACCAAGAGATCTTTAACCATAGCAACACTAGGTTCAACTTTAATTTGCTCAGAGGGTGTAGGTGTTCTAGTATTACTCTTACAAACTACAGTTGAAGCTTGAGCATGATCCTTTATCCTAACAGGGAAAGGTGGTTTCTTAATATAAGCAGTAGGAATAACAGGATCAACATTATAAGTGATAGTCTTTTCTTCAACTTTAATAGGTTCAACTACTTTTACTTCAATAGGGGGATGGTATTTAAACGACTTCTCCTTGGGGAGATCAACATGAGTAGCAAAAGATTCACAAAAAGAAGCTACTATCTCAGAGTCAAGTCCATATTTAGTGCTAAACTCACGGAAAACATCGGCATCCATAAAAGCTTTGACACAATCAAACTTAGGGGTCATACCTGACTCCTTACCTTCGTCGAGATCCCAATCTTCAGAGTTGCATTTAATTCTTTCCAATAAATCCCATTTGAAGTCAATAGTCTTCATCATATAAGAGCCAGAACAAGAAGTATCGAGCATGGAGCGATTATTAAGAGAAAGCCGAGCATAAAAATTTTGAATGATCATTTCTCTTGAGAGCTCACGATTGGGGCATGCATATAACATTGACTTAAGCTTCCCCCAAGCTTGAGCGATGCTTTCTCCTTTGCGAGGCCAGAAATTATGAATATAATTACGATCGCGATGAACCTGGTGCATAGGGTAGAACTTCTGATGAAATTCCAACTTCAGACGATTATAGTTCCATGATCCCATATCATCGCATAGCCTAAACCATGTCAATGCATCTCCCTTCAAAGATAAAGGGAATACCTTCTTCTTGATAACATCCTCGGGCATACCTGCAAGCTTAAACAATCGACAAACTTCATCCACATAGATTAGGTGTAAGTCGGGATGCAGTGTTTCGTCTCCTGTAAAGGGATTTTCAAGCAGTTTCTCTGTCATACCCGAAGGAATCTCAAAGTAAACATTTTCAATAGGTGCCGTAGGTTGAGGAGCAACTCTTTGCTCTTCTGGTCGGGGTGAAGATACCCCGAACAAGCCCCTCAAAGGATTTTGAGCCATAGTAACAAGTGACAATAAATTTTAGCACACTATATAAAATTTTCCTTACCAAAGGCGCTTCACTACCCGGCAACTGCGCCATAGAAGAGTCTTGATGACCCACAAGTGTAGGGGATCTATCGCAGTCCTTTCGATAAGTAAGAGTGTCGAACCCAACGAGTAGCAGAAGGAAATGATAGGCAGTTTTCAATAAGGTATTTTCTGCAAGCACGGAAATTATAGGTAACAAATAGTTTTCTGATAGGATCATTGGTAACAAGTGACAAACGGTAAAAGTAAATAAGGTGCAGCAAGGTGGCCCAATCCTTTTTGTAGCAAAGGATAAGCCTGGACAAACTCTTATATAAGGTAAAGCGCTCCCGAGGACACATGGGAATTATCGTCAAGCTAGTTTTCATCATGACCATCTGATTCGCGTTCGGTACTTTGATAATTTGGTATGTGGGTGGACTGGTGCTTGGGTGCTGCCCTTACTTGGACAAGCCGCCCACTTATGATTAACCTCTAATGCAAGCATCCGCAACTACAAAAGAAGTATTAGGGTAAACCTAACCATAGCCTGAAACATATGGATCCAAATCAGCCCCTTACGAAGAAACACATAAACTAGGGTTTAAGCTTCTGTCACTCTAGCAACCCATCATCTACTTATTACTTCCCAATGCCTTCCTCTAGGCCCAAATAATGGTGAAGTGTCATGTAGTCGACATTCACATGACACCACTAGAGGAGAGACAACATACATGTCATCAAAATATCGAACGAAGACCAAATTCACATGGCTACTAATAGCAAGACTTCTCCCATGTCCTCAGGAACAAAAGTAACTACTCACAAGACATAATATTTTTCATGATCAGAGGGGTATTAATATGCATAATGGATCTGAACATATGATCTTCCACCAAATAAACCAACTAGCATCAACTACAAGGAGTAATCAACACTACTAGCAACCCATATGTACCAATCTGAGGTTTGGGTACAAAGATTGGATACAAGAGACGAACTAGGGTTTGAGAGGAGATGGTGCTGGTGAAGATGTTGATGAAGATAGCCCTCCCCAAGATGGGAGAGTGGTTGGTGATGACGGCGGTGACGATTTCCCCCTCCCGGAGGGAAGTATCCCCGGCAGAACAGCTCTGCCGGAGTCCTAGATTAGTTTCCGCCTCAGTTCCACCTCGAGACAGCGGCGTCTGGTCCCGAAAGCCTTCTTTTGATTTTTTTTCCAGGTCAAACACCTCATATAGGAGAAGATGGGCATCTGGGGCCTTCCGGCTGGTTCACGAGGCCGGGGGTGCGCCCTGGGAAGGGGGGCGCGCCCCCTACCCTCGTGGGCAGCCGGTGGCCCCCCTCGTGGACTTCTTTCGCCAGATATTTTTTATATTTTCTGAAACGACGTTCTGTTGAGTTTTGGTGCTTTTGGAGTTGTGCAGAATAGGTTTCAAGAGTTTGCTTCTTTTCCAGCCAAGAATTCTAGCTACCGGCATTCTCCCTCTTCATGTAAACCTTGTAAAGTAAGAGAGAAAATGCATAAGTATTGTGACAAAACATGTAAAACAACCCATAATGCAATAAATATCAATATATAAGCATGATGCAAAATGGACGTATCAGTATTCTACGGCGGGTAAACAAATTACTGTCGAGCAATTGATAGAAAAGCGAATAATTATGAGACTATCTAGGCATGATCATTATATATAGGCATCACGTCTGAGACAAGTAGACCGAAACGATTCTGCATCTACTACTATTACTCCACACATCGACCGCTATCCAGCATGCATCTAGAGTATTAAGTTCATAAGAACAGAGTAACGCCTTAAGCAAGATGACATGATGTAGAGGGATAAACTCAAACATAGTGATATAAACCCCATCTTTTTATCCTCGATGGCAACAATACAATACGTGCCTTGTTGCCCCTATTGTCACTGGAAAGGATACCGCAAGATTGAACCCAAAGCCAAGAACTTCTCCCATTGCAAGAACTATAGATCTAGTAGGCCAAACCAAACCAATAATTCGAAGAGACTTGCAAGGATATTATAATCATACATAAAGTGTTCAGAAAAGAACCAAATATTTCTCATAGATAATCTTGATCGTAAACCCACAATTCATCGGTTCTCGACAAACACACCGCAAAAAGAGATTACATCGAATAGATCTCCTCGAGACCGAGGAGAACTTGGTATTGATTTCCAAAGAGAGAGAATAAGCCATCTAGATACTAGCTATGGACCCGAAGGTCTGTGGTAAACTACTCACAACTCATGGTGAGGAGGTGATGATGATGTAGAAGCACTCCGTGGAAGATCCCTCCTTCGGCGGATCTCCGGAACAGGCCCCGAGATGGGATCTCACGAGAACAGAAGGTTGTGGAGGTCGAACTAGGGTTTTCTCCATTGTTCTGATGGTTTCTGGGTACGTAGATATACATAAGAAGAAGGAGGGCACTGCTAACTCTTGAGCTTGCGTTGTATTCCCTCGAAGAGGAAAGGGAGATGCAGCACTGTAGCATTAGTATTTCCCTCAGTTTTTTAGAACCAAGGTATGAATCCAGTAGGAGACCACGCGCGAGTCCCTCGCACCTGCACAAACAAATAAGAACTTCGCAGCCAACGCGATAAGGGGTTGTCAATCCCTTTACGGTCACTTACGAGAGTGAGATCTGATAGAGATGAAAGTTTATATTTTTGGTATTTTTGGTTTAATAAAACAGCAAATAAAAGCAAGAAAATTAAAGTAGATGTAGATTGATATGTTGAGAATAGACTCGGGGGCCATAGTTTTCTCTAGTGGCTTCTCTCATGATAGCGGTGTTCTACGGCGGGTAAACAAATTACTGTCGGGCAATTGATAGAAAAGCGAATAATTATGAGACTATCTAGGCATGATCATTGTATATAGGCATCACGTCCGAGACAAGTAGACCGACTCCTGCCTGCATCTACTACTATTACTCCACACATCGACCGCTATCCAGCATGCATCTAGTGTATTGAGTTCATACGAACAGAGTAACGCCTTAAGCAAGATGACATGGTGTAGAGGGATAAACTCAAGCAATATGATGAAAACCCCATCTTGTTATCCTCGATGGCAACAATACAATACGTGCCTTGCTGCCCCTACTGTCACTGGGAAAGGACACCACAAGATTGAACCCAAAGCCAAGCATTTCTCCCATTGCAAGAACTATAGATCTAGTAGGCCAAACCAAACCAATAATTCAAAGAGACTTGCAAGGATATTATGAGCACACATAAAAAGTTCAAAGAAGAACCAAATATCTTTCATTGATAACCTTGATCATAAACTCACAATTCATCGGATCTCGACAAACACACCGCAAAAAGAGATTACATCGAATAGATTTCCTCGAAGACCGAGGAGAACTTTGTATTGAGATCCAAAGAGAGAGAAGAAGCCATCTAGATACTAGCTATGGACCCGAAGATCTGTGGTAAACTACTCACAACTCATTGTGAGGGCGATGATGATGATGATGAAGGCCTCCGTGATGGATCCCCCTCCCTGAACAGGCTCCAAGATGGGATCTCCACGGGAACAGAAGCTACGGTGGTGGAGTTAGGGTTTTCTCTCTCGGAATGGAGTTTCTGGGGTACGTAGGTATATATAGGAAGAAGGAGGGCACCAGGGGCCGTGTGGACCAGCCTCGAGGCAGGGGGCACGCCCTGGGAAGGGGGGCGCGCCCCCCACCCTCGAGGGCTCGCCCTCCATCCCCTGACTTGGTCCCAAAGATTCCCAAGCGTTATTTCCTCCAATAATATCTCTCGCGAAGGTTTCATTCCGTTTGGACCCCGTTTGATATTCATTTTCTGCAAAACCCTAAAATAGGAAAAACAACAGCAATCTAGACTGGGCCTTTGGGTTAGTAGGTTAGTACAAAAGATGATATAAAAGTGAATGATAAAGCCCATTAAACATCCAAGACTTCATAAATAATAGCATGGAACAATAAAAAATTATAGATATGTTGGAGACGTATCAGGCACCGGGGGCCAGACGTGGGGCCCACGAAGCAGGGGGCGTGCCCTATAGGGGGGGGGGCGCCCTCCACCCTCGTGGACGCCACGTCAGCCCTACTATGTGGTTCTCAAGTCTCCCGTGCGTATTTTGCTCCAAAAATATCTCTCCCGAAGGTTTCATTCCGTTTGGACTCCGTTTGATATTCCTTTTTTGTAAAACCCTGAAATAGGCAAAAAACAACAATCTGGACTGGACCTTTGGGTTAATAGGTTAGTCCCAAAAATAATATAAAAAAGTATAACAAAGCCCATTAAACCTCCAAAACATCATAAATAATGGCATGGAACAATAAAAAACTATAGATACGTTGGAGACGTATCAAGCATCCCCAAGCTTAATTCCTGCTCGTCCTCGAGTAGGTAAATGATTTTTGTATGTGGAATGCTAACAACATAATTTTCAATGTAGTTCTCTTAACTGTGGCATGGATGTTCAGATCTATAAGATTCAAGACAAAAGTCTATATTGACATAAGAAATAATAATACTTCAAGCATACTATCAAAGCAATCATGTCTTCTCAAAATACTATGGCCAAAGAAAGTTATCCCTACAAAATCATATAGTCTGACTATGCTCCCTCTTCATCACACAAAATATTCATATCATGCACAACCCCGGTTTCAGCCAACCACTTGTTTTCATACTCTATCTTTTCAAACCTTTCAACTTTCACGCAATACATGAGCATGAGCCATGGACATAGCACTATGGGTGGAATAGAGTGGTGGTTGTGGAGAAGACAAAAAGGAGGGAGATAGTCTCACATCGACTAGGTGTACTAACGGGCTATGGAGATGCCCAATAATAGATATCAATGTGAGTGAGTAGGGATTGCCATGCAACGGATGCACTAGAGAAAAGAATGCATGAAATCTCAACAAAAGAAACTAAGTGGGTGTGCATCCATCTTGCATGCTCACGAAGACCTAGAGCATTTGAGGAAGCCCATCATTGGAATATACAAGCCAAGTTCTATAATGAAAATTCCCACTAGTATATGAAAGTGACTAAACATGAGACTCTCTATCATGAAGAACATGGTGCTACTTTCAAGCACAAGTGTGGAAAAAGATAGTAGCAATTGTCCCTTTTTTCTTTTCTTTTTTTTTTTCTTTTTTTTGGGCCTTCCTTTTTTTCTTTGGCCTTTCCCTTTTTTCATAGGGGCTTTCTTTATTTAGCCTTTCCTCACATGGGACATTGCTCTAATAATGATGATCATCACACTTATATTGATTTACAACTCGATATTACAACTTGATACTAGAACAAGGTATGACTCTATATGAATGCATCCGGCGGTGTACCGGGATATGCAATGAATCAAGAGTGACATGTATGAAAAATTATGCATGGTGGCTTTGCCACAAATACGATGTCAACTACATGATCATGCATAGCCATATGACAATATGAAGCGTGTCATATGAACGGAACGGTGGAAAGTAGCATGGCAATATATCTCGGAATGGCTATGGAAATGCCTTGATAGGTAGGTATGGTGGCTGTTTTGAGGAAGATATATGGTGGCTGTTTTGAGGAATGATATATAGTGGGTGTATGGTACCGGCGAAAGTTGCGCGGTACAAGAGAGGTTAGCAATGGTGGAAGGGTGAGAGTGCGTATAATCCATGGACTCTACATTAGTCATAAGAACTCATATACTCATTGCAAAAATTTATGAGTCATAAAAACAAAGCAATCGACGCATGCTCCTAGGGGGGAGGTTGGTAGGAGTTAACCATCGCGCGCCCCCGACCTCCACACAAAGGAGGACACTCTTCAAATACCTCATGCTCTAACTTCGTCACATAGCGGTTCACCATACGTGCATGCTACAGGAATCACTAACCTTAACACAAGTATTTCTCAATTTCATAATAACTCTACTAGCATGACTCTAATATCACTATCCTCATATCTCAAAACAATTATCAAGCATCCAACTTCTCATCATATTCAATGCACTTAGTATGCTTTTTACTACATTCATCTTGGATGCCTATCATGTGAAGGCTAATTTTATAGCCAAAGCACATTACCATGCTGTTTTAATAGACTCTCAAAAGGATATAAGTGAAGCATGAGAGATCAACAATTTCTACAAAATATAATCACCACCGTGCTCTAAAAAATAAAAGTGAAGCACTAGAGCAAAAACTATTCAACTCAAAAGATATAAGTGAAGCACATAGAGTGTTCTAACAATTCCTAGGCCATATTTAACTCTCTCAAATAGGTGTGTCCAACAAGGATATTTGTGGCAAACTAACAAGCAAAGACTCAAATTATACATGACGCTCCAAGTAAAATACATATCATGTGGTGAATAAAAATATAGCTCCGAGTATAGTTACCGATGGATGAAGACAAAAGAGGGGATGCCTTCCCGGGGCATCCCCAAGCTTAGGCTTTTGGTTGTCCTTGATCTTTACCTTGGAGTGCCTTGGTCATCCCCCAGCTTAGTATCTTTCCACTCATTGTTCCACAGTCCATCAAAGCAATACTCAAAACTTGAAAACTTCACAACACAAAACTTAGACAAAAATCTCGTGAGCTCCGTTAGTATAAGAAAACAAACCACTACACAAAGGTACTGCAATGAACTCATTCTTTTTTTATATTGGTGTTAAACCTACTGTATTCCAACTTCTCTATGATTCATAATTCCCAATACTACTCATAGATTCATCAAAATAAGCAAACAACACACGAAAAACAGAATCTGTCAAAAACAGAACATTCTATAGTAATCTGTAACTTTCGCACACTTCTGTAACTCCAAAAAAATTGAATTAAATTGGTAAACGTGAGGAATTTGTCTATTAATCATATGCAAAAAGAATCAACTAAATAGCACGCTCCAGTAAAATCTGGTGACCATTCTAGCGAGCACTAACGATTCTGTTTTTCACAGCACGATCATATAAACTCCACACAAGTCTTCCCAAAGGTTCTACTTGGCACAAACGCTAATTAAAACACAAAACCACATCTAAACAGAAGCTAGCTGCAATATTTATTCCTAAACAGAAGCAAAAACAAAAAATATAAAATTGGGTTGCCTCCCAACAAGCGCTATCATTTTACGCCCCTAGCTAGGCACGATACATGGATAGATCTAGGTGTTGCCATCTTTGGAAGGCAATCCATAAGTGGCTCTCATAATAGATTCATATGGTAGTTTTGTTTTATTTCTAGGAAAGTGTTCCATGCCTTTCCTTAACGGAAATTGGAATCTAATATTTCATTCCTTCATATTAATAATTGCACCAATCGTTCTAAGGAAAGGTCTACCAAGAATAATAGGACATGAAGGATTGCAATCTATATCAAGAACAATGAAATCTATGGCCACATAATTCCTATTGGAAACAATAAGAACATCATTAATCCTTCCCATAGGTTTCTTAATAGTGGAATCCGCGAGACGCAAATTTAAAGAACAATCATCAAGCTCATGGAAACCGAGCAAATCACACAAAGTTTTTGGGATAGTGGAGACACTTGCACCCAAATCACACAAAGAAAAGCACTCATGATCTTTTATTTTAATTTTAATAGTAGGTTCCCACTCAACATAAAGCTTTCTAGGGATAGAAACTTCCAATTCAAGTTTTTCTTCATAAGATTGCATCAAAGCATCAACTATGTGTTTGCTAAAAGCTTTATTTTGACTATAAGCATGCAGAGAGTTTAGTACGGATTGCAACACGGAAATACAATCAATCAAAGAGCAATTATCATAATTGAATCCCTTGAAATCAAAGGTAGTGGGTTCATCACTATGCAAAGTTTTAATCTCTCCATTCCCACTTTTAACAATTTTAGCATCAAGATCTAAAAACTCCAAATCATTGGAACACCTTTTAATTAAAGTAGACTCATCTCCAATCCTATCTTTATCAAGATTCATACTAGAGAACAAGGATCTAATAGACACATCAATAACTTTCATATCTTCACCTTTATTTTCATGATAACTAGAAGAACACGCTTTTATATAATTCTCTCTTTTAGCACGCATCCTAGCGGTTCTTTCTTTGCATTCATCAATGGAAATTCTCATGGCTTTGTGAGACTCATTGATAGCATGCTTAGGTGGGATAGATCTAAGTTTCAAAGAATCAACATCAAGAGTAATTCTATCCACACTTCTAGGCAATTCATCAATCTTAAGCAATTTTTCTTCAAGCAAAGCATTGAAATTATTTTGCGAATTCATAAACTCCTTAACACTAGTTTCAAATTCATAAGGCATCTTTCCATAAGAGTTGTTGTAGGAATTACCATAATTATTATATGAATTACTAGGAAAAGTCCTAGGAGTAAAGTTTCCTCTATAAGCATTGTTACCAAAATTATTCCTACCAACAAAATTCACATCCAAAGATTCATTATTATTTTCAATCAACGTGGATAAAGGCATATCATTAGGATCAGAAGAAGCACTCTTAGCAGCAAATAATTTCATAAGTTCATCCATCTTTCCACTCAAAATACTAATCTCTTCAATAGCATGTTCTTTTTTACTAGTAGATCTTTCGGTGTGCCATTGAGAGTAATTAACCATAATATTATCTAGGAGTTTGGTAGCTTCTCCTAAGGTAGTTTCCACGAAAGTGCCTCCTGCGGTCGAATCTAAAAGATTTCTAGAAGCAAAATTCAAGCCAGCATAAAAGTTTTGAATAATCATCCATAAGTTCAAACCATGTGTAGGGCAATTACGTATCATTAATTTCATTCTCTCCCAAGCTTGTGCAACATGCTCATGATCTAGTTGCTTAAAATTCATAATATCATTTCTAAGAGAGATGATCTTAGCAGGAGGGAAATACTTAGAGATAAAAGCATCTTTGCACTTGTTCCACGAATCGATACTATTTATAGGCAAAGAGGAAAACCAAGTTTTAGCACGATCTCTAAGTGAGAACGGAAATAACTTCAATTTAACAATATCGTTATCTGTATCCCTTTTCTTTTGCATATCACACAAATCAACAAAGTTGTTTAAATGGGTAGCGGCATCTTCACTAGGAAGGCCGGAAAACCGATCTTTCATGACAAGATTAAACAGAGCTGCATTATTCTCACAAGATTCAGCATCGGTAATAGGAGCAATCGGAGTGCTAATAAAATCATTATTGTTGGTATTGGAGAAGTCACACAATTTGGTATTGTTCTGAGCCATAGTGACAAGCAAGGAATATAACACACAAGCAAACAAGAAGCAAGCTAACGGTAAACACACGGTAAAAGAAGGGCAAATAAAACGGCAAGGGTGAAGTGGGGGAGAGGAAAATGAAAGGCAAAAAATGTAATGCGAAGGATAAGGGTTTGTGATAGGTACTTGGTATATGACTTTTGCGTAAGCCTCCCCGGCAACGGCACCAAAAATTCTTCTTGCTACTTCTCGAGCTTGCATTGCATTCCCTCGAAGAGGAAAGGGTGATGCAGCATAGTAGCGTAAATATTTCCCTTAGTTTTTGAGAACCAAGGTATAAATCCAGTAAGAGACCACGCGCGAGTCCCTCGCACCTGCACAAACAAATAAGAACTTCGCAGCCAACGCGACAAGGGCTTGTCAATCCCTTTACGGTCACTTACGAAAGTGAGATCTGATAGAGATGATAGTTTGATATTTTTGGTATTTTTGGATATAAGAACAGAAAGTAAAAGAGGAAAAGTAAAGTAGATTGTAGATTGATATGTTGAGAATAGACCCGTGGGCCATAGTTTTCTCTAGTGGCTTCTCTCATGATAGCGGTATTCTACGGTGGGTAAACAAATTACTGTCGAGCAATTGATAGAAAAGCGAATAATTATGAGACTATCTAGGCATGATCATTATATATAGGCATCACGTCTGAGACAAGTAGACCGAAACGATTCTGCATCTACTACTATTACTCCACACATCGACCGCTATCCAACATGCATCTAGAGTATTAAGTTCATAAGAACAGAGTAACGCCTTAAGCAAGATGACATGATGTAGAGGGATAAACTCAAACATAGTGATATAAACCCCATCTTTTTATCCTCAATGGCAACAATACAATACGTGCCTTGCTGCCCCTACTGTCACTAGGAAAGGACACCACAAGATTGAACCCAAAGCCAAGCACTTCTCCCATTGCAAGAACTATAGATCTAGTAGGCCAAACCAAACCAATAATTCGAAGAGACTTGCAAGGATATTATAATCATACATAAAGAGTTCAGAAAAGAACGAAATATTTCTCATAGATAATCTTGATCATAAACCCACAATTCATCGGATCTCGACAAACACACCGCAAAAAGAGATTACACCGAACAGATCTCCTCGAAGACTGAGGAGAACATGGTACTGAGATCCAAAAAGAGAGAAGAAGCCATCTAGATACTAGCTATGGACCCGAAGGTCTGTGGTAAACTAGTCACAACTCATGGTGAGGTGATGATGATGATGTAGAAGCACTCCGTGGAAGATCCTCCCTCCGGCGGAGCTCCAGAACATGCCCCAAGATGGGATCTCACGAGAACAGAAGGTTGCGGCGGTGGAACTAGGGTTTTCTCTGTTGTCCTCATGGTTTTGGGGTACGTAGATATATATAAGAAGAAGGAGGGCACCGGGGGCCAGACGTGGGGCCCACGAAGCAGGGGGCACGCCTTATAGGGGGGCGCCCCTCACCCTCGTGGATGCCACGTCAGCCCTACTCCGTGATTCTCAAGTCTCCCGTGCGTATTTTGCTCCAAAAATATCTCTCCCGAATATTTCATTCCGTTTGGACTCCGTTTGACATTCCTTTTTTGTAAAACCCTGAAATAGGCAAAAAAATAGCAATCTGGACTGGGCCTTTGGGTTAATAGGTTAGTCCCAATAATAATGTAAAAGTGTATAACAAAGCCCATTAAACATCCAAAACATCATAAAAATAGCATGGAACAATAAAAATTATAGATACGTTGGAGACGTATCAATGTACGATAGCACCACCTATCGGAACCATGACAAAAACATCCTTGTCTTCACTTGTGTTTGCTCCTTCAAACTCCTCCCTTGACCTTCAATTGCAATTGCTTTACATTCCGCTGCTATACTCTTAGAATTGCATGTGTAGGTTGATTGCTTGACTTGTGCTAAGTTGCTAAAATCTGCCAAGAACTCAAATTGGGAAAAGGCTAGATCTTGCTTTAGTCAAGTGGTCAAAGTTGCATGCTTTACTTCACAATACCTATATACTCTTGTTATGCATGCTTGTTGTGTATTGTGAAAGTTGAACATGTGCTAAATCTCCACTCCAACTTCAAGTATTTTAAAAGCTGCCACTTTTCTTGCTAGAGTCTATTCACCCCCTCTAGACACATACTCTTCTCGATCCTTTCAATTGGTATCAGAGCTTTGGTCTCCATTGCTTTGGTTTAATCACCATTGGAGGAAGATGGATGAGTCTATGTTGGGGAGTATTAGACGTAGAGTGCATATGCTTGATAGAGAGTACTTTCATAAATGGAAAAATGAAATGCTTGAGATCTTCAATGAATATCATTTGAACAAGTACATTGATGATCCTTGTATGCCCCCCATTGATGCTTTGAATCCTACTTTCAATGAGAAACTTGAAATGGTTCGAAATCTTTGGATTGTTAATCTTATCACTAGAGGATTGCCTAGAAACTTTCTTGTATGTTTTCCAACTTTTGAATGTGGTTATACTATATGGAGATTTCTGGAGGTTGATTCCCAAATTATTCCTTGAAAAATCTGGATGAGATTCTCCATAATTCTATTGCCTTAAATAAGATGAGTACTAGTGATCCTAAGTTTGGTGATTGTTTGTTTGAGCTTCGTGACCTCATGCATGCCAAAGGAGATGTTGGAATAATTAGCAATATCATTTCCGAAGTCATTAGAATTCATAGAGATGAACATTTTTATGGTCATACTTCTAATGAATCACTCTCTCTAGGTGTTGATCAATCACAAGACGACGAGGAACATGGATACTACGATGAGGATGATCTGGATGAACAAATGAGACATTTCGGTCTTATGGAAAATCTTCCTGCTAACACAGCCGGAGGAAAGGAATGGGTGCTTGATAGTGGTTGCACGGATCACATGACCAGAGATAAGGACATGTTTGATGAGCTTGCTAGAAATGATGCTAAGTATGTTACCTTTGGTGACAACTCTAAGGGTAAAGTTGTTGGCCTTGGTAAGGTGGCCATATCAAACGATAGCTCAATTAAGAATGTCATGCTTGTAGAATCCCTCGGATATAATCTTCTCTCCGTGTCTAGATTAGCTGATTTTGGTCCAAATGTGCTATTCACTCATGTTGATTGCCAAGTCTTTCGTAGAGATAATCATAATATGGTCTTTACCGACATTCGTAGAGGTGACCAATACATTGTTGACTTCGCTAAGAAAGCCCAACCTCGCACTTGTTTTATCACTAAATCTTCCAAAGGTTGGTTGTGGCACAGAAGGTTAGGTCATGTCGGCATGAGAAATCTTGATAAGCTAATTAAAGGTGATCATATCCTTGGTGTTAAAGATGTTATATTTGACAAGGATAGACTTTGTAGTGCTTGTCAAGCAGGAAAACAAGTTGGAGGATGTAACATCCCAAATTTTCAATTTGGAATGTTATACATAGATCATATTTGCATATGCATGTTTTTGCATTTTTGTTCGTGGAGTTCCTCGAAATTCTAGGAAACTCAAGGATCTACGGAGAGAGTTGGGGATTTTACCGTTTTCGTATTTGAGTTCGCTCGAATACCGGTACGAGGACAGTGTGATTCTAATTATTTTTCTCTCCTAAAAATATTTCTAAACACAAAATATGAGCGGAGATAATATGACCTCTCCAAAATAACAGAAATATTGGAGGAAAAATATTAAAAATCACTTTTGGTATTTTTCTGGATTTATTTTCGGATTTATTTGCATAGGAACAATAAGCGTTTTTCAAAATTGCATTTAGGTCCAGGAAAAATGTTCACTTTGTCCTAATTATTATTAGAGGACGGTGAAAATTTATTTCAGGAATTTTGGACTCCGTTTGGTATTTCTTTTGTTAGTTTTAGTGCACCGGGACTCTATTTTAAAAAAACGGAACCGACTAGGAGTCTTATGCGCCCAGGACTCCTGGGCTTTATAAGCCGCCCCAGGCCGGCCCGAGACGCCCAGCCAGCCCGCCCAAACCCTAGCCGCCCGACGCCCAAGCCGCCGCCTGCCGCGCCGCCTGCCGCCCCGCCGCCGCCACGCCGCCGCCGCCCGCCACCGCCGCGCCGCCACCCGCCGCCGCGCCGCCTCCCTCCGCTGCCGCCCCGCCGCCGCCCCGCCGCACCGCCGCGCAGCCGCCGCTGCCGCCCCTCGCCGGAGTGCGCCGGAGTGAGGTAGTTTTTTTTCGGTTTTTAGATCGGTTCGGTTTTTTTATTTTTCGGCGGTTTAGTTAAATAGCGGACGTTCGTCCGTACGTTCGTTTTAACAAACGGTTTTCGTTAGTTAACCGCAGATAGCGAACATTCGTTCGTTAGCCTGTTCGTCGTTTTTCTTTTCGGGGTATTTATCCGTGATTTTTCCGATCGCGATTTCTGCCCTGATCTTGTTTTTTCGTTTTTCTTTTCGCTCGATAGTCGGAATCAGGTGATTCAAAATCCCAGATCTTCGCCTCGAAGCCCTCTTTACGTTTAATCAACTGAAACAAGATTTTGGCTACTGTAAAATTTGACTTTAGGCCAACTAGTAATTCGGAGCTCATTTCTTTTGCCGTTTGAGTTTCGTTGCTTCTTTCGAGTTGATTCTTTTTGCAAACCGGAGTTCTTAAGTTGAACTTTCTGGTTAGATCTCTTATTTCAGTTTTACCCATGTATTAGTTAAGTACTTATTGTATGCTTGTTTGTTTGATTGCGATAGAGTACCCGGAGTGCGCCGCTTGCTACTTTGAGTCTCTAGGTTTTGCGGATCATCAGCAAGGCAAGTAACACTTTGATCATACTTTCCAATTACCCAGTTTTCATAGCATTAGTCAAACCCTCACACATTGCATGAGTAAGATCAATTAACTTGTGGGATTGGGAAGTAGATTGAGGTAGAACCTATTACCTGCATTACATTCAAACCTTTGGGAGTTACTTCTACGTTTGCTGCTAGGACATGCTATGCTCGTAGACGTGGATTGGGTGAGTGAAATCCATGACAGATGTGAGATTGTTTAATTAATGGTTCAACTTAAGGTGGCAACATTAATACACATCTGGGTGGATTGAGGCATATGGGTATTCCAGGACTGCCTGTTTTTCTTTTGGACCGCCACCCAGGCTCAAAGGGATCATGAGATTATTAATAGTAGAAACTTCCGTGTGCAGCCATAATGCTATTATGGGCTCTAGCATAGTATGAGTAAGTTGTGCGAACTCTTACAGTGGTGGACTAGCAGATGTAGGGGATGTAGGTTGGTACGGTCCGCCCGATCGTAAGGTGCTAGCGCTTCTGAAAGACTATGTCTCTGTCATTCGTTTCTCAAACACCATGCAGTGCGAGAAACCAAACGGAGGCGATCGAGTCTTGTGGGAAAAGTGCACAAACCTCTGCAGAGTGTACAAACTGATCATGATCAGCCGTGTCCCCGGTTATGGACGTCCTGAGTATCTAGTACTTGGATTTTCATGTGCATCTCATCATGTTACTCTAATTAATTTTGTTGGGTTTAATGATGAACTTTAATTGGGGTTGAGAGGATGTCTATCTTCTCAACGATGTTTCAACTACCATGATAGTTAATTAAAATACATTCCTTTGAAGTAGGGAAAAATTGGCTTTACGCAAAAACTTAACCATAGAGCTTTCCACCAGCCAAATATTGCATATAGTATAGCTCTACTTTCATTGCATTCTCTTGTGTTACCTTGCCATCATATTCCATGTGCTGACCCGTTTTTCGAGCTACAACGTTTCATGTTGTAGACTTTTCAGACAATGAGTAAGATGCTCTTTTAGGTCGTGGTTCTATACTCAGTGATGCCGCTGGACTTGATGGACTCACTTATCTTCCAAGCCTTCCGCTGTTATCATGTTAGATGGCCTTCAGCCATATTATTTGTAATAATTCGTCATTGGACTATCGATGTAATAAGTGTGTGATTGCTACTCTGTTATAAACCCTTCAAGTACTGTGCGTGTCAGCATTACTGATCCAGGGATGACACTGATGCACAGAGATCAGACTGTTTGAGGTCTGGTCGCTACAAGATGGTATCAGAGCACACGCTGACTGTAGGACACGACCACTAAGACAAGCCCTAGAGCACTATTCACTCTTCTTTTTTCTGACTCCTCATCTTTTCTACTCTTTAGGATGGTGGAAGCAAAGCACAAGTTCATGCAACCGGATGATGATACACCCTTTGGACGACACCTGAAGAAAGTCACCAGATATCTAAACATTGGATTACCAAGTTTCACTGGAACCTACAATGCCACTCTACCGGAGGAGGAGCGTTGGTTGATTCAAGCTCAAGTTCCAGGAAGGACATTCGCACCCGTCACCTCACTCATATCATTTTCCTTTAATGCACCTACATGGAGCCTAGGGAGGAGTACGGCAGCCCACATTGCTATGGGAAGGATCGGAGAAGTGTATAAACAGGAGCTAAAGGACACTATCTACCAGATTTGTGGACGCCGAGATGAGAATTGGGATATGATCAGCACTAGGAAGGGTATATCCATTGCAGCATTTATCCAGGAGTTGAACCACCACATTCGTCGCCAGGAGCACCAGATGTGTGCTGGGATGATAGATTTGAAGAAGGCCCTAAATAGGAATTTGGAGCTAGAGGAAGAACTCAAGTCTACACGCGACGGATATGAGGAGGAGATGAAGATACTTGTGGAGAAGAATGATGATTTGACCCGGAAGTTAGGGATACTCATGGGAGAAGAAGACGAGGAAGAAGAACCCAAGGAGATTCCACCGGAAGACTATATCATCATAGATGACACGTATTCGGAAGCTGAGGATAGCAAGGATGAAGACTATGAAGATGAAGCTGGAGCAGATATTATGGAATCCTCTGCCGATCAATGTTTTTTGATGACCACCCTATGACTAGTAGTTTACCTCCATATATCAGATTTAGAGCACTTTTGTAACGATCGTTAGATTTGTAAGACCTTGTTTGAAATTGTTTGGTGTGATATGATTGTGTGTTTGTCTCATGTGCATATGGGTAGTGATTTTCCCCTTAGACCTCTTTTCTATTCTAATCTCTTCCCTCTACACCCATCAGATGCCTCCAAGACGTGAATTCAAGTTTCCCCCTGAGCTCACCCAGTTGATCCAGCAGCTGAACACCCTTATGCAACTTCTTGTCCAGAACACTCGGAACAACCAAAACAACAACAACAACAACCCTCCACCACCACCACCTGTGGACAACCTAACACGTTTCTTAAGGTTGCAACCACCTGTGTTTGCTAGCAGCATCGAACCAATTGTGTCTGATGACTGGCTACGCAAGATTGGAAGGGATTTGACCACCGCTAATTGCTCGGATGCTGAGAAGGTGCGATTTGCCGCACACCAGTTGTCTGGACCAGCCGCAGCATGGTGGGAGAATTACACAGCCACTTACCCCGTAGCCAATGTGACCTGGGATCAGTTTCAGCAAGCTTTTCGTACCGCCCATGTCTCAACTGGAGCCATGAGTATGAAGAAGCAGGAGTTTCGCAATTTGCGCCAAGGGAATCGTACTGTGGCCCAATATGTGGATGAGTTTAGTACACTATCTTGTTATGCCCCAGATGATGTGGCCATAGATGCCAAGAAGCAGGAGAGATTCATGGAAGGGCTGAATGATGAGATGAGTGTACAGTTCATGGTGGCAACTTTCAATAATTACCAGGAGTTGGTTGACCGCGCCCTAATGATTGAAAGGAAGCATCAACAGATTGAGAGTCGCAATAGGAAGTATGGGCAAGGAAAGTATAATTCTGGAGCTCAGCAGAAGCCCCGTTTTACTCCTAGAGCGGTAGGACAGTTTCAACATACCCATGGAGGAGGTAGCTCACACAACCACAATGGCACCAAGAATGGAAATGGGAATGGAAACGGGAATGGAGCCAATGGAAACCAGAACCGCCCTACACCGTCCACACCCACCAAGAGGGACTTTAGCCATGTCACTTGTTACAAGTGCGGGAAGACTGGACATTATGCTAATGAATGCCCAGAAGTTAAGAATGGGAACGGCAATGGAAGCGCCGGGAAGAAGCCCAACCCGTTCAACAAAGGACAAGTGAACCACGTGACTGTGGAGGAGGTAGAGGAGCAACCAGATGCAGTTATAGGTAAGTTCTTAGTTAAGTCCTTTACTGCACTCGTTCTTTTCGATACTTGTGCATCGCATTCATACATTTCAAGGGGATTCGTGGATAAGTATAAGCTGCCGACCCAAGCACTTAGATCGCCCATGTTAGTAACCTCACCAGGAGCAAAGTATATGGCTAAGTCATGGTGTGATCAGTTGCCCTTAAGGATTGGTAATTACATATTCCCTTCGGACCTAATAGTATTGGAATCTCAAGGACTGGATGTGATATTAGGCATGGATTGGTTATCTAAGTATGGAGGGAATATTGAATGTGTCAGTAAGTCCATTTTGCTTACTACGCCGGAAGGAAGAAGGATCAAGTATGTATCCCGGCATGAGTCAAAGAGGAGTAGATTAAATTCCTTGTCAGGAGTTGTACAGGAGGAAGTGCCAGTAGTGAAGGATTATCCCGATGTGTTTCCAGAGGAGTTACCTGGCATGCCACCGGATAGAGATATAGAGTTTTTGATTGAACTTTTGCCAGGCACCGGGCCAATTTCTAAGAGACCATATAGGATGCCCGCAAAGGATTTGGAGGAAATTAAGAAACAAATTAAGGAGTTACTGGATAAAGGATTCATACGCCCAAGTTCTTCGCCTTGGGGTTCGCCAGTACTTCTAGTGGAGAAGAAGGATGGATCGTTAAGAATGGTTGTTGATTACCGAGGATTGAATGAAGTAACGATCAAGAACAAGTACCCATTGCCAATGATCAATGATCTGTTCGATAGATTGCAAGGAGCTAAGGTATTTTCCAAGATCGATCTGCGATCAGGGTACCATCAATTGAAGATCCGAGAGCAAGATATCCCTAAGACGGCCTTTACCACTAGGTACGGGTTGTACGAGTATACCGTCATGTCGTTTGGTCTGACAAACGCACCGGCATACTTTATCAACCTGATGAACAAAGTGTTTATGGAGTATTTGGATAAGTTCGTCGTAGTGTTCATAGATGATATATTGATCTTCTCGAAGGATGAAGAGGAGCATGAAGAGCATTTGCGTTTGGTATTGGAGAAGCTTAGAGAACATCAGTTATACGCCAAGTTTAGCAAATGCGAGTTTTGGTTGAAGGAAGTCGGATTCCTCGGACATGTTATATCCGGAGAAGGTATAGCAGTAGATCCCGCCAAGGTGGAGACTATGACCAATTGGGAAGCCCCGACGACCGTTGGAGAGATCCAGAGTTTTCTTGCACTCGCAGGATACTACCGGAGATTTATCGAGAATTTCTCGAAGATTGCAAAGCCAATGACGGAGTTGTTGAAGAAGGACACCAAGTTCAGTTGGACCGAAGAATGTGAGACTAGTTTCCAGGAGATGAAGAAAAGGTTGGTATCATCACCTGTGTTGATCCTGCCAGATCAACATAAGGACTATGAGGTGTACTGCGACGCTTCACGTCGAGGACTTGGAGCTGTTCTTATGCAGGAAGGAAGAGTTTTTCCGTATGCTTCACGACAACTAAAACCTCATGAGATGAACTATGCCACCCACAATTTGGAATTAGCAGCCGTAGCGCATGCATTGAAGACGTGGAGACATTTTCTCATTGGAAACCATTGTGAAGTATACACGGATCACAAGAGTTTGAAGTATATATTTACTCAGAAGGAGTTGAACCTTAGGCAAAGGAGATGGCTGGAACTCATTAAGGATTATGACATGAGATTGCATTATCATCCTGGAAAGGCTAACATAGTAGCTGATGCGCTAAGCCGTAAGAGCCATGTCAATACCCTAATGATGGAGGAGTTTCCAAAAGAGTTAGCCGAGGACCTACGAGAACTACGTTTGGAGATAGTTCCGAGAGGCTATGTAGCAACGTTAGAAATCCAGTCTACCCTGATGGATAAAATCAGAGAAGCTCAAAAAGCTGACAAGGAGGTTGTCGCTATAAAGGAGAGGATGAGCGAAGGAAAAGCTAAAGGTTTTTGTGAGGATGAGCACGACACCCTATGGTTTGAGGATCGAATCTATGTGCCCAATGACCCGGAGATCAGGAAGTTGATTTTACAGGAGGCCCATGATTCGCCATACTCGATTCACCCAGGAAATACTAAGATGTATTTGGATTTGAAGGATATTTTTTGGTGGACCGGTATGAAGAAGGATATTGCGGAGTACGTAGCAGTTTGTGACGTATGTCAGAGAGTAAAGGCAGAACATCAGAAGCCAGCAGGATTGTTACAACCTATGCCAATACGCGAATGGAAGTGGGAGAAGCTTGGCATGGATTTTATCACCGGATTGCCTAGGACCAAAGCAGGATATGATTCAATCTGGGTAGTAGTAGACCGATTGACGAAGGTAGCCCACTTTATTCCTGTGAAAATCACATATACCAGTGCGAAGTTGGCTAAGATATACATGACCAGAATTTTATGCCTGCATGGAGTTCCGAGGACTATTGTATCAGATAGAGGAACCCAGTTTACCTCAAAGTTCTGGAATTAGTTACATGAAACTTTGGGTACCAGGCTAGAGTTTAGTACAGCGTTTCATCCGCAGACAGATGGACAGACGGAGAGAGTCAATCAGATTCTGGAGGATATGTTGAGAGCCTATGCATTAGATTATGGATCTAGTTGGGATGACAACTTGCCCTACGCAGAGTTCGCATACGACAACAGTTACCAGGCCAGTTTGAAGATGGCACCGTTCGAGGCATTGTATGGAAGGAGATGCCGAACACCGTTGTCGTGGGATGAAGTTGGAGACCGACAGTTGTTTGGACCAAACTTAATCAAAGAGTCTGAGGAGAACGTGAAGTTGATTCGAGATAGACTGAAAGTAGCTCAGTCCAGGCAGAAGAGTTATGCAGACTCGAAGCGCATGGAGATAGCCTATGATATCGGAGACAGAGCATACTTGAGAGTATCGCCCCTGCGAGGAGTTAAACGTTTCGGAGTTAAAGGGAAGTTAGCCCCGAGATTTGTGGGACCTTACCGTGTTTTGGAACGCATGGGAGAGGTTGCCTATAAGTTGGAATTGCCCGAAGGATTGTCAGGAGTGCACGACGTGTTTCACGTTTCGCAGCTTAAGAAGTGCCACGCGGAGATGGCCGATATACCACTTAGAGACACCGTACCCCTGGAATCAATTCAGTTGGACCGTGATCTGACCTACGAGGAGAAGCCTGTTAAGATTCTCAAATTTTCTAGCAGAGTTACCCGCAGTAAGGTTATCAAGTTTTGCAAAGTTCAGTGGAGTCACCACACCGAGGAAGAAGCCACCTGGGAGCGAGAAGATGATATACGCAAGGAACACCCACACCTGTTCTCTAGCCAAGTCGAATCTCGAGGGCGAGATTCATTCTAAGGGGGGGTAGGTTTGTAACATCCCAAATTTTCAATTTGGAATGTTATACATAGATCATATTTGCATTTGCATGTCTTTGCATTTTTGTTCGTGGAGTTCCTCGAAATTCTAAGCAACTCAAGGACCTACGGAGAGAGTTGGGGATTTTACCGTTTTCGTATTTGACTTCGCTCGAATACTGGTACGAGGACAGTGTGATTCTAATTATTTTTCTCTCCTAAAAATATTTCTAAACACAAAATATGAGCGGAGATAATATGACTTCTCCAAAATAACAGAAATATTGGAGGAAAAATATTAAAAATCACTTTTGGTATTTTTCTGGATTTATTTGCATAGGAAAAATACGCATTTTTCAAAATTGTATTTAGGTCCGGGAAAAATGTTCACTTTGTCCTAATTATTATTAGAGGACGGTGAAAATTTATTTCGGGAATTTTGGAGTCTGTTTGGTATTTCTTTCGTTAGTTTTACTGCGCCGGGACTCTATTTAAAAAAAAAACGGGAACCGACTAGGAGTCTTATTCGCCCAGGACTCCTGGGCTTTATAAGTCGCCCCAGGCCGGCCCGAGACGCCCAGCCAGCCCGCCCAAACCCTAGCCGCCCGAAGCCCAAGCCGCCGCCGCCGCCTGCCGCGCCCGCCGCCGCCGCCGCGCCGCCACCCGCCCCGCCGCCGCCCCGCCGCACCGCCGCGCAGCCGCCGCCGCCGCCCCTCGCCGGAGTTCGCCGGAGTGAGGTAGTTTTTTTTTCGGTTTTTAGATCGGTACGGTTTTTTTTTATTTTTCGCCGGTTTAGTTAAATAACGGACGTTCGTTCGTTAGCCCGTTCGTCGTTTTTCTTTTCGGGGTATTTATCCGCGATTTTTCCGATCGTGATTTCTGCCCTGATCTTGTTTTTTGTTTTTCTTTTCGCTCGAGAGTCAGAATCAGGTGATTCAAAGTCCCAGATCTTCGTCTCGAAGCCCTCTTTACGTTTAATCAACTGAAACAAGATTTTGGCTACTGTAAAATTTGACTTTAGGCCAACTAGTAATTCGGAGCTCGTTTCTTTTGCCGTTTGAGTTTCGTTGCTTCTTTCGAGTTGATTCTTTTTGCAAACCGGAGTTCTTAAGTTGAACTTTCTGGTTAGATCTCTTATTTGAGTTTTACCCGTGCATTAGTTAAGTACTTATTGTATGCTTGTTTGTTTGATTGCGATAGAGTACCCGGAGTGCGCCGCTTGCTACTTTGAGTCTCTAGGTTTTGTGGATCATCAGCAAGGCAAGTAACACTTTGATCATACTTTCCAATTACCCAGTTTTCATAGCATTAGTCAAACCCTCACACATTTCATGAGTAGGATCAATTAACTTGTGGGATTAGGAAGTAGATTGAGGTAGAACCTATTACCTGCATTACATTCAAACCTTTGGGAGTTACTTCTATGTTTGCTACTAGGACATGCTATGCTCGTAGACGTGGATTGGGTGAGTGAAATCCATGACAGATGTGAGATTGTTTAATTAATGGTTCAACTTAAGGTGGCAACATTAATACACATCTGGGTGGACTGAGGCATCTGGGTATTCCAGGACTGCCTGTTTTTCTTTTGGACCGCCACCCAGGCTCAAAGGGATCATGAGATTATTCATACTAGAAACTTCCGTGTGCAGCCACAATGCTATTATGGGCTCTAGCATAGTATGAGTAAGTTGTGCGAACTCTTACAGTGGTGGACTAGCAGATGTAGGGGATGTAGGTTGGTACGGTCCGCCCGATCGTAAGGTGCTAGCGCTTCTGAAAGACTATGTCTCGGTCATTCGTTTCTCAAACACCATGTAGTGCGAGAAACCAAAAGGAGGCGATCGAGTCTTGTGGGAAAAGTGCACAAACCTCTGTAGAGTGTACAAACTGATCATGATTAGCCGCGTCCCCGGTTATGGACGTCTTGAGTATCTAGTACTTGGATTTTCATGTGCATCTCAGCATGTTACTCTAATTAATTTTGTTGGGTTTAATGATGAACTTTAATTGGGGTTGAGAGGATGTCTATCTTCTCAACGATGTTTCAACTACCATGATAGTTAATTAAAATACATTCCTTTGAAGTAGGGAATAATTGGCTTTACGCAAAAAATTAACCATAGAGCTTTCCACCAGCCAAATATTGCATATAGTATAGCTCTAGATTCATTGCATTCTCTTGTGTTACCTTGCCAGCATATTCCATGTGCTGACCCATTTTTCGGGCTGCAACGTTTCATGTTGCAGACTTTTCAGACGACGAGTAAGATGCCCTTTTAGGTCGTGGTTCTATCCTCAGTGATGCCGCTGGAGTTGATGTACTCACTTATCTTCCAAGCCTTCCACTGTTATCGTGTTTGATGGCCTTCAGCCATATTATTTGTAATAATTCGTCGTTGGACTATCGATGTAATAAGTGTGTGATTGCTACTCTATTATAAACCCTTCAAGTACTGTGCGTGTCAGCATTACTGATCCAGGGATGACACTGATGCACAGATATCAGACTGTTTGAGGTCTGGTCGCTACAGAGGAAGTCATCCCATGAAGAACATTTCTACTTCTTGAGCTTGCGTTGTATTCCCTCGAAGAGGAAAGGGAGATGCAACACAGTAGCGTTAGTATTTCCCTCGGTATTTGAGAACCATGGTATCAATCCAGTAGGAGACCACGCGCGAGTCCCTCACACCTGCACAAACAAATAAGAACTTCACAGCCAACGCGATAAGGGGTTGTCAATCCCTTTACGGCACTTACGAAAGTGAGATCTTATAGAGATGATAGTTTATATTTTTGGTATTTTTGATTATAAGAGCAGAAAGTAAAAGAGGAAAAAGTAAAGTAGATGTAGATTGATATGTTGAGAATAGACCCGGGGGCCATAGTGTTCTCAAGTGGCTTCTCTCATGATAGCGATATTCTACGGCGGGTAAACAAATTACTGTCGAGCAATTGATAGAAAAGCGAATAATTATGAGACTATCTAGGCATGATCATTATATATAGGCATCACGTCCGAGACAAGTAGACCGACTCCTGCCTGCATCTACTACTATTACTGCACACATCGACCGCTATCCAGCATGCATCTAGTGTATTGAGTTCATAAGAATAGAGTAACGTCTTAAGCAAGATGACATGATGTAGCGGGATAAACTCAAGCAATATGATATAAACCCCATGTTTTTATCCTCGATGGCAACAATACAATACGTGCCTTGCTGCCCCTGCTGTCACTGGGAAAGGACACTACAAGATTGAACCCAAAGCCAAGCACTTCTCCCATTGCAAGAACTATAGATCTAGTAGGCCAAACCAAACCAATAATTCAAAGAGACTTGCAAGGATATTATGAGCACACATAAAAAGTTCAAAGAAGAACCAAATATCTTTCATAGATAACCTTGATCATAAACTCACAATTCATCGGATCTCGACAAACACATCGCAAAAAGAGATTACATCGAATTGATCTCCTCGAAGACCGAGGAGAACTTTGTATTGAGATCCAAAGAGAGAGAAGAAGCCATCTAGATACTAGCTATGGACCCGAAGATCTGTGGTAAACTACTCACAACTCATGGTGAGGCGATGATGATGATGTAGAAGCACTCCATGGTAGATCCCCCCTCCGGCGGAGCTCTAGAACAGGCCCCAAGATGGGATCTCACGGGAACAGAAGGTTACGGCGCTGGAACTAGGGTTTTCTCTGTTGCTCTGATGGTTTCAGGGTACGTAGGTGTCGGGGGAAACTGTCCACCACGAACACCTATGGGACCGGAGCCCCTTGTCTGTGCGGTACGAGGGCGGAGGGAGCACGAAGAGCAGATCGAGGCAGACGCACGGGCAGTTTTACCCAGGTTCGGGCCGCACGGATGCGTAAAACCCTACTCCTGCTTGGTTGTGTATTGAGTTGGGCGCTCGGAGCTTGAAGAAGCAGCTACACGAGCGTGAGAGTAATCTAGGTTTCGAACCCCCCCCACGTTGTGCATGGGCCTCCTTTTATAGTGCAAGGGGTCACCGACAGGTGTCAACGTAGGAGAAAGGGGTAAAAATGTAAAAGATGTGGTAGTTGGAATAGTGCGGGAACAGTGGAGCTACAGTGCAGAACAGTGGTCTATACCTACTTTGACAGTGGGGGACAAGGGCATTTAATGCCCGTCGCCGTCGACCCCAAAAGCTCCCGCCGTTGCGTCTCCGTCTGCCACGGCGATGGATCCACTGCCGTGGAGTGCCACCGTGTCCCCCAGGCTGCACAGCCATCCGCCACGCGTCCCTGGAGTGGCCCCAGGGCGACGCGTGGGCCGATGAGCTGGAGCGCGGGCACACAGCGCACCTCCCCCGGCAAGCACCTTGCCGGGGATCTCGACCTTGCCGGGCCCGGAAGCTTGCCGCTCCCCGAGCCCTTGCCGGGTCTTCTAAGATAAAATCTTCTATTCGTCCTGACAAGCTCCTCTTGCCAGGGCCTCGTGCTAGTTAAGCAATCTTGAGCCTGGGACGGCCTTCCCGGCAAGCTCCTCTTGCCGGGGTCTTGGTCTTCTGTATTGTATACTTTGTTTTTGAATGGCTAGGAAGGTCTCCGGCAAGCGCGTGGTGAACCCTGCCGCGGGGAGCCGCCGCTGCCCGTGCACAAGTTGGGGTACTAGGGTACCCCTACCTTAGTACACCGACAGGAGCCCCCGGGCCTGGGCCACACACGGTGCCGAGCGCTGTTGGGCCAGGCCCAAAACAGTGCACGGGCACCCGCGGCCCGCGGCGCGCCGAATCCACTTCCATATCCGCCGCATCCCACGGCAACGGCACGCGTCGATTGCGGCGCCGTGGGATGGGACGTGCCCACGATTTCTTTAATGGGAAGGGCGAAACGTCCCCCACTCCCCCATAAAAGCAGAGAGAGCGGCGCGGTTCCCCTCCCTGCGCACTCATTGCCATCGTCTTCTTCCTCAGATTCATCTGCGCTTTGCCTCTACCCCTCCGCCACCACCAAGCTCTTCGCCCCCTTCCTTCCACCGCGTCCGCCATGGCCCCAAAGACCGACAAGGCGAAGGCGGAGAAGTCCAAGCGGGAGAAGTCAGATCAGGCGGCGAAGCTCGTCGCGTTCCGGAAGGAGCACATCGTCTTTGCGCCGAAGCTCGGCGTGCGGGAGCTTTGGAGCAAATATTATTGGTTCTGGGCCAAGGAGACCCCAGCGCACCCCCGCACGCGCGTCTACCCGGCCGTCGCCAAGGACCACTACCCCGGCGGGTATTACTTTTTCGCAGCCTTCTTCCACTGCGGTCTGTGCCCTCCCTTCTCAAACTTTTTCTGCGATATCATGAATACTTATGGCCTCCACCTCCTCGACTTCACTCCCAACGCCATCCTCACCATGTCCGTTTTCGCACACATGTGCGAAAACTTCGTAGGAATCCAGCCCAACGTAGCTCTCTTTAGGCACTTTTTCATCCCCAGAGTAGAGGCCGACGCCCCCCTCTCCGGAGGAATCTCTTGGGTGTTCAGGCTGAATAAGAAACCCGCCTACTTGCCGGGGGAGCTCCGCGGCAAGTGGGAAGAGTGGCGTGCGGAGTGGTGCTGGGTCGTCGAGGAGCGGCCGCAACACTTCACCGCGCCGCGCACATCGCCCATCGTGCGCGGCAGGGATTGGAGTAACTTCGATTCCGACGACTCCAAGCTGGATATTGCTCTCGTCAGGATCATGCGCCTTCGGATGGCGCCGCTGTCTGTCGCTGAAGTGGGCGCTGACTTTCTTCGTCGCCGGATCGCCCCCCTCCAAGACCGGAAAAGGCCGGCGTGGCAATACGGGGGCCCGGCAGACATCATGAGGCTGCGCCCCGGCCTCAATTTTAACTTCACAACACTTGAGCTGCGGGGTATGGTCAGGGAACTTTTCAAGTTCGACCCGGCACACCCCGAGTACTTCCGCGCTCCCCGGGGAGTGGTGCCGCTCTGCGCCAGCAGCGCCCGGGATCGCCTTGTCGCTATGATGCCCGCGTGCGACTCTCATGGAGTGGAGCGCACGTGGATTGCGCCCAAGCCTATCGACGTCCTCGAGTTCTACGACCGCCTTGTGGAGGTGTTGGAGAAGAAGGACGATCTCAAGCTGCACACGCGGGCCACCACCGACCAAGAAATTGCTTACATAGCTTCTCGCGCTGAAGAAGTCGCCGCAGCCTCGGCGGCGGGAAACTTTGGATACACACCCGCGGAGGCGGAAGCCGCGGATGCCGCCAGCCAGGCGGACAATGAAGAGATTCGCAAGCTGCTAGAGCTCCCTCCCGACGCGCTCGCCGTGATCCCCTCGCTGAGGCACTCTGGGATCAGTGGGATCGCGACGGAGGCCGCGGCAATGGAGGGAACCGCCGGAGGAAGCAGAGGCGCCGCGAGGGGCGGAGGCGCCAAGGGGAAGAGGGCCGCATCGTCGGATGCTGGGCCCAGCGAGCCGACCGAGGCAGAGGAGGAGGAGGAGGAGGAGGCCGAAGGCTCCGGCGGATCGACAGAGTTGTACGCCGACGACCTCTCCTCGTCGGAGAGCTCCCCGCCCCCGGCAAGCCCGAAGCAGTCCCCGTTGAAGCGTCTCCGCAAGGCGGCGACGGGAGAGCAGACGCGAGCGCCCCGGCAACAGCCAGCTCGCCGGGCAGCTCCCCGGCCGAGCCAAGCCGCGCCAAGGGCGGCCGGCGTGCCGGCCACGGCAGAGGCGTCCCGCAGGCCGGCACCGAGCCGGCAAGGATCTTCTCGGAGCGGAGCAGCTGCTCCGCCCCCTTCTCGGGCGCCGGCCACCACAGGGGCTGGGCCTACGCAGCCCCCAGCCCCGGTGGCTCCGAAACGCGCGAGGGAATCTTCATCCTCCGCTCCTCGCGCCGACGCGCCCACCGTGGAGTTCGACTTCTCCGCGCTGAGCGAGGACGACGAGGAGGACCAAGAGTAAGGACCCGAGACCTTACTCCTTCTTGATTTTTATATCTCGATTGTTGCTGACGCTTGACTTTGCTTGTTGCTTGTGATTGCAGGACCTTGGAGCAGCGCGCGAAGAGGGTCAAGGTGCCCACGGTTGAGGTCGGGGAAGACCCATCTGTCGCGGAAGCAGAGATCGCGCCGGAGCCGAGCTTGCTGGACTCGAGTGCCGCTCCGGGGAGCAGCCCCCAGCGCAGCCCCCAGCGTAAGTTAGAGGTTTACTGTTTTTGCTCGTCGGGGCGCGCTTAGGGCTTTGATCTCTGAATGTTTTGGTTCTTCTATCTTCTCTTGTGCAGAGGTGGAGCCGCAGCGGGAAGAGCGCCCGGAGGCCGTCACCGAGGAGCCGCAGGCCCCGCCGTCCCCGGCAAGGCAAAACTCTCCGGCGAAGGAGAGCGCTCCGCCAAGGGCGGGTACTCCGCCAAGGCAGAGTACCCCTCCAAGGGCGAGCAGCCCGGCGAGGACGGCCACTCCGCCAGGGCCGAGCTCCCCGGCAAGGAAGCCCGTCGCAGAGGACGTCCGCCAAGGTACGTTCTGTACTTGGTTTTCTTGACTTTGCTTCTTTTTGGATCCCTGCTTGATTTTGAACTTCTTTTTCTTCTAGATCTTTCTCCTCCTCCTCCCGCGCCAATGGAGACCGAGATCATCAATATTGAGGATGAGGAGGGCGCGCAGGGCGGCGGCGATGACGTTCCCGTCGTCGTGGAGATGGCCGAGGCCACCGCGGAGACGGCCGAAACCACCGAGCCGGCCGTGCAGGAGACCGCTCCGGCTGCCGATGCAGCGGCCGGGGAGGGGGACGGCGACCGCACCGCCAACCCGGAGGTGGCGGGAGCATCAGATGCTGCACCGGCCGCCGGTCCCTCCGCCGGCGAGGAGCCAGCCGGTTACTATCTTCGTGCCCCCAATGGCATCTTTATCCAAGTGCCTTGGGGGTCTTCATCAAGAGCTCCCGCGGAGGGCGAGGCGTTTGACGGGGAAGTCCTCGCCTCCGCGGGTCTGACAGTCGTCGAAGCGCCCGGCGAAGGAGATGGGCCCGAGGAGGAGAAGCTTCTCCACCGACTCCTGGCCCTTTACCGGGCCAGGCAGGCGAAGCTCGCCTCCCGGGAAGCGCTTGCTGCCCAGGCCGCCGCTGAAATGGAGAGGCGTGCGGCGGAGCTTAGCGCCGCCCACAAGGCGGGCCTCCGCGAGGTGGCGGAGGCGCGCGAGCGCCTTGCCGGCGAATATGAAGAATGGGTGCTGGAGAAGGCCGAGGCTGAGGAACAGCAACGGCTCGCCGGGGTGGAGATGTCCCGGCGAGAGGGAGAGCTCGCGCAGCGGAAGGTGGATCTCGACTCCCACGAGGAGGACCTTGCCGCTCGCGAGGCTGCTCTTGGCGGGGAGCTGAAGGAGGCGAAAGCCGCTGCTGCTGCCGCGGAAGACGCCAAGAAGGAGCTCGCCGCCAAGGTCATCCAGTTGGAGAAGGCGATGAAGGTGAGCGCCGAGAAGGTTGCCGCGCTCATTACTGAGCGCGAGAAGGACGCCCACACCAACGCGGAGCTCCAAGTAAGCTTATCAAAGAAGGGCGACGAGTTGAAGGCCGCCAAGGATTCCATCGAAGACTTGGAGCTGAAGGTCTCAACTCTGAGGGATTCAATTGACGCCGCCAAGCTCCGAGAAGACAAGCTGAAGGAGGAGCTCCGGAAGGAGCGGACTTTGGTGGATAGCGTCAACAAGGCGTCTGAGCTATTCCGGCAGACCATCGAGGCGTGGACCGAAGAGCTGGCGTCTTCTGCGTCCAACATTGACCAGGAGTTGCTTGCTTTGAAGGCCGAGCATCTTATCTACTCGCCGGATCCAGATCTCCCGCACAGCGCCAAGCTCAGCCTCTTCTTCAGAGGCGTCGCTCCGGCCCTTGCAGGTCTCCGGAACCGCATCCCCGCGCAGCTGGCCGAGGAGTCGCGCCGTCTCTGCGCGGGAACTCTGGAGCGGGTCTTGACGAAGATCGTGTTCCGCAACCCGGGGATCAACCTCACGAACGTTCTTCGCAGCTTGCCGGAGGATGCGAACACGGAGGCCCTGAAGGAGCAGGTCAGCCACATCATCGCCAAGGTGGCAAAGCTTGGCAGGAAGGAGGGCGACCGCGTAGACTAGGGCCCCATCTATCTTTATCTTTTTGTTGCTGCATGTTATGTTATGAACTCATTAGTCCATTGCGACAAGTTATCTTTGTAAGATATTTGCTTTACTTTAATCAATCAGTGCAATGTTATCTTCCTTGTCCCAATCTTTGACTTTGTATGTTTTTCACCCTACGCTCCCGGGGAGCTTGCCGGCAAGGGGCCCTTGCCGCGAGCGCTGAGTGCTGGACTCTGAGCAGCCTGCTGGCCAAGGTCCTCGCCGGCAAGCAACTTTGCCGCAGCAGGTCGCAACGCACTTAGCTTGCTGAGTGTACTCGGAAACGAGGCAAGGGCGCGACACTTGTCGCAGCTCACTTAAATCGTTGAGTGAACTCGAAAACAAGATAAGGGTGCGGCAAGCCACGGGTAGGTTCCTCCGCGCACAGGTTTTCCATACAAAGTGTGATCGTTCAAGGAAGACAACCAAAATTTAAAATTTGAACTGGTCAAATTCTAACAACTTATCTTTCATAAGCTGCTTGCTCATGTTGTTTGTTTTCCGGTAAGGCTCTTCTTTCTGAACGGCACTTAGTTCCTCCTCCATCTCCTTCCCCCCCGGCAAACTTGTGCGCGAGGAACGTTTCTTCTGCTTAAGAGAAAAAGGAAAAGGAGAGGGAAACAAGCATATTGCCTTTCGGCGTAATAGTGCTTACCGAATGTCTAAGTGTTGCATCAAATGCCAAATAAAACACGCAAATAGCAAAGAGAAGCATGCGAAAGGCAATCGATGCGAAAACACGAAATCTTTACTGATGCACGGGGTCTGCGCCCGGCTTTGTACAAAGGGTTACATGCAACAGCGGCAAAGCTTGTACAAAAGGTGGTTGCCGGAGCGGATCACGGCAACCGCGCCTTAGGGGTGAAACTTGCGAAGATGCTCTATGTTCCAGGAGTTGCTCACCGGTAAGCCTTCTTCGGTCTCGAGGCGGACAGCGCCGGGCCTCGTAACTTGTCTCACCCGATAAGGGCCTTCCCACTTCGGCGTCAACTTGTTGGAATTCTTGGCGGACTGAACACGCCGAAGAACAAGGTCGCCTTCCTCGAGACTCCTGGCCTTGACTTTGCGGCTATGGTAGCGGCGCAAAGCTTGCTGGTATCGAGCAGCTCGTACAGCAGCCTGGAGACGTCCCTCCTCAAGGAGCAATGCGTCATCTTGCCGCAGTTGCTCTTGCTCGAGCTCATCATAAGCGAGCACTCGAGGAGATCCGTATTCGAGTTCCGTGGGGATAACTGCTTCTGCCCCGTAGACTAGGGCAAAGGGTGTCTGTCCGGTGGCTCGACTTGGTGTCGTTCTGATTGACCAAAGAGCCGCCGGGAGCTCCTCTATCCAATTCCTTCCGCACTTGCGCAGCCTGTCAAAGGTCCTTGTCTTGAGTCCGCGCAGCACTTCAGCATTTGCCCTCTCCGCTTGGCCGTTGCTCCTCGGATGAGCAACAGAAGCGAAACAGACCTTGGCGCCAAGGTCTTGGACGTACTGCATGAAGGTGCGACTAGTGAATTGCGTACCGTTGTCGGTGATGATCCTGTTAGGGATCCCGAAACGGCAAACAATCGACCTGAAGAACCTGACTGCTGACTGTGCTGTCACCTTTCTCACTGGCTCCACTTCCGGCCACTTTGTGAACTTGTCGATTGCAACGTACAAGTACTCAAAGCCCCCGACAGCGCGAGGGAAAGGGCCGAGGATATCGAGCCCCCAGACCGAGAAGGGCCAGGACAAAGGGATTGTTTGGAGAGCTTGAGCTGGCTGATGAACTTGCTTTGCATGGAACTGGCACGCTTCACACTTGGTTACTAGTGCAGTTGCATCTTGGAGGGCTTCTTGCCAAAAGAACCCTTGCCGGAAAGCTTTCCCGGCAAGTGCCCTTGCGCCAATGTGGTGGCCGCATATGCCTCCGTGTATTTCTGCCAACAGCTTCTGTCCATCTTCCCTGGAGATGCACTTCAACCTGACACCATTGAGTCTTCTTCTGTACAGCTCGTTATCCACAAACTGATACATACTTGACTGCCTGGTTATCTTCTCTATCTCTTGAGGGTCGTCGGGAAGTTCTCCAGTTTGTAGAAAGCGGACGATCTGCTGTGCCCATGCCGGAGCTCGGGGCTCGACGGCAAGGACTAAAGGCTCGAGGGCCGCTGCGGGAACCTCAGCTTCTACGGCGAAGACCTCTGGTTCTGCCGGAGCTGACGGTCCCCCGGCAAGCTCGCCGGGGCGAGGCTTGTCGGGAACACTTGCTTCAACTGCACAAGCCCGAGGGCTCGCAGGAGCAAACTGTTCCTCAGCGTTGTCGTTGATCCTGGGAACTTTGGCGGCGGGTTCAGGAAGATCCGCCGGCAAGTAGTCGCCGGAGACCAACTTTCTCTTCTTTGACTGCCCAATTGATGGTGTAACTGATGGTTGAGTCAGCTTGAGCAAAAAGGTCCCTGGTTCCACAGGTAACTTCATCGCAGCACACTTTGAAAGGCCATCTGCAATCTCATTTTGAGCTCTCGGGACGTGCTCCATCTGCAGACCTTCAAAGTGCTCTTCAAGCTTCCTCACTTCATCTACATATGCTTCCATCAAAGGGCTCTGGTAGCTCTTGTTGACTTGTCGGACCACCAACTGAGAATCGCCCCGCACAATCAGCTTCCTGATCCCAAGTTCGGCCGCAATTCTGAGGCCGGCAAGCAAGCCTTCATATTCTGCAGTGTTGTTTGTCGCTTGCTCCCTGGGAAAGTGCATCTGGATAACATATTTGAGGTGCTCTCCGGTGGGCGCGATGAGCACCACGCCGGCACCGGCGCCTTGCAGCGAGAAGGCACCGTCAAAATACATTACCCATTCACTTGTCGCTTCTTGTATGGGTACACTTGTTTCTTGAACTTCCTCGTCTGGCGTTGGGGTCCACTCAGCGATGAATTCTGCCAAAGCTCGACTCTGTATGGTTGAAGTACTTTCAAACTTGAGTCCGAAGCTTGACAGTTCCAGTGCCCACTCGACGATCCTGCCTGTTGCCTCTGGATTGTGTAATATCCTCTTCAACGGAAAGCGAGTGACCACTGTTATCTCATGGGCTTGGAAGTAGTGGCGCAGCTTTCTCGAGGCCATGAGAAGGCCGAAAAGCAATTTTTGCACACCAGAGTACCTTGATCTAGCCCCCTGGAGAAGGGAACTTACAAAATACACTGGGCGCTGCACCATCTTCTTCCGCACCTCTCCTTGTTCCTGCGCAGAGTCTTCCTTGTCGGGGCCAGAGCTTGTCGGGACAGCCCCCTGCTTGTCGCTAGATTCGCTTGCCGGCGATGCTGACTCCTCGTCGGACTCCCTCTCCGCTACCAACGCAGCACTAACCACCTGGTTGGTTGCCGCTAAGTATAGCAACAACTTTTCCTGTGGTTTAGGTGCGACAAGTATAGGAGTGGAGGACAGGTACCGTTTCAAATCCTGCAACGCCGCCTCCGCTCCCGGAGTCCACTTCATGGGACCTGCCTTCTTCAAGATTTTGAAGAAAGGTAGGGCGCGTTCCGCGGATTTTGAAATGAACCTACTGAGAGCAGCAACGCAACCTGCAAGTCTTCTGACATCCTTGACGCGCTTCGGGGCTTCTATCTGCTCGATGGCTTTGATCTTGTCGGGGTTGGCTTCAATCCCTCTCTGCGAAACAAAGAACCCGAGAAGCTTGCCGGAGGGGACTCCAAAGACGCACTTCTCGGGGTTCAACTTGAGCTGTATCCTGCGCAGGTTCTGAAACGTTTCTTCTAAGTCTTGAATCAGTGTTTCTTTGCTCTTGCTCTTCACCACGATGTCATCCATGTAGGCTTCTACATTCCTGTGGATCTGTGGCTCAAAAGCAGTGTACACTACCCTTGCAAAAGTTGAGCCTGCATTCTTCAGTCCAAATGGCATGCGGATAAAGCAGTAAGTGCCACATGGAGTGATAAATGCAGTCTTCTCTTCATCTTCCTTGGCCATGAAAATCTGGTGATAGCCTGAGTATGCATCAAGAAAACAGAGTAGCTCACATCCGGCAGTGGAGTCAACGATCTGGTCAATGCGCGGCAAGGGGAAGGGATCCTTGGGACATGCTTTATTGACATCAGTGAAGTCTATACACAGTCTCCACTTCCCGTTGGCTTTGCGCACGACGACTGGGTTTGCCAACCACGTCGGATGGATCACACCTCTAACTAGGCCTGCTGCCTCTAGCTTCTTGATCTCTTCATTGATAAACTCTTGGCGCTCCACGGCTTGCTTCCTTACTTTTTGCTTGATGGGCCGCGCGTGAGGACAGACAGCAAGCTTGTGCTCAATCACCTTCCTGGGAACACCGGGGATGTCAGATGGTTGCCAAGCAAACGCATCGACATTCGCCCGCAGGAAGGCGACGAGCGCGCTTTCCTATTTGCTGTCAAGGGTGGCACTGATGGTGAAGGTACCACCAGTGCCATCCTCCTTTGCGGACACCTTCTTGGTTGCCGGAGGAGCAGCCATTCCTTTCTTGCTCTTGCCGGTGGAGCTCGATGGAACGTCCTCGACGGCAGCGCAGCACTCCGAAGAGGTGCGGTTGCCGGAGTGGGTCCCAGAGCACTTGCCGGACTTGGTCTTCGTCTTCTTCCCCCCGGGAGCTTCAGCGGCAAGAGTATCCTTCTCGGCCGCAGCTGCCGCATCCCGGTAAATCTTGTCGGCGCAAATAAGCGCATCTTTCTTGTCGCTGTGGACAGTGATGACGCTTATCGGCCCCGGCATCTTCAGCACGTTGTAGGCATAGTGGGAAGCCGCCATGAACTTGGCGAGGGCGGGACGGCCGAGTATCCCATTGTAGGGCAATGGAATATCAGCAACGTCAAAGGTGATGCGCTCAGTCCTGAAGTTGAGCTCCCCGCCAAAGGTCACCGGCAGAGTAATCTTTCCCTTGGGCTTGCTCCTTCCCGGGTTGATTCCTTGGAATGAACCGGTCTCTTCGAGCTCGCCGTCTTGAATCTGGAGTTTCTTGATCACAGCAGAGGAGATCAAGTTCAGCCCGGCCCCGCCGTCAACCAACATTTTGGTGACCTTGAGGTTGCGGATGGTGGGGGAAACCAGCATCGGCAAGTGCCCGACCGCCGTGGTGCGGTCAGGGTGATCCTCAAGGTCAAAAATGATGGGCGTGCTGGACCATTTGAGGAGCCTGCGCGACTCCACGGGCGGCTCCGCTGCATTCACCTCACGCACCCACTGTTTCAGCTGGCGGTGGGAGGTGTGCAGGGAGGCGCCACCGTCGACGCACAGGACCTCCGTGGCCTTCTGGAACTCCTGCTCGCTGTTCTCGTCGTCTTCCATGTCTTCATCGTCGTCTTCGTCGTTGTCGCGGCCCCGGGGAGGTCGATCTCCTTGCCGCTGCTTGGCCTTGCCGCGGCGTCCTCCCCGGCCATTGAATGGCCGCTTCTTGCTGGGCTCTTCCCCGCCACCTTGGGCCTTCTCCTTGTCGCGCCTCTCGTACTCAGCTTTTTGCTGCTCGACGAGGTACTCGACGCGCTTGCAGTTGGAGAGGTCGTGACCCTTGGTGCGGTGAATCTTGCAGTATTGCTTGTCGGAGCTACCCGGCTTGTCGGCCGCCGCCGCAGGGGCAGGCTCCTTGCCGGAGCCGCCAGCCTGCGCTTGCTTGGCGGGGGCCTCCTTGCCGGACTTCTCGACGGCAAGCACTTCCTTCTTGCCCTTCTTCCTGTTGTTCCGCCGCCGGCTCTTCTTTGCCGGGGCGGCGTCGTCGCTGTCGCTTCCCCCTGCGCCAGCATCCTCCCCGGGGAGTTTCCTCCCCTCTTCTGCACGGGCGCACTTGTCGGCAAGAGCGTAGAGCTCGCTGACGTCCCTGATCTTGGTCATCGCCATCTCCTCACGCATGCGGCGGTTACGCACGTTCTGATGGAACGCGCTGATAACCGCAGCAGGGTGAACGTCGGGGATGTTGTGCTGTACCCGGCTGAAACGTTGGATATACTTGCGCAGGGGTTCGCCCTCCTTCTGGGCCAAAATGTGGAGATCGCTCTCCTGGCCATGGGGTTTGTGGCCGCCGGTGAAGGCGCCAACAAATTGATGGCAGAGGTCGGCCCAAGAAGAGATAGAGCCTTCCGGCAAGTGCATGAGCCACGAACGGACGTTCGGCTTCAGCACGAGCGGGAAGTAGTTGGCTAGGATCTTCTCGTCGCGCCCCCCGGCAGCTTGCACTGCTATGGTGTAGACGCTGAGAAACTCCGAGGGGTGCGTCTTGCCGTCGTACTTCTCCGGTACGTCGGGCTTAAAGTTCTTCATGCTGGGCCACTGGACGCGCCGCAGCTCGCGGGTGAACGCAGGGCAGCCTGCCGCGTACGGCAAGTCGCCTGGTTCACCGGGCGCGGGTGCGTCGACAGCGTTCCCAGCTCTCTTGTCGGATTGTCGCCGAGCTTCTCGGCGGCGCTCGATCGTGGTCCGAGCGTCTTCATCTCGCCGGTCGTCGAGGACCTGGCGCTGGTCCCGACGGGCCCGCGGGTCCGACGAGGCTGTGGAGCCGTCGTCGGGGTTGTTCCGGCGGGGCGGCGTCTTTTGCTTCTGCGGCGGGGAGTGCACGCTTGTCGCACCCCCGGCAGTCTTGTCGCCGATAGCCTTCGTCTTCTCGGCCTGCCGCGGCCGTGAGGCCGACGGCTGCTGCGGAGAGTCGTTGTTGGCGAAGTCTATCAGGCTCCGGATAGTGGCCCTCCATTCCTCGGCCTTGTCGGCCGCTGGAGGAAAATCGAGGAGCAGCTGCGCCCTTGCGAGCGCTTCTGCCGGAGTAGTGGGGAACGCGGGCGAGCGGTGCGAGGAGCGGGATACGCTCGGACTTCTAACGACGTTAGAAGGAGCGGGGTCCCGCGCCGGCGCCTTCGCTTTGCTTGTGCCCGGACGGGGGTCCGGGGCGTCCCGCGAACCTCCGGTATGGCCTTGTCCCAGCAAGCGGATACCACCTCCCGTGGTATGGCGCTGCGGGGTCGTCGTATGTTGCGATGGACGTGGCGCGTCCACGGAGACCGAGGTCCGGTCGTCCGTCCTGTTCTTGGATCTGGTGGCGCCGTGAGTGTCCTCGCCGGCAACCACCCTTCCGACGGCGTCTCCCCCGCCCACCGTTGGCTCTGGTGGCGGCGGGTGAGACGCGGACGGGCCTCCGACCTCCGAAGGCTTCTTCTTCGGGGCCATGGAGTTGTCGCTGATGAAGTTGCTGATGAAGCTGGAGAGGTTGATGAAGATTGCGCCCGCGCGAACGCCGGATCAGGTTCGCACAACCTCGACGCCCCCTACCTGGCGCGCCAAAGATGTCGGGGGAAACTGTCCACCACGAACACCTATGGGACCGGAGCCCCTTGTCTGTGCGGTACGAGGGCGGAGGGAGCACGAAGAGCAGATCGAGGCAGACGCACGGGCAGTTTTACCCAGGTTCGGGCCGCACGGATGCGTAAAACCCTACTCCTGCTTGGTTGTGTATTGAGTTGGGCGCTCGGAGCTTGAAGAAGCAGCTACACGAGCGTGAGAGTAATCTAGGTTTCGAACCCCCCCCCACGTTGTGCATGGGCCTCCTTTTATAGTGCAAGGGGTCACCGACAGGTGTCAACGTAGGAGAAAGGGGTAAAAATGTAAAAGATGTGGTAGTTGGAATAGTGCGGGAACAGTGGAGCTACAGTGCAGAACAGTGGTCTATACCTACTTTGACAGTGGGGGACAAGGGCATTTAATGCCCGTCGCCGTCGACCCCAAAAGCTCCCGCCGTTGCGTCTCCGTCTGCCACGGCGATGGATCCACTGCCGTGGAGTGCCACCGTGTCCCCCAGGCTGCACAGCCATCCGCCACGCGTCCCTGGAGTGGCCCCAGGGCGACGCGTGGGCCGATGAGCTGGAGCGCGGGCACACAGCGCACCTCCCCCGGCAAGCACCTTGCCGGGGATCTCGACCTTGCCGGGCCCGGAAGCTTGCCGCTCCCCGAGCCCTTGCCGGGTCTTCTAAGATAAAATCTTCTATTCGTCCTGACAAGCTCCTCTTGCCAGGGCCTCGTGCTAGTTAAGCAATCTTGAGCCTGGGACGGCCTTCCCGGCAAGCTCCTCTTGCCGGGGTCTTGGTCTTCTGTATTGTATACTTTGTTTTTGAATGGCTAGGAAGGTCTCCGGCAAGCGCGTGGTGAACCCTGCCGCGGGGAGCCGCCGCTGCCCGTGCACAAGTTGGGGTACTAGGGTACCCCTACCTTAGTACACCGACAGTAGGCTTATATAGGAGGAAGGAGGGCACCGGGGGCCTTACGAGGGACCCACGAGGCAGGGGGGCACGCCCCCACCCTCGTGGGCACCTCGTGGCCCCTACTCCATGGTTCTCAAGTCTCCCGTGCGTGATTTTCGCCAAAAATATCTCTCCCGAAGGTTTCATTCCGTTTGGACTCTGTTTGATATTCCTTTATTGCAAAACCCTAAAACAGGCAAAAAACAGCAATCCGGACTGGGCCTTTGGGTTAGTAGGTTAGTCCCAAAACTAATATAAAAGTGTAGGAAAAAGCCCATTAAACATCCAAAACATCATAAATAATAGCATGGAACAATCAAAAATTATAGATACGTCGGAGACGTATCAAACATCATGACTACTAGTAGATCACTTGAACTACTTCATATGGATCTTTTTGGTCCCAATGCTTACAAAAGCCTCGGTGGTAACTCTTTTGGATTAGTCATTGTTGATGATTTTTCAAGATTCACGTGGATGTTCTTTCTTGATGACAAATCGCAGGTCCAAAAGATCTTCAAAAACTTTGCTAGGAAGGCCCAAAATCAATTTGAAGTGAAGATCAAGAGGGTTCGCAATGACAACGGAATGGAGTTCAAGAACGCAAATGTGGATACCTTTCTTGACGAAGAAGGGATTTCACATGAGTTCTCGGCTACGTACACACCTCAACAAAATGGAGTTGTTGAGAGGAAGAACCGGACACTCATCGAAATGGCAAGAATGATGCTTGACGAATACAAGACGCCAAGACACTTTTGGGCGGAAGCGGTTGAGACGGCTTCTCATACAACCAATCGCTTGTATCTTCACAAGCTTCTCGGCAAGACGGCATACGAGCTTCTCACGGGTAACAAACCCCAAGTTGGATACTTTCGAGTATTCGGCTCAAAGTGCTACATTCTTGATAAGCATCGTCGTTCTAAATTTGCTCCTAAATCTCATGAAGGTTTCCTACTTGGTTATGGCTCAAACTCTCACACTTACCATGTCTACAACAATTTCACCCGAAAGGTTGAAGAGACGGTAGATGTGAAGTTTGATGAATCTAACGGCTCGCAAATAGAGCAATTGCCAATCGATGTAGGAGATAAAGATCCTTCGGAAGCAATTCAAGACTTGACTATTGGCAAGATCCGTCCAGCGGAGGTGAAAGAGAGTACTTCGCCTGTCCATGTGGAAGCTCGTACCTCACGATAAGATGAACCACAAGTTTACTTGGAGGCATCCACAAGTGGGACACGCCATGACAATGGAAATGAGGATGTGCATCAAGATGAACCTCATCGACCTCCTTCTCCACCTCCACAAGGGGACAACAACACCAACAACAATGAAGAAGGATAAGAAGAAGAAGAAGAAGAAGAAGAAGATGAAGAGGATGTTCCACCCCGATCCAAGCAAAAGTTTTCAAGAGTTAGAGCAAGAATGGCTAGATATCATCCCGTAGATAAAATCTACAATGATTTCCAAACCGGGAGAATCACTCGCTCTAAATCTCGTATAGCTAACTTTTGTGAACATTACTCTTTCATATCTAACCTTGAACCTATGAAGGTTGAAGATGCTCTTGATGACCCGAATTGGGTGGACGCTATGCACGAAGAGCTACACAACTTTGAGAGAAATCAAGTGTGGACATTAGTCGAGAAGCCCAACAACATCCACAACATCATTGGTACCAAATGGGTGTTTCGCAACAAGCAAGATGAGGATGGTCAAGTTGTCCGCAACAAAGCACGTCTCGTCCCCCAAGGCTACACTCAAGTCGAAGGTATGGACTATAGTGAGACATATGCCCCCGTTGCTAGACTTGAGTCCATTCGCATCTTACTTTCTTATGCTAATCACCATGATATCACCTTGTACCAAATGGACATTAAAAGTGCTTTTCTAAATGGCAAAATTGAGGAGGAAGTTTTTGTTAAACAACCTCCCAACTTTGTCAATCCTAAGAATCCCGATCATGTTTACAAACTTCATAAAGCTCTTTATGGTCTTAAACAAGCTCCTAGAGCATGGTATAAATGCTTGACCAAGTTCCTTATTGAAAAAGGCTTTGAGATTGGAAAAATAGATTCCACTCTTTTTACTAAAAGAGTTAATGGTGAATTATTTGTGTGCCAAATTTATGTTGATGATATCATATTTGGTTCTACTAACCCCCATTTTAGTGAAAGGTTTGGAAAGCTAATGTCGGAAAAGTTTGAGATGTCTATGATTAGTTAACTAAAGTTCTTCCTCGGTTTGCAAATCAAGCAAACTAAGGAGGGTACCTTTGTTTCTCAAACAAAGTATACCAAGGACTTGTTCAAGAAGTTCAACATGCAAGAATGCAAAGGTATGAGTACACCCATGCCTACTAGTGGACATCTTGACTTGACTAAGGATGGTGAACCGGTTGATCAAAAAGTTTACCGCTCTATGATTGGTTCATTGTTATATCTATGTGCCTCCCGTCCCGATATTATGCTAAGCGTGTGCATGTGTGCACGATATCAAGAAGCCCCTAAAGAATGTCATCTTAAGGCTGTGAAAAGGATAGTGAGATACTTAATACATACACCAAATTTTGGCATTTGGTATCCTAAGAGGTCCTCTTTTTATCTTGTTGGCTACTCCGATTCGGACTATGCCGGTGACAAGGTTGATAGAAAGTCCAGTTCGGGTACTTGCTAATTTCTTGGTAGATCTCTTGTGTCTTAGTCTTCCAAGAAACAAAACTCGGTATCCTTATCCACCGCCGAAGCGGAATACATTGCCGCTGGTTCATGTTGTGCTCAATTGCTTTGGATGACCCAAACTCTTAAAGATTATGGGATATATGTGAAACATGTACCATTACTTTGTGATAATGAAATTGCTATTAAGATTGCTCATAATCCTGTGCAACATTCTTGAACTAAGCATATTAAAGTTCATCATCATTTCATTCGAGATCATGTTGCTAATGGTGATATCAATCTTAAACATGTTCGCACCAATAAGCAATTAGTGGATATATTTACTAAACCACTTGATGAGAAAGTGTTTTGCAGGTTGAGAGGTGAATTGAAAATTATTGATGCATCAAACTTGGAGTAGGAACTCCATTTGGATACATGTAAGACATGAGTCTTTGACAAATCCTTGATATTTCTCTTATGATGTTGATCATATGTCTTGGATATATTTGTAGTCTTGCATGCTATCTAACCCTTGTAGGCACTTGGATGAATCTAAATCCATGGGATTGCAACTCACTCACATCTTGAGCAATCTCTACATCACCAAGTCTCTACAATTTGGTGGTTGAAGACAAGGAAGCATGAATTCTTTCAACATATCCTTTGACAATTTTCTATATATCAAATTTCATTTGGTATCAAGTTCTCATGATTGTCATTTTGGATACACAAGTGCTCTTCCTTGCAAATCTAACCCATGTAGGTAGATGAACTCAAACTACAAGTGATGCTTCCAATACTTGATGAACTCCATCAACCTTGAGCAACCCACGCAAGTTCAACTACATGATGAAGATCAACACCACCACCCAAGGTATGTTATTCCATCTTAGAGAAGCTTTACCTCAAGTCATAGGTCAAAGCAGCTCAACAAGATGTGAATACATCAAAATGCTTAAACAAAAATGGGGAACCCCATTTTGAGCTTAAACGATGAGTATGACATATGATCAAGTGTCGTCACTTGACTCCTAAGTCAATATACTCTAACATAGGTGACTTTGTTGCCGACCAATTCTAGATGAAGTTCTCTAAGTGTTTCTTTGTGCTCTTGCATTTGTTCCTTGCATTTTGTTTCCCCTCTTTGAAAAGAAACTCCATCTAGATTTTCTTTTCTATGTTTTGTTCTGCATTTTCTGCATCCAATTCATTGAAAATCCTTCAGTTAATTCCTTTCAAATCTTTGTGAGATCTTATTTGCCTAGTGAGCTGAGATGAAAAATTGTTCTCTCAGTGTTGAACTCGGACCCACCGATTTGCTTCTTTCGGTCAAACCGAACCATCTCGGTGCCACCGAATGAAACAACTCGGTGCTACCGATTTCAATATTAAGGAACCAATTTGTCATTTGCATCCTGCATTTTTGTTCCAGCTCCACTCAATGATTCTTGTCCTCTACCAGCATCATATTTTATATGCTGCTCTGCTCTGTGACACAAGGACCAAACCTATTTTGACACTCACTCCAGAAGATCCCTTCTTGGAAATTGATGTCAAAGGGGGAGAGAGAGTTCACATCAAAGGTTCAGGGGGAGAGAGAGTTCAAAGCTTAAGGGAGAGAGAGTTCACATCAATAAGGACATCTCTTCAAGAGGAGAAAGGAATCACACATGCCCCAGATGCTTGGTGTTCAAGAGGAGAGAAGTCACATGTCTTTTAGAGGGGAAAGGCATGTCTATGTAATTGCTCTGATATGTTTTTCTATGATTCTGTTTCCCTACTTTCTTCCATTACCCAATATGAGATTTAGGGGGAGAAAGAATGCTAGGGAAGAAAGTCTTTGAATTCATTGCATATCTTTTACCTTTGGGAACATGTCTGTATTCAAGAGTACCTAGTACTCACTCTCTACATGTTATCCCAATCTTGGTACTCTTGTGACCTCTTTTGTTGCTCTGTCTAGTAGATGTACCTGTGTTATCTAACCTTGTTTACTTAGGTTCATCCCTTCATAAGTCAGCTCAAGATCATAAGGTAAGTATAAACATCACACTCATGAGCATGAAGATTTCTTGCTAAAGTACACATTGTTTGCAAGAAGGAATCATGAACATGAGGATATACTTCATATATCCATATCATTTGCTCTCATGCATATAGCCAAGATACATGTAACTCAGTGCTTGCTCTGTCATGTCTATGCTTTCACATGTTCTTACATTCCATAATTACATGATTGCATACATGTAGGGGGATCCTATGCATGTTACATGTCTTGCCAAAGCTTTACTTGTTATTATTCATATCTTTATCTAAAGCTTTGATGTATGTTGTCATCAATTACCAAAAAGGGGGAGATTTAAAGCACAAGTGCTCCCTGGGTGATTTTGGTAATTAATGTCAACATATCTCTTGTTGGACTAATGTTTTCATCTAGTATATTTCAGACAAGGTAAACAAATGGAGTGGCATGGACTAGAGGATGTGGAACCCCTTCAAGATGATAAGGACATAGGATTGGCTCAAGCTCAAAGCTCAAGACTCTACATTTTCTATTTTAGTGATCCAAGATCACATTGAGTCCATAGGAAAGCCAATACTATTAAAAGGGGATGAGGTGTTTCTTAATGGCTTGCTTGCTCAAAGTGCTTATTGATATGCTCCAAAACCCTCAACCACTTTCTCACATCCACATATGCCCCAAAACAAAAGTCAAACTCGGCCCCACTGAAATATTCTATCCGGCGCCACCGAGTTCATTTGACATAGCCACTGCCAGAAACCCTAATCACTTCGGTCTCACCGATAGGGAACTCGGTCTCACCGAGATGGGAATGTAAACTCTCTGTTTCCTATTTGTAACAATTTGGTCCAACCGAGATGTGAGAATCAGTCTCACCGAGTTAGCATTGCAAAGTCTCTGTTACCTCTTCGTAACGTTTCAGTCCAACCGAAACGAGCGAATCGGTCCCACCGAGTTTGCCTGACCAACCCTCTGTGTGCTTATTACCAAAATTAGCCCCACCGAGTTTGTGTAATCGGTCTCACCGAGATTACGTTATGCCCTAACCCTAATGAAATTGGTCCTACCAAGTTGATCATATCGGTCCCACCAAAATGCCTAACAGTCACATTATGAACTAAATCGGTCTGACCGAGTTCTCTGAATCGGTCCCACCGAGTTTGGTAAATTGTGTATAACGGTTAGATTTTGTGTGGAGGCTATATATACCCCTCCACCCACTCTTCATTCGTGGAGAGAGCCATCAGGACATACCTACACTTCCATCATACATGTTCTGAGAAAGAACCACCTACTCATGTGTTGAGATCAAGATATTCCATTCCTACCATATGAATCTTGTTCTCTAGCCTTCCCCAAGTTGCTTTCCACTCAAATATTTCTTCCACCATATCCAAATCTGTGAGGAGCTGTTTGAGTGTTGGGGAGACTATCATTTGAAGCATTTTTGCAAGGAGTTCATCATCAACACACCGTCTATTACCTTTTGGAGAGTGGTGTCTCCTAGATTGGTTAGGTGTCACTTGGGAGCCTCCAACAAGATTGTGGAGTTGAACCAAGGAGTTTGTACGGGCAAGGAGATCGCCTACTTCGTGAAGATCTACCCTAGCGAGGCAAGTCCTTTGTGGGCGATGGCCATGGTGGGATAGACGAGGTTGCTTTTTCGTGGACCCTTCGTGGGTAGAGCCCTCCGTGGACTCACGCAGCCGTTACCCTTCGTGGGTTGAAGTCTCCATCAACGTGGATGTACGATAGCACCACCTATCGGAACCACGACAAAAACATCCTTGTCTTCACTTGTGTTTGCTCCTTCAAACTCCTCCCTTTACCTTCATATGCAATTGCTTTACATTCCGCTGCCATACTCTTAGAATTGCATGTGTAGGTTGATTGCTTGATTTGTGCTAAGTTGCTAAAATCTGCCAAGAACTAAAATTGGGAAAAGGCTAGATCTTGCTTTAGTAAAGTGGTCAAAGTTGCATGCTTTACTTCACAATACCTATATACTCTTGTTATGCATGCTTGTTGTGTATTGTGAAAGTTGAACATGTGCTAAATCTCCACTAGAACTTCAAGTATTTTAAAAGCTGCCACTTTTCTTGCTAGAGTCTATTCACCCCCCCTCTAGACACATACTCTTCTCGATCCTTTCACCTGTTGAAATTTTAGGGGATCCTCCTCCACCCAAGGGTGATCTCGTTTTTGAACTCAAACCATTACCTGATACTCTTAAGTATGTTTATCTCGATGAAAAGAAGATATATCCTGTTATTATTAGTGCTAACCTCTCCAAGCAAGAAGAATGGAAATTATTGAAAACTCTGAAGAAGCACCGTGCTTCTATTGATTATACTCTTGATGATCATAAGTACATTAGTCCCACTCTATGCCAACACAAGATAAAATTGGAAAAGGACGCTAAACCGGTTATTGATCACCAATGACAGTTAAATCCTAGGATGAAAGAAGTGGTAAGGAAACAAATATTGAAGCTTTTAGAGGCAGGTATGATTTATCCAGTTGTTGATAGTCAGTGGGTAAGCCCTTTCCATTGTGTCCCTAAGAAGGGAGGTATTACTGTTGTTCCTAATGATAAAGATGAATTGATCCCGCAAAGAATCGTTACAGGTTATAGGATGGTAATTGATTTCCGCAAATTAAAAGCTACTAAGAAAGATCATTACCCTTTACCTTTTATTGATCAAATGCTAGAAAGGTTATCCAAACATACTCATTTTTTTTCTTTCTAGATGGATATTCTGGTTTCTCTCAAATACCTGTGTCAAAAGAGGATCAAGAAAAGACCACTTTTACTTGTCCCTTCGGTACCTTTGCTTATAGACGTATGCCTTTTGGTTTATGTAATGCAGCTACTACCTTTCAAACATGCATGATGGCTATATTATCTGATTTTTGTGAAAGGATTGTTGAGGTTTTCATGGATGATTTTTCCGTTTATGGAACTTCTTTTGATGATTGCTTAAGCAACCTTGATTGAGTTTTGCAGAGATGTGAAGAGACTAATCTTGTCTTGAATTGGCAAAAGTGCCACTTTATGGTTAATGAAGGCATTGTCTTGGGGCATAAAATTACTGAAAGAGGTATTGAAGTTGATAAAGCTAAAGTTGATGCTATTGAAAAGATGCCGTGTCCAAAGGACATCAAAGGTATAAGAAGTTTCCTTGGTCATGCCGGGTTTTATAGGAGGTTCATTAAGGACTTCTCCAAGGCCTCTGACTAATCTCTTACAAAAATATGTTCCTTTTGTCTTTGATGATGATTGTGTAGAAGCATTTGAAATACTTAAGAAAGCATTGATCTCTGCACCTATTATCCAGCCTCCTGACTGGAATTTACCCTTTGAAATTATGTGTGATGCTAGTGATTATGCTGTAGGTGCTGTTCTAGGACAAAGAGTTGATAAGAAATTGAATGTTATCCAATATGCTAGTAAAACTCTAGACAGTGCCCAGAGAAATTATGCTACTACTGAGAAAGAATTTTTAGCAGTTGTATTTGCTTGTGATATGTTTAGACCTTATATTGTTGATTCTAAAGTAACTGTTCACACTGATCATGCTACTATTAAATATCTTATGGAAAAGAAAGATGCTAAACCTAGACTTCTTAGATGGGTTCTGCTACAAGAATTTGATTTGCATATTACTGATAGAAAGGGAGCTGAGAACCCCGTTGCAGACAACTTCTCAAGGTTAGAGAATATTCTCGATGACCCACTACCTATTGATGATAGCTTTCCTGATGAGAAATTAGCTGTCATAAATGCTTCTCATACTACTCCATGGTATGCTGATTATGCTAATTACATTCTTGCTAAATTTATACCACCTAGTTTCACATACCAACAAAATAAAAAGTTCTTTTGTGATTTAAGACATTACTTCTAGGATGACCCACACCTTTATAAAGAAGGAGTAGATGGTATTATTAGACGTTGTGTTCCTGAGCATGAACAGGAACATATCCTACACAAGTGTCACTCCAAAGTTTATGGAGGGCACCATGTTGGAGATAAAACTGCACATAAGGTACTGCAATCTGGTTTTTCTTGGCCTACTCTCTTCAAGTATGCCCGTAAGTTTGTCTTATCTTGTGATGAATGTCAAAAAATTGGTAATATTAGTAGACATCAAGAAATGCCTATGAATTATTCACTTGTTACTGAACCATTTGATGTCTGGGGCTTTGATTATATGGGACCGTTTCCTGCCTCTAATGGGTATACACATATTTTAGTTATTGTTGATTACGTTACTAAGTGGGTAGAAGCAATTCCAACTAGTAGTGCGGATCATAACACCTCTATTAAGATGCTTAAAGAAGTTATTTTTCCGAGGTTTGGGGTCCCTAGATACTTAATGACTGATGGTGGTTCACACTTTATTCATGGTGCTTTTCGTAAAATGCTTGCTAAATATGATGTTAACCATAGAACTGCATCCCCATACCACCCGCAGTCTAGTGGTCAAGTAGAACTAAGTAACATAGAGCTGAAATTAATTTTGCAAAAGACTGTTAACAGATCTAGAAAGAATTGGTCCAAGAAACTTGATGATGCATTATGGGCCTATAGAACTGCATACAAAAATCCTATGGGCATGTCTCTGTATAAAATGGTTTATGGAAAGGCATGTCACTTACCTCTCGAACTAGAACATAAGGTATATTGGGCTATTAAAGCGCTCAATTATGATTTCAAACTTGCCGGTGAGAAGAGGTTATTTGACATTAGCTCGCTTCATGAATGGAGAACCCAAGCCTATGAAAATGCCAAACTATTTAAAGAAATAGTTAAAAGATGGCATGACAAAAGGATACAAAAGCGGGAGTTTAACGTAGGTGATTATGTCTTGCTATATAACTCACATTTAAGATTTTTTGCAGGAAAGGAAGGTCCTTACATCATCGAGGAGGTCTATCGTTCCGGTGCCATAAAAATCAACAACTTCGAAGGCACAAATCCGAAGGTGGTGAACGGTCAAAGAATCAAACATTATATCTCAGGTAGCCCTATAAATGTTGAAACCAGTGTTATTGAAACCGTAACCCCGGAGGAGTACATAAGGGACACTTTCCAGAATGATTCAGACTCCGAAAAGGAAGAGGTATGTGGTACGGTAAGTGAACCGACTCCAAAACAGTTCTAATGGCAATTTTTCTCCGTTTTGGAATACTTAGAAAAATAGAAAACAAGAGGCAATCTGGAAGGACACGAGGCATCCACGAGGGTGGAGGGCGTGCCCCCCTACCTCGTGGGCACCTCGTGTGCCCTCCGGACTCCATTTTCTTACACGTTACTTCTTTCGGTTGGTAAAAATTCACTATATAATTTCTCGAAGGTTTTGACCACCGCACCACGCAAAAATCCTCTGCTTTTGTTTCGAGCTATTTTTCTGCCAGAGTTGACAAGGTCAGGCATCATGTCGTCCTCCTCCTCCAACAATGAGGGTAACGATGCTTGGTTAATGAAGATAGAGCTGAAGAAAGAAAAACCTAGGGAGATCAACAAGGAGAATAGGATCAAGAAGGATATGGAAGATCAGACTCCAGCAGTAGAAGAAGAAGACATCGTTCAGCCCCTTCCAAACCTTTTTACTTCAATTGAGATTGAGGCTTTCAAGATGATTGAATTAGCTCAAATACAAAACAAGTAGCTCACAAGTAAAAATATTTTGCTGAAGGGTATTATCCGCAAGTTGGAGGATCTCCTACGCTCGATGTATGATAGTCCGTCATCATTGCTACCCACTCCATCATCACCACCTACGAAGAAAAAGACATAATCACATGGGTATGGGCACTCTCCTTGGAAACTTCCAAGCTCGGGGGAGGTTCCCCGGTATCGTATCACCATCACACTCCTATCTTTACCGTTTTTCTTAGTTCTATCCTTTTGGTAATATCTTGATCTAGTAGAATAAAGTTTAGTATGGTCTAGTTGTCAGCTTTGCTTTATGATTTTATCTATGTACCCGAGTCTGTGAGCTATATAATAAAGATTATTTTTGAGTCAAGGGCTTGATTATCTCACTATGATCATGAGAAGACAAAAGAAAATAAAAATATCAAAGAGATCATATTGATCTTACGGATAGTAATGACTTCACATTTAAAGAGTGTGATGAATAAAAGTTGTTAAGAGTTGACAAACATAGTTTTGGTCATCGTTGCAATTAGTAGGAAGTGATAAGGAAAGAGAGGTTTTCACATACAAATATACTATCTTGGACATCTTTTATGATTGTGAGCACTCATTAAAATATGACATGCTAAAAATTTGATGTTGGCCAAGGAAGACAATGTAATGGGTTATGTCTTCTTATATACGAAATAAAGTATATTGTCATGGATCATCCAACATGTATAGCTTGCCTTTCCCCCTCATGCTAGCCAAAACTTCTTGCAGCAAATAGAGATACTACTTGTGCTTCCATACATCCTTAAACCCGGGTTTGCCATGAGAGTCCACCATACCTATCTATGGATTGAGTAAGATCCTTCAAGTAAGTTGTCATTGTTGCAGGTCTCTAAAATATGTATGATCTATTAGTGTGAAGAAAATAAACTTTATACGATCTTGTGATATGGAAGCAATAAAAGCGACGGACTGCATAATAAAGGTCCATATCACAAGTGGCAATATAAAGTGACGTTCTTTTGCGCTAAGATTTTGTACTTCCAACCATAAAAGCACATGACAACCTCTGCTTCCCTCTGCGAAGGGCCTATCTATTATTCTTACCTTATAAGAGTCACGGTGATCTTCACCTTTCCTTTTTACATTTTATCCTTCGGCAAGCACCTTGTGTTGGAAAGATCCTGACCAATATACTCACTTGGATGTAAGCTATCATGATCTATTACTGTTGACATTACCCTTGAGGTAAAAGGTTGGGAGGCAACACTATAAGCCCCTATCTTTCTCTGTGTCCAATTAAAACTCCATACCCATAAGTATTGTGTGAGTGTTAGCAAGTGTGAAAGACCAAATGATAGTTGAGTATGTGGACTTGCTGAAAAGCTCTTATATTGACTCTTTCCGATGTTACGATAAATTGCAATTGCTTCAATGATCGAGATCATAGTTTGTTAGTTTTCAATAAAGTTTTTGATTCATACTTGACATTGTGAATGGATTGTTACTCTATCATAAGAAATCATATGACAATCTATATATGTTGCTATTATAAGAATGATCATGATGCCCTCATGTCCGTATTTTATTTTATCGACACCTCTATCTCTAAACATGTGGACATATTTATCGATATCGGCTTTCGCTTGAGGACAAGCGAGGTCTAAGCTTGGGGGAATTGATACGTCCATTTTGCATCATGCTTTTATGTTGATATTTATTGCACTATGGGCTGTTATTACACATTATGTTACGGTACTTTTGCCTTTTCTCTCTTATTTTACAAGGTTTACATGAAGAGGGAGAATGCCGGCAGCTGGAATTCTGGGCTGGAAAAGGAGCAAACATTGGACACCTATTCTGCACAACTCAAAAAGCCTTGAAACTCCACGAAACTCCATCAGAAAATATAAAAAAATATCTGGCGAAAGAAGTATAGGAGGGGGGCCGCCCACCGTCCACGAGGGTGGGAGGCGCCCCCCTGGGTGCGCCCCCTGCCTTGTGGGCCACCTGGCAGCCCCCCGATGCCCATCTTCTTCTAAATGAGGTGTTTTGACCTAGAAAAAATCATAAGGAGGCTTTCGGGACGAAGCGCCGTCGTCTCGAGGCGGAACCTTGGCGGAACCAATCTAGGGCTCTGGCAGAGCTGTTCTGGCGGGGATACTTCCCTCCGGGAGGGGGAAATCATCGCCATCGTCATTACCAACAACTCTCCCATCTTGGAGAGGGTTATCTTCATGAACATCTTCACCAGTACCATCTCCTCTCAAACCCTAGTTCATCTCTTGTATCCAATCTTTGTATCAAAACCTCAGATTGGTACCTGTAGGTTGCTAGTAGTGTTGATTACTACTTGTAGTTGATGCTAATTGGTTTACTTGGTGGAAGATCATATGTTCAGATCCATTATGCATATTAATACCCCTCTGATTATGAACATGAATATGCTTTGTGGGTAGTTATATTTGTTCCTGAGGACATGGGAGAAGTCTTGCTATAAGTAGTCATGTGAATTTGGTATTCGTTTGATATTTTGATAAGATGTATGTTGTCTTTCCTCTAGTGGTGTCATGTGAACGTCGACTACATGACACTTCACCATTGTTTGGGCCTAGAGGAAGACATTGGGAAGTAATAAGTAGATGATGGGTTGCTAGAGTGACAGAAGCTTAAACCCTAGTTTATGCGTTGCTTCGTAAGGGGCTGATTTGGATCCATATGATTCATGCTATGGTTAGGTTTACCTTAATACATCTTTTGTAGTTGCGGATGCTTGCAATAGAGGTTAATCATAAGTGGGATTCTTGTCCAAGTAAGGGCAACGCCCAAGCACCGGTCCACCCACATACCAAATTATCAAAGTAACGAACGCGAATCGTATGGGCGTGATGAAAACTAGCTTGACGATAATTCCCATGTGTCCTCGGGAGCGTTTTCCTCCATATAAGAGTTTGTCCAGGCTTGTCCTTTGCTCCCCCCTAGGGCGCGTCACCTACATTGTGGGCCACCTGGAGCTCCACCAATGTCAACTCCAACTCCATATAATCTATTTCGGGGAGAAAAAAATCAGAGAGAAGATCCGATCATGTTTTACGATATGGAGCCGCCACCATCTCCCGTTCTTCATCGAGAGACCTGTTCTAGAGTCCGTTCGGGGCTCCAAAGAGTGGAGATCGTTGCCATCGTCATCACCAACCATCCTCTATCACCAATTTCATGATGCTCACCACCGTGCGTGATTAATTACATTGTAGGCTTGCTGGACGGTGATGGGTTGGATGAGATTTGTCATGTAATCGAGTTAGTTTTGTTAGGGTTTGATCCCTAGTATCCACTATGTTCTGAGATTGATGTTGCTATGACTTTGCTATGCTTAATGCTTGTCACTAAGGCCCGAGTGCCATGATTTCAAATCTGAACCTATTATGTTCTCATGAATATATTTGTGTTCTTGATTCTATCTTGCAAGTCTATAGTCGCTTACTATGTGTTATGATCCGGCAACCCCGGAGTGACCATAACACGGATACTTCCCGGTGATGACCATAGTGTTGGGGAACATAGTATTTCAAAAAAATTCCTACGATCATGCAAGATCTATCTAGGAGAAGCATAGCAACGAGCAGGGAGAGTGTGTCTACGTACACTCTTAGACCAAAAGCGGAAGCATCTAGTGACGCGGTTGATGTAGTCGAACGTCTTCGCGATCCAACCGATCCAAGCACCGAACGTACGGCACCTCCATGTTAAGCACACGTTCAGCTTGATGACATCCCACGAGCTCTTGATCCAGTTGAGCGTCATGTGAGAGTTTCGTCAGCACGACGGTGTGGTGACGGTGATGATGAAGTTACCGGTGCAGGGCTTCGCCTATGCACTGCAATGATATGATCGAGGTGTGTAACTTTGGAGGGGGACACCGCACATGGCTAAAACTGATGTTTACTTGTGTGTTAATGGGGTGCCCCCTCCCCACGTATATAAAGGAGGGAGGGAGGAGGAGGCGGCCAAGGAGAGGGCACGCCAAGAGGGGGAGTCCTACTCCCACTAGGAGTAGGACTCCTCCTTTTCCTAGTAGGAGTAGGAGAGGGGGAAGGAAGGGAGAGGAGGAGAAGGAAAGGAGGGGGCGCCACCCCTCCCCCTAGTCCAATTCGGACTAGGCTTGGGGGCACGGCCCAGCCCTAGCCAGCCCTCTCTCTCTCCCCTAAGGCCCATCTAGGCCCATATATCCCTGGGGGGGCTCCGGTAACCTCCCGGTACTCCGGTTTTCATCTGATGACCCCCGGAACCCTTCCGGTGTCCGAATATGACCTTCCAATATATCTATCTTTATGTCTCGGCCATTTCGAGACTCCTCAACATGTCCGTGATCACATCCGGGACTCCGAACTACCTTCGGTACATCAAAACATATAAACTGATAATACCGATCGTCATCAAACGTTAAGCGTGCGGACCCTACGGGTTCGAGAACTATGTAGTCATGACCGAGACTCATCTCTGGTCAATAACCAATAGCAGAACCAGGATGCTTATATTGGTTCCTACATATTCTACGAAGATCTTTATCGGTCAAACTGTATAACAACATACATTGTTCCCTTTGTCATCGGTATGTTACTTGCCCGAGATTTGATTGTCGGTATCATCATACCTAGACAGGGGCACAACCATGCTCCAGCGGCTGGGCTCGTACGCGGCACAAAGGCGTGCGGCGGCCACGACCAGTATGCCATGTGGGCGGCCGACCGGCCGAGCGTGTGGGAGGCACAGCGGTGGGCGACGAGCAGAGGTGGGTGTGGCAGCGACGCAGACCAGCGGCGGAGCAGCAGAGGAGCAATGGTGGCGGCAGTGCAGTAGCAGCAGAGTGCAGCAGGGGAGGTGGCAGCAGCGAGAGAAAGGTAAGCAAAGGCGAGGCCACGCGCAGGCGGGAGCTGGCGGGCTCGCGACCAGCAGGCACAGGCAGGCATGCACTGCGAGCTGGGCCTGGGCAGCCACATGCAGGATGCTGGCGCTGCGGGGGTTGGCTAGGCACGGCCCGAGGATGACTCGAGGTGGCCGGAGCCATCGACGGCGTTCGGCGTCCCGGGGAGGAAGGCGGTGTCTTTGGGGTCGAAGTAGAGGCGGCGAGTTTGAGTTCTGGGCTAGGGAAGATGTAGTGGGCCCCGGGACAACGGCGACCGCAGTTACTCCGGTGGCACGGCCACATACATGCCCATGGGTGGGCGGATCTGAGGGGGAGAGAGGAATGGAGGAGCTGGGTTCGGCGAGGGACTCGGGGCAGACCTTATTTGCGTCAGGGAGCCACGAGATGGACGCCGTGTGGCCATCCGCGGCCATGGACGGGGCGCGCGCGTCCACGACGCTCCTGGTAAGCCGTAGAAGGAGGAGGTGGCGAGGTGGGCTAGGCCCCCACTATTGACCTAGCGCCCAGTCCACCAGTAGTTTAGGTCTTTTAATTTTTAATTTTAATTATTTCTTCCTACTTTTCATTTTATTCGAGCTACTAAATGAGTTTTGTTTAATGCAAAACTTGGCACAAGAATACAACACAACATTTTGGGTTGCTACAAAAAGTTCCAAAGCATTTGGGACTGTCGAGATATTTTTAGAAATTGAAAAGGCCAATTTTAAATGTTGTTGGACCACTATATAAATTTCTTGGGGCACTTTGGGAATCCAAAAGATGTTGATTTCAACATGACAAATAACCAGGGATTATTTGCAAAACTTTGAACATTTAGTTTCGACATTTTATCCCGGCGTCACAACTCCTCTCAAGATGAGGACAAAGTTGCTGCCACCACGGATGGCTCCTACGGTGTCGACACGAATTGGTATGTTGACAGTGGTGCCACCAACCACATCACCATCGAGCTCGAAAAGGTAACGATGAAGGAGAAATATCATTGCAATGATCGAATCTACAAGGCCAATAATGAAGGTATGAGGATTCATCATGTTGGTCACACACTTTTTGCTACCCCTCGTCGTAAAATTCATCTTAAGAGAATCTTGCATGTTCCTAGTGCCACTAAGAATTTTCTATCTGTTCATAGAATTGCCATTGATAATCATGTATTCCTTGAGTTTCATCCTTATTCCTTTTTTATCAAGGATCAGACAACAAAGAAAATCCTCTATCGAGGTAGATGCGTTAGAGAGCTCTACCCGTTGATTCTGGAGCATAGAAGAACAAATAAACAAGCCTATGGCGTTGTCAAACTCTCGTCAACACGATGGCACGATCGTCTAGGACATGCTGCTTTCTCTTTAGTTGAAAACTTAGGAAAAATAAGCTCCCGTATGTTGGTTAGCGAAATATTGAAACAATTTGTGATTCATTTCAAAGAGCTAAGAGTCATCAATTAACTTATCCAATATCCACTAGTGTCTCTACCAAACCATTGCAATTAATATTTTCTGATGTGTGGGGTCCTGCCCCTACCTCTGTTGGTCAACACACTTATTATGTGAGTTTCATTTATGACTATAGTAAATTTTCTTGGATCAATCTCCCTAAGAACAGATCCGAAGTATATCCAGTTTTTCAAAACTTTCAAGCTCTTCTTGAACGCAAATTTGATAGCAAGACCATTGCGGTCCAATCCGACTAGGGGAGTATGAAAAATTAAACTCTCTCTTCCAATCCCTTGGTATCTCACATCATGTGTCATGCCCCCATGCCCATCAACAAAATGGCTCGGGTGAACGCAAGCATAGTCGTATGGTTGAAGTTGGGCTAGCTCTTCTAGCTGGAGCCTCCATGCCTCTCAAATTTTGGGACGAGGCCTTTCCCACCGCTATTCATATTATAAACATGCTTCCTAGTCGTGTCATTAATAATGAAACTCCAACAGAAAGGCTTCTTCACACTAAACCAGACTAAAAATCTCTTTGTGTCTTTGGGTGTGCATGTTGGCCCAACCTTCACCGGGATCCGTCCGGTGGCAGCGTATCAGATCCCCCTCGGGATCCGCAAATACAGGCGCGACAGGTGCGTCAGGTGAGCCGGCCACCCACACGACTGTCCCTGACCCAAGACCCGACACGTAGTCGTTTCCAAGCGACTGCGACACGTGTCCACCCCGGCGCCAATCGCCACTTGGCACGCATCGTCATGGTGATGACCCAGGAGGGGCGCGGTTCGGTGACCAGCCGCTATGCTACAAGCGGCGCCACCTGGTTCGTCAAACTGCTGCGGGACCACAAGAGGGTGCAGGATCCTGTGCCGATCACCACGCCTCCACTCACCCAACAGGCGCCTGGCCCGGGGATAATGCGTCATCATTTGAAAATGTTGAGGTGGCTCGGTCGGATATTCTGGGAACTCTGCAGGAGGCTCGCCGCTGCCATCTAACACAGAAGATCCAAGCGGGGCAGATGAATCCTCCTCTAGATCCGTGATGACATGTGTGGGTTCTATATCTGGCATATCTTGGAGCGACGGTAACATGGACACGGGATTTTACCGAGGTTCGGGCTCTCTCAAAGAGATAATACCCTACGTCATGCTTTTGATTGTATTGATATGGGTGTAGTACAGGGTACATGTATCTACCACGAAATTGTTCTAATGAATATCATATGATCTATTGACTAGCCTGGCCTTGGTTTATATAATGCACCAGCGGCCTAGGGTTTAGAGGAGTCCTTGTCTTGGGTGCCAAGTCTTGTGGAGTCTTCCTTGTATGCGGCATGGGCTACCCGAAGTGGCCCATGAGTGAACCGCTATAGGGGGTCCTCGGCCCTATCCACCAGGTCGGGAGACGACATGGTGAGTACCGCCTTGTCCAGGACACCATCAGTAGCCCCCTGAACTTGTCTTCAATTTAAGGACACTCCTCAATTCTTCCGAACTGTTCTTCATCTTCGGTTGTCGGTCTTGAAACTTAGTTAAAAATATTCCCATCTCCGATCTCAAGTATTGCTGAGCTAAATCCGAAGAGTTCACATGTCGGGCATCCGAGGAGCCGTTTAAGTCTTCGGCCTTTATCAATGTCTTGTTATTTTTTACGCCACACCTCGGGTTCGAAGTGTTTCCCGTGCGGCGATGTCCTCTCGCGTCCGAGCTCCAACGAAAGACTCTATCCAAGGTCCAACACGGGAATGAATTCGAGGTGTCTTTTTGCAGACAAGCTCCAACGTCGGACTGCATCCATGCTCCAACGCCGGACCGTATCCGAGCTCCAACACCAGACTATATTCGATCTCAAACGTCGGACTATATCCGAGGTGTCATAGATCACCTTGGCTGTGGACTAATTGTTTGCGGATTTTATTTCTGATTGATGCAATTTATTTCCTAACGAGATGTATAGCATGTAGCCCTCAAGGTGTTTGTGTGTCGGCCTAAAATTCGGGATGCACCTTTGAGAGAGGGTTTTGAGAAGTCGTCGTAATATATTACCTTGATGCCGGATAAGTCCCAGATGGTACCTATTGTTGTCTGAAGACGCATTTGCCCATAGCTCCGTCAACCTGAACACTTCACACTATGAATTTTCTGCATTGAATAGGCAATGCAGTAGCCCCCCGAGCCACTGCTCGGGTGGTAACACCAGATCTGGGGATCGATGTGCGCCTTTAATATTTGTAAATGATAAGCGCGAGGCCTAGTAGCCCCCGAGCCTTAATGTGGGCACGGCTGGCCGAATTACTTATCGATATATGTTTGACAAAAAATTATGTTGTGTTTAACACAAACTTCTCAGAAAGAGAATAAAGATGTCTTGAAGGATATTAGAGCGGGCGAAATCCGTGCTCGCCAAGGTCAGCCCCAGGGGATTTAAAAGATGGGTTGCAGTAAATGGATTTTACTCGCAATTTTTATGTGTAATGATTCTATGTATCCAAGTATTTTACATCATTATTGCTCGGATCTGTATTGTACAAACCTTTGTTGACCGACCATCAGCTTCAACCTCCTCGGTCAGTAGCCAGGGAGTATTTGTCCTACTTTATAAAGCCTTTATGAGGGCAAAGATTTATGGCAAACAAGGCAATCCGGCCATATGGTTTTATAAACTAAGGTATGCAGAGAGATATGTTATATTACTTTTTAACGTAAGAAACATATTCTGGAAAAATAGTTCCTCCACAAGTTCCTTTTCCCAGGATATCATGTTTAACCATGACAGTAAAACTTCAATCTCTGATAGATGTGGGAGGAAAATTTTGAGGACATAGTTTGGGAAAAGTTCCCGAACTCTCTGGTCTCCACTTTCGTCGTTGCCGACCAATTATATTCTTAAGATAGCTAGCTTTTGGCTTCACCCAGTCTGAGGTACTAACCATGATGACCCGGTAATAACAATCACATAGGTGCTCCCTTTACCCCTAGCCGAACAATCGGGAATGTAGGGTGTAAACACAAGAGCCAGGCAACCCAGCTTGGCCAAAATCTTAAGTCAAATTGATGCATATTTATGACTTTATAACGATGATTACGGAAGGCAGCGCTCGTATATTGAATACAAACGTGAGGACATGTCCATTTTGACTCTGTTGCGACCGTTTATCATTTGAAAGTGGCCTGTCGTCGGCTTCCACCCCTTTGTAGATGCTACGTAGGGTGTTTCCGCAATAACAAAACAACCCTTAGCCGACGTCTCGGTGCCCGGAGGTGGTTGTGTTAGCGGAAACAAGGCAATCAGATATGCAGACTTTATAACTTTCACTTAGTCATAGGAGCTTAAATTGGGGAGGCTCCTTACGAGCCCCCGGTTAGTGTTCGCCGCCGACCGAGGTCTAGCCATTAACCCTTCAACCAGTTTTATTGAAGGCCCCTCGTCTAACACGGGGTGACCTCTATTAATCTATAGTTTGACAAGGTCATCAGATCGCTGACCAGCTTACGCTCATTGTGACAGTCAGTTTTCATCTTTCTCCACCGATGAGGCGCTTAATCATTCGAGCTGGAACCAAAATCGCATTGATTCCCCCTTTGCACACCTAGCCGGACAAAGCAAATGTAGGAGGCAAGCATAGGAGATGGGCAAACTAACTATTGACCGAAGATACAATTCGAAACTGATGCATATAAAGCAATATCCGAGAGCGTTTTACCAAAGACTCCTCGGATTACCTTGGCTTTTGGCGAGTTCGGCTGTAGTTGCAGCCCCGCGTTGATATTGTCGAAGTTTTAAGGTGTCTGGCGTTGTACCGCGAGACTTATGCTAGACAAACACAAATAGGTTAAAAGTGCCATAAGCTTGGAAAACCAAAAACTTCAGTAAAAAATATTACATGTGAACTAAATCAAGTTTTTGTGCCAATCCAAACTTGGTCTTGAAAGCTTTTGTGCTTCTGTCATGGTTTAACATGACACATCTGATCTCGAAACTTCAAGTAGGCCAGTCTTTGGCTTCAACCTCCTTATCCCGAAGGCGGAGTAGTTCTCCGAGGCCAGTTTAGCAAACTAAACTCAAGCGGCTTCAAAGAGAAAACATGCTATTCGGCTATTGACCACACACTCGAGTCGAAAAAGGAGTGGTAGAAAAAGATTTTGCAATGACTTGAGAAGAAAAATAATTATTATAAAACGACTCATATAAATTTACGAGCCCCTAGTTAACTTGGCTAAAGAAAATATTTTTAGCAAAAACAACGTTTTTGACAAACTAAGTTTTCAACAAACAACTATAATGTTTGGTCGAACCGAACAAGAATAAAAAATAAAAAATAAAACATAAAAATTGAGTATGGAAGCGACTTAGCTAGTCAATGTGCTAGGTGTTGTTGACGAGATGCGGGCTTGTGACGGGAGGAAGACGTAGTCCTCTGCTTGGCCGAGGTCCCAGCCCCAGAGACCGAAGTGACCGGGCGAGGAGTTCGGCTTGACGAAGTGGCGACACAGCATAGTCGATTTGGCGAGCTGAAGCCCCCGGTCCAGCTAATTATGATAAAGCTGGTAGGCTGGTGACGTCGAAGTACACGAAGTAGGTTGATGATGAAGCCCCGGGCCTAGTCGAGGTGACGGAGCAGGTCGGTAAGCTGATGTTGCAGCCCCCATGCCATTCGATGTGTCGAAGCAGGTTGGCATGGTGGACATTGGCTTGAAGAAGAAATGGCGCGGCCATGCCGACGCAGGTCGTAATGTGACGCGCTCAATGTCGGGTTGATGAAGTGACCGTGCAGCGATACCGGTGCGCCTGATCCGTGCAATCCATGCGACGACGATGTTGGTGATGATTTAGCCTTCGCGATGCCGAACTCTTGTTTGGCTTTCCAAGATGATATTCCGATAAGGTTGAGCTCGGCTCGTTGAAGCAACGACCCGTCTAGCACAGCTCGGCAGCCGTACAACTATGTTGTCGAGCTGGTTTGACACCGGCGCGACGGTGAATATTACCTCTAGAGAGGAGCAAAATTTGTGAGCATGTGTTTGGAAACAAAACACAATACCCTAAAAAAGATATTCCTCCAAAAAGGTTGTCCAATATCCTATTCATGAAGAAAGATGAATTTGGGCCGGATCCGTATTCGTGCAGAAAATAGATCCGAAAATTGGTTTACTCATAGGAGGGTCGCCGAAATTTGAACGGTCGGATCGAGATGAAAGTTGGAGGGGTAGTAGATATAGGAATTCCTCAGAAGATGAACAGTTGGATCTTCCAAAGGATCTCCGAGCTAGTGCTGGAGACCACGCTGTAAACTCGTCTAGATTCCCGTCCACATTCGACAGGCCTCCGGTATATCGTAGATCGCTGAAGATTCCTCCATCGGAATGGGACGAAATTTTACGAGATTGTTATATACTCAATTCCACACAATTCTAGCAAAGAGTTCATCAAATAGACACTCGAGGAGGCGGTGGCGGCGGAAACAAGTCTGCTATACAGAAAAATACGCGATCACATGAAGGCAATGTTGATGTTGAACCCCCGAGCTTCATGGAAGTATTCGTCCGATCTTGATGATCCAATGTGAAGAGAAGTCCTCAGTACAGCTGAAGTGACCAGTCGAGCCGACGATGAAGATGCCGACATCGACAATAAAACTCGGTTCCTATGCGTAGATCGTGCTAGAAATGATCTGAATCCCATCCCACCGCAGCGATAGCCAGCCGGCTCGCAATGAAATCACCAATTTCGGTTCAATGTCCGGTATATCTCGTAGTAGGGGTCCTAAGCTAGGCGTCTTGGAGCGATGGTAACGTGGACACATGATTTTACCCAGGTTCGGGCTCTCTAATAGAGATAATATTCTACATCCTGCTTTTGATTGTATTGATATGGGTGTAGTAGAGGGTACATGTATCTACCACGAGATTGTTCTAATGGATATTAGATGATCTATTGACTAGCCTGGCTTGGTTTATATAATGCACCGGAGGCCTAGAGTTTAGAGGAGTCCTTGTCTTGGGCGCCAAGTCTTATGGAGTCTTCCTTGTATGCGGCATGGGCTGCCCGAAGTGGCCCATGAGTGACCGCCATGGGGGTCCTCAGCCCGATCCACCTGGTCAGGAGACGACGTGGTGAGTACCCCCTAGTCTAGGACACCGTTAACAGGGACTCATGTTCAGCCCGAGGGATCCTCTGTGGCTACAAGTCATGTTGCTTCATCACCACGACGCACACGGCTACAAAAAGGGGTAATGCAACATGTTAATTATAAACATATGACAAAATATGGTATGGTGTGTTCTATAGGTGAACCTGGTGAACCGTACACACTAGAAGAAGCACTTGGTGATAACAAATTGAAGAAAGCAATAAATGAAGAATGCATGGCACTAAAGAAAAATAAAACATGGCACTTGGTTCCCCCATAACAAGATAAAAATTTAATTGATTACAAGTGGGTATTTTGGATTAAAAGAAAATCTGATGGAACCATTGATGGATACAAGGCTAGGCTTGTGCAAAAGGCTTCAAAAAACGATATGGCATAGATTATGAGGACAATTTTAGTCCAGTTGTAAAAGCTGCAACCATTTGTCTTGTGTTGTCCATTTTTGTTTCCAGGGGTTGGAGTCCTAGACCGCTAGATGTGCATAACGCGTTTGTTCATGGTGTTCTAGAAGAAGAAGTGTACATGAAACAACCTCCTGGGTTTGAAAGTAAGTGTTCACCCTCTCGTGTGTGTAAGCTTGACAAAGCATTATATGAACTGAAGCAAGCTCCAAGGGCATGGTCGTCTCTGTCACAAGATGCAGGCACTTGGTTTTGTTCCCTCTAAATCTGACAGGTCATTGTTCATTTACAACAAGTCCAACACATTCATATTTTTTCTAATATATGTTAATGACATCATTGTGACAAGCTCATCCAATCAAGCAATCACATGACTGTTGAAAGACTCGAGTGCAGAGTTTGCTCTCAAAGATCTTGGAGACTTGCATTATTTTCTTGGGATTGAGGTGAAGAAACACAAGGATGGACTTCATCTCTCTCAAGAAAAATATGCAACTGATCTGTTAAAAAAGGTTGGTATGCAAGGTTGTAAACCTACACCCAGTCGATTATACATCTCAGAAAAGTTATCCCTCACAGAAGGAACACTCTTGAATAAAGAGGACAACACAAAATACAGGAGTTTGGTAGGAGCACTTCAGCATCTGACTCTTACTATACCTTTTATTTATTTTGTTGTCAACAAAGTAAGTATATTCTTCATGCACCCACTACTGTTCATCTGACTGCTTCTAAACACATAGTAAGATATGTCAAAAACACTTTGAGTAGTGGTCTAAATTTCAGCAAATCATCTTCTACTCTTGTTAGTGCTTTCTCTGACTCTGATTGGGCAGGATGCCTGGATGACAGGCGCTCAACGGGTGGTTTTGCAGTCCTTTTTGACCTAATCTGATATCGTGGTGTGCACGAAAACATGCTACATTTTCCAGCTCAAGCACAAAAGCAGAGTATAAAGCATTAGCAAATGCCACAGCTAGAATTATATGGGTTCAATCCATGTTGAAAGAACTTGGTGTGAAGAGTAAACAAGCCCCATGGCTGTGGTGTGATAATCTTGGTGCAACTTATCTCTCTGCAAATCGAGTGTTTCATGCCAGAACAAAGCATATAGAAATATACTTTCATTTTGTAACGCCCGGGTAATCACGCTACAGTAAATCCCTGCTAATGATGCCACGTCATCGTGTTACTGTTGATAGCATCACGCTAATCGAAAACCCGTTCGAAATAAGAGCTCGAAAAAGAAATAAACAAAATAAGTTTTCAAAATGGTAATTAAAAATGTTCGGGCGGTGCTAAATATTGTAAGATCAATTATGGACTAGTTATTACAATTTCTAAAATTGCCTAAGTATTTTAAATAAAGTAAAATAGAAAAGAAATAATTAAATAAAAGAAAAGGAAAGGCAAACAACAAAAATAGAATAAAAGCTAAACTAACCTATCCTACTGGGCCTCGGCCCACTATCTCTAGCCTAGATATAACCCACCCCTCGGTGGGATATTTCCCACCGACACCCCACCGACACTTCCCCCCCCCTCTCTCTCTCTCTCCCTCGACTGGATCGGGGGGAAGGCCCTGACGCCGCTCGCCGACGCCGTCGAACGCCGCCGCCCCGGAGCCCCCCGCCGCTGGAAGCCACGCCGCCGGACCGCATCGCCCTCCTCCTCACGCCCCGCTGCCCAGACCGCTCCCTCCCCTCGTGAGCCTCTCCCCCTCCTCCTTTTCTCTCT
>LR738711.1:243196520-243219885 GCA_902687465.1 Secale cereale
CCCCCCCGTCGCTCCCCTGGGCCGCGCCGGTGCCCTCAGGCCGCCCTGGCCGGCGCCCAGGGCTGCGCCCCCTCCCCCCGTGGCCAAGGCCTCCTCGGCCGGCGACCTGCGCCGGCGCCCCGCCGTGCTCGGGCCGTGCTGCCACCGGCTACGGGCGCCTACGCCCGAAACCAGCGCCCGAACCACTAAGGCCTCTGTGCCTATGACAAACAGGGCCCGCCCCAGAAACGTTTACAAAAAAAAAGGTTAAAAAAATAATAATAATAAAAATAATAATAATAATAAATATATTAATTAATTAATGAATTAACAAATTAATTAAGTTAATTAATCACCTTAGCTTAATCTAGCCATTAATTAACCTAATATGTAATTAACTAAAACCTAATTAATCTAAAAAAACTGTTAGTTAGTTTACTGTCAATGACAAGTGGGACCCACTGGTCAGTTTGACCAGTCAACCATGATGACGTCAGCATGATGTCATGCTGATGTCATAAATCATTTTTCGAATTAATTTAATTAATATTAAATTCCAGAAATTAATAAAACCTTTAGAAAATCATATCTTTTAAACCGTAACTCGGATGAAAATAATTTATATATGAAAGTTGCTCAGAATTTCGAGACGCATCCGAATACGCAGACCGTTCGTCCACCACACATCCCTAGCATACCGAACCCGCAACTTTCCCCCTCCGTTTCATCCGCCCGAAAACGCGAAATGGCGGGAATACTTTCCCGGATGTTTCCCCCCTTCGTCAGTATCACCCGATACTGCGTTAGGGCACACTTAGCACCGTTACATGTCATGTCATGCATCGTCATGCATCTGTTTGCATTGTATTCACTGTTTCTTCCCCCTCTTCTCTCCGGTAGACTACGAGACCGACGCTGCTGCTGCCTCGATCGACTACGGTGTTGACGACCCCACTTTGGCTGCCGAGCTTCCAGGCAAGCCCCCCCTTTGATCACCAGATATCGCCTATTCTTCTCTCTACTGCTTGCATTAGAGTAGTGTAGCATGTTACTGCTTTCGATAATCCTATTCTGCTGCATAGCCTGTCTTTGTTGCTATCACTGTTGATACTTTACCTGCAATCCTAAATGCTTAGTATAGGATGCTAGTATTCCATCAGTGGCCCTTCACCCTTGTCCGTCTGCCCTGCTATTCTATCGGGCCGTGATCACTTGGGGGTGATCACGGGTATATATTACATACACATATACATGATACTTGATGTGACTAAAGTCGGGTCGGCTCGTTGAGTACCCGCGGTTGATTCACGGATTGGGGGCTGAAAGGACATACTTTCCCGATGGCCCTCTGTGTGGATCTTTGTGGCGGAGCGACAGGGCAGGTTGAGACACCTAGGAGACAGGTGGCCTGGCCCTGGACGTTGTCCGCGGTAGTTTCATAATAACACGCTTAACGAGTTTGGATATTTGATCTGAGTCTGGCCATTTGGTCTATACGCACTAACCAGCTACGTGGGATTAGTTATGGGTACTCGACGTCGTGGTATCAGCCGAAGCCTTCTTGACGTCAGCGGTTTAGCGGCGCGCGCCGGATTGGACTGGAAGCCTACTCTGGTATTAGGAGAGGCTAGGTCTGCTTACCGGCCGCCCTCGCAACGTGCAGGTGTGCATTGGGCGATGGGCCCAGACCCCTGTGTGCTTAGGACTTAGACCGACGTGCTGACCTCTCTGCTGTGCTTAGGTAGGGTTGCGACGTGTTGATCTTCCGAGGCCGGGCATGACCCTGGAAAGTGTGTCCGGCCAAATGGGATCAAGCGTGCTGGGTTATGTGGTGCACCCCTGCAGGGAAGTTAATCTATTCGAATAGCCGTGTCCCTCGGTAAAAGGACGACCCGGAGTTGTATTCCGACCTCATGATAACTAGAACCGGACACTTGATAAAACACACCCAGATGAGTTCCAGATATAACTCGGTGGTTGCTCTCTCACAGGGTGATGTGCGGGAGAATCGCCGAGTAGGATTATGCTATTCGTTGTTACTTGGTGAACTTACCATCTATTCTCTTCTACTGCTGCAAGATGGAGGCTGCCTGAAGCGTAGTCTTCGTTCGGATTAGCTATCCCCCTCTTATTCCCGCTTGCTGCAGTTCAGTCCACCGATATTACCCATATCATTGTTACCATTGCATATGTAGTATAGATCCTTGCTTGCGAGTACTTTGGATGAGTACTCACGGTTGCTTTGCTCCCCCTTTTCCCCTTCTGTACCTTCTTCTCGGATGATGCAACCAGATGGTGGAGCCCAGGAGCCAGATGCCACCTACGACGACTCCTACGACACCGGAGGTGCCTACTACTACGTTCAGTCTGCCGACGACGACCAGGAGTAGTTAGGAGGATCCCAGGCAGGAGGCCTGCTCCTCTTTCGATCTGTATCCCAGTTTGTGCTAGCCATCTTATGGCACCTTGTTTAACTTAATGTCTGTACTCAGATATTTGTTGCTTCCGCTGACTTGTCTATGATCGAGCACTTGTATTCGAGCCCTCGAGGCCCCTGGCTTGTAATATGAAGCTTGTATGACTTATTTTACTTTTAGAGTTGTGTTGTGATATCTACCAGTGAGTCCCTGATCTTGGCCGTACACATTTGCGTGCATGATTAGTGTACGGACAAATCGGGGAATGTCACAAGTTGGTATCAGAGCCGACTGCCTGTAGGAATCCCCCTTCCACACTCCTTGGCCGAAGTCGAGTCTAGACATTGCAAAACTTTTACTAACATGGCTGTGTGGCTTACGGGCCCACGTCGCCATTTGGGTGGTACTAACATCTTTTACTCCTCGATCTATACTCCGGGATTCTGAACACTCTCCTATTTCGGGTAAAACGATTTTACTAACTCTAACATTAGGATCCCCGAGACCCCTCACCCCAAAGTTGGATTAGCCATAGTTATTGCTTAGACTAGAATTTTGCATAATCCCCACATTTTCATTTGACTCCTTTGAAACATCTTTGTTTTCAGATGGAACCCACGAGGCAGGTTGTGCGCCACACGCAGGCCTTTGGTGCCTCGGGATCACCTGCTGTGCTGGTCGAGATGATGACCTATCTGGGTTATCGCTGGCACCCTGAGTATACCGTGTACGAGCAGTACCAGGACTTTAACCAGGAGCAGTATCGTGCCATCGTGCGCCTCTACTCACGAGCAGATTACTCCTCTACTGTGCTGCACACCGCTCATGGTGTTGGAGTGACCGTCGATATGGCAGTTCACGATGCTGCTTACGCTGCTCTGACACGCCTTCGTGGAGAGTATCGGGCGTTGGACACTTCCCCTTTCAGGCACGTTGCTATCGCCTCCGACGATGGAGCGGAGGGATACTACACTGCTGCCTACTGCACCCTCACCCGTGAGCCCTTCCATCATTGGAACCTTGTTCTGCATGCTGATGGGCTGGATCGAGCTAACCGAGCTCTTCGCCACGAGTTGTACACCACCCGTCAGCACCTGTGCCGCGCCTTGACGCTGTTGCACCCCTTTGTCCTATCTGGACAGCTGCCTCCTACTGTGCTCTACCCAGCTAGGACCGTGATGCCTCCTGGTGTCGGTTGGCCAGACGTGGGGGGCGACACTCCTGCACCTGGTCCTCTGTTGCCACGTGGACGTCGGGTCCTGCACCGGAGTATCCACGGCCCTCAGGTTGATGGCGTGGAGGACTTCTCGTTGCAGCACTGCCAGCTGTCAGGCTACCTTTACCTCCACAGTACCGCCTGGGACTGATGTAGTCTTGCTTACTAGTACTAGATGCATTCGCCGCGAGCCTGCGTGCCGCCTATGATGTCCTTAATTGTGTACTGAACTCTATTCATGCACCCCTTTTGTAGTATATGCCGACTACTATGTGGTATTTTATATGCTCCTTTCTTTATGCATGTTTCATTCATGAATGGTTCCTGTGTTTGCAATTTCTCAATGCTGAACTACCCCTGTTATATATTAGCAGGATGGTTAGACCAGCTGGCCGTGGTGGCAATGCCCCACCACCGCCCGAATACATGGCCGGTATGATTCAACAGTTGGAGATGAACCGTCAGTTCATGGAGACTGTCATGGCTCAGTTCCCTCATCCCAACATGGGTCAGCAGCAAGGCGTAGTGACACTGAATGACTTTGCTCGCCTCAACCCCTCCATTTACCGCAGCTCAACTCAGCCTCTTGATGCTGATGACTGGCTCCGTGACATTGCTTTTGAACTGGAGTCTGCTGGAGTTGCCGCTGCCAACTATGTCACCTTTGCGGCATACTATCTGAAGGGTCCCGCTGCTCAATGGTGGGACAGCCACAGGCGTACACTGCCTGCTGGAACAATCATCACTTGGCCGGAATTCCAAACTGCCTTCCGTGCCCGCTTCATTCCTCGGGGAATCATGGATAGGAAGAAGCGTGAGTTCCACAACCTCACCCAGGGCAACAAGACTGTGGATGCTTATCAGCGGGAGTTTCTGGACTTATCCTGCTATGCTGAAGAAGACATTGCCACTGATGCTCGTAGACAGGAAAAGTTCCGTGACGGACTTCAAGCTGACATCAAGCTCGCACTTCTGGTGCATGACTTTGGAGATTTCGCCACCTTGGTGAACAAAGCCATCCAGGTTGAAACTGGTCTGCAGGAACACCACAGCACTATCAGGCGCAACCGTGAACCAAGCTCATCCTCGGGCCCTCCCTCACAGAAGCGTAGGGTCTGGATTCCCAACAATGTGTACCGTCCAGCTGCACCTGCTCCAAGGCAGTCCTATGCTGCACCTCGTCTGCCTCCACCACCTAGGCAGCCAAGACTTCCAGCTGCACCACTCCCAGCTCCTGCTTCTGCTCCCAATGATGGTCTGTGCTTCAGGTGTGGCCACCCAGGTCACCGCGCTAAGGATTGCACTCAGAACAAGAATCAACTGGCACTTCCGGCAACTAGCCGTGGAGACAATCAGTCCCGCAACAGCAACGCCAGGTCTTATGGCCGTGCTCAGGCCAACCACGTTGATCTCAATGAAGCTCAAGACCAACCTGCTACTGTGATGGGTACTCTCCTTGTTAATTCAGTACTTGCATCTGTTTTATTCGATTCAGGAGCATCGCATTCATTCATATCAGAAGATTTTGCATACAAGCATGGCATTAGAAGTGAGGACATGAAAACCACGGTATTAGTACACACCCCTGCCGGCCAATGCCGAACCTCCATGGTTTGCCACGACGTCCTCATTGAAATCGATGGACTGGAATTCTATGCCTCTCCCATCATACTGGGGTCTTGTAACATCGACCTCATCCTGGGAATGGATTGGCTGAAAGCACATACCGCTTCAATCGCTTGCGGCACAAAAACCGTCCACCTATTACACCCTTCTAATGAGATAGTAAGCTACCAGGCTTGTCTGGTTCAAAATGCTGAAGCACGTCTTTATGCATTGAATGCATTGAACGCTTCACCACTCGAGGGCATCGAAAACATTCCCATCGTACGCGAGTTCCAGGATGTCTTTCCTGAGGAACTTCCAGGGATTCCCCCTGCTAGAGCTGTCGAGTTTATCATCGACTTGAAACCAGGCACCACTCCTATAGCCAAACGACCCTACAAGATGCCTCCTCATGAACTCATTGAGCTTAAGGAGGAAATCGACAAATCTCTTGCTAGTGGTTTCATTCGCCCGAGTTGCTCTCCTTGGGGAGCACCTTCCCTCTTTGTCAGGAAGAAAGATGGGACAAACCGATTGGTCCAAGATTACCGTCCTATCAACCAAGCAACTATTCAGAACAAATATCCGCTTCCTCGGATCAATGATCTGTATGATCAACTGGATGGTTCATCAGTGTTCTCTAAACTCGACTTGAGGTTGGGTTACCACCAGATCCGTGTTCGTGAAGAGGATATTCCAAAGACCGCCTTTGTAACTCGATACGGTTCGTTCGAGTACACCGTCATGTCATTCGGCTTGACCAATGCCCCAGCTACATTCTCTCGCCTGATGAATTACATATTCATGGAATACCTCGACAAATTCGTCGTGGTTTATCTGGATGATATCCTTGTATTCTCCAAGAATAAGGAAGAACATGCTGAACATCTTCGCCTTGTACTGGAAAAGCTTCGAGAGCATCAACTTTATGCTAAGTTTTCCAAGTGCGAGTTCTGGCTTCCTGAAGTAACCTACCTTGGTCATGTCATCTCCAAGGATGGTATTGCCGTCAACCCTGAACGAGTTCAGGCCATTCTCGATTGGACTCCTCCGAAGAATGTCAAGCAAGTCAGAAGTTTTCTCGGTCTCGCCAGCTATTGCCGTCGATTCGTCGAGAACTTCTCCAAGATCGCCAAGCCTCTGACTGGTCTACTTCACAAGGGCGTTAAGTTCGAGTGGACAGACAAATGCCAGGAAAGTTTCCAGGCACTTAAGGACAAGCTGACTTCTGCTCCAGTGCTTGCTCCACCTGATACTAAGAAGGACTTCGTCATTTACTGCGACGCTTCTCGTCAAGGATTAGGCTGTGTCCTAATGCAAGAGCGCAGGGTAATTGCTTATGCCTCTCGTCAACTGCGTCCTCATGAAGAGAACTACCCAGTTCACGACCTTGAGCTTGCTGCTGTCATATATGCGCTAAAACAGTGGCGACATTACCTTCTCGGTAACCGTTGCGAGATATTCACCGACCACCAAAGTCTGAAGTACTTGTTTACTCAACCAGACCTGAACCTCCGTCAGCAGAGATGGATGGAGACCGTAGCAGATTTTGACTTGGGTATTTCCTATACCCCGGGCAAGGCTAATGTGATGGCTGATGCCTTAAGCCGCAAGTCATATTGCAACCACCTCCAGGTTCGCAAGGTTCAGTCCTCACTCGTTGAAGAATTCAGAAAGCTGAACCTTCATATTGTTCCTCCTGGGGCACTCGCTCCCCCTCGTCCAGAATTTCAGAAGATGAATCTTCGTGTTGTTCCTCAGGGTTCTCTAAATACCCTGGTTGTCGAACCAGATCTTGTGGGCGATATCAAGACTATTCAAGGTTATGACTCTGAAGTCGAGAAGATTAAACTCTATCTCAAAAGGGGAAAACCCTCATTTTTCACTGTTGCCGATGATGGCGCCTTATACTTCAAAGGCCGCTTAGTGGTACCATGTTCGAAGAAAAACCTGGATATGACTCCAAGGGTTATGAAAGAAGCTCATGATACACCTTTGACTATTCATCCCGGTAGTACCAAGATGTACCAGGACATACGTCAGAGATTCTGGTGGTCTAATATGAAGCAAGACATTGCTCGTTATGTTGCTGAGTGTGACGTTTGCCGTCGTATCAAAGCAGAACATTAAAGGCCTGCTGGAACCTTGCATCCTATCTCTATTCCCGAATGGAAATGGGACCATGTTGAAATGGACTTCGTCACTGGATTTCCCAAATCGCAGAGAGGTAATGATGCAATTCTTGTTGTCATTGACCGGCTTTCTAAAGTTGCACATTTTCTGGCAGTCAAAGAAACAATTACTGCTAGTCAGCTGGCAACTCTCTACATGTCCAGAATTGTTTCACTTCACGGTATTCCACTGGTTATCAGTTCAGACCGTGGCAGTTTATTCACTTCAAGATTCTGGGCAAGTTTCCAAGAAGCTATGGGAACACATCTGTCATTCAGTACTGCCTTTCATCCTCAGTCGCAAGGGCAAGTTGAACGTGTCAACCAAGTTCTCGAAGACATGCTTCGAGCTTGTGTTATTTCCTTCGGCAAGAAATGGGAGGAATCTCTCCCGTATGCTGAGTTCTCTTATAATAATATGTAATGCCCCGGATGTAATACTTTCCCTTTTGGGTATATAATATATCTCCGGCTTCATCTATTTCCTTTTCGGGTTCTTTGTCTTTCGGGCTTCGTCGTTTTGTTGTGTGAGTGTGTGGCATTCATTCATATCATGTAGACATGTGCATTGCATTGCTTTTGTGTTATGGGTTGCATCCGGTTCGTGGCGTTCCTTCCCGTTGTCCGTTTCGTCTTCCGGAGCTCCCTCACGTGTCCGTGACGTCCCGTAGGCCTACTTTGTTGTTCGGGCGTTTTTTCGTTACCGGTGTGCCGCGAGGTTGTGTTGTGTGTTGTTGTTTTGTTGTGTGCAACCCGCCTCTCAAATCTCGTCTCGTTTGGACTCCGTTGATTTTCCCTCCGTTGCCCGTGTGGTCCGAAGTGCCCTTACTTCGTGTCCCGGAAATACCCCTACTGCTTTCTTTTATCTCCGTCTAGTCCTTTTAAAATCATCCCCGCGATCGGATCCGTCGGATCGCGATCGGAGGGCTCCTAAACACCCCTAGTCTCTAAACCCTAGTCAAAAACTTCTACTTATAGACCCCCCCTAGTCTATTTTTGGGCATCTCTATCCCCTTCTTCTTCCCCTTCTCCACTTTCCTTTTTTTTTCCTTGTTTTTCTCAGATCCAATCCTCTGTTCTTCGGGATCCCGAAGGATCCCTCGATCTGCCCGCAGCCGCCGATCGCCAGATCCCCTCGAGGCGCGTTCGGGGTCAACGCCAGGAGGTCGCCCCGCCGGTTCCCCGCGATCTCCTCGCGCGCGTCGACCGCGCCGGGCGATCGACCGACCGGGCCGTTCCCCTTGGCGCCGCATCGCATCGCCCCGCTCGCCTCTTCGGGTTGGGCCGTACGCCGCGCCAGCCCAAGGGGAGGTCCCCACTTCGTCGGATCTCCGCGCCGGGCCGCGTCCCCGTCGACAGCCGCGAGGCCCACGCCATCGCCCGCTCCACCGCGCCAGTCAACTGGGCCGGGGACGCTTCACCGCAGCCCAGTCCGGGCCTCCACGCCGCCGGGCGCTCGCGTCCGCCCCGCAGGCCGCCTTCGCCAGCCACGCCGCGGGCCGACCGGCCTCCGCCTGGGCCGAGGCCCTGCACCAGCCGCCGCCTCCGCGCGCATCGGGCCGCCGCCGCCTCTCCCTCCGGTTCGGCCCAGATCCCAGCCGCGGGCCCGTTTTTCTCTGCAGTTCCAGATCTGAGCCCGTTGATTCCAGATCCATTTTGAGGTTGACTCCCACTCCTAAGTCCCAGTGTTTTAATCTGAGATGCTAACTTTGACCAGCTCTAACTTTGTGCCTGTTGCTCCGTTTTGCGCGTGTAGCATGTCCAGATGTTCGTGGAGATGCCCTCTACGTTTTACCTGTTGTAGTCATGCATGTTAGATGTCATATTGACACTTGTTTTGCTGATGCAAGAGTGCATCATGTTAAAAACTGCTGTTATGTGTTATTTTCATGCCACCTTTGACTTGTGATAACTTTTAGCTCGTTTGTCCAAACGATGCAAATGACATGTCCACGTGTTCGTCTTGTCACGAACTACGTGTTGTGTGTGATAGGTTGCATGGTAGATTTATTGTTTCCTTGTTTTCTTCATCACAAAGTGCCATGTTCATATGTTGTGTTTTCACTTGTTATGAAATGCCATCTTGTTGAGCTCGTTGCAATCGGTGTGTTCACCACAATGATGCATGCTTGTGTGTTCCGGGATCACCTTCATATGTACTTTGATGAGGTGCTTACCCTATGCCATGTTTAGTTTCGAGGTGTCTTAAACATGCTCTTTTACATGCTATGATGTTATTGCTGTTTTAGGACTTAGTGAAATTTCACTAAGTCTGAAAATCTGTAACGTTCCGATGCCATGTTCGTGTGATGTTGTAGGACAAAGCATGATAGTTTTGGGGTGGATTTTAATTGTTCCTTGAAGTATATATTGTTGTCTTTCCATCCATGTCCTCACATGTCCATTTGAGTGGCTGTAGCATGTTTATCTTTTGCTCCAAACTTTCAATAAAATTCTGCTGCCAGAATTTTATTTCAAAGTTCAATATGTCCAAGATCATTGCTATTGATCCGTGACTCCGTTGGGGGTGCACTTTGGACCTAGTTGCTGTACTTTATATCTAGTTTGTGTTCAAGTCCTTTGCCATGCCTTTTGGGTGCTGTAGTTTAATTATTTTGAGCTCCAAAGATGCTATGTTGCTGTAATTTTCAGTTTTCGCTCAAATCTTGTTTCGGGCATAACTTTTAGCCCGTAACTCCGATTTCAGCGAATCTTATATCAAACTTGGGTGATTTTCTGTGTAGATTAATAATATCAGGTTGTTATCTTGTTTTGAGGTGTTTTGCTTGAGTGATGTTTTACGTGCTCCATGTGCATCCCTAGTGCATCCATCATGCATTCTTGTTTTTCGAGTGCGCATTGCATCGTGTTGATTGGTGCTTGGTGTGTTTGTTGTGTTTAGAGCCGGAAGCTGAGACCGGGAACGAAGTTGAGCACGAGTTTTCCAACGAGGTTGAGCACGAGGACCCTTCTTACGATCCGAACGAATTCTCTTCAGGCAAGATGACCGAACCCCGATAACTTTACTATCTTCGCCTATTGCTAGTAGTCTCGATCTATAGTTTTGCCTCGATGCCCATGTTCTTCTTGTCAGCCTCCTACTTGTAACCAATTGCCATGTTTAACCACCCTACCTATGCAAACCGTTGCTTGGCTAAGTACGCTTCGCTCAGCCCTTCTTATAGCGTTGCTAGTTGCAGGTGAAGATCGAAGATGCTTGCTTCATGTTGAAGTTTGGTTGGGTTATATCACACTATATAAATGCTTAAATTGAAATCACATATATATTGGCAAGGGTGGAAGGCTAAGCCTTTTGCTTGGTGATTTGTTCCACTCATGCCGTTAGGATCCGTATAAGCCGGTTTTATGTTCCTTGATTATGCGTTCCTAACACGGTTGGGGTGTATGGGACCCCCTCGATAAACCGCTAAGTGCTAAGTCTTTTCCAGCAAGTCCCAACATTGGTACTATTCGCCTAACACAACTAAAACCTTTCTGAGGGAGTAATTAACCCGAGGCTTAATTAATTCAACCCCCCTGGGCCAGTGCTCGATTTGAGTGTTGGTCCAAACTAGAGTCGTGTGTGGGGCCCCCCTTGGCAACTTGGGTATTTCGGCCACTGTACGCTGTGCTCATCCGGTCGTGGCCTGAGACTAGATACGCGCGGCTACTATCAGGGTGTCGGCACGCCGGGAGGATTTGCTGGATTAGCCTTACCTTAGTTCGGTATATCTTGAGCACGGGATTCCGAGGATACTCGGGTCTTCCCACTTTGGAGTTGCGACTCCGCGGATCGTGGGCTTGTAATGGGTCAAGTTGGAACACCCCTGCAGGGTTTGAACTTTCGAAAGCCGTGCCCGCGGTTATGTGGCAGATGGGAGCTTGTTAATTCCGGTTGTAGATAACTTGACACAATGATACTAATACACTACCAGCGTGTGTTCCGTGACTGTCAATTTCCGGATAGGGATTCGGGAGTTGAACACGGAGGGGTTATGATTGTGAGCTGTAGCTAGGATCACTTCGTGATCACTTCTCGCCGATGCCTTCTCTTCTCGCTCTCACTTGCGTAAGCTAGATGCTAGTTGCTGCTGCAGACTTGTTCTTTCTTCAGCCTTTCCCTCACCCAAAGGCTTTGATAGTTCTGTTACCCGGGAACGGGATTGCTGAGTCCTCTGTGGCTCACAGTTACTTCACACACCAGATGCAGGTCCAGCTGTGAGCTATCCAGGTGATGGCACCGAGCTGGATTGGGAGTACGACGAGGAGCGTAGTCGTTACTACGTGCGCTACCCGGACGATCAGTAGTGGAGTCTCTTACTAGGATTCGATCCGCCTGTGGTTGTTTTATTTATCTGAGTTTGGTACTTTGACATTTGGCTTTTGCCCTTAGAGGGTTGTAGTGATCTTAATGTATGATGTTTGAGACTTGTACTTTTCTTCTGTGACGTGGCGATTGTAAGCCAACTATTTTCAGTTTACTATCCCCCTTTTACATGAGTTGTGCAAAGATTACCAAACTTGAGATCATTCTAGGATGGACTTATGCCTTTAAGTCGTGCCTCGACACGTAGGAGGTATAACTCCATCCTGGGCATTACAAGTTGGTATCAGAGCCTTCTCCGACCTAGGAGCCCCCACTGTTTGATCGAACCGTTGACGGTTGAGTCTAGGCACACACTGAAAACTTTTTGAGTCCTATATTATATCGGAGAGTAGGATTTCTTTGCTTCTCATCCCCTTTCTCTCTGGTGAGGACTCCTGACGTCTACTCTTGTCTCTCCTATCTTCAAAATTTGCACAATTTTTTTTTAAGGAATCCCGCGAGTATTCTGGGATTGTTTCGATGTTCTTGTGACAAGGATATTGTTCCCGATGCCTCCTGTTACCGAGGAGTTGAGCTTCGGGGTATCGTTGTAACAAGCATATCGCGACAGTACTAAATACTTAAGACGGCCGACATCGAAAATCTCCCCTATACGGCCAGTGGCAAGATAACCCCGACATCACCCAGTACTGGGGAGGTAGTTCGGGAGTATTGCCATAGCTTGTTATAGTGGATGCTTTTCGAAGGTCCGAGGTACACAGTTTCCGAGAAAGACTGGTTATGTGTTGAAGGATGGATACACCTGGATGTAGGTTAGAGTTGATTGCGCGGTGCTTCCCGTGTATCCCCAACACCTGATTGCATAACTGGAATCTTTCGGAAAACTATAGGTGGGTTTTATCCAGTAGATCGTAGGCATTCTTCCAACGAATGCAGGTTAGTGAGTTCGGGGTTCGACATTGAGTGAAGGAGTTATATGACCGAGGTTACTATCAGGAGTTGCATCTTAAAGGGTCCTTGGCTATGCTGATCCGGGGATTGCAAAACCTTTTCGTAACGCGTTCATATGCTTTCAGCACAAAGATGTTAGAACGGAACTCCTCTCTTGTGTTTGTTCCTTTCCGTACCTTGTTGTTTTATTATTTTATCCTTTTGATCCCTATGTGGCTTCTCGTGAAGACTGATGTTATCATTTAACTGAGAAATTCATTCGTTCCTCTTGTTCGGATGATTTCATTCGTTCTTATTGTTCGAATGATTATTGTGAAGACTTGTTGCAATTCATTCCATTGATTCAGCTTATTCCTTTTGTCAATCAATTGCTGATTCGTGGTCATCTCTTACAGGATGGCTCCGAAAAGGGTTCCGAATGCCAACCCAGAGGGTGAAGAGGTCCCAGAACGTCCTCCTTCACCTCCTCCTCCGCCTGAGGCTTGGAGAGCAATTATGCAGACTACTGCTCAGAACACTCAGATGATGATGCAGATGATGCAAGCTAATCAAGCTAATCTAGCTAATCAGGGCGTTCCAATGAACCAAGGCAACTTCTTCCAGCAGCACCATGCTACCCTCAACCAGTTCTTGGCCAACAATCCTAAAGCTTTCAGTTACTGTGTCGACCCTCTTGATGCTGAAGATTGGCTGACCGATATCAAGAAGCATTTTGAGTGCAGTAACGTGAAACAAGATGACTATGTGAAGTTTGCAGCCTTCCAACTGAAAGATCAAGCAGCTGATTGGTGGCAGCAGTACAAAGACTCAAGGCCGGGTCAGGTGATCTCTTGGGAGAATTTCTGCAAGGATTTCCGCTCGCATCACATTCCTACAAGTGTTATCGAGGGTATGCGTGAGCAATTCCGCAACCTCAAGCAGGGCTCCATGACAGTCTATCAGTATAATGTCAAGTTCCAAAACCTCGCTCGCTATGCAAAGCAAGACATTCCTGATGCAAAGAGCAAAATCTATCAGTTCCGTGGAGGTCTCAAAGATGAACTTCAGCTTGCTCTCACTTTGTTCGAGCCAGACGAATTCGATAAGTTCTATAATATGGCTTTGAAACAAGAAGCAGCTCAGCTCAAGATGGAGGCTTCTAAGAAGAGAATTCGAGATGCTGTTCACTCTACCTCATCGTCTCAGTTGGCTGCGAAACAACAGAAATTCTGGCTTCCTCCTCCTCCAATGATTCGAGCTCCATACAACAACTCCAGCAACTTCAACAACTCCAACAACAAGAACTCTAGTGGTCGTGGTTTCTCCCACCCACCCAACCCAAGCAACCAGTCGAAGAAGCAGTTTCAGTCTCAAGGCTCCAAGTCCAGTGGCTCTCAGTTCCGTCCTCTCTCTGAAGTGGTGTGCAACAAGTGTGGCCAGAAGGGTCATTATGCCAACAGATGTCCGAATCCGAAGCGTCTTCCTCCTCCACCACCTATCAGTACAGCTATTGTCAGTCATGATCCAAAGGCTGCCAGGGTCAATCTGATGAATGCAGCACAAGCAGAGGCTTCTTCTGATGTCATTTTGGGTAACCTCTCAGTGAACTCTTTTCCAGCTAAAGTTTTGTTCGATTCAGGTGCTTCACATTCTTTCATGTCAAGACCTTTTGCATTGTCACATGATATGCCATTGCAAGCTTTGCCGAGTCCGATGTCTGTGCTTTCTCCGGGTTTGCTCATGAACTCCAACAACTTTGTTCCGAATGTTTCTATCCGCATGGGTGATTATCGATTTCTGGCTAATCCGGTGGTTCTTGGTCATTCTGATATTGACCTCATTCTCGGAATGGATTGGCTTTCTCAGCACGATGCTCATATTGATTGTGCTCAAAAGGAAGTCAAATTGACTCATTCTGATGAAGATGTGATTATTTTCGCCTCCAGGGATAATACTATTCGGCTTTTCTCTCTTAATGATAAGGGCGAAATTAATGCCATAGAGCAAATTCCAGTGGTGAATGAATATCAAGACGTCTTTCCAGAAGATCTTCCAGGCATGCCTCCACACCGTCAGGTGGAGTTTGTCATTGAACTCGAGCCGGGCACCGAACCTGCTTGCCGGCGTCCTTACAAGCTCTCTCCGGATGAATTGAAGGAATTGAAGAAGCAGCTTGATAAGCAGGAGAGTATGGGTCTCATCAGACCGAGTACATCTCCGTGGGGCTGTGGCGTCTTATTTGTCAAGAAGAAAGATGGCACGGAGCGTCTCTGTGTTGACTACCGGCCACTGAACAAGAAGACGATTAAGAACAAGTATCCGCTCCCCAACATCAACGAACTCTTTGAGCAGCTCAAAGGAGCTAAAGTGTTCTCTAAGCTTGACCTCCGAATGGGCTATCATCAAATTCGCATTCGCGAGGAAGACATTCCCAAGACGGCCTTCAGAACGAGCTACGGTTCATATGAGTATACCGTCATGTCCTTCGGCCTCGCCAATGCTCCTCCTACCTTTTCAAGGATGATGCATTACATCTTCAACCCCTATACTGGCGAATTTGTACTTGTGTATCTGGATGATATTCTGGTGTTTTCCAAGAATGAAGAAGATCACGAAAAGCACTTGCGTCTGGTTCTTGATCGACTCAGAGAGCATAAATTCTATGCCAAGTTCTCAAAGTGCGAGTTTTGGCTCGATAAGGTTTTGTACCTGGGCCACATCATCTCAGCTGACGGTATTGCGGTTAATCCCGAGAAAGTTGAAGCAATTGTCAACTGGGAAGCTCCTCAGAACGTCAAGCAGCTCCGCAGTTTTCTGGGTCTTGCCAGCTATTGCAGAAGGTTTGTGGAGAACTTCTCCAAGATTGCCAAGCCTCTTTCCAACCTCCTTCAGAAGAATGTCAAATACTTTTGGTCTCCCGAGTGTGAAGTGGCTTTCAAAACCCTCAAAGAGAAGCTTGTCTCTGCTCCAGTTCTGACTCCTCCGGATGAAACCAAGCCCTATGAAGTGTTCTGTGACGCTTCTCTTCAAGGTCTTGGTGGTGTGCTTATGCAAGATAAGAAAATTGTGGCATATACTTCTCGGCAGCTCAAGCCCAGTGAGAAGAACTATCCCACACATGATCTCGAGCTAGCAGCTGTGGTACATGCTCTGATTACGTGGAGACATCTGTTGTTGGGCAGAAAGGTCGACATCTTCACTGATCACAAGAGCTTGAAGTACATCTTCACACAGCCGCATCTGAACCTCCGCCAGACTCGTTGGGTTGAGATGATCCAAGAGTACAACCCCAGCATTGAGTACACTCCAGGCAAGGCGAATGTGATTGCAGATGCTTTGAGCAGAAAGGCATATTGCAACAGCCTTCTTATCAAGCCACACCAGCCTGAGCTTTGTGAAGCATTCAGGAAGCTCAACCTTCAGGTTGTTCCGCAGGGTTTTCTTGCAAATCTCCAGATTGCTCCTACCTTGGAAGATCAAGTCCGTGAGGCCCAGCTCAGTGATACCATGGTGAAGAAGGTCAAACATGGGATTGCTAAGGGCACTCCAAAATACAAGTGCTTCCGTGTTGATGAGAGAGATACCTTGTTCTTCGAGGACAGACTCGTTGTTCCCAAAGGTGATCTCAGGAAGCTCATAATGGAAGAAGCTCATGACTCTCTCCTTTCCATTCATCCTGGCAGTTCCAAGATGTATCAAGACCTCAAGCAATCTTACTGGTGGACACGCATGAAAAGGGAAATTGCCCAATTCGTGAATGAATGTGATGTATGCAGAAGAGTGAAAGCAGAACATCAACGTCCAGCCGGTCTTCTCCAACCTCTTCCTATTCCTGAGTGGAAGTTCGACCACATTGAAATGGACTTCGTCACTGGCTTTCCAAAATCCAAGCGAGGCAATGATGCTATCTTTGTGGTGATTGACAAGCTTACCAAAGTTGCTCACTTTCTTCCAGTCAAAGAATCAATCAATGCAGCTCAACTTGCAGAGCTGTACACTTCCAGAATTGTGTCCCTACATGGCATTCCTCAAGTGATATCCTCAGACCGTGGCAGCTTGTTCACATCAAGGTTCTGGGACTCCTTTCAGTCCGCCATGGGCACGAAGATCAGGTTCAGCACTGCCTTTCACCCTCAGACTAGTGGTCAAGTCAAGCGTGTGAATCAGATCCTAGAAGATATGCTAAGAGCCTGTGTCATCTCCTTCGGCATGAAATGGGAGGACTGTCTTCCATTTGCCGAATTCTCTTACAACAACAGCTTTCAAGCAAGTGCAGGCAAAGCACCGTTTGAAATTCTCTATGGCAGAAAGTGCCGTACCCCTCTCAACTGGTCTGAAACAGGCGAACGCCAACTTCTTGGCAATGACTTGATCTCAGAAGCCGAAGAAATGTGCAAAGTCATACGTGAGAATCTCAACGCCGCTCAGTCGCGTCAGAAGAGCTACTATGATGGAAAGCATCGTGATTTGGTTTTCGACATCGGTGATCATGTCTATCTCCGAGTTTCTCCGATGAAAGGAACCCAGAGATTCGGTATCAAAGGAAAGCTTGCTCCTAGATACGTCGGGCCTTTCAAAATTCTTGGCAAAAGAGGCGATCTAGCCTATCAGCTCGAGCTCCCTTCCAACTTTGCAAATGTTCATGATGTCTTCCATGTGTCTCAGCTTCGCAAATGCTTCAAGGCACCTGAGCGCATGATTCCGTTTGAGGAGATTGATCTTCAACAAGACCTTTCCTTCCGAGAGCATCCAGTTGCCATTCTCGAAGAAACCGAACGCAAGACTCGCAACAAGTCCATCAAGTTTCTGAAAGTCAAGTGGTCACATCACACAGACCGAGAAGCTACCTGGGAACGAGAAGATCATCTTCGTTCCGAGTACCCTTCCTTTTTCCGGTCCTAGATCTCGGGACGAGATCTTTTTGTAGTAGAGGAGATTTTGTAATGCCCCGGATGTAATACTTTCCCTTTTGGGTATATAATATATCTCCGGCTTCATCTATTTCCTTTTCGGGTTCTTTGTCTTTCGGGCTTCGTCGTTTTGTTGTGTGAGTGTGTGGCATTCATTCATATCATGTAGACATGTGCATTGCATTGCTTTTGTGTTGTGGGTTGCATCCGGTTCGTGGCGTTCCTTCCCGTTGTCCGTTTCGTGTTCCGGAGCTCCCTCACGTGTCCGTGACGTCCCGTAGGCCTACTTTGTTGTTCAGGCGTTTTTTCGTTACCGGTGTGCCGCGAGGTTGTGTTGTGTGTTGTTGTTTTATTGTGTGCAACCCGCCTCTCAAATCTCGTCTCGTTTGGACTCCGTTGATTTTCCCTCCGTTGCCCGTGTGGTCCGAAGTGCCCTTACTTCGTGTCCCGGAAATACCCCTACTGCTTTCTTTTATCTCCGTCTAGTCCTTTTAAAATCATCCCCGCGATCGGAGGGCTCCTAAACACCCCTAGTCTCTAAACCCTAGTCAAAAACTGCTACTTATAGACCCCCCTAGTCTATTTTTGGGCATCTCTATCCCCTTCTTCTTCCCCTTCTCCACTTTCCTTTTTTTTCCTTGTTTTTCTCAGATCCAATCCTCTGTTCTTCGGGATCCCGAAGGATCCCTCGATCTGCCCGCAGCCGCCGATCGCCAGATCCCCTCGAGGCGCGTTCGGGGTCAACGCCAGGAGGTCGCCCCGCCGGTTCCCCGCGATCTCCTCGCGCGCGTCGACCGCGCCGCGCGATCGACCGACCGGGCCGTTCCCCTTGGCGCCGCATCGCATCGCCCCGCTCGCCTCTTCGGGTTGGGCCGTACGCCGCGCCAGCCCAAGGGGAGGTCCCCACTTCGTCGGATCTCCGCGCCGGGCCGCGTCCCCGTCGACAGCCGCGAGGCCCACGCCATCCCCCGCTCCACCGCGCCAGTCAACTGGGCCGGGGACGCTTCACCGCAGCCCAGTCCGGGCCTCCGCGCCGCCGGGCGCTCGCGTCCGCCCCGCAGGCCGCCTTCGCCAGCCACGCCGCGGGCCGACCGGCCTCCGCCTGGGCCGAGGCCCTGCACCAGCCGCCGCCTCCGCGCGCATCGGGCCGCCGCCGCCTCTCCCTCCGGTTCGGCCCAGATCCCAGCCGCGGGCCCGTTTTTCTCTGCAGTTCCAGATCTGAGCCCGTTGATTCCAGATCCATTTTGAGGTTGACTCCCACTCCTAAGTCCCAGTGTTTTAATCTGAGATGCTAACTTTGACCAGCTCTAACTTTGTGCCTGTTGCTCCGTTTTGCGCGTGTAGCATGTCCAGATGTTCGTGGAGATGCCCTCTACGTTTTACCTGTTGTAGTCATGCATGTTAGATGTCATATTGACACTTGTTTTGCTGTTGCAAGAGTGCATCATGTTAAAAACTGCTGTTATGTGTTATTTTCATGCCACCTTTGACTTGTGATAACTTTTAGCTCGTTTGTCCAAACGATGCAAATGACATGTCCACGTGTTCGTCTTGTCACGAACTACGTGTTGTGTGTGATAGGTTGCATGGTAGATTTATTGTTTCCTTGTTTTCTTCATCACAAAGTGCCATGTTCATATGTTGTGTTTTCACTTGTTATGAAATGCCATCTTGTTGAGCTCGTTGCAATCGGTGTGTTCACCACAATGATGCATGCTTGTGTGTTCCGGGATCACCTTCATATGTACTTTGATGAGGTGCTTACCCTATGCCATGTTTAGTTTCGAGGTGTCTTAAACATGCTCTTTTACATGCTATGATGTTATTGCTGTTTTAGGACTTAGTGAAATTTCACTAAGTCTGAAAATCTGTAACGTTCCGATGCCATGTTCGTGTGATGTTGTAGGACAAAGCATGGTAGTTTTGGGGTGGATTTTAATTGTTCCTTGAAGTATATATTGTTGTCTTTCCATCCATGTCCTCACATGTCCATTTGAGTGGCTGTAGCATGTTTATCTTTTGCTCCAAACTTTCAATAAAATTCTGCTGCCAGAATTTTATTTCAAAGTTCAATATGTCCAGGATCATTGCTATTGATCCGTGACTCCGTTGGGGGTGCACTTTGGACCTAGTTGCTGTACTTTATATCTAGTTTGTGTTCAAGTCCTTTGCCATGCCTTTTGGGTGCTGTAGTTTAATTATTTTGAGCTCCAAAGATGCTATGTTGCTGTAATTTTCAGTTTTCGCTCAAATCTTGTTTCGGGCATAACTTTTAGCCCGTAACTCCGATTTCAGCGAATCTTATATCAAACTTGGGTGATTTTCTGTGTAGATTAATAATATCAGGTTGTTATCTTGTTTTGAGGTGTTTTGCTTGAGTGATGTTTTACGTGCCCCATGTGCATCTTTAGTGCATCCGTCATGCATTCATGTTTTTCGAGTGCGCATTGCATCGTGTTGATTGGTGCTTGGTGTGTTTGTCTTGTTTAGAGCCGGAAGTTGAGCACGAGGTTTCCAACGAGGTTGAGCACGAGGTTTCCAACGAGTTTGAGCACGAGGACCCTTCTTTCGATCCGAACGTCTTCTCTTCAGGCAAGATGACCGAACACCGATAACTTTACTATCTTCGCCTATTGCTAGTAGTCTCGATCTATAGTTTTGCCTCGATGCCCATGTTCTTCTTGTCAGCCTCCTACTTGTAACCAATTGCCATGTTTAACCACCCTACCTATGCAAACCGTTGCTTGGCTAAGTACGCTTCGCTCAGCCCTTCTTATAGCGTTGCTAGTTGCAGGTGAAGATCGAAGATGCTTGCTTCATGTTGAAGTTTGGTTGGGTTATATCACACTATATAAATGCTTAAATTGAAATCACATATATATTGGCAAGGGTGGAAGGCTAAGCCTTTTGCTTGGTGATTTGTTCCACTCATGCCGTTAGGATCCATATAAGCCGGTTTTATGTTCCTTGATTATGCGTTCCTAACACGGTTGGGGTGTATGGGACCCCCTCGATAAACCGCTAAGTGCTAAGTCTTTTCCAGCAAGTCCCAACATTGGTACTATTCGCCTAACACAACTAAAACCTTTCCGAGGGAGTAATTAACCCGAGGCTTAATTAATTCAACCCCCCTGGGCCAGTGCTCGATTTGAGTGTTGGTCCAAACTAGAGTCGTGTGCGGGGCCCCCCTTGGCAACTTGGGTATTTTGGCCACTGTACGCTGTGCTCATCCGGTCGTGGCCTGAGACTAGATACGCGCGGCTACTATCAGGGTGTCGGCACGCCGGGAGGATTTGCTGGATTAGCCTTACCTTAGTTCGGTATATCTTGAGCACGGGATTCCGAGGATACTCGGGTCTTCCCACTTTGGAGTTGCGACTCCGCGGATCGTGGGCTTGTAATGGGTCAAGTTGGAACACCCCTGCAGGGTTTGAACTTTCGAAAGCCGTGCCCGCGGTTATGTGGCAGATGAGAGCTTGTTAATTCCGGTTGTAGATAACTTGACACAATGATACTAATACACTACCAGCGTGTGTTCCGTGACTGTCAATTTCCGGATAGGGATTCGGGAGTTGAACACGGAGGGGTTATGATTGTGAGCTGTAGCTAGGATCACTTCGTGATCACTTCTCGCCGATGCCTTCTCTTCTCGCTCTCACTTGCGTAAGCTAGATGCTAGTTGCTGCTGCAGACTTGTTCTTTCTTCAGCCTTTCCCTCACCCAAAGGCTTTGATAGTTCTGTTACCCGGGAACGGGATTGCTGAGTCCTCTGTGGCTCACAGTTACTTCACACACCAGATGCAGGTCCAGCTGTGAGCTATCCAGGTGATGGCACCGAGCTGGATTGGGAGTACGACGAGGAGCGTAGTCGTTACTACGTGCACTACCCGGACGATCAGTAGTGGAGTCTCTTACTAGGATTCGATCCGCCTGTGGTTGTTTTATTTATCTGAGTTTGGTACTTTGACATTTGGCTTTTGCCCTTAGAGGGTTGTAGTGATCTTAATGTATGATGTTTGAGACTTGTACTGTTATTCTGTGACGTGGCGATTGTAAGCCAACTATTTTCAGTTTACTATCCCCCTTTTACATGAGTTGTGCAAAGATTACCAAACTTGAGATCATTCTAGGATGGACTTATGCCTTTAAGTCGTGCCTCGACACGTAGGAGGTATAACTCCATCCTGGGCATTACATAATAGCTATCAAGCTAGTCTAAAGATGGCTCCCTTCGAGGTGTTATATGGACGAAAGTGCCGAACCCCTCTGAACTGGTCAGAAACTGGGGAACGTTCACTCTTCGGTCCGGATATTATTCAACACGTTGAAGAGCAAGTCCGCGTCATTCGCGAGAATCTGAAGACTGCTCAGTCTCGTCAGAAAAGTCAGTATGATCGTCATCATCAAGACATGGTCTATCAACCTGGCGAAAAGGCTTATCTTCGAGTTACACCAATGAAGGGTGCTCACCGCTTCGGTATCAAGGGCAAATTAGCTCCTCGCTATATTGGTCCTTTCACTATTCTGGAAAGGCGTGGAAAGGTGGCATATCAACTGGAGCTGCCACCGAACCTTTCTCAGGTTCACGATCTGTTCCACGTGTCTCAGCTCCGCCGCTGCTTCAAGGACCCAGTCCGCACAGTGGATCACGAAGTGCTCGAGTTGCAACAGGACCTCTCCTATAAAGAGCATCCGGTCCGCATTCTCGACCAAGCGGAACGTCGCACACGTCAGAAGGTGATCAAGTTCCTCAAAGTCTAGTGGTCGCATCACTCGGAAGACGAAGCCACTTGGGAACGCGAGGATCGTCTTCGTGAAGAATACCCCGCACTGTTTCCTTCTACCTCCTAAATCTCGGGACGAGATTTCTTGTAGTGGAGGAGATTTGTAACGCCCGGGTAATCACGCTACAGTAAATCCCTGCTAATGATGCCATGTCATCGTGTTACTGTTGATAGCATCACGCTAATCGAAAACCCGTTCGAAATAAGAGCCCGAAAAAGAAATAAACAAAATAAGTTTTCAAAATGGTAATTAAAAATGTTCGGGCGGTGCTAAATATTGTAAGATCAATTATGGACTAGTTATTACAATTTCTAAAATTGCCTAAGTATTTTAAATAAAGTAAAATAGAAAAGAAATAATTAAATAAAAGAAAAGGAAAGGCAAACAACAAAAATAGAATAAAAGCTAAACTAACCTATCCTACTGGGCCTCGGCCCACTATCTCTAGCCTAGATATAACCCACCCCTCGGTGGGATATTTCCCACCGACACCCCACCGACACTCCCCCCCCTCTCTCTCTCTCCCTCGACTGGATCGGGGGGAAGGCCCTGACGCCGCTCACCGACGCCGTCGAACGCCGCCGCCCCGGAGCCCCCCGCCGCTGGAAGCCACGCCGCCGGACCGCATCGCCCTCCTCCTCACGCCCCGTTGCCCAGACCGCTCCCTCCCCTCGTGAGCCTCTCCCCCTCCTCCTTTTCTCTCTGCTCGCACCCGCCCCGTTTAGGCCCCGAGGCCTCCCGTCGCTGCGCCGCGTGCTGGCCACGCCGGCCCGTCCCCACGCACGCCGCGCCTCCGCTCTCGTGCCCCGGCATGCCCCGCCGCCACGCTCTGCTCGCGCTGCTGCTTGCGGCCCGGCGCCGCCGAGCGCGCCACCGCGCCGCAGCCCCGCACCGCGGCCCCTCCCCGCCTCCTCTGGCCGGCCTCGCCACGCCGCGGCCACCCCCGCCTCCGGCCGCCTCCAGCGCTATCCCCGCCGCCGTTTTTCTCTCCCCCCCGGCCGGCCCTTCCCCCCCACCGCGCCCGC